>CM048854.1:3746691-4412609 GCA_026545225.1 Cornus controversa | reverse complement strand
TCACGTACATGTCAAATCATGCATATAAATCACATATGCGCATGCACTAGCATAAATATAGTCATGCTCTCATTAAATGCATGTATTCACTACAAGTAGCTAACATGCATTCCAATCACAATATATATATATACACATATATATTACGTCACCCACATATGTATCGAAAATACATAAAACACATAGCACATTTCATGCTTTTCAAATGCTGGCCAAAAGTTATATTCAACTTAGCATGCATTTCTACCACTGCAACCATATATATATAATCACATACATATATATATACTTCCTGAACACCATGCATAAGAACCACATAAGCATACAAGACAACACAGAGCTAAACGGGTATTATTTAGCATGCTTTCCATAGATTTTAATCTATACATACATGCATATCACAATGCAATTAGGCGATTAATCTAACATGTTATCGCTTCCCAAACCCGCACATACATATATATACACACACGCATATGTATTTTCTCTCACATCCCATGTATGTACCACATTCCCTATACACATATATATATAAACGCCTACATATATATGTATATACACATACCACATATGATTAAATTGAGACATATGTAAATTACTCAACATACATAAAATATCTGTATGAGATAGAGGCAAGAATCAACTTGCCTTAGGTCCAGCTTTCGCCAAGTCCGCGCTTGCAAAGCGGTCCATGCCAAGCCCGGTCTAGTCCGATCCCGTGCTAAAGTCCATGCAATCCAATTGAACCATTTCCTTTTCCTTTTTTTTTTTTTGTTTCAATGCTTGGCCCAATTAATGTCAGGAGCCCAGTTCATAAACCATTTTCAATTGACCCAATTTAATCCAAGTTGGCAGCCCAAGCTCACCATCAATGGCCAAACCCCCAACCAAGCTCCACCATCAGACCACTTAGCCGCCCATGGCAGCTCCTACCATATCCAAACTGTGAGTACCTAAAGCACCCACAACACCCACCATCGTGAACCAAGCAACTCAGCCATCAACAACCAAAACTAGTCCATATGACCAGCCGACCGAAGAGTAGTTTTGGCCGACCGAAATGGTAGTTTCAGCCGACTGAAGGATTCTGTCGGTCGATCGAAACACTGAACGTTGCACCCGTCCTTTCCGATTACTCTGCTGCCGGAAAAACTCCATGAACAGGCACACCACTGTCCGAAGCCACTATAAACCGACCCACAGCCGACCACAACGGAACCCACATGGAAGAGCCACCGAGAGTCGCCTATTTCCACCCTGAACCGAACCCCCATCGAACCAGCCGAAGCTCAACCCATAACTCCAGCCGCTGCCAGAGCACCGCCTTCGCCGTCGCCTAGGCGAAGCCCCGCCGTGGGCACCACCAGCCGATCTCGCCTTCGGCCTCTCTCTCTCTTTCTCTCTCTCTCTCTCTCTTTCCCCCGACTTCTCTCTCTCTCTCTCTTCTTTTCTTTTCTTTTTCTTTCTTCTTTTCTTCTTTCTTTCGGCTGATCCCTCTTTCTCTTCTTATTTCTTTTGTTTTATCTTTTCTTTTGGTCCACAAACCTTCCCCCCACTCTCAGCCACACATATATAACATATTTATATATATATATATATATATATCCAAATCAGCCCATGTGCAAGAATGAGGCACATATACATGTATACATACCTATACTATACATATACATATTACACTACACACACATACATTCACATGTATTTATAATTTAATATAAACACACTTACCACAACTATATATATATATATATATATATATCCCTATATATATATATATATATATAACTACGTCCTCCACCAATATATATAATTCCATATATATATATATGTATATCCACATTCTTTTCGAATTTAATTTATTCGAAAAAAAAAATAAATCCGGTCAAAATTCACCCGGAACCGGTCAAAAAAATTCCGGTCCTTACATTTCATCCTCAACCCTAGTTGAGTAGTTTAGTTACACATGGTAGAAGAAGAAGATAACAAAATAATAAAAGACATAATAAAATAAATAAAACCCGAATTGTCTCTGTCTTCTCTGATCTGGCCTTCACTTCCTTGTTCTCCTTCTCAAAATAGCCTCCAATTTGTCACTTTATACCCCAAGAGAATACATAAAGTTCTAATCCAATTAGGAGATGATTAGGATTTTTCCGCAGCCCTAAACAAGTAAATTTTTCTGCTGATGTTCGGTCCAAGTTTTGACCCAGTAGAAGTCTAATTCATAAAATTTATGTAAAATACAAAAGTGTCCAGAATCAAATTTCGTTCAACTTATGTGTAAATCAAGTTGAATTGATGCTCAGAAATAAGACTTTCGGTCCACTTTCCAAAACGGGATTAAGTGCAAAATTGGGCTTCAGGCCCGTAACCTCCTTAAGCAATTATAATTCTCTTGGACCACGTTCTTGGGCTATTTTTAGTTAAAATATAGGGTTGAATGGATCCATTTGATGTATGATTCATCTAACCCTCTTGAATGTCTTCTTTAGAAAGCCCAAAAATTATGATTTTAACTGAAATAATCATTAAAACTCTGAAAAGACAGAAAACACAAAAATAAAGTAAAATCACAAATAAATTATTATTAAGAGAATAAAATATGCAAATTAAGATGCTAGAATGCGTAACATCCAACGCCAATCACACCCCCAAACTTACATATTGCTAGTCCCTTACCAATAGAATAAAATAAAACTAAAACAAAGAAAACTAACTAAACACAAACTAAACTACCCAACTCCTCTTTCGTGGGAGAAACGATTGCATTTAGCATATGCAACAAGCCTTTAAACCCCTAGGTTCCCCCTAGTGGACAAGTTATAGTCTCGTGAAGGTTTCTAAAAATGTTACCCACAAACATTCAAAATTCCTGTTTAAACATTAATCAAGAAGAAGACTACAATATATAGTTACAAACGTGCATTCAAGAATAATTTCATACTTTCAAATTCCATAATTCAAAGTAATGGTCCCCATGCATAATTCACATCAACATATCTCAAAGTAACCAATTCTAGCTCCCTCGTGAAATGTGAACTAACAGTCATCTTATGTAGCATAACCCTACTCCAAATATATTAAGTTACATACCTGTAACGACCCAAAATTTTTTTTTGAATTATGATTAAAAGTTAAGTGAGTTTTTAAGCATGATTAATCGTTTAATGACATACTTAGTAGACTTAAATGATCTTTTTGTGTTTTCGGTTACCGGTATAGGACCGAAATGGGTTTGGGTAACTGAAGAAAATAACTACCGACTCTAGAGAGTGGTGTGGGGGTATGGATGTAAGTTTAAGGGTATAAATAAAATTTTAGAAAATGAAGAAAGACTAGTTCGCGAATAAGCGAAAAAGGGTCATAACAAGGAGCAAATAAGGAAAAGGTAAAAGTTTTAGAAGCAAAGGACAAATATATGATGTATATATGATATATATGTGTAAGAAGAGGGAAAAAAATCAAATTTCACTTCTCTCTCTCTCTCTACATCCGAATCTCCCTCTCTCTCTACAAAATTCATCTTCTCTCCTTCTCTCTAAGTTTTGAGGGCCAAGAAGTGAGACTTGAGGGTAAAGCCAAGACCAAAAGTTGTTCCCCTCACTCTCCTCTTCATTTTGATCGATGGAAAGTTGCCATTGGAGGAGTTTGAAGTTTGGTGAAATTTGGGTCTTCCACTTCTAAGCTTGGATTTTGAGGTAGGGGTTCTCCTTCTCATCTCTTTATCGATTCTAGGGCTTGGGTGAAGTGGTGAGAGTTAAGTGTGTGTATTGCATGATTTAGAGTGGTAAGAGGGGTGGGAGGTGGTGTTTTCTACTCTCTTTAATCTCTATTGTGCAATAGATATGTATGTGGTAGTGTACGCGGTATAATGGGTGAATGAGTGAGAGATGTTAGCATGTATGATTATATGCTAGATTTTTGGTGCACATTTGTGAAAATGTGTTAAATAAACATATGTGTGTTATGTGATATTGTATGAGTAAAATGCATGCCTCCTTTATGTAGAAAATGTATGCATTGGTGAAGCATGACAAGTGTGTGTAATTGTGGATTTTGGGAACATATGTGACTTATGCTAGGCTTTGCATATATAGGAAAATATATATGTGGATTAATGAGAATGAAATGCATACTATATGTTTTTACAACTAGCTTATGCATTATGAGGCATGAATCTTATATGCTAGAATTCTATATGCTTGAAATGTATGTATAGGGCCGTTGTGAGGGAAACGGGAAAAACGGTAGAGTAACTTGTTCACTTGGAGCAATGAACGCTTGGTGATGATCTTGAAACTAGTTAACCACCTTGGAGTATGTGATTTACTCGGTGAAGTATTCCGGGATATCCAATTGCCTTGGAGTATGTGATTTACTCGGTGATGTATTCCAGGACTATCCAATCGCCTTGGAGTATGTGATTTACTCGGTGAGGAATCCTGAAGCTATCTAACCACTTTGGAGTATGTGACTTACTCAGTGGCGGTGTTGAGATTGTGTGGGAAGTATCTCGGTCACACGGTTGGTTAGAAATCGTGTCAGGGTATCGGGTTGAGTCCGTGAGAGAAGGACAAGTGGATGATTTTGCTTTCATTGTTAAATTATGAAGCACGATTTATGTTTAATGCATTTCTTATACATATGCATTGCTTATGAATGAACATGGAATATGTTGGATGATACATGTAATGTAGTGACATGCATTCATGTAGGTCGTGTCGGGTCGGCACTTAGGTGGGTTGGGGTATCTCTACTGAGCCGCAGTGGTGCTCACCCCTTTATTATAAACTCTTTTACAGATAAGGCGCCGATGACTGAGGGGACTTGAGTGTTCAAGCGGGACTTTAGTAGCATTTTTGATATATTTTGGATATTGTATATTTGGCTATCTGTGCCAACTTGTGGCACGTTATCTACGTAGTTGTAGTCATGGTTGAATTTTTAGCATTTTTGGACCTTATGCATGAAATCCTTGTAATGACTATGCACTTGAAATTTATATGTATTGTGGTTATTTCTTGGACTAAACTCAATTATGGATTGTAAAGTTATGGTTTCATCTTATACTATAACTTCATGTTTGGACTTTTCTCAAGTATAAGAGTTGGGAATGAATGGAAAGGATATGTGGTTTGAATGGATGGACTTAATTGTGGTTTTGTATAATTATGGTTGAGATATGATTTGGATGGAATGGATAAATTGGAATGCAAAGATTATGAAATTATGCTTTTATTCACATGTTATAAGTAGTGTGAATGTGTTTGATGCTAGTTGAAGGATTGGAATAACCATTGGGGGAAACACATACCCAAGAGTGTTCATTTTGAATCCATAGAGTATTCATGATGATTTAGATTATTTTTTTTGGTGGGTTTTAATCATGGTTTAAGTCTTTATTTAAGTTGGATTATGGTTTGGTAAGGTGATAGGATGCTTTGAGGCTTGGAAAAACAAGTTTTTAAGCATTTTTACACTTTTGGTCGAGTGCCCTCTGCATCGGTCGACCGAAAGTGAAAGATCCCGAGAGTTGGAATGACTGGAAACAGGTTTCAGTCAACTGAACAGTGTTTTGGTCGACTGAAAGTCCTCTTTCGGTCGACCGAAACTACCCATCAGCCGACCGAAAGAAACTTGGGCAGCCCCATTTGCATCCGAACTTCAAACGGGTGTAAATTCTTCGTTTTAGATCAAAATTGAGTGCTATTTTTTTAAAAATTGGGTGTTTTTAAATCCTCTATCCAATGGTGCAGGTTTCATCCACCACTTATGTCACGCTCCGATTTCCGACACCCGGTTAGGAGCGAGGGAAACGGGGGTGAATCCGTAATTTCACCTCAAGTTCCCACACCTTAATCTCATTATAATCATCTCTATTGCGGAAGCATTCTCTATGCACACCCTTCAAGTGGCATTAGATCATCAAAGGCCCTTGCAAATGATTTTCACCTTTGGTTCCATACATATAAACCACTAAGTTCTGGACCTCAACTTTTTACACAGATGGAATTTGATTATGAAACCTATACCATTGGATAGAGCTTTCAAAAATACTCAATTTCAAAAAAAACCACGCTCAATTCTGATTTAAAACGAAGAAATTGCATCAAAACGAAATCTGGACAATTTTTGAACCTTGCTGTGAATAGTAATCTCGATCAATCGAGATTCATCTCGATTAATCGAGATTTTGACCCCTTTAATCGAAGAAAACAGTCTCTCGGTAACTTGGACCTGCAATATTTCGATCAATCGAGATTGGGACTTCGATTAATCGAAATTAAGCCTGAAAAATCATAAAATCTCGCAACCATTTCGATCAATCGAGATGGGCATCTCGATTAATCGAAAAGGGCATTTCGATTAATCGAAATGCATTGCCCAGTTTCTTCCAAACACCTATATAAGATCAAATTGAACCCAAATCTCAACCAAACTACCTTAGATCATTCATAAATCATACAAATCATCTACCATTGATATAAAATCATACTCACACATCAACTTATACATTTGAATCTCAAATCTTGCATAATCTTAGAAAATTCATCCTAGGTTCACAAGGCACATAAAATTCAAGTGAACCAAACCATCCTCATTTTTTCCAAAGGTAATCTTCATTAACCCAACCATACAATCTAACTTATACATTGAGGTCCTACAACCATGATTCCAACATAAATCCACAACTCTAACATTCATATCCCCGAAATTAAAATACAAGAGACAAAAGAATACATTCATCCATTTAAATCCCAAATCCATACATAATCCATGGACCCATACATATAAGAATTTGAATGGCCCTTTTTGCATACATTCAACAAGTCTCAAATAAAGGAAGCCATTATACATACACTTCTCAAAAATCACTTTCCTACAAGTGTGGCACTTACATTTGAATTTCACATACATAAGAAGATACAAATGTAAAGGCAACACCACAACCATTGTCTACATGTCACAAGCCAGCATGGACATTTATCTACATCTCAAAAGAGCAAAAGTCTAAAAATAAGCTCAACATATCCATAGAGCTAATCATGCTTCGTCTTCCAATGGCACCTTATCTGAAAATGTTTTGTATAAAGGAGTGAGCATCTCAACGGCTCAGTAGAAATGATCCACCCATCCCCACTCTAACCCGTAAGCCATGCATGAATGCACATGCTCATGCATTTTTACCCAAACATTCACGTTTTTCAATCATGCATGATGCTTCACATAAAGTGCAAATACATATGTATATATATATATATATCAAATTGGACAAGTCACAACTTATATATATATATATATATAACTCACACCAAATCAATCCAAAGGGGCTTTCTCATCACTCCAATAGTAAGGGTCTCTTCGGCACCCAAACTCTGCTTGTGCTTTATCGGGTTACTAACCCGAAGGGAGCACCTCCTCTTGGCCAAGTTTTGGGTCTTTCACCCTAGGGGCCTTCCCCTTATCTTAATTTCACACTCATGCCCCAAAATCATCATATAGTGCATATAATCACACCAATGCACATAGTCACACAATCATGCATTTTTCCTCAAATCAATGCATTTTCCTTCCAACTCAAGATTGTCACAATGCTATCACACTCACATCATGAAAATCACTATGCTCATGGATTTTGCTAGAAAATCATATTTTTTTTTCATGTTTTCATCAAACAAACACATTTTTCACCAAAAGCATTATAGTCACATTTGCACATATATACCATGCATAAGCCCTAACTAACATGTTGGACACTTATACATGCATAAATCACCATGGTATACATATATCTATATATATTTACATAGACCTAGGTTCAAGAAATCAAAAGCTATCTCTTACGACATTTAGGAAGGGACCACAAGATCAAAGTAGAAGTGAGTCTAGCACCCCTACCTCAAATTGGAAGAGCTTCCAATTGATTTCCCTTAATCTCTCAAAATCCAACTTCCTCCGAAATGATTTTTGAACCGATCTATCTCGAGCCCTCGATGCGTAGATCGTTTCTTCCTTCTTTGGTGAAATCAAAATCCCACTCTAAGGCCCTCAAATCTAGTGAAGAAGAGGAGGAGATGAAGCTTGTATGTATATACGTATATATCTCTCTCTCTCGGCTGCTGGAATAAAAATGAGAGAAGAGCTGATCTCTCTTAGTATTTATAGCTAAGTGACCTCCTCTTAATTACTAGTTTGCCATCACCTTTTTGCAAAACCTTCTCGGGCTCATTTTCGGAGTTTCGTAACTCAGATTGACGCGAAATCAACTCCGTTGCGCGTCAAATATTTTATTTAAGCTATCCTCAAATTTTGAAGTCATTCCGACGCTTTTAAAATTTCTGGGCCCACAAGGCCCACGCCCCTAGGTTGACTAAACTCAAAAAAGTCAACTTTTGCCAAAAGTCCCCAAAACTTTCTAAAACCCTATTCCAACCCTCTAAACATGTTCCCAGCATTCAAAACATGTTAAACATCATTTAAAATGCATTTAAAGCAATAAATGACAAAAATTGAAAAATTGGCCAAAATTGGGCACGGTCTCTACAACTTATGATCACACAGGTTCGCATGTGTGAAAATATGTAGGCCGCAACTAGTTGGTTATACAATCGAGGCATGGTTTGGGGCCCATGGTGGTTGATTAAGGTTAAATGATGTATATCTTTATGAAAGGTAAATTTAAGCTTTCATGATATTTATAGAGAAAATAGAGGGTCCATTGGGATTAATGGATGGGTTAACCTCCGGTTTCCCAGGAGTTGGAAATTGGGGCGTTACAATACCCCTTCAACTCACTAGCTCCCCTTATTAAAATCATACTTCCAAACATGAATACATGACTCTCTTTTTTCATTCTTTTTTTTTCATTGCTTTATTGGTTGTGCAATGTCTTGGTCTATTAAGCTTTCTGAAAGATCCTTGTAGCAAGCTTCAATCAGTGACTCCCAAACCAGATGGTTTTACAAAAAAGATACTGTTTAAAGTGGGAAAGAGAGAGAGAGAGAGAGAGAGAGAGAGACCCATTCTGGTGAGTACACAATGAGTGTTGTCTTCTTTTTTTGATTCTATTGTCTTCATCCTTTTGCAATGTCCTTGATATAAGCATTTGGACATAAATGGGCATGATTGTTGTGAACTTTGAGATATTCTTGTTTAGTGTCATTTATCTACTTGTCTTACTTTGAGTGTTGTTTGAATGTAACCTGTGTAAGCATGAACTCAAATAGACATTAATTCCTAACATTTACAATATTTTGTTTTCATCAAAATAGATGAGATAACCTTGGTTGAAAATCTTGGTTCAACAAGTCAAAATGATTCTTAGCAATAAAGTTGGAAATATGGAGAAAATCTTTATAAGCAAAAGGTTTAAAAATTAGTAAAACTAAAATAAGTTCATGAGATATAATTTCAATAAAATAATAGAAGAAGACAATATAAATATTAAAATTCAAGATCAAATAATTACTCAAAATATTTTTTGTCGATGTTTAAGTTCAATATTACAAAAAAATGGAGAGATAGATGGTGATGTAATAAGTAGGATTGAAACAGCGTGGATAAAATAAAGGCAAGCTAGTGGCATCTTATGTGACAAACGAATCTCAAATAAATTAAAAGAAAATTTTTATAGGACTGTTGTTAGGTCAGCTATGTTGTATAAAGTAGAGTGTTGGACGTTGAAAAGGAAACAAGAACAACGCATTCATGTAGTGAAAATTTCGATGAATAATATGAATAACTAGAAAAGATAGGATTAATAAAGAACGAGTGACAGGTAAATTAGGAGTAGCTCATATTTGTGACAAAATTAGAGAAGGTAGATTTAAGTGGTATGGGTCATATACAACGTAGAGGTGAAAATGCACCGATTAGGAGAGAAAGTTGTTTGTGTAGAAGGTAAACGACAAAGAAACCAACCAAAACTTACATTGGATGAAGTAATTAAAAATAATTTTAATAAACTAAATATTGTAGGAGACATGGCTTTTAATAGAAATGAATGAAAAAAGAGAATTCATGTTGTTCAAGTGGCCGACCTCATCCATATGGGACAAAAGCAAGGATGATGATGATGATGATTTTACTAAACATGGGCCTTATCTTAGTTCCTTATCTGTCATGGTGATTTTTTCTAGGTTATGTGGCCTTGGTTTTGTGATTTGTTTGGTTAGAATTGGAAGCATATTCAATAGCTTTGAGGCATTGGTGCAGTTGTTTATGAACTGGTTGAACCTTAACCGTAAGAGGAACATAATTTTTAGATAGCTCTTTATTGTGACAGTGTGGAAACTATGGAGAGCTCTAGGTTGGTTGTATAAAAATTGCTTTTTTATAAGTTCTCACACACGCATTGCCCATGTCGGGGCTCAAATCCCTCTCTTTCCCTCCAGGGCCGGCTTAAAACAATTTGAGGTCTAAGGCGAAAAAACACCATGTGACATTATAATATTAATTTATTGATATAAAATTATATTGAAAAATTATTTATATATCATTCTCTTCCCTCTTCAAATACAAAATCATTAATTAAATGGTTGTATTGAAAGTATTTTTAACACTTCTTGTGCATTTGAGTATATAATTAACACAAGTTAATATATATTTTCTCGCCTTTTTAAATTGTTTCACTTTTAGATTATCATTTTTTTATGTAGATAAAAAAATTGCGAATAAAACAAACACACCTACAATGTCTTGTGTTCCAACACTTGGGACACAAAGGCATGAGGGCATGAAAAATGATAAAAGAGATAAAATGTGTAATTAAATAAGAAAATAAAAAATTCCAAGGGGTTAGCTCAAGTGGATAAAAAACTTGGCCTTAGTGCCTCGCAAGTATTAGGTCTAAGAATCAAATTATATTGGGTGTAAATAATTTTTTGAGGGTGAGTGTGTGTACCAATTAGAAAAAAAATAAGAAAATAGGTGAGAGAGAAAAGAAATCGATTGTAATGAAAGAGTAGTTAAAAGTTAATAGAAGGGAAAGTTTTACCAATTTTCACAATTATTGATTTGATATATATATATATTGAGTAATTAATATGATATGAGGAGTCAGGAGAGGAGAAAAACAGGAGATGAGATAAGGATAGAAATTAGGAGTTTTAATAAAAAGTAGAATGAAAAATTTTAGAATGAATTAAATTATTTGGACCCATTATTAAATCTTTATCATTGATCGGGGCCTAATAATATAAAGAAGTATTTTTTTAAAAAAATCTAATTATATATAAAAAAAAATTAAGAATCTTCTATTGAATGGGGTTTTAGGCAATCGCCTAATTGACCTAAAAACTCTAACGACACTGCTTCCCTCTTATAAAGATCGAGAGATTATACCATTAGACTAGCTTTGTTTGAAAAATATTGACATATTGCTCATTTTCATCAACTTGGTGATTAGCATGGGTGTTATCCCCTCTTTAAATGAATGTTGTTGAGGAGAGTTTTGACTCATCCTTGGCTTATTTGTGGGTGGTTTGATTTTATGTTGTATTCTTCTTTTCTTTATTGTTTCTTGATATTTTAAATGGTCCTTCTTTAGCTTGGTTGCAAATTTGTAAATCAGAGTTAAGAAAATAATAATAATAATAATAATATTATTATTATTATTATTATTATTATGCAATAATGCTAGGCCCAGATTTATTTCCTTTGACGTTGATTAAAAAAAAGGGAGATAGGGAACGTAGCTATCTTATCCTTTAGCCGTCCGAAATTTGTCAAATGGCTTAGGATTGGTTCTCAGAGACAATCACATGGTGTATGAGCCGACCACATAAATTAAATGCTAATAAAAAAATAAAAAAAGAAACACGTGTACGGTTACTAGAGTGACACGATAAAGTTCCACTGATATGAAATTTTATTTTTTTCACAAAGTTACAATCATGTTTGGAAGGATAGTAAATACTACAACTACACCTAGTTTTTAGTATTACCAACTTTGGCTGTTGGCACCGACGAGGGGCCCACTTTTTAAGGTTTTTTAATGTTAGTGCTGAGCATTCGCTTCACTTCATTGTTCCATCATTCTAGATTGTTCTATTTAGGATCATTTTTATATGACTAAATTACCCCCACCCCCCACACAACAATTTATAATTTGTAATTTATAATTGTACATTAATTAATATACAAGGATGTTTTATTGCTATATATATATGGGATTGATTATACTAATAAAAACGAGGAATTCAAAACATGTGATAAAAGTGTCAGTTATTTTTCATATCTAAGGAGGAAAATAAAAGAGAACATGATTTTCAATTGGGTACAGAATTTCTTTTTCTCGGAAGATGGGTACAGAATTTCAAAACATGTGATAAAACTTACAAGTGTCAGTTTGAAGCATTTTCAAAAACGAGAGGGGAAGAAAACAATATAACTTTCTCTTCTTTTTATTTTAATCTTCATTTGCATGTTGTCCGCTTTGTGCCCCCACAACACAACGCCGTTTAGACAAATAGAAGGCATTTTTGACATTTTAAGTCAAGTATCGATTAGTTTTTAAAATCGACTGAGGTATCAAACATTGATTAAAATACTATAGGAGGAGAGAGAGTCTATCTTATTAATTATGGTGTAAGAATTTTTATTGGACACTGTTTATTGGAGTCGCCAAAAAACCGATTCAGACATTGTAGCATTATTCATGACAAAATAATAAGTGGTAGTTTATAATTGTCAAGAAAAAAATTTCTCAAATTTTGAAGTTGATGTACTTTTACTAAGGAAAATAAAAAACTTTAATTGTATTAACTAGAAAAAGAAAAACTTGAGAATCATATATTTTGAGGGTAAATTTTTAGTTGATATCGGTGGAGAAAAACTTGAGAATCATATAATTTGAGAGTAAATTTTTAGTTGATATCGGTGGCGGATCCATAAAATTTTGATTGAATAGATCAAATTGAAATATAATACTCTGCCTAAGAGCAAAATTTTAGAGGACTAGGGTAAATTTTATTGACACTCTCTGAGATTTGAGGTATTGTCACGCAACTATAATATTGTGTAATTTTTTCACCAACACTCCCTAAAGTTTGTGGCGTATATCACATACACTCCCTCCTGTCAAAAGTAGGTCTTGTCAGACATTTTTTTATGGTGAAAAGACCATGCTAACATTTGAGTTTTGACCTAACCTTTTTGAATACTAAAATTATCTATTTAACCCTGCCTAATGGACCAAAATGCCCCCTAACTATGGCCTATGGCCTATTATTACATACCCACTTCATTTTTATTACATTAGACATATATATATACATATGTACATATATATATATATATATGTCGAGCACTGGCCACTAACCACAACCACCACCACAACTACCACCAACCACCACCCCCACCAGCAATGTCGAACTCCAATCACAACCTAACCTAAGCCAACTGCCACCAACCACAACCACCAACACCACCACCATAGCGGCAAAACCACCACCACCACTGTCACGCCCCGATTCCCGAGGCTCGGAAACCGAGGTGTGAACCCCGTGAGATCACCCTCACGCTCTAACCACCACCTGATCATGCAACCTCAATTTCCTATCATTTTTACGAAAATTGGGCATGACCCATTCTAAATAATCAGCTCCTGGCATGATATACCTGCTTTACAATTTATATGGACACTTCTGGGCACGTGTCCCCCCAGCATTTATACCTAAACAATAAAAATGGACACTTCTGGGCCCGTGTCCCCCCAATATCTCTACAACATGCATAATATAATCATAAATATACATGCCTCAGTCCTTGAATGTCCGTATTAAATAGATACATCACATGAATGAAATACAACTGAAGGAACTGAATCTACATAATCGCTTTATACATTTAATCCAAATGTAAAGCATCTATCTATCCACTATCCTGGACATACATTAGATTCTAAAGAATCTACTTACTACCTCTGCGACTGGTGCTATCAGTTTTCCCAACTGACTCCAAAACCAGCAATACCTGCAAAACCTGGGAGGGGGTGAGTTCAAAGGCTCAACAAGGTATGTAGAACCATACTATCACCGCTGCAGCAGGTCGATCCTCACATATTCTCAAAAATATACATGCACTTAAATATATCACAATATTTAAGACCATGCTCTACCTAGCATGCATGAACCAATGATGTATATGGCTACTCTAGCACATATGAACATACAAAATCCACAATACATGATTTATGAAAATCATTTTCAACATGCTTGAAAGCAGTAAGCAATCTATCACCAATATGTATATAGAACATATATGTCAAAGCATTTACATGACCAATGTAAATCATCTATCACGTTCCTTACTCAACAAGTAGCACTTCTCCAATGCAATAAAGATGCATTTAAACCATATAACATGCTCAAAAGAAATAGATATCCAACATATATCATGTTCTGTCACACAACGCATATATAAGAATGCGTTAAACACAAAGCATGTTTTACAATAGATAATGTAAGCAAGTTCACACATTTGTCTCTCTCTCGGACTCAACCCGATACCCTGACATGATTCTCAACCAATCATGTGACTGAGACACTTCCCACACAATTTCAGAATCGACATCACTGAGAACATCGGTCCTACCAAGTGATGAGATAATTTCGGAATGCACCACTGAGAACATCGGTCCTACCAAGTGATGAGGTCATTTTAGAATGCACCACCGAGAACATCGGTCCTACCAGGTGATGAGATAATTTCAACATGCACCACCGAGAACATCGGTCCTACCAGGTGATGAGATACTTTCAAAATACACCACCGAGAACATCGGTCCTACCAGGTGATGGGACCACTTCGACACCGTGACCGAGTAATGACCTACTCTGGGTGACTCAACCACACTTCCCCGTTTTCTCACAACGGCACCATATATGCATTTCGAACATATAACAACCGAACATTCAATGTTCACGCCTCACAATGCCTAGGCTAGTTAAAAGAACATAGCCTGCATTTCATCTCCACATAAACCCACATATACCCACATCCGTGTCATTTCCCTCCTATACATGCAATATGAATGCATATATACACAGCATAATACTTTCATGCTTCAACTCATGCTTATGAATACTAAAAGAAAGTATTTAGCATGCCTCTCATCACATTCCAACACATATAGCACATACATGTTTAAAACCCGCATAATACCTCACATATGCAAAACATTCCAACTTTAGCACATTTTTATCATGTTATAACCAATGCATACATTCAATATATAAATAAAGCGGGTATGCATCCCGTATCCACATTCCCACATATAATCACGTACACGTCAAATCATGCATATAAATCACATATGCACATACACTAGCATACATACAGTCATGCTCTCATTCAATGCATGTATTCACTACAAGTAGCTAACATGCATTCCAATCACAATATATATATACACATATATATTACGTCACCCACATATGTATCAAGAACATATAAAACACATAGCACATTTCATGCTTTTCAAATACTCGCCAAAAGTTAAATTCATACTTAGCATGCATTTCTACCGCTGCAACCATATATATATATAATCACATACATATATATACATCCTGAACATCATGCATAAGAACCACATATGCATACAAGACAACACAGAGCTAAACATGTATTATTTAGCATGTTTTCCATAGACTTTAATCTATACATACATGCATATCACAATGCAATTAGGCGATTAATCTAACATGTTATCGCTTCCCAAATCCGCACATACATATATATACACACACTCATATGTATATCCTCTCACATCCCATGTATATGCCACATTCCCTATACACATATATATATAAGCGCCTACATATATATGTATATACACATATCACATATGATTAAATTAAGACATATGTAAATTACTCAACGTACGTAAAAGATATGTACGAGATAGAGGCAAGAATCAACTTGCCTTAGGTCCCGCTTTCGCCAAGTTCGCGCTTGCAAAGCGGTCCTTTCCAAGTCCGGTCCGGTCCAGTCTTGTGTCGAAGCCCACGCAAATAATTCAGCCGAACCATGTTCAATTGGCCCAATTCCAAAGTCCAATCCTTAGTCCCAGTAATTGGTTCATATTCAAGTAAAAGAAATGAGCCCAATTAACTAGCCCAAATCTAACCAATTACTCTGACCCATTTAACTTGCCCAAATCATGGCCCAGTCAATTGATCCAACCTCATGTCCACCATAAATGAACCAACCCACAACCCATGAGCCTATACCAACTCAGCTGCCCATGGAATTCAATCCACCCACTGGGAGTTATGACAAACCCATCTTCATCCATGTATGTATATAATTGTACACACACATATACATATATCACCACCTTCATTACAATATCAAGCTGCCACTATTCAAGCTAAAACAGCCCCTAACCAAGCCAACCCATCACCATGGCCGAACCTCCATGGAAGTCGTAACCCCCAAACCAATTTCAGCCACCACAGGCTGTCCACTCAACCACCGAACCCACCGTGCTCAACCCAAAGTCGGAAAAACACCACCTGCTGCCATGAACCCATCAAACCGTGGCTAGCCCATGAAGACTAACCAAACTCAACTCAAAATCAACCATTGCAACACTGACCATCATCGAATCAAACCAAGAAGGTCCACCAGCTAAGCTCACATCAGCCGAAACCATAAACCCCGGAGCCTCTAAAACGGGCTGTCCGAACAGCCGTAAGGAGCCATCCTTGGACCACCCGAAGTCGCCGAACAGGCAGTCCAAGCCACTGCCGAGCACGACCACCATGGTAGCCACCTCCAGCCACCACCATCTCGGCTTCCCCTTCTTCGGTCCAACCATCCCTCGAACCAGCAAACTCATCAAAACAGACCCACGAGTTCCACCCGAAACCCATCCCGATCCAACCGCTACAGCAGAGCCAAGCCGAACTCAGCCGAGTTCAGCCCAAAACTGAACCAACCGCGGCCTCCTCCAGCCGTCACAACCGCCGGAGTACCCCCTTCGCGAACGGCTCGGCCGAACAGAGCCACCACGCGCACCTCCTCCAACCCGCGATCCCATCGGCAACCGAACCCAGTCCGTGGGACTACCTCAAGCCGTCGTCGCCTTCAGCCGCCACTCCAGTCGTCGCCGGAGCACTATCCTCGCCGTCGCCTTCGGCTTCTCTCTCTCTATCCCCGATTCTCTTTCGGTTTCTCCCTCTCTCTCTCCCCGACTTCTCCCTCTCTCTCTTCTTTTCTTTCCTTTTTCTTTTCTTTTCTTTCTTCTTTTTCTTTTCTTCTTTTCCTCTCTTTTATTTCGGCTGACCACACAAGTGGTCTTCTCTTTTTCCCTTTATCTTGGTCCACATACATATATTTATATATATATATATATGTGTGTGTATAATATCATATACACTATTGACCCTCTTTATGCACAAAATCACAAATGTGCATCTCCATGTGTTCGTAATTACATAAAGGCCCATTAAATATATATATATACTCATGTCTCCATATATATATATACACACTCACCACGCAACCATATATATATATATATATCCCCATATATATATATAATTATATCCTCCATCTTCATATATATATATATAATTCCATATATATACATATATATATAACATATTTTTGAATTTTAATTTATTCGAAAAAAAATCGGTCCGGTCCAAAATCACTCGGAACCGGTCAAAATATTCCGGTCCTTACAACCACTATCGAACAAAAATTGGGGATCGGAGACGAAGAAGAACAACAAAATCAAAATACACAACCAACCACAACCACAATCACCACCACCACTGCCACCAACCACCACCACCACTGTCAAACAAAAATTGGGGATTGGATACGAAGAAGAACAAAAAAATCAACTACACAACCAACCACAACCACAACCACCACCACCACCACCACCACCACCACAGGCAACAAAACCACCACCACCACTATTGAACAAAAATTGGGATAAAGATGAAGAAGAAGAACAAAATCAAAATACACAAGTAACCACAACCACAACTACCATCACCACCACCACTGCCACCAAGCACCACCACCACCATAGGTGGCAAAACCACCACCACCACTATCAAACAAAAATTAGGGATCGGAGACGAAGAAAAAGAACAAAATTAACTTCGTAGAGGGATTAGGCAATTTAGTCTCAATGAAGATCCAAGCAGTACTCGTAGCCCCAAAGTGTTCAATCGCTTCGATGATTCCTCGTCGGAGGATAAGTTATATTCGGTCGAAAGTTTCTAGTTTTGAAAATGGAATTGTCCAAAGTGCCGATAAGCGGCTCGATTACATGATTCAATTCCTGGATCACAAGCTCTCATTGTCCAACAACGATGATCGGAACTGCGCCGGTAAGCGACTCGATTACATGATTCAATTCCTGGATCGCAAGCTCTCGTCGTCCAACAACAACGATCGAAACTGCACCAATTCTGGTAATCGAGCCTTGCCGGAGTTCGTAGGAGTTCACTAAGATGAGGAGGCGGCGCCATTTTACAAGTCAGTTCACATTTCACCCACGCTTTGCCTAACTTTAGGAGTTTGCGATACGCAGAGGCGGTGCTTGATGATAAAAGAAGATCAGCATCGTCGTCTTTGATTGGAGCACCTTCCATGGAGAATTTAGAGGAAGAATCTAGAGAGAGATAGTGGTTGTCGTTGGTGGCAGTTGTGGTGGTACCCCCGGTGTGGGTTGGGATTGTAGTGGTGGTGGCACCGTAATAAGTTTAAATGGGTTGGGTAATAATCATAGATTTTTTGGTCTTTTTACAATTCTTATATTTTTATATTAAAAATTAATTTAATAATAAGGGATAATCTGAACATTTCACACTTTTTTTAAATAAAAAAACTGATAGGGGATGTTGGTGACAAAATTGCACAAAATTGTAGTCGTATAACAATACCTCAAACTTCCAGGAGTGTCAATGAAGTTTACCCTTTTATTTTAATCTTCATGCAAATGTTGTCGACTTTGCAATACACAACACAACACCGTTTAGACAAATAGGAGGCATTTTCGACATTTTAAGTCCTATAATGACAAAATAATAAGTGTTAGTTTATAATTATTGATGGGGTGCTTGACTCCTAATATGAAACGTATGATGCGGGAAAATAGTGCTAAAGTGACGTGGATAAAAAGAATGCTTTGACCAAGACTGGTTATCTCCAAGCGGGAGATGAAAGTTGATGAGACAGGGTTCTACTAAGACATGTCCATACTTAGTCACTATAAATACAGGACGGTCCATATACCAAGGTATGCAATTAATACCCTTTGAGTTCCTTTACAGCTTTAAAAAGCCCTTCCGATTTCTGACTTGATCGTTGGAGCGTAGTCAGCCAGCACCGCGTCGGTGCCCTCTCGATTACCCTTTTCTTGTCCTTTTCTACAGGTTGGCGTTTGTCCAGTTCGGGGTAAATTTTTACTTCATCAGTTGGCGCCGTCTGTGGGAATCAATCACAAACTTGATTATTTTACACGAATCATATACGAAGCATGATGCACCTACAATCTGGGTTAGAGACTACGGTCGTACAGGACCCTCCTGCACAGGGCCCTCCTGTCGGCCACAATCCTCCAGCACAGGACCTTCCTGCCGGCCACAATCCTCCAGCGCAGGACCTTCCTGCCAGCCACAATCATCCAGCGTAGGACCTTCCTGTCGGTCACAATCCTTTAGCCACATAGGATCCTCTTGTCAGCCATGACTTTCCTGGCGGACAGGGCCCTCCAGTTGAACAGGGCCCGCTTACCAACCCTGATCTTCCTGGCTACAACGTGCCAGCTGTAGGACAGGGAGGCATACAACCCCCTGGACAGATGGACTTCCATAGGGCACGCCCCAAAATCCCAAACGACCAGGGATGGATCACAGCGTTAGAATGCCAGGTCCAGAACTTGAATCAAAGTTTGGTCCAAATACTCCAACAAAATGCAGCAATTCTGCAACACCCCCCTCATGTGGAGCCAGTACCATCGTCGGGTCACCTTAGGCCTGTTGATCCAGAAGGGGATGGTGTTGGGCAAGACAGTGAAATTTCAACGGACGACACAACTCAGAGCCGAGTAAAAGGTGGGACGAACCCCAGTCACCTAGTCCCACTCAAAAAGAACCAACCCCATGGAGACTCAGGGCACCCAGGGGAGACTACCTATTATGACATAGAGATGTAAGACCTTAAAGCCAGGGTAAAAAACATGGCCCACGCTATAAGGGGGAAGGGCCCTGCTAAAGTAGAGGAGCTGGTCCAACAAACCAACCTCCCTTTCTCCACGGGGATAATAAACTGTCCTTTTTTGAACAAGTTCAAGATGCCCATCCTTGAAAGCTTTGATGGGACCAAAGACCCGTTAGATCATCTGGAGACCTACAAGGCTCTGATGCACCTCCAAGGAATACCGGATGAAATCCTATGTAGAGTGATTCTTACTACATTAAAGGGTTCTGCCCAGTTATGGTTTAACAACCTGAAGCCAACATCTGTACGTTCCTTCAAATAACTGAGCCAATTGTTCGTAGAAAATTTTATTACTACCTAAAGGCACAGAAAACCCGCCACCTATCTCTTGAACGTAAGACAGATTAAGGGAGCATCATTGCGAGGCTACATTAACCGGTTTAACAATGAGATGTTACAAGTCGATGCTCTAGACGATAAGGAGCCAGTTACCGCATTCATGGGGGGCCTAATGCCTTCAAAGTTCTTATACTCAATTTCCAAGCACTCTCTAGAAAGTATGTCCGGGCTACTCGTGAAGACCCAAAAGTATATGAACGCTGAGAATGCCCTTAATGCGAGAAAGGCATACAGAAAAAACAGGGGACATTCCAGTGAGGAAGATAGAGACCCCAAGTATGACAAAATGTTAAGGGGGCAGGCCTATAAAGTATCGCATTGTGATAAGGGATTCAACACCTTTACCTCTTTAAACACGTCAATAAGCCAAATCCTCCTCTACATCTAAGATGACCCGGCTGTTGTATGGCCCCAAAACTAAGAACCGGCCCATCCAAGAGGTCACGTGACAAGTATTGCAGGTTCCATTGCGACCATGGCTACAATATAGATGAGTGCATAGACTTGAAAGTGCAGATTGAAAGTCTGATTCGTAGGGCCCAACTACAACGATATGTGGCCGGAGATGAGAAGGGAACACGGAACCACCCATGGGATGGGGATGGTAAAGATGACAACACTCAAAAAAATCATCCATTGGGAGAAATCAGAGTTATCTCTGGTGAACTTGGAGGAGACAATGGGCGTATTGACTAGAGACATTAAAAGGGAGACAGATGGCTCATCCTTAGAATGTTGAGCATCTAATAAAGTGCTACTAGTAAGACTTTCTTTTAAAAGTTGCATTTACTTTAATAATTCTAGATGAAACTCAATTTAATATCGAGCTTTGGGACGATAGTTTCGAGATTTTTGCTTGAATAATTCTCTATTTGTTACTAAAATATTAATACCAGTCCTTTTTGTTTCAAAGTATGTTGTTATAACTAAAACAAAAAGTGAATAAACAACTTTACGGGGATACACCTCCAAGGAGGGCCTTTAATGAAAAAGGTGGGATGTATGAATTTCGAGAACATTGTAAAAATAGCCCTACGTGGGCACAACCCTACGAGGGATACACCTCTAGAGAGGGCATTTTATGAAAAAGGCGGGATGGATTAATCCCGAGAAAATTATTAAATTAAGCCCTGTGGGGACACACCTCTAAAGAGGGCCTTTGATTAAAAAGATAGGACGCATTAATCCCGAGAACATTGTTAAAGCCCTACGGGGGCATAGCCCTGCGGGGACACACCTCTAGAGAGGGCCTTTGATGAAAAAGGCGGGATGGATTAATCCCGAGAACATTGTTAAAGTAAGCCCTATGGGGGCATAGCCCTACGGGGACACACCTCTAAAGAGGGCCTTTGATAAAAAAAGGCGGGATGGATTAATCCCGAGAACATTTTTTAAGTAAATCCTACGGAGGCGTAGAAAGTAAGCCTTACGGGAATGCGCCTCTAAAGAGGACCTTTGATGAAAAGGTATGATGAATTAGTCCCGAGATTACTGTTAAAGAACCTCGCGGAGGGATGCCTCCAGGGGGGATCTTTAGGAAAAAGATAGAATCAGTTGAAGTTCCGAGTATATGGTTAGGCAACCACATGTGGGCACAACCCGCCTAAGAAAATACTATCCAAACAACAAGTCCATTGTATGAGTCCCTCTTTGGCAGATTATGCCATGAGAGTTTTTTAGAACACCAGAAGACAAGCCCCCGCCTCTGGGTAAACCACCACTTCTCGCAACCATAGTTGTCAAAGGCGCGCGCCTGAGGCGCGGGGCGCAGCGAGGCCCCTTCAAAGAGGCATGCGCCTCAGTGCCTGAGGCGCGAGGCGCACCTGCAGATGCTATTTTCTCACTCTGAAACCTGTTTTCCTGTGTCATTGTTATTAATTGCCATGAATATACTTTTTATTTGCTCTCAATTGTAGTTGTTCTACATTGTTTCACTCACTCACTACAAATGTGATATTTTTAAAAGAAAAATTCAACTTGCACCTCACTTCAATCAGGCCCGCGCCTCGCCTCGCGCCTCACGCTCCAGGAAGCCTTAGCGCCTTAGTGCGCCTTGAGCCTTTAACAACTATGCTCGCAACCACAGGCCTTCGCGGTCGTTTCTAGGTAGAAGGGGAGAAGGAACATGCAATGCCTTTTCCTTTCGCTTGCGCAACAATGTCTCTGTCAGGTCTCCTCCGTGAAGATCCTGTGTGTTCTCACAAATAATTACATACTCATTAAAGGAAAGAAATGACAAGAAATGAGTGTGGGAGAGATCTTATATAGACACCACCATCAACGATTAGATTACAACATTCTCATTACGAACAACTATATTCCAACGTTCGAAATATGCAACGGTCACTAAGAGACGGATCCTAACGCTTGAACAAGTTTGGATTAAGGAACCGACCAAGAGCCAAATCCTACAATGCGGCCAAAGGCCTAATCCTAAAGGGTGTGGCCAGAGACCTAATCCTAAAGGAGGACAAGTTCTAAAAGCAAAAAGTCATAGGATCCGTCCAAGAGGCGGGGCCCACAGGGATGCAACAAAAGCCTAGTCCTAAAGGATGTGGCCAAAGGCCTAATCCTAGGATGCGGCCAAAGGCCTAATTCTAAAGGAGGACAAGTCCTAAAAGCAAAAAGTCATAGGATCTTTCTAAGAGGCCAGGCCCACAGGGATGTGGCAAAAGCCTAGTCCTAAAGGATGTGGCCAAAGGCCTAATCCTAGGATGCGGCCAAAGGACTAGACCTAAAGGGTGTGGCCAAAGGCCTAATCCTAAAGGAGGACAAGTCCTAAAAGCAAAAAGCAAAAAACAAAATGCAAAAAGCAAAAAGCAAAAAGGAGGAGATAAAAAAGAGGATTCGGCCAAGAGGCTGGGCCCACAAGGATCCGAGATGCGACCAAGGCTCAGGCCAGGACCCAACGCGGTCGAAGTCGCGCCGGACCTACGGCGAAGGACGCTCCATGCGTAGGGCCAAGGCCGCGCGAAGGCACGTTTAAGTCCGGGTCGGCCAAAAAAGAAAAAAAAGGGCTGGTGGTTCAAGAGGCCAGGCCCACAGGGATGTGGCAAAAGCCTAGTCCTAAAGGATGTGGCCAAAGGACTAGTCCTAAAGGGTGTGGCCAAAGGACTAGTCCTAAAGGGTGTGGCCAAAGGCCTAATCCTAAAGGAGGACAAGTCCTAAAAGCAAAAAGCAAAAAATAAAATGCAAAAAGCAAAAAGGAGGAGAGAAAAAAGATAAAAAAAAGGATCCGGCCAAGAGGCTAGGCCCACAAGGATCCGAGATGCGGCCAAAGCTCAGGCCAGGACCCAGCGCGGTCGAAGCCGCATCGGACGTACGGCCAAGGACGCTCCATGCGTAGGGCCAAGGCCGCGCGAAGGCACGTTTAAGTCCGGGTCGGCCAAAAAAGAAAAAAAAGGGCTTGTGGTTCAAGTATCCGTTTAAACACCGATTGTCGAAGTGTTTCTGACGTCCGACAAGCGACCCTCATGAATAGGAGGCATCTGATGGGGTGTTTGATTCCTAATATGAAACGTATGATGCGGGAAGATAGTGCTAAGGTGACGTGGATAAAAAGAATGCTTTGACCAAGACTGGTTATCTCCAAGTGGGAGAGGGAAGTTGAAGAGACAGTGTTCTACTAGGACACATCCTCACTTGGTCACTATAAATATAGGACGGTCCATATACCAAAGTATGCAATTAATACCCTTTGAGTTCCTTTACAGCTTTAAAAAATCCTTCCGATTTCTGACTTGATCGTTGGAGCGTAGTTGATCGGCACTGCGCCAGTGCCCTCTCAATTACCCTTCTCTTGTCCTTTTTTACAAATTGGCGTTTGTCCAGTTCGAAATGGATTTTTACTTCATCAATTGTCAAGGAAAAAAATTCTCAAGTTTTGAAGTTTGATGTACTTTTAGTAAGGAAAATAAAAAACTTTACTTGTATTAACTAGAAAAAGAAAAATTTGAGAATCATATATTTTGAGAGTAAATTTTAAGTTGATATCAGTGGCGGATCCATAAAGTTTTGATTGAATAGATAAAATGAAAATATAATACTCTACCTAGAATTTAGAGGAGCAAAATTTTAGAGGACTAATAGATAATTTTGTGATTTAACTTCTTAACAAATAGTATAACAAACAAAGGGACTTTCCAAAATATTGAAGAGGACATGATAATTCCACCATTATTCATAGGTAGAATTTGAAGAAGCAGTACGTATTATTATCATATTTTTCAAAAATATTATTATCAAAATTTATAGGGGTAGAACTGTCTGAAATTTTTTTCACCTGTATGTACTCTAAACTCTAGACTCCTCAGCCGAATATAAATGTGATATGTGATTTTTGTAACAGAAAATTGTCGTCATCATAAACAATTAAAAATTATCAATCAGAGAAGCTCTCTATTTGTTAGTTAGTTGAATTTTGCAAAAGTACTCAAAATTGAAAATAACTTACAGTAATTGTAAAAACATTTTTCTAATTTTTAAAAATGATTAAACATTAGAAAATGACTAGACAAATTCATGGCATAATTTTATTTTATTTTATTAATTTTTTTGTGGGTGGGGGTATCAGTACTAAAAACCCTTTTCAGTGGATGAAAGAAAGTAAAAATGTGTAAAATCTGAGAGGGTAAATTTGTCATCTCCAGAACATTAAAATGTTTAATATCACACGATACTAAATAGATATTACTAAGAGGCATAAAAAAAACAAATCATAGAGGAGCAGGTATGTTACTGTAAAATGCCATGAAATGCATGTATGGTATGGCATCAATCAATGAGCATCACATATATATATATATATATATATATCTATATACACACACAAAAGTAGGACCCACGCAGGTCATGGGCAACAGGGCAAGTGGGCAGGTCAGGAAGATAAGAAGGAAGGAGGAGGAGAAGATATATTCCTAAAACAAGGTTGAGCCACGTCGTGTTGGGTTGAGATCTTAACTTTATATATCTGTAGGCTTATTGCTATTGGTTAGTAAATGTGGGTGGCTTCGTTTCAAAGCAAAATATCTTAAAGGATGCCCAGCGGTGCGTCTTCCACCAGATATTTCACTTCTGCCCGTCAACCTGCCCGTTCGTTCTTGGCCATTTAATTCACAGACCACAATGAAATGATACTCTTCGGGCAGCAAGCCTTTTTATTTATTTATTTATTTATTTATTTATTCCAAATTTCATGCATTTGTGAGTTGAATTCGGTCAACTTAATTCAAATTCATGGCCTAACTTCACATGTTAAGTTTCAAGAAAGAGTAACATGACACTTATGTATTGCTTTGCTAAATTTAGAAATAAAAGCCTTGATAGATTTGTTGCCGAGTTGATTCAATTGCATAAATTGGCCATGAAAACTTCAAGTTCCGACTAATAAAATTGTGTGAAACATTTATTTAAATTATTGTCAAGTATAAACTCAATTTGGTAGAAGATTTATATACCAAGTAAAAGTTCGTCCGCTTAAAGAGTAAAAATAATAATTTTATTTTAAGATATGGATTTGATCTAGTTTTACCACATAATGACACATACATTCAACCGTGATTGATTATATTCTCCTAATTACATATAGCTAAATGGTTTGTGAATTGATTATTTCAATTTATGTTAAAGAATCTATTGTGTCGTGATTCGAATTTGTCTCAGCTCGGATTGTGTTGCGGCTCAATTTTTTGACCCATTTTTTTGTTTGCTGGTTTTAGATCATGTTTAAATTTTCTTGTAATTCAGTATATAAGAACATCTAGAATTTAGAATGTAATAAGAGAAAACACTAAAAATCGTAAAAAATAGAGTGAGAGTGAGAGTTAGAGTTTAAGTAACTGAAATTTATAATCTCCTTAATTTTTGCACCCTAGTTCTGCCTCTAGTTACCATTAGTTAGAAAGAGTAATAGTTCTTGACTTTCTCCAATAGGTTTTGTTTAATATATTTATACTTCCAATATAAATAGGCCAGGCCGTTACCATTGGACTCAGCTAGGCCAACTTGTGTACTTACCGTTCTTGAAACTATACATATTGATACTAGGAAATACACCATTAGGACAATGGGTGCCACTTACAAGCTCAAGGCTTAGCATGATACATTGTCTTATGGACGAACATATGATAGGGCACCCCTTCCTTACGTTCAGACGTTCAGCCTATGATCTCAGTGAAGAAGAGGAGTGAGCATCCAAAACCAAGTCTGAGACCCATAGCCAGTCCAATTCCACATAGAATGAGAGTTGAAACCCAAGTAAGGTGCATGTGGTTAGGCTTTCGTGCGATTTTGATGATTGAATGAAAGTTAGAACCCAAGTGTTCCATGTAGGAACTTAAGGTGGATTGTGTAAGCTTCTGCGGGATTGGTCTCAGTAGTTCAGATCGAAGCCGAGGATGATAGAACTGTGATTGTCACGCTTATCCACGGACATGGGATAGTGACCTGATGAGTGTGGCACCTCGTAACCCAGAGTTGAGGCTCTGACTGGGGCAGTTTCGGTGGGATGAATTTTGAGGCGTGACAGGAGAAGGTCCTTGACAGGGTATGTCTTCACCCTTTGTGGGAGTGTGATCAGTTGGAAGATAATTTTGAATTCTACAGTTGCATTGTCTATTACTGTGTAAGGACCGGAATAATTTTGACCGATTCTGGGTGAATTTTGACCGAATTTATTTTTTTCGAATAAGTTAAATTCGGAACAATGTGAATATATTTACATGGAATTAAAGTAATGCCAGAGGATGCGTGTATATATATATATATATATATATATATATGGATATATATATATATGGGATATATTTATATTAAATTATAAATATATCTATTAAGTACCTACATTATTATATATATACATAAAATTGTGTATATGTATGGGCTTATATGCAATTATGAAGAAATGTAGGTGCACGTGCATGATTACAAGTATATGTGTATATGTGGTGTATAATAAGCAAAAAAAGAGGATAAGAAATGAGAGGAGGAGAGGGGACTTGCCGAAAAAGAAAAAGAAGAAAAGAAAAGAAAAGAGAAAAAGAAGAAAAGAAAGAAAAGAAAAAGGAAAAGGAAAGGAAGAGAGAGAAGGAGAAGTCGGAGAGAGAGAAACCGAGAAGGAAGAGAGAGAAAGGGAAATCGGGAGAGGGAGCCACCGATTCCGGCGCCGGCTGTTCGCGGTGGCTGGAGCGGTTGTGGTGGGGGTGTGAGGTGGTGTCGCCGATGGATCCCTTCGGTGGTGGCTGGTTTGCGGGTGGATAGCAGTGACGGGGGTTTGTTTGGCCGGGGTTTCTGGGTCTGTTGTAGGTTTGGTTCACGGCGGCAGCGAGAGGTGGTCGGTAGTGGGTCTGTCCGGCAGCTGGTGCGTTCGTCCGGCAGAAGGATTCACTGTCGGCGAGCAGGTCGCTCCGACAGTGGTGTGTAGCTGGGGCTTCGGCTCACGATGGCGACTGTTTCGACGAGAAAGAAATAGGCCTTCTCCATGGCAGCTTGGCTGGTGGACCTTCTCAGTCTGATTCGATTATTGTGGTGTTTTTCCAATTTGGGTATGGCTGGACGGTGGGTTCGTGCGCAGAAGAAACGCAGCTGGGGTGCGTTTGGTTCGACCATGGGTGTACTCCATGGAGGTGTCGAAGGGGCTGGTTTAGGGGTTCTCGGTTTGGTTGGTGGTCAGTTGTGGTTGTGACCATTTGGGGGTTTTGTTTATATCGAAGGAATAGTTTCACGGCATGGGTGAAGGTAGCGGATTGGGGGCTGCCGGTGATGGTGGCCAGTGGCTTGTGTTGGGTTTGGCCGTGACACGGCGGCGTTTGGCTCGGCTGGTGGTTAATGGTTGTGTTAAAGGTGGTCTAACAGCAGCGAAATAGGGGCTGGTTTTGGATTTTTTGGCAGCAAGATGATGGCTCGGTTTTGGGCTATTTTATCTTGGATTTGTAGAGCTTGTGGTGGCTGATTTGTGGATTTCGTTGGTTTGGATTATGGTGGCTTCGGTGGTGATTTTCATGGTTGTTGGCTAGTCGTGGGTTCCGGTTAGTCTCAGTGGTATAGGCTGCTAGATGGCGGCTGGTTTTGGGTGGTTTGGTAATAGAGAAGGGGGCTGGTTCGATTGTCCATGGTGAGTGGCAGTTCTACCTGGCATTGGTATATTTTTTTTGGGCTGTTTGGTGTGAATTAAATAGGCTGGTTATGGTTGATACGAGGTTTGGACTAGATGTTGGGCTTAGACTATGGAATTGGGTTGAAATTGGGTTATGGTTTGGGTTGGACCAATCATGAGAATTGAAAAGAAGAAAATGGATGGTTTGCATGGGCTTTGACGCCAAACTGGACCGGGATTGACTTTGGACCACTTGGCAAGCACGGGCTTAGCAAGAGTGGGACTAAGGCAAGCTGATTCTTGCCTCTATCTCCTATGTATATTTCAACTATGTTGAATAATTTTACGTATGTTCTTAATTTGATCATATGTGGCGTTTGCATATACATATGTGCACATATATATATAAAGGTGGATATTTTATATATATATATATATATATATATATACGTGGGAGGTGAGGATATATATATGTGGGTATATATATATATGTGTGTGTGGGCTTGGAGGGTAAGAGCATTGTTAAATTTAAATGCTGATTCGTATTGTTATATGCATATTTAGGGATTGAGCCATGTAAAGTATGCTAAGTTATATATGTATATTTAGCTAGATGTTGCATTGCATGCATATATGATTTTTATGCATGAGTTTAGTATACATAAGTATATATGTGATATATATTTGATGCAGTAGTAGAAATGCATGCTAAATTGATTATAGCATAGAAGGGTATTGGAAAAGCATGAAGTATGTGAAGTGTTATGTATGTTTTTGCTACCTATGTGGGTGACATTATATATATGTATATATTTGCGTGATTGTATATGGTTGTAAGAATGCATGTTAGTTGCTCGTAGTAAATGCATGATTGGAGGGAAAGCATAATTATAGCTATGCGAATATACGTATATATGTGATTAGGTGTAGGATGTGACATATATATGTTGTGTATGTGCAAATGTGACTATGAATGATTTCGGTGAAAAATGTGTTCATTGGTGAAAACGTGAAAATGTGATGTTTATAAATTTATGCATGAAAGATATGACTTTCTTGAAAAATGCATAAGCATGATAATTTTCATGATATGAGTGTGATGACATTGTGACAATCTTAAGGTGAAAGGAAAATGCATTGATTTGACAAAAATGCATTCATGGTGTGGATAAGTGCATGGGTGTGATTATATGCACTATATGATGATTTTAGGGCAGGAGTGTGAAATTAAGATAAGGGGAAGGCCCCTAGGGTGAAAGACCCAAAACTTGGCCAAGAGGAGGTGCTCCCTTCGGGTTAGTAACCTGATAAAGTTCAAGCAGAGTTTAGGTGCCAAAGAGACCCTTACTATTGGAGTGATGAGAAAGCCCCCTATGAATTAATTTGGTGTGAGTTATATATATATGTATACGCATTGAGGTGAAAAGCATCAAGCATGATTTGAAAAACGTGATTGTTTATGGGTAAAAAAAGCATGTGTACATATCATATAGGCATGTAGCGATTTAATGTGCATTTATGCATGAATCAATGGATCTTGTCGAATAGGTGATGTGGTATTTGATTTACATTGTTCATGTAAATGCTTCCGTTCACATGTGTTTTCTGTACATAATGATGTCGAATGTGTATTGCTTTTGAACATGTTGTAAATGATTTTCATAAGTCATGTGTGGTAGATTTAAATGTTCATAAGTGCTAGAACTGCAATATGCATTGTTAGTTCATGTATGCTAGGAGGGGCACGACTTTAAATATTGTGATATATTTAAGTGCATGTATATTTTTGAGAATATGTGAGGATCGACCTGCTGCTGCGATGATAGTATGGTTCTACATACCTTGTTGGGCCTTTGAGCTCACCCCCTCCCAGGTTTTGCAGGTATTGCCGATTAAGGAGTCAGTTGGGGAAACTGATAGCACCAGTTGCAGAGGTAGTAGTTAGATTCCTTAAAATCTAATTTATGTTCAGGATAGTAGATGAATGTTGTACATTTGGATTAAATGTATGAAGTAATTATGTTGAGTTAATCCCTTCAGATGTATTTCATTCATGTGATGTATATATATAATACGAACATTCAAGGACTGAGACATGTATATTTTTGATTCTATTATGCATGTTGTAGAAATGCTGGGGGGACACGTGTCCAGAAGTGTCCATTTTTATTGTTAGAGATAAATGCTGGGGGGACACGTGCCCAGAAGTGTCCATATGAATTATAAAGCAGGTGTAATATGCGAGGAGCTGATTATTTAGAATGGGTCATGCCCGATTTTCGTAAAAATAATAAGAAATTAAAATTGTATGATCAGGTGGTGGTTATAGCGTGAGGTTGAGTAAACGGGTTCGCGACTCGGGGTTCGGGTCGGTCCGGGAGAGTCCCGGTGGTCCGGGGCGTGACATACTGAGACGGAGTACATGGTAGCCATAGAGGCAGTGAAAAAGAAGTTATGTGGCTTAGAGGTTTGGTTAGTGATTTACGTTTGCAGCAGAATGATTTGACTATGTTTTGTAACAACTAGAGTATTATACATTTGACTAAAATCAGATGCTTCATGGGAGGACCAAGTATATTAATGTCATGTTGAACTTCATCAGAGATGTGATTGTACAGGGTGCTATTGCGGTGAGGAAGATTGGAACAACAGAGAATTCGACGAATATGATGACTAAGGTTATTCCTACTATCAAGTTCAAATACTGTTAGGACTTGAACGATGTTTGTAGTTAGTGAGAGCCTTAAGAGCATGTGAAGGAGGCGAAAGAAGTAGTTGAGATTATATCACTAAATCACATAAATTTTTATATTTTATATGTAATAATTATTTAATTTTCTGTCATATTTTGTGATTGTTACTTAATTTGCAAGCGATTCTCATAATAAAATCAAACGGTTAGGAATGAATCGACTCGTGAAATCCACCTTTCTGAAAATTTCCCTTCCGAAGAAGACAGTGGCTGTTGTGCTTCCTAAGATAAAACAAAAGGTTAATAACAATAAGACATGGACCACAGAATTAAAAAAATAAACCATTATTAGTTGGATTGTTAATGCAATTCTATCACGATGTTAAATGGATTTGTGTGAGTTAATATTAATGGATGCAACTATCAAAGGCCTCAGTAATGTAATTTTTAAATATATCCCTTCAACTAAACAAGTCAATACCACATCTTATTAGAGCGTTTTCTCCACTTTAAAGTGGGTTTAACGTGTTATAAAAAAAGGAAAAAATGATTGTGTCGTTGCACTAAAAAAGTCGAACCAATTATCACCATTTTATGTGGTTTGGTATTTGGAAAGGAAGAAACATTCTAAAAGTCAAGCAAGTAGTCTCTCTCTCTCTATCTATCTCTCTCTCTCTCTCTCTCTCTCTCTCTGTCAACCCACTATGGATCGAGCTTATGAGCACCATTACAAATTTTAAAATGATTAATCGTTCTATAGGTCAAATTGAGCAAAATGTATCGGAATACTATTTACTAAGCTTAGTGCTGAAGTGGAGTCAAAACAACTTGAAAATCACTATTTGACTATATCTATATATCAGTGAAACATTCACGCACAATGCCTTTACAAAAACTTGATTAGATAGGCAGAAATGGCAAAAAAAAAAAAAAAAGGAAATAAAAAAATTTAAACACTAAATGCTTATTCCAATCGTTTCTTTATTTTGTACTCCCTCCGTCTCAAAATTTTTGAGTATTTCCGGAATTGTGACTCACAACTTTGTGAGTCACAATTCCCGAAGTACCCAATAATTTTGGGATAGAGGGAGTATGAATTTTAAAGTTGGAATGACTATTCTCATAGAATGATCGTTCCATTCTCAAGTAAGATTAAAAAAAAAAAATTGATGCTCTCAATAAACTCTTCACCACATCGACACCTCTACCTCCACCACCTTCGGCCTTCGTCACCTCCACCACCATCGCCTTCCACTACCGCCTGCCACCACTACCGCCTTCCACCACCACTACTACCGCCACCTCCACTGCCTTCCACCACCACCAAATACAATTTTTTTTTTTTTAAGTTTCATACTATCTAAATCATGAAATTATAATTTCTTGCAACCTTTTAGACAAAAATCATCATAATCAAAGACATGTTAGAAATTTTATTTTTCATTCATTCATTTCACTCAAGTTGTTTAGGTATTCTATATCAATTCAATAAGATTTTGGTTTGATTTATCAGGTAAGATAATGGTTGTGAAATTAATAGCCTCAATTGAGCGGACTTCTGAGATGGTGTTAGTGTTACCCTCAAAATTATTTGAGTTCTGTTAAAATCACTAAATTATTGTGCTGAGTTGGTTTACTAATTTACCAAAAGCCAGAGGAACACATGAACATTGGAATGTCAGCTGGACAAATCAAGGTTTAACACTTACTCAAATTTAAGACGAATAAATTATCAATTTGATTTATTTTTTTTTTCTTTTTTTTTCTTTCCTCAAATTGAGTCCAAATATATTAATTATATCAAAGGCCAATTCATTTTCTTTTTTCTTTTTTTTATAGGAAATTAAAGTGAACAAAAAAAAATATTTTATAATATTCTATAAAGATAATTCAATAATCTCTAATATTTCATATTTGTCTTAATGAGGCAATGTCTCTTCTCTAAGTTATTATTATTATTTTTTTTTCTTTTTAAAAAATATCTCTTCCATCCATTCTATATACTTATTATTTTCTTGTTTTCAATCATTCATCAAAATCACGTGGTTTAAATTAAAGAAAAAAAAGGTGTTAATTATGATGGCATCTTTAAATCCCATTTTAATCTCTCAATCTTTTTCTATCATGGGACACTGTATATGTCTCCATCTTTACTCATTTCATTGCTTATGACTCTCTTTTAGCTATTTTCTTTAAGGAAAGATTACAATTTATAAGAGGGTAAAAAAAATATATCCTAAATAAAGCATTCTTATTTATTTATTTATTTACTTATTGAGAGAGTTACTTGAAAGGAATAATTATTAAAATACTCCCACCAAGTCAAGGGAATTTTATGTAATTTGTCCAATTGTGTGAATTTAATTAAAAGATTTTTTTTTTCTTTCTTGAATTATTATAGTATTTGAACTTATATTTTTTGTTACATGCATTACCATACTTTTAATTTTAAAAAATGCCAAAAAAAATTAAAAAAAAAATTCATAGTTATGAGTGCAAGTATATGTTATTTCTTTAGCATATGTCTAGCATAGTTAAATCCTGCAACAGACTCTTCCCTCATTTTTTTTATTCTATTCAACTATACAAAATGAGAGAAAAACCTACTTACATTTCATTTTAATTACATAAAAGAAAAGCCTCCTATATTAAAAAGATAAATTATAAAAGATCATCTGGCCTGTCTTGTTTATTTAAGTTAATATTTTACATAATTAATTATGAAGTTTACTTCTTTTTTTTCCAACCATAAGAACAAATTCACACACACATATATACATATTTACATATATATGGTACAATAAAATTAAACTAGTGTAAGATTAATAGTTATTTTATGTTATTCAATTACTTTTTGTAATTAAAATTCATTTTTGTCAATTTAGTTGTTTGTTCAAATGTCCATCTCATATATTTATATATATACGCATTGTATAAAATAAAAAATATAATATAATAATAGTATATATAATATATAATATGAGCAAACATATAAGATTTGAGCTTATATGTAGTTGCACTTATAACTATGAATTTAACTTTTTTAATTTTTTTGATATTTTTTTTTAATTAAAAGTATGGTGATACATGTAATAAAAAATATAAGTTCAAATATTATTATTTAAGAAAAAAATAAAATTTTGTAGTTAAATTCACACAATTGGATGAATTATATAAAATCTTTTGACTTGGTGAGTGTATTTTAGTAATTGTTCCTTTAAAGTAACTTCCTCATTTTTTTGGGTTATATGAAAAAGAAAATTAAATGCAAAACGTCACATGTAAAAAAACTTTTTATTTTTTATTTTTATCTTATCTAAAATGGTGATTATATTATTTTAATTAAAAAGTGAGAAAATAAAAAGTTTTTTTTTTTTTATAAAAAGTTATTTCTTGATACAACGGTAAAAATGTTAGAATTATCAAGTATAGATAGAATTAGAGAGCATTAATTGCTTTGAGAAAAAAAAAATTGCGTACAATATGAATAATTACTGATATACTTAATAATAAGAAATAGTTATTTAAGAGTACCCGTGGTAAAAAAAGAAGAAGAAAAAACTTAGAAAAGAAAGCGAAGATGTCTCAACCATTTCTCGGTCAAAGAAACAAGAATGATATTTTGTACTCATATTATTCATTCAGTTTCAGTGTTGAAAGGGAAATAGAAACCAAAAATTGAAAAAGAATGTAATATTAGAAGAAGCTCAAGAGAAAAAACATGCCCTCCAAATCTCCCTTCTCATTCCATACAAATTGAAAAACTTTTAACTTTTTCGTAGTTATATATATTTTGTTTTTGTTGGGACCTTCTAAGTTGTGGGTTATTATAGTTTTACTGTATAATTTGCAATGTAAATATATATATGTAACTTAAAATTATTGATTTATTTTTTATGTATATTTCTTATCCTGTTGTTGATATGTAGATTTGTTATAGCATCAACTTCACTTTTTATGTAGTTTATTGTGTTTATTTTTTTTAATAAAAAAAACAATTTAAGATTAATAAACATAGTTTTTGGTTTATGATTTTTAAAATAAGCCGAACATTTTTTTTTTTACCAAAGAAGATGTGACTATGAATTTTGATGATATTAATATATTTAAACAGTTTCCGAGCATGATCAAACTATTAATTTGTAAAGAAAAGATTAGTACAATGGACTATCTAAAGCAGAAGTGCGGCCTATCCGAAATTGATTTAAATTATATTCATGTGTTTGTTCAAATATACCCTGGAGGCTATAATGATTCAAGTCATGTTTACGGATAAACAAAATTATTTCATAAATACCACTTGTATAAACACTAAATATAAACAAAATTATTTCATAAATACCACTTGTATAAACACTAAATATAAATAATTACCAAACAAGTCCTTAAATTGTTTATTAGTAATTTGTTACTTATATATATATATATATATATATATATATATATATATATATATTATCCTTCAAGGTGGAATCTACTAAGGGAATTGTTGTCTCTTAGATTGATAACCATGTGGGACGTCGGAATCACGTACACTTCACTGAAGGTATTGTACTTGTGTTGAATACTGTGTAGGACACATGTTGGATATTTCATAAAAGTATGCTGAATTTTTTTTTTAGACACGCGATGAACACTTTATAATAGTGATGTATTAAAGTATTTTGAAAAGAATTTATATGAGATTTAGTTATGATGAAGAATCTGACCTAAATATATATAGATGACTAAAAAATGAAAAAAAAAAAAATTGAAACATCATAAATGAATAAGTTTAGTTCTTTAATCTATTTATTTATTTTGTTTATAAGTTTGTTTGGTTATTAATTACTTGATGATTAATTGAAGTAATTCTGTAATGAATAATAAATATATATTAATATATTATATTATTATTTTATAGCTGTATTTATGACTTGTTTATTTATAATTTTTTGTATAATCATATCTGTATAACTGCCGACACAAGCGTTCGTTCTTCCTAGTGTGAAAATAATAATTTTTTTTTTTTTTTTTTTAAAGTTAAAGCAATTACTTACCCACGGTATCCACTAAGACTTCAACCTGAACCTTTTATTTGAGAAGTCACCACCAGTTGATTTTAATAATTTGGCCTAAAAGTGGGTGGACATTTTTTTTCTTCTTTCAAACCTCAGGTAGACATACTCCTCAGCTATAAACCACGACAACCCTTGGAAAAATATCTAGGACAGTTCACTCAAGAAATTAATTTTATATGAGTCACGCGTCAGTAATTTAATCCCTCGGAAGGAACAACACTGCTTCCTTTTGCTCAGGCTATGGGTATGACCCTTTTCTTAGCAGCACATGCATGCATGGATGACATCTGATGTTTATGTATATATGATGTATGTATGGCCATTATAATATGAATCTAAATCATATTGCCACATATGCAGCTTACCATGTTGATGGATTCAGAGAGCAGCTAAAGATCTCCTCTTTTCTCTCTCTCTCTCCCTCTATTGTGTGTGTCTCTCTCTCACCTCTCTCCACCCAAAATCTTATAATCTCCATCTCTACAGCCAAAAAAAATCTCATTTTTTTACAGAATTACAGTCAGAGAACAACCAAAATCAGAGGCCCAGAATCACAAAAATTCATCTAACAGAAGCATAAAATTCTCTGACAATCAAACCAGGTACTTTTTTTTTTTTATTTTTTCGTCTTTTTTCTTCTTATTCATATATACATGTGTGTGTATGATCTTGTTTTGGAGGTATGCATAGGAGTCTATTGAAGGTGATGATTCATGGTAAAATTTTCCTCGATGTTCGGTTTGTTTGCTTAGAAAATGGAGGAAACGAAAAAGCAATTAAATGCTTTGAAATCTGTTTGAAAAGAAGTTACCTAGGCCAAAGTAACTGCATTCAACCGAGCCTATCTTTTTAAACTATTTTTCTTAGTTGATTTTTCATATTTTTCTTAGCGATGATATTTTTTGTTATTTATTCTCTTCCTATATTCTTGATGATCTAATGAAATTATAGTAATTCTATTAATCAATTTTTTTTATCAATAAATTTCTGGGAACAAACAGGTAGTAATGATTATTCATATTGATAAACTGTATTTGGATGATTTTTAATTTGGGTTTTTAATAAAAATTTGAAGTGGAATAGTCTCTCTCTCTTGAATTTTTATCTTGTTCTACTAGATAGTAGTAGATATAAGACATTCAGATTTGGTTACCTTTTATTTTCTTTGTCTTCTCAGCAGTCCGAACTATGGTTATATTATTTAAAATACATCGTTTCCTTAATTCCAATGTTTATGTATTTTTGTAGTAGAAATTTCCAATTGTATTTGACAAAAGATGCTGTTATTAATTGATAGAATTCAGACTTGGATTATACCCAATTAAGAATTTTCTAACTTTTAAATTGGTTTAATTAAATTTCGTCTCTATCGTTCGTTTTAAAAAAAAATAAAATTGAATTCATGTTTTGCTTACAAAGTTTCATTATTTCCAGAGATTTTGCGGAGCTATGGAAAGCAATCGTCACCAGAATAATTACTGAATTCAGGAAGTTTGCAGCTGAGAGTTGCAAAATTTTGATTTTGAATTTTTATCAAGTGGATGAGATTGATTCCCTTTTTATTTGGTCAAGGCATCTATGGTTATTGCTTTGTTTGGAGTTAGAATGTTGAAAAAATAATACTTTTTGACACTTGATTGGTAGCGATAAAAGTGAAAGTTTGTAGCTTCTTTTGTGGGTGCTGTCGTTCTTAATAAAAAGGTCCGTGCTGAAGATATTCGTATGGCTACTGCATGTGAAAGGTGGATTGATGGTCTTCAGTTTTCCTCACTGTTCTGGCCTCCACCGCAAGATGTACAGCAACGAAAGGTGTGATTAATTTCTTAATCTGTCTTTAAAGTTATGATTCATCATTTACTTCTTATTGAACATAAGTTGCATTTTCCATTTCCTTAAAATTTCAGAAGGAATTATTGTTTGCATATTTTATTGCAAATTTGTAGCTCAAGGATTAGGTTCAGGTTTCACCGAATCAATTAGATTTTTTATCTCAGCAAAAAATTGTGGAGGGAAATTTAGATAATGCTTGATACATTACATATCCCCTCAGAAACCAACTGCTTTTTCTTGGTTGGAAATATATGAAAATCTTAATGTATAGTTTAACTTTAGATTTGAATGCATCATTAGAAAGAGAGGTTATTTTTACACTGTAGATTTGAATGCGTCATTAGAAAGAGAGGTTATTTCTTATGAGTGACTTAAATGTGGTTGGATTTTGACTTTGGTGCATGCCGACACCCAAGTCCTTGGGGAAAAAGGTTTTGTTGAGTTGAGTTGCATGGAAAGATGGTGCTGCAGAATTTTGCACGTGAATTGTTAGAAATTACTTTGCGACACAATTTGCTCCCATTTGGTTTCCCGCAAGCATAAAGCTTGCTTTACTTCCTATTGCTTTTACTCTTATTTCGGAATGTTATTCTCTTGCCTTCCACCGCAACACCCAAAAAAATTGAATATTAATAATGAAATGAAATAGAACACAAAAAATAAAAAATAAAATAATAATAATAATAATGAAAAAACTAATTCACAATGGTCAATGTTTTTTAGGTAGTGACACTGTGTAGTGTATGAACTAACTGAAAATCAGCAGTTTCTTAGGCACTATAAATAGGGTATTATTGTATTTTATAAACTAACTAAATAATAGGTAATATTTTATATGTTAGTTCATGAAATAGAACACAAAAAATAAAAAATAAAATAATAATAATAATAAAAAAACTAATTCACAATGGTCAATGTTTTTTAGGTACTGGCACTGTAGTGTATGAACTAACTGAAAATCAGCAGTTTCTTAGGCACTGTAATTGAAACAGTATCATCAACAATTTGCATATATTGTGGAACTACATCCTTGTTATGTTTTATGAGTCGTCCACTATCATCTTTGTTATGCTTTGTGATATCTCCTCCTTTCTTTGTATCCTATTGTCATCCCAATCCATCACATAACTGAAAAGAGAATAAATGATGCAACTGTCTATCTCGACAGTCATATCAATTTCTAAAAGTTAAAATGTCTTTAGTGTTGACTTCATGATGTTTGCCTTGCATGACTGTATAATCTTCTCATTTTATTTTATTCTTTCCATTATTCATTTATGTTTCTTTCTTTTTCTCTCATATTTAGGCTCAAATTACTGCCTACGTTGAGTATTTTGCTCAGTTCACATCGGAACAATTTCCTGATGATATAGCTGAGGTACTCTATTTTTCTCATTTATCTCTTAACTGGTTTTTCTTGAAATTGAACTAATTCCATTTTCAATAATGTTTTTGTAGTCTTTTTTTGATCCGTTAAAGTGCTCGTAATATATGTTACTAACTGATAGGTATAATTTTTTGACAGCTGATACGGAACCGTTATCCATCCAAGGAAAATCGCCTTTTTGATGATGTTTTGGGTACTGATGTTTCACCTGTGTTATTTTATTTGATTACCACTTAAAATTATCATTTCAAAGATTTCTATTTGTTATTGTGTTTGGTGCAGCATAATGATCTCTTTCTGTATTTATATTGATTTCCAGCCACATTTGTTCTTCATCATCCAGAGCATGGGCATGCAGTCATTTTTCCTATAATTTCCTGCATCACTGATGGTACACTGGAGTATGATCGGGGTACTCCTCCATTTGCTTCTTTCATTTCCTTAGTCTGTCCAAGTGGTGAGGTACGGAAATACCTGAATGAATGAATCTGGGATACATTTATTTTCTATTCCATATTATACTGAAGATTTTTCTCTTGTTAAACTGTATTCAATATTTCTCTTCTCTGTTTCATGCTTATTCTTCCATAATTGACATCTCTATGATAATATATTCTGATTTTTGATAAAGCATGCAATGTGATTTCAGAATCATATTATAGTTTTAATATGAACAAAATATTGTTGATTTACAGAATGAGTATTCCGAACAGTGGGCTCTGGCATGTGGAGAGATCCTAAGAATTTTAACCCATTACAATCGCCCCAAAGTAAAGGTTGAGCGTCAGCAAAGTGAAGCAGATAGAAGCACCAGTGGCAGCCTGGCTACAACAAGTAAATCTACGGACAAGGAATCCTGTCATTCACCTCCTGTACAACAAGAGAGGAAACCATTAAGGCCTTTGTCCCCCTGGATTACTGATATATTGCTTGCTGCACCTCTGGGTATTAGAAGTGACTACTTCCGATGGTGAGTGTTTTAATTATTTTTTGGCTTGGTGATTTCTTTCTGGTTAGAAAGCTACATTATTTCATTTGTAATTCTTAAGAGTAGCAAAGTCTTTAAGAAGATAAGGTTCAGTTATATATAAGTCTAATTTTATATTGAAACAGTTGGAATAGTAAATTGAAAAGGTTGGAATAGTAATTCTGGTATTACAAGATGCAAGTTTTCTGAAGACTTGTATGGATCCTTCATACAAAGGGAAAGAGAGAGAAGACTTAGTTGTGATACACTGCAAAAACCTGACATATGTACCTTGTATCCTTTTGTTCATCTTTGCTTATAACTGGAGCAGTTGCACATGTTATTTGTAGACACTCATACATCATTTTCGTAGAGCTAGTAATAATACTTAATTGAGAGGAACATGATTATGATGTAGTTACTGCAAATACATGCAACTATATTTTTATTAAAAAAATATGGATTTTCTTTGGGTGTGTTCTATGGTTGAAGAATACTTGTATTAATATAAAAATTTGAGCATAAGCCTCAATTTATCAATACAAATATGTAACTTTAAGGTTATAAATTCCACTTTGGTGACCTGAGTTAGTGAAATACTTGAATGTAGAGTAGAAATAACAAACCAATCTCAAAAACCAGGCTAATAAGGTTGTAGATTAAGGAGAAGGCATAGGTTTAAAAATTAGTTTATATGGATATGGAGATTTTATAAGGTCTACTTTGAGTTCTGATGTAAGATGAGAATAAAGAACACTCGTACTAGCTCCAACACCAAGTTGATCTAGGACCTTTTAAGGATTAACAACTCTTTAAGAGATTATAATTATGGTTTGTTGGTGAAATGGAAGAGGTTTGGAATAGGATTTAAGTTTTGTAAGAGGTGTTTTTAGTTACTTAGATTAAAACAGTAATAGATTTTATTTGCTAAATGACTAGAAGAAAAGATGAATTTAGAATTAGAATGACAAGGATGAAGTAGAAGCATAGTTGTTAAAGGCTCAAGGCACACAAAGGCGCTAAGGCCTCCTGGAGCTTGAGGCGCAAGGCGAGGCGCGGGCTTGATTGAAGCGAGGCGCAAGTTGAAAATAAAATAAAATTTGTAGCCAATAATATAAAGCTAGCAGCAACAGTTGCTCAAAATGAGAATACATAATATTCCAATTTCAGGATTTCAGTTTTTTTTTGTGATAATATGCTTTAGCAACTGTTATTCGCATTAGAGAAACAAACTACAACTCAACCACATCTTGCAGCTTGTAGTCCTCCACATCAAGCATCTGTAGCTGGCAGATAGGGTCTGAGGTCGAATTGGTAATTTGAATAATGATATACATACTCTTCTCTACACTCATGCGTATTTTTATATTATTGGATGAGTAAATAATTGCAGAAAAAGCCTCATCCTCTAATACTTCAAACTACACAAGGCCAAATATTTAGGCTTGAGTTACTACTCTGATTACAAAAACCTGCGTCTTTGATTTGAACCCCTTCCTTTTTCTCCTTCTATTCTCTTCTTAACACACCCTTTTTTCATGTGACCTTAGTGTGACTTGTGACTTTAGATTTTTATTTTTTTATTTTTTTTCTGTGGAAGGTGGGAGAGGGAGTATGCCATTGCATAAAATTTTCACTCGTTACTTTAGCGTCATTTTGGTTTTTGTTGCATGTTGACCATTCTTATGGTTTATGGTCTTTCAAGCATAGAAAGTAGTCTTATCTATAATGCCTTACATATGGGATGCACAATAACCAGATAATTAATTTTAGGGCAATATTCTGCTTATTCTTTATTTCTTTAATAAATTGTTTTAACTATTTGATCTTACGAGCCTTTATTCTGAAGCTCATGTACTTCTCATTCATCTAAAGGTGTGGTGGTGTTATGGGAAGATATACGGCTGGAGAACTCAAGCCGCCTTCAACTGGTAAGTGGAGTTTGGTTCAATGCTTTTAGTTATTTGAATTTCATAATGTGTTGAAGTTTTAGATTTTTATACATGCTGTGTACTCTGTTGAAAAGATGTTTATGAGAATGGATGAGCTGAAATGCATATGGCTACATCATCTTGTTGTGACTGAATACTTGTCTTACAACTAAAATTACATCAATTTCACAATGCAATTATATACTATGCCTTTAAGGTGTAATATTGGACAGATCCTCCAATACTCTCAAACTTGTTAGCATGCTTTCCACTTGGTGGTTGAAGAGAGAGGTTGCAATGACGGGCTTATCTCTTCATCTGTATTCTTTAGTGTTTGGCTTTATTTTTAACAATCGCTGTAGAGGGTTGAGAGGGTCAAATACTATAAAGTGTTTAAATTGTGGTTTGGGCTTGGAGAAGGTGACAGAATAGGTTAGGGTTTTTAATAAGACAACCAACTACAAGGTGGAGCTGGTGGCAGACTTTGCTGGCTCATGTTGTGTTGCTTGTTGGTAACAGAATCCTTCCTTGAGATTTCCTTTGGCGTATTTGGCGAGGCTGAGCAATCTAGAATCCTTTGTCAGGGTGTCTTTTTGGCTACAAGTTGGCTGTTTGGGACTGAAAGAAATGCTTGAACCTTCAAAAAAGAACATCCTCATGGAGGGGAAATATTGTGGTGTTGAATCATTTTTTTTGATATCCTATGGGCCTCTTCTGTCTTGAAGGAATGCCTTTAAATTGTTAAGGGATCCGAAAGAATGTAGCTCTTCTTGGAAGTCTATCAAAGAGACCTTATTTAATGTAATGTTCCCATCAGTTAGGAGAATCAGTTTTTCAATGGAAATTGCGGGGACTTCTAGAGATCATAGTGGGGATGCTATCTTGGCTTTTCGCAGACCAGCTGGCATTAATCATGCTTTTAAGTTTCATATTTTTGCTCCACTATAGGCCTTAGAGAAGCATATTCTTTGGGGTTTCTTCATTGCACAGTCAATGGGAATTTCTAATGTGGCCAGAGCTGGTTGCTCTGAAATCATTTGGCTTGTATGAATGGCCACTGGTTGAGATGATTAACAGATTTGCCATCCAATTTAAATATGGATATCAGTTGGGTTTCCTGATTAGCTAATTAAGAGGTTGAATTCTCAGCTAGAGAGGTGTGATCACTTGATCTTCTTGTGAGGTCATTTTTACCTGCCTTGAGTTTGATAAATAGGATCCATGGTGGTTTCTTTCCATATGTTATTATGTGGTGAGTGGAGCTTTCCATCATATATTTTTTCTTGTGTTATTGGTCTTATTGGTATAAAATGATTTCTCTTTTTTAAACCATGTAATTCTTTCTTTGGTTCTAAAATAATTTTTGGGCTTCTTATAAAAAAGTCAAATGTTCTATGAGTACTGAAAAAACTGTTATTCTGATTCTACAATGGAATTGCGGGAAAGCAAGAATTTATTTTATCAAATTACATCACTGGTATAAAAATTGACATTTTTTTTATGTAAACTCGTTAAATATAGTATATCTATCTTCTTGCTCAAGAGAACATCTAGGATAAACCGAAATTGCTGCCATAATGTAATTGTTGGCGCAAGTAAAGTATTTATAGCTGCAGAACTAGAATGAAAAAAAATGGATTCTTTCTTTGATACGGGAGAGATAGCAAATGAGTAATGCAAAGTGCAAGTTTCAATCGCATGTGCATGTAAAGATGAAGGTTGGACCATTTTACACCAGAACGTATGGAAACTTAGGTTGCATTTATATTGTTGTGCTTTGCTCGAGTTAGATCATTTATTATCTGTTTGATTATTTCTATATAAAAATAGATTTAACTCTGAAGTACTTCCTCTATCAATGGATGCGTCATTGAATGTTCTTAATGCAAAAGTGATAAGGATGTTTACATTTTGCAACAACGATAACTTTTGATTTACTTTATTTTATTAGCTTCTTCTCGTGGATCTGGAAAACATCCCCAGCTCATGCCATCAACTCCACGGTGGGCTGTTGCTAATGGTGCTGGTGTTATATTAAGCGTTTGTGACGAGGAGGTTGCTCGCTATGAGACTGCTACTTTAACTGCAGCTGCTGTGCCTGCACTTCTGCTTCCTCCCCCAACAACACCTATGGATGAGCATCTTGTTGCAGGGCTACCAGCTCTTGAGCCATATGCACGTTTATTTCATCGGTAAATTTCTGGACCTCTCACTGCCTTTCACTGAAATTTGTTAAAGATGCCACTCAAGTTTGTCTACATTCTGGGTTAGGTACTATGCAATTGCTAGCCCAAGTGCAACACAAAGACTTCTTCTTGGACTTCTAGAAGCACCACCATCGTGGGCTCCAGATGCACTTGATGCTGCTGTGCAACTTGTGGAACTCCTAAGAGCAGCTGAAGATTATGCATCTGGCATGAGGGTAAGTTGAATCATCTCAATTCCAACCATCTAAATATGGTAGGATGTGATGCTGGTGCTCAGTCTCGTACTAAATTTGTAATCAGAAGCAACTAAAGTCTTGAAGAAAATAGTTAAATGCTAATTGGTTCATAGGTGATAATTTTGTGCCCTTGGAAAGTAATTTCAAAAGGAGTCTATTATTTCTCTCCTCATATTATATACATAATTGGTGATGGATCCAAAATTCATATTTGGGATCCAAAAGGAGTCTTTCTCTTGGAACTTCCACTTGTTTAGAAATTATAATGACTCAGAGAAAAAAAGTGACGTCCTTGACTCCTTGTCCTTTTGCTTAAAAAATGTTCACAATTCTATTTGCTTCGCGGATGACAGATATTGATACCTGGATTCTAGTTGATCTGTTTCTTCTCAATTATTTTTCTATTAATAATTAATGACTCCTTTCTTTTCCCCCTGGTCAAATGATTCAAAAAATTAGGCATCCATTCCTTAGAAAAGAGAAATCTTAATTGGACTAGGAGTTCACAATAGGATAAACCCTAGTGAGATTCCCCAAAGTCCAAACTGAGAGGCCTTACAAAGGCTTGAGCCTAGGCATATGTATGGTGTGTAAAAGGTGCAATGGAACTTTCAGCCGCCTCTCTGTTTGTTTCCTGATCACATTATGTCTTTGGCGAAATTACTTGTTAACTCAGGGATCATATTGGTTGCTCCTAGGGACATTAGCTCTCTTCTTGGTTCTTCCTTTGAAGCCTTTGGGAAGGTGAAAAGCTGGCTCTATGTAGGTTGCCATTATGTGGGTTTTTTGGTGTGTCAGGAACAATTGTATCTCTGAATACATGTATTACTCTAAAGAGAATCATTAAGGCAAGGTGCATTTCTTATCTTCTATGTGGGTGTCGACTACTCAAGGTTTTTGAGAGGTGCCCATGAATAGTTGAATTTTATAACCTGGGATTGGATCTCTGTGTATTCTTCTCTCTCTTGAGATAATTTATCTTCAGCTATTTGGATGCCTATGTTAAGAAGTAATATGTAGTTCTAAGGGTTGCTCCCTTGGAAATCAGGCTACTCAAGTATTGATGGTATTTTAGTAGGAAGTCAAAAAATACAATCCTTCTTCTCTTGAAGCCTGTTGGCAATGGGTTTGCCATTAAGGCAAAGATTGTAACCCTTTTGGAAGACTTTACTTCTTTGGGTAAGCTTCAGCTATCGGTATTACTTATTGATTATGTAAGAGTGAAGACTGCGAGATTGGTTGAATTTCATGGCTTTGCCGCCCGCAATTAGAGTGTAGGAGCAAGAGGAAAGATGTTCTGCACGTGTTGATTGATTGAGTGAACCTGTCTTTGCTTCAAACGATTAAGCATTCAATGGAGAGTTTTTGTCCAGGTTCCTTTTGAATATCAATCAAGATAATCTGGACTACAATTTAGATCTTTCTGAAAATTGTTGATCTATCAAGACTTTGATCGAACGATTCTGGTTTTGCAAAAATCCCTTGTTCAAAATCTCATTTGAATTCTTTAAAACGTTTTAGGATCAAAATCCTAATTTTGAAAAAATATATAACTAAAACCATATTTTAAGTTGTTAACAACTATCTACTCTAAAAGCTTAAGCTATTAGAGAGGGTGTAACTTAAATATTTAAATCCTTCAACAGGCCCCCTCACGTGTGGCCTTCTTTTGGTCCAACACGTGTTTCAATTTTAATTATTAGGGTGATGATGAGGTTTAAACACAAGACTTTGCCTACACTGATACCATGTTAACAATCATCTACTCTAATAGCTTAAGCTATTAGAGAGGGTGTAACTTAAATATTTAAATCCTTCAACATAAGCCTTTCAGAAATCGTACCTAGTTCATAAATGGTCTCTAAGTTCTCAACATACCTTAACCTTGACGTGATTGAGCTTGAGTGATTTTCAACATGTTCTTAGTGAATCTTATTGAATATATAAAGATGATTTAGTTTGGGTGGTGAAAATTATATTCAATTTTAAGTTAGCAAGATCTTTCGCTACTTCCGTAACCAATGCACTAAAAGATGAAAATATATAAAGGTACTAAATGAAGCATGTTCAAAAAAACATTATGGCTTCAATGTAACATGAATACATAGCGAAAGGGGGTTAGAATCATAATTATTGTGATACAAAAAATCACCACCAAAGACATGGAGGATGCTCGTATTGAGAGTAAAATTGGGACTGGAATGGAAGAGGAGGGACATCATGCAACTGAGAAAGTTCTGGAGTTGTGGTGCGTCCTCATCACCATTATCAAAATCTAACCCAACCAGAAGGGTCTTTGCCATCTAGTTGTGGTGAATCCCTCTTTTTTAACCATGGAACAAGTATTTCAAATATGTAATCTAGATTGACGGGGTTGAAGCTAGCAGCAATTTTTTGTTGGCTTCTCATGGTGTGCCTCAATTCAAACTTTTGAGTCATAATGAATGGAAATTAACTTTTGAAAATTTGTACTTCAATCTATCCCTTGTCTGTTTGTGGATGACGCTAGAAGTGGTCAAGTTAGGCTCACAATTCAAAGATAAGGTAGTTTGACTTAAAAGCTTGACCACAATTTGTTGAAGTTTAGGAGCACAAATCCTATAAAGAATCCATCTTTAGTTGTATAATGAAACTGATTTAAAAGCCAGTCAACTGTATATCAAACATTGCATTTGCATGCTTAAATATAAAATACTTTAGTAGAAGAAAAATTAGCCAGTTATTGAGATTCCTTTGATTCGTTGCATTTTGTGTTATTTAGATTCCAAAGTTCTTTTGTCTATCCTGAATCAACTACAACTACAACAACAACTACAATTAATGACAACTCATAACTTGTTATGTATAACTTCCAAATAGTAGTAATTATACTTTAGTAATTATTCTTGATTTGAAGATCAATGTTGAGCTCCAATCTAATCCTCCAATACAGCACTTCAGTTATTTCCCTACAGGGGGTTGACACCATTTTAATATTGGAGATTCAAGCAATAGACCAGGAAAATTAACATGTTGATCTTTAATTAGTAAATATAACATAAAATGGTAAGCGTAACATATAAATATGTAATAAACTTAAATAAGCAAAATAGTAAATACTATACATACCAACAATATACAAATCACCTTGTCGGGAAAAAAATTTATTGAAAAAAACAATATACAAATCATGATATGATTGGAAACTTCACTGCATATCAATAATCTTCCACTGCCAGTACTCCAACGAAAAATGGAAATCATTTTGAGCTGCCAACTTTCCCCAATCAAGACCTTCACATAGAAAAACCATGTTGGCATTTCATTGCCATCAACCAAGCATAGCATCTTTGCCAACGACTCTTGAACTTTCAGAGTATCAGAATTTTCTGCTAGAAATCCTTTCCTAAAATAAGATTCCTCATTGTCGGTATTTGGCGCAGGGTATCACCAATTTTTTTTTATAAGGATTCAAAAAAGTGCTCAAAAGGGGAGTGCATTACAAGAACAATTACACAAGGACCAAATAGGGCCCCTAGACTCTCAACATATCCATAAAATTTACTATCTCCCCTATCGATTTACGAATCCTACCTCGAAGCCAAAAAAATAAAGAGCTAATAAAAAGGAACTTAAGCACCCTAGTAGGTGTCTCCTCTCCATCGAAGGACCTCCTACTGCGCTCCCTCCACAAAATCCACCATAATGACAAGGGTGCCACCCTCCAAGCATCTTGGCCTTGAACCTACACTATACAACCTCTCCAAGCCTCGAGCGAGCTCACCGTGGAAAGAGGCATGACCCAATGAATCCCTATCTCGAGCCATTGGACAGTGTAAAAGAAAGTGATTCACCGACTCCTCATCCCTTTTGCACATGCAGCACCGGTTCACGATAATCTGTCTCCTCATATTGGTGATTGTCAAGATCTGCCTTGCCGTCCAAGAAAAAAAGACCACCTTGAGGGGAGCTTTGGTGTGCCAAACTGCCTTCCATGGAAGGAAGCCCCACAAACAGACACCAATCTCCTATAAAAGGAGCACACCTCAAATCTTTCCTGGGAGGAAGCCATCCATTAGCACTCGTCACTCCCTCTCCATCCACAATCTGGTGGTACAACACCAAAAATTCAAAAATATCCTCAAGCTCAATCCTGGAAATGCCTCTCAAACTGCACATCCCAAGTCATCCTTCCGCTATTAGGCCGATAACAGTAAGCGACTGAGACCTGCCTGTCCCTCAAGGTGCGATAAAGTATCGGAAAGGCACATGCTAAAGATCGGTCTCAGCATCAATGATCCTCCCTAAAACGAATATCCATGCAATTTCGAGCCTTGAAGCAAATGTGCTTTGAAAATTCTTCCCACCCTTCCGGATGAATTTCCAAACGCCCGGGGTATCACCATACTAATCCACATGTGACATTAACTACAACATCACACGTTGCCTGAGAACTCTTTCTCTCTCTCTGTGTGTATGTGTGTATCTATATATATATATATATATATATATATATATATTGAGTGTTTATGGGTAACTATAGGTCAACTTCCATAAATTTGTTACTACATATTGATGTGAGGATATGCTTACTGCACAAGTCGAACAATTGTGGGACGTTGCGACCCTGGTTTATCTTAAATGGGTTCATCTTGCTTCAACAAGCACTATTATCTCCATTATATCTGTTATCTTCGCCTTATATATACACTTATAGGTTGCTATCTCTGGTAGGTCTATGACCTTCAACGGAGCTTGATTTCACACTTCTCAGGCCATGCGATCTGTCTCCATCTACAGATAGCACCTGGTCTTCTTATTATTATCAATGTGGGTCTGGCTTCAATCAGACCTCATTTACAAAACCTTATTCACAGTAAATTACATGGCATTGCGAGGACCTCTCCTTCTTAGGCAAGTCTTTCTGCAAGAACCACTCTCCTCTTATAAGTTTCGCTTCCTTCTCAGGTCAAACTTGATACGGTGAGGACTTTTCTCCTCGTATAAGTCTAGCTTCCTTCTTTATTGGTATTTCTTTTCTTTTTTTTCCATGAATGGTGTTGTTTTATAAAATATAGAATAAAGCAATGACTACAAGGATAAACAGAGAATGCATTCTCTCTTAAATACAATCAAGAAAGGACGGAGAACATCCACTTCCAGTAGAAAAGAGAACCAAAAAGAAAAAACCACAAAGCTAACAGCTCAACAGCTCTAAAATTCAAAAACGAGGCTGGTACATTTCTTTTATAGTATTTCATGATTCATATGGATGCACCTTGTGTATTACTTGGGTGAGGACCAGGGCTGGAGGGTTTCTACAGTTTGGTACCTGGCTATTGTCATGGCCTACCTTAGGACTCCAACATGTCATAGTCTTCTATGCTCTTATATGGTCCTCTTCGTGGTACATAGACATGTAATAGTCATAGTACAATGGGATGCTGGTATTTGGTGTATGAAGTCCAAGGTTGCTGAGGGGAACTCTCAGGGTCTTCACACACACACACTGACCTGGCTGAAAGAGAGAGACATCAGACTCCCTAATGAGATATGCCTTTCATGACATGGCAACACCATATTGACCACACCTACCACGCCACTACCCAAGGGACTGTCCTATTGACATGTGGGGCATTCCATTCTATTGTGGTGAAGCTAGCAGCATCAATGTCACTCTACTCCTGCATCAGTCACCCCTATGGCTGCAATGCTGCCCCTACCACCTCCCATTCAGACAGCCAACAGTGCACTTAGTGGCGCATCCAATCGGGTTGTTGTAGGAACATGTGGCATTATCTCATGAGATCCCCATGTCAGCATCAGTACTGTCTCGCTCTCACTTGTGAACTATAAATGGGCCTCTATCCACATATGGAAGACCCTCAGAATTTGATTAAAACCTTGACATATTTGAGACCTTGAAAAAACTGAACTAGACCTCCTTCTAGACCTAGACTCACCCTTGAAAAGGTCCTGAACTGAAGGAGTCTGTGGTGACCTCTAAACCCCCCCCCCCCCCCCCCCCCCCCCCCCCCCCACACACACACACAATAGTTAGCCTCAACTTCCACCTAACCCATTTCCCTTTACCCTCCCCCACCTAAAATTCTTCCACTCATTAGACAACACATTTCTCAAATTTTGTTTATAACTCACAATGCTCTCAGGGCTTATGAAAGTTGTGGCAAGTATGGTGATAATAACATGAAGCAATTCTCAAAAATCAGCATAATTCTTCAACTTCTGAACGAACTAGAACTATTAATAAATTTAGTTATTACTTTTTGTCCTCAAAAACCATTGTACACTTTTCTATTTAGCTATAACATGGAGCATGAGGTCAATGAAGTGAAGTGCACAAGCTGTCAAGTAGAACTTCTTCCTGTTCTGCATTTCATTTTCAATATCAGTCACCACTTGCATCATCATCATCATCATCATCATCCTTTGCCTTAATCCCATATGAATGGGGTTGGCCATATGAATTCTCTCTCTCCATTCTTTTATATTACATGCCATTTCCCCTATCATGTTTAACTTTTTCAAGTCATATCCCATGTTATTTTTGGGCGCCCTCTCTGTCTCTTACCTTCTTTTACAATTAGTTTTTCTCGTTTCACTAGCGCATCTCTAGGTCTCCGATATGTGTACAAACCGTCTAAATCAACTTTCTCTAAACCATCTAAATCTACTTTCTCTATTTTTCTCACCAATGGGTGCTACACCTAATTTTTCTCACTCTCATTAGTGACCTTATCTTTCCTAGCACTCACCTCATCCACCTTAACATTCGCATTTCCACTACATGAAGGTGTTGTTCTTGCCTCTTTTTTAGGGCCCAACACTCCGCCCCATACAACATGGTTAGTTTAATAACGGTCCTATAAAATTTGCCTTTTAGCCTATGTGTTATTCTTTTATCACACAATATCCCACTAGCATGCCTCCATTTTGTCCAACCCGCACCAATTCTACTAGTTATATCGATATCTATCTCTCCATCATTTTTCATTATTGATCCTAGGTACCACTTGCACAATCACCGATCTCCAATTCCTTTCACATCATTGTCCAGCAACCCAAAATGTCAGTCAGCATTCTTGCTAGGAAAATCAGCAGCATCAATGGAAATATGTACCACGGTATTCCATATATTAAGAAATTGGGATTCCTACTCATGCTACTCAAACAATCACAAATATCTATTTTTGCCCAAAAAGGATTTATTCATTCTTTCATAGGAACATAGTCTTTAGGCAAGTAAACTTTTGATTCCTAGTAAGCACTAGGCCCCTTCACTCCTTTCCCTACTTCTGCAGCAACAATAGACTTTATTTACTATAGAGTGCAACTCTTTGATTACTAGTTGATGCTAACTTTAACCAATGAAAATTAAATCTGAAACAGACTATTTAATGGGAGGGCCTTGATCAACTTATAATTTCAGTTTTTGCCAATACACGTCTTGATTGTATCTTTTGATGGTGTAGCTTCCAAGAAACTGGATGCATTTTCATTTTTTACGTGCAATTGGGACTGCAATGTCCATGAGGGCAGGCATTGCTGCAGATGCTGCAGCAGCTCTACTCTTTCGTATACTTTCACAGCCTGCATTGCTTTTTCCTCCGCTAAGACAAGTTGAAGGAGTTGAAGTTCAACATGAACCTCTGGGTGGTTACATTTCATGCTACAGAAAACAGGTACTTGGCATCAACAATAATTATTTGAATGTTAATATTTTGGTTCAATGCTTCTAGTATTCTTCTTCATCTTTTTGATTGGTAAACACACTCTCTACTTCCCCCAATGAGGACGTGAACCCTTCACTTCCTATATGGGGAGAGAAGGAAATACCACTTGGGCTAAAGCCTTGGTGGTGAATGTTTACAGCTACTGGAGTATATCTCCAACAGTATATATGAATTTGAAGTTCTTAAATATAAATGTTTACTAATGAAGCTTTTCTCTGTAAAATATTATTGCTCAGATTGAAGTACCTGCAGCTGAAGCAACAATTGAAGCCACTGCACAAGGGATTGCGTCAATGCTTTGTGCCCATGGCCCAGAGGTTGAGTGGAGAATATGTACCATATGGGAAGCTGCTTATGGCCTGATACCATTAAGTTCCTCAGCTGTTGACCTTCCTGAAATCATAGTTGCAACTCCATTACAACCTCCCCTTTTATCATGGAACCTCTACATACCTCTTCTTAAAGTGCTGGAGTATCTTCCTCGTGGAAGTCCATCTGAAGCATGTCTCATGAAAATTTTTGTTGCTACTGTTGAAGCAATTCTTCAGAGAACATTTCCACCTGATTCCTCCAGAGAACAAATCAGAAAAACAAGATATCTTTTTGGTGTTGGGTCGGCCTCCAAAAATCTTGCTGTAGCAGAGCTTCGCACAATGGTTCACTCACTATTTTTAGAATCATGTGCCTCTATAGATCTAGCTTCCCGCCTGCTTTTTGTTGTATTAACTGTGTGTGTCAGTCACGAAGCTCAGCCTAATGGGAACAAGAGAATGAGAGGTGAGAATAGTCATCCCCCTGCTGAAGTCAATGAAAACACAGAAGCAGTGGATGAAAACCGGAGACACATGGGCACTAGAAAAGCAAAAAAACAAGGGCCTGTAGCGGCATTTGATTCGTATGTTTTAGCTGCTGTTTGTGCTCTTGCATGTGAACTTCAGTTGTTCCCTCTGATTTCAAGAGGGAGTAATTATTCAGGTTCCAAAATTGTGCTGAATGTAGCCAAGCCTGCAAAAGTAAATGGCTCTTGTAGTGAGTTGCAAAGCAGTGTTGACTCTGCGGTTCGTCATACTCACAGGATATTGGCAATTCTGGAGGCACTTTTTTCTCTGAAACCATCTTCTGTTGGCACCTCGTGGAGTTACAGTTCAAATGAGATAGTTGCTGCAGCTATGGTTGCGGCTCATATATCTGAATTGTTCAGACGGTCAAAGGCTTGCATGCATGCTCTATCTGTCTTGAACCGGTGCAAATGGGATAGTGAAATTCACTCCAGGGCATCTTCACTTTACAATCTTATCGATATTCACAGCAAAGCTGTTGCATCCATAGTCAACAAGGCAGAACCACTGGAAGCACATTTGATGCGTGCACCAGTCTGGAAGGATATGCCAGTGTTTCTTGCTGGCAGGAATCAAAATCAATGTGTAAACACTAGCTTCATTGAATCAGAACATCCATCAGCTCAGCAGTGTGAAGCTTTGGCTGATTCAAAGCCTTTACTCAAGTGTGAGAAATCTTCACATTCAAATGAAGGAACAGGAAATAACCTGGGTAAAGGGATCACAAGTTTCCCATCAGATGCTTCAGATTTGGCCAACTTCCTGACAATGGACAGGCATATAGGATTTAGTTGCAGTGCACAAGTTCTTCTAAGGTCTGTACTTGCGGAGAAACAAGAACTATGTTTCTCTGTTGTTTCGTTGCTCTGGTACAAGCTGATTGTGACCCCTGATACAAAACCTATTGCTGAGAGCACTTCAGCCCAGCAAGGATGGAGACAGGTAATTTTCCATTTCACAGTTCTCATAAATTTTTAATTGCAAGTTATTTCACATAAAGAAAACAATGGTGCCGGATAGGGCCTAACATATTTTCTAGCTTATAATGGATTTTTCATCAATGATATTTTGTCAAACACATTTTCGAAAAGATTAATAAAATATATCAACATTGTTTATCTAAGGGCCATCACCTTGCAAAGGGGGTGTCATTTGATGTACAAAAGAGGGCATTGCCTTTAGCCTAGTGAGACCTTTGCCCCCCATCACCAGTCCAAGACCCTCAGCCATTCCATAAGATGCAGACATGCACTCTAGTGTCTTCTCGGGATGGGAGCGCTTTTAGAGAGCATCCTCCCACCAAGGTACCGAGCCACTTGGGTTTCTTTTATGGGTCATCTTTACAGTCACGTCGAAATCTGGTGCCTACATGGTGCAACAAGGGGGAGCACTTGTGAAGCTCTTGACTCTTATCATTCAAAATTTGCTGCTCTCATTTTTGGACTTATGGCTGGTTTCGTACTTCCAGCCTCATCTATTTTGGTCACAAGCTTATCCCTCAACTTATTACCTGTATCATTGACGGGTGGGCAACTCTGATACAGATTTAGAACTAGATTGAAAGAAGGGGGGATGAGTATGAGAAGATGAAATGATGCTAGAAGAAAAAGGCAGAGAAACAAATGAATGGGATGAGAAGATAGAGTGAATAGATAGGCTAGACTGAGTGAAGGCAGAGAAGAGCAAGAATTGGGAAGAAGAAGAGGGGAAAAATCTCTGAAAACTCCATTTAATCTAATACTTAGTCAACAACTATCCATATCTGTTATATATATGCCTATTTATAGGCATAGAAAAAAACTTCCTTAATAACCAATGAAACTTAACAATTAAGTAAACACAAGAAAATCACTGTCAAATGCACACAAAATATCACTGCAGCCATCCTAGTTGTTGCCTAGCCTGGCTATAGCCTTAGGGTAGCCTAGCCTGAAGAAAAGTGTGCAGCCCACCCTATGATCTGCATCTATTTTCCCGACCAAGAAGAACTCTCCTCCAGAGAGTAAAGCTGGTGGTAAAGCCGTAATGCTCTATCATTAGTTGTCATATGGCATTTGAATTTGGATGACCTTTCCATTGTATAAGATAGTGATAAATATTTCCAAGATTAGCAATATTACTCTGATGGTTACAAAGATTGTCAATATGGAAATGTGGTTGAAGTGGAGTAGGATCTGATGGTTGATAAATATTTCCAAGATTAGCAATATTATTCTGATGGTTAGAAAGATTATCAATACGGAAATGTGGTTGAAGTGGAGTAGGATCTGATGGTTAATAAGATATCCAAGATTTTGTGCTGAATGTTTGTTCATGGGTTGCAACTTAACTATAGGTTCCTCTAGTGTTATGTCCCTAGATTCATTTAATTTAGTGATTTTAGGTGGTAAAGATTGACACCTTGTCGGATGTAACATGGAGAATTTTTCTTAGTTACTTACTTTTCTTCTTTTGCTCTTTTGCTAACACATGTTTGTCATTGCGAGACTGAGCAGAAGATTTATCTGATGCTTTAGAGTTCTTTTCTGACGACTGGAGGTTTTAACATGATGGTTCTACTATTACATTTGAAAACATAAGTATTGTCTTTACTGTAATGAATAACACCTACATAAAAAATCCAAGGATGACCGAGTAGAACATGGGCTACATCCGTAGGTTGGATGTCACGCCATATTTTATCAGAACAAACACCCATTTAAATAGGAACCAAACATCTCTCTAAGATCGTCAAGGAAGTTCCATTTACCTAGGCTATTAGGTTGAAGTTTCATTCTAAGAATGCCCGATTTGGACAGTACATTTACTGAACTCCCTTTGTCATTGACGATTTTACACACTTTTTTCTCACACTTGAGAAATGTGCAAAATATATTAATGTGTTTCCCATTATCTTTCTTTGAAAGAATAAATGGAGTGGTCATTACGCCAACATTGCAGGTCTCATCTTCCATCTAATTTTTCATATGGCCAAGGAAAGGTCCAATCTCATCTAGGTACTCAGGTAGATATCTACGTTCTGACCTCTACGTGGTTGGACAACCAGAGGTCTTCTAGACGGATTCTGGATTCGACTCTCCCTAAAGTTGGTTTCTTTCATTTGAGAGTTTTGAAATGATCTGTGGGTGGAGAAACTGTCACGGTGATAGTCTTTAGACTCGACATGATGATAGTGGTGATTGGCTCTACGGTCATCTCTAAGTCTTAGGGAGACAGATGTGTCACCCCTGCTGTTCTCAATAGGATGTTTTTCCATAAATGTGGTCAGTGTAGTGAACTCCTCATGAACTTAGGTTATAAAATCCTTCTTAGTTACCATTAAGTCCTCTAATTTCGTCATGTCTTTTCCTATATTTTCAAATCTCCATTGCATAGAAGAATAAGTGTTCAATAAGTCACATATAGTCATGGTGGTCTCAAGGAATGGTGTGGGTATGACAATGGTTATGGAAGAAATGCCGATAAATGACTCAAATTGAATCAAATAACCCAAATTATAAATTACCACAATGCAGAAAAAAGAAATTAGAATACAATGAAGGTGAATATACCGAAGTTTGTGCACAAGGCATGGGTGTTTAGCTGCAAAAATCAAACATGATTTGGTGATAGGAAAAATAAAATATAATAGGTAATGAAAGGAAATGAGGAGCAAATGAAGCAATAAATAGACTCAAAAGATCAAGTGGGTTCAATTAGTACCTTTTGCAAATTTCTAGATTTATTAAAACAGATAAAAGTACTATCACAATCTTTAAGTGGAGTACATGTACCTTTACCGAAGTTCCATGGAAGTCTCCGAGTGAGAATAATGCTCCAAACTGGTTCCACAAATTTTTTTTTTCTTTTTTAGGGTAGGTGTGGGCTACTGGGCTGGGTTTTGCTAAATATGGGTTGGGTTGGATTTTAAAGGAATTGGGTACAGTGGAGAGGGTGTACAGTGGAGAGCCGAGCCAGAGATGCGTGGAGGGTCACTCCCCTTTGTTTATGGTGGGGTTTGTGGCGCGAGAGAAATAGGAGGTCTTTCGATGGAGAAGAGATTCCTATTTGGTTTCTCAAATGCAACATTTTGATTAATTTATTCTTTTGGATTAATGGGCGAAATTGTAAATTTATGGGGCGTCTTATGAATTTTGTGGATAGCTTTAAGTTGTAGGTGGCCGCTTGCGGCTTTTGTGTTTTCTCTTGGGAGCGCTCTCCTCTTGAGTGCCTTTTATAAAATCTTATAAAAAAAAAAAAAGGAATTGGATACAATTGGGTATGGGTCAGAGAAAGGGTTATGGGTTTGAGATCTGGGTCGGTATTGATTATAGGTTATATAAAACTATCCACCTTTGTTTACTTTTCCCCAAGTCGATTGCAGAGGGAGAGTGAATTGAGGCAATGAAAACCCTAGGTGAGTTGAGGAAATGAGAACAGGCCACCGTGTTTGGCAACAATTAGTCAAGATTTGTTGCTGCAGTGGTTCTGGTGAAGACGATGACAAGGAAATCGATGACGAAGGCAAAGATGATTGGATGTGCTGGGGTTTTGTTCTGTGCGTTTGTTGGATGGGGCTCGCATTAGGTTTTGTTTGGGTTGTCCACTTGTTAATGAACAGTAAGTTTGGGTTTGGAGTTGACAATTGTAGGGGTTGATGGATGGGGCTAATGGTGAGTTACATCAGTACTGTAAGATTTTGAAGGGGTTAATGATGAACAACAGTATGCTTTGGATCCTTTGCTTTGATACCAAATTTATGTAGGACAAGTAGGGTAACTTTGATCAAATCTAGAACCAGAATGAAAGAGGGGGGATGAGAATGAGAAGATGAGATGAGGCTAGAAGAAAAAAGTAGAGAAACAGACGAAGGGGATGAGAAGATAGAGTGAATAGATAGGCTAGATTCACTGAGGGTTGAGAAGAGCAAGAATTGGGAAGAAGATGGGAGAAATCTCTGAGGAAACTTAACGACTAAGGAAATTTAACAATTAAGTAACACAAAAATATCACTGTCAAATACAAAATATAATTGCAGCCATCCTAGTTGTTGCCTAGCCTGGCTGTAGCCTTTGGGTAGCCACCTAGCTGGAACAAAAGAGCACAGTCCATCCTATGATCTGCATCAATCATATCTCCTGTATGCCCAGGAAAACACCAACCCCAAAGGTTTGCCTCCAACAACTTGCTATTTGAAAATTTGTTGGAATTTTTGAGTGTTTTTTAATCCATCTGACTTGGAAGAGCAAATATATTGAACAAGAATTACGTTCTCTTAGTGTTACTTCTCAACTCTTGTTTATGATGTAGAAGTTTTGACTCCTTTACTAAGCCAGCACACTTTTTGTAGCTGACTGACATATGATATATTCTGTTGGTTTCGCTGCAATAATAATCATCTGATCAACAATTTTGTTAGTTCTCAACTATTGTTTATAACAACATGGAACATAATATCATTAACTGACTAGTGTAGTGAACTTTTGGACACACTAAAAAGGAGGAAAGTCAATATACTGTCTACAGGAAACTAAATGAAAATTTTAAAAACAGAGAGAGATTGGGAACTATACAAACTTTTTTATTCAAGTGGTAACAATAACTGATGGTAAGGATCGAAACCCTAGGCTCTCATAGAGAGAGAGAGCACAAGGTCCATGATCTAGAAGTAGAGGGGGTTGAATAGATCTTGTGGGTAGTTTTAACTAATTTTAAGAAATTCGCGAATCATAACTAACTGAAAAAAATTATGGTAATTGGATGGAGAAGGAGAAATTGGGAAAATGAGAGGGAGCAGATTCAGCAATCTGTCTATTCTCAGTTTATTTATATTGAAAGTTATGGTAAATACAATAAGGTTCCCACACTCTTTTATACTAATATTAAATCTCAACATTATGAGATGAAAAGTTAGTTCTGAAAGCAAAGTTTACAAAAAAGGGCCTAAAATCCATGATAATTCATGTAATTGAATTGGGGCTCCACAACTAATCCTGTGTCCACTAGTTATTTTTTTCTTTATTGGTGGTAAGAGTTAAAAACCAAAGGTTTGGTTTGTTTCCAATCTTCCCCTCCTTTGAGGCAAATAATTAATGGGATTTGAAAAATGTTTTGCTATTAATTAAGTTCATCCTTGTTTCTATAGAAGTAACTTTGATGTTGTGTCCCGAATTTTGTTTCGGCCTAGGTCGTGTTGTGACCCGATTATAACCCTAAAAGGAAAAAAGAATTGACCCTTTTTTCGATTGCTGGTCTTGGACCCTGTTTAGGACTCTCTTGTAGCCCTGTAGATAAGGTCTTCTAGGGTTTGGAGTGGGAAAAAAAGAAAAAACATTGAAAATTGCAGAAAAGAGAGTGAGAGCGAGAGTTAGGTTTTGGGGGGCTGAAACATGTAATCTCTTTGTTTTTGCATATTGAAATATTTTGCTAGATCTTCACCGTGGACGTAGGCACATCACCAAAACCAAGTAAATCGTTGTGTTCTGTGTGTGGTGCATGTTTATTGTTCTATCAGTTTTTTGATTTGTTTTTGGTTTGCGTCGTTTGTTGCAAGAGTAATGATTAAGGTTTGGAATTTGTAAGCGAGAGTTTAAGGAAGTGGTAAATGTGTTATTAATCTTGTGTGGGGATTCGAAAATTCATTCTAGAAAAAATCAGGGGTCATTAATAAGAGTTTGCATTGTGCGAAAGTAGTAGTGAAAACTTCTCTGATAAAAAGACCTAGAGTGAGGTGAATAAGTCTAGTTCGCTCTTTTTTCTTTTTTTTATTTTTTTTATTTTAACCAATTTTAACTAAATTAATTATCAATTAAGTGACCCAAAAAAAAAAAAAGAAAAGAAAAATAAAGAGCAAGAGTAAGAGAGATGACACTAGAATTTTTAACGTGGAAAACTTCAGCCAGGAAAAATCTTGAAAACGTGGAAAACTTCTGCTCTATGGACTGGTGCTTGTTACAAATGATCAGAACAAAACACACACAACTCTCACTCACGTGTAAAAGTGTGCCATAAATTCTTAGAAACTGATAGTAAGGATCGGAACTCAAGGCTCTGATAAAGAGTCGCGCAAGGCCCTTGATCTAGCAGAAACAAAGGGAAAAATTTACAGCATATTTTTCTCTAAAAAAGCTATCAATTCAATCACAAGTTCTCTCTCTTTTTAAATAGGTCAATGCAGAGCTTTTATATAAGAAGTGTGCCATAATTTAATGTTGAAAAAGTCTTTTAAAAACATCAGCAGACGTCCTTAAAAGTTTAGTAAGAAGTTGGAACGAAATTAGGATAAGAATCACAATTCTAGTTGAACTGGTAAAATTGGTGCTGTGCATGTAAGAGTTCCACATGTGCAACTCCTTATGCTTTTGGAAATGGTAGGATAGTTCTTGTATTGTTGGGAAATTCCATTCCAAAGGTTGTTGGTTGGGGTGTGAAAAAAAATGTGGTATGTTAATGCCGGACACTTTGTCAAGGTTCGTCATTGAAGATTGAGATATGGAGATGGAACCTACATTAGAACATCTTGTCAAAATGCTTTTTGATGCTTAATCATGATAGGCAAAGGTAAGAGAGACCTTAGGGGTTAGGTTGGCAATGACTTAGATAGTCTGGACCTTTCTTGACCCAGGTTTTGTGCTTAATTGGTAGTTGTTTTAGGAGGGTGTATTCAAAAAGACTTTAAAAGTCTGGGTGTATTCAATTCAGACTTTTATAGACTTTTAAAGAGTCTATACAAATTTGACGGTATTCAATTAGGATTTTAAAGAAGTCTACAAAAGTCTAGGTGTATTCAAAAAGTCATAGATTTTGAAGGATTTCATTAAGTGGTGGATTTTGATGGATTTGAGGGTGAAAGTTATAAATATGAAGCCCATAACAAATCCAACCTTTCCCTCATATATTTTGGTGGATATTTTTTTTTATGTAGAATACGAACAGTCTTTTTCCATCTCAAGTTATACTCCTTTTTTCTCTCTTGGTTTCTCTCTCTCTCTCTTTCTATTGGGTTAGAAAAACTTGTAAAACTCGAGTTTTTATGCAAGTTGATCAATCTCTCGCACTATGGGAGGATTAATCCATCTACACTGTTTGTTAGGGATCAATCCTTAAGCCACTGGGATTGATCACGAAGTCGAATTAATAATCCAATATAACCTAGGTTCCAGGTTCTCCAATTATCTATATAATAATTTAACCTAGACCTTATAAGTAAAGTTTGTTCTTTTTTTTTCTTTTTTATAATGTGCGATTGAAATCTGAGAAAGGGTTGATATGTAATTTGAGTTCATCAAGTGAGTTACTTTATTATCCCCCGCTCTTTCCTGAAATATTTGCACTACACAATAATTTTTAGACAATATATCAGATGATAGATTATCCATTTTGTATTAGATCTGCCCCTTGAGCCATTGGTTTACTTGTACGCAATAATAGAATTCAAGGATACAAATAAATAAAATATGTTAAAGAAATCAATACAAGTCCATAAAAATCCATGTAATTTTTGCATCAGTCCAACTTGCTATTGGATTAGATTGGAGATTATACGGTAGGCACTTGCTTTGGTTGGACCTAGGAGAAAAGGGGCTTCACATGAAGAGGACTGTACCATGAGAGAAGCTCTCAACTTCTTTCAAATATACAACATGGTTTTTGGCAATGCAACATGGGACTTCTCTTTGAACCTGTCTAATTGTTCTGTGAAATATATTGAATATCAAAATGAAGTTGTACTCTTGAAACTTCCACTTGCACCAGTCTAACTTTTTCCATTGACCAGTTGCACTGGTCTAATTTGTCAGTAATCCTAGTTCCTCAAGGTTTAGATTCCATATTGGACACTACTGCGAGGAAGCATTTGACAACTATAAAATGAGGTGTTTTGGGTTATTATAGGTGTGAAAAAATTGCAGAGAAGGGAGAATACCTCTCGGCATTCCATAACCCTAGTTTTCTATTGATTTGTGAGCTTTCTTCATTCATAAGTAGGGAGTTCATTAGATATCTTTAATGAATAATTATGATTCATTTGAGAGCAAAGAGCTTTATTCTGTTTGATTAATATCAATGGAAATTCATTCATCTAAATCATTTAACTTGGAGTTAAAGACGGTCTAAATTGGATCACTCAGAAGAGGGCAGATTGTTCACGTAGCATTGTGTTTGACTATCAGCGGCTCGTTTGTAAGATTGAGGTAGTGAGTCTGAAGTTTGCCGCAACTGGGTCGGGATTTGAGTAGAAAGTCTGTCTTTAGCTTGAGATGGTCAACAACTAGGTCTTGGCCAGGTGGACCTAAGCACAAGTCTGAGTCACAGTTTGTGTAACTTTCTCTTCGACATAGTGTATTGCTTTGCTTTGAACTATGTTCCTGTGTGGTGCCTCATAAGTGAACCATGCACATAAATATAAAATGTTGTGAGGTTGAGATTTGAACATGACATCTTCCTTCCCTGGTATTATGTTATTGACATATTTATCTAAAAGCTTAAGTGGTAAGACACACACAAATTTTAAAATTAGATTTTGAAACTGAATCTACCCAATTAGCAGTTATAAACTAAAACTTTTTAATTGTCCGTGTGGAACGGGAAAATCCCTTATCCGCGAGGACAACATGAGATATATGAATTGCGTGAGCTGCATCAACATGTAAAATCTTTGTTATATGACTGCGCATGAAAAGGACATATTTACCCTGAACATGACACTATTTGCAGCAACAACACTACCACCCAAGCCTATTTGACACTATTTAATGGAAAAAAATAGATCATCGACCTACCTTTCTCTAGAATACTTGCCATCTTTATCAAAAAGAAGATTAGAGCAGCTGTGTTGTGCAAATGATGCTATAAGGTTAGATATGTATGCAATATATGGTATCTACCCCTCCCAGTGTTGCATTAGACAAGATCAGTCCTAGTGATGACCTTTAGGGTAATTAGTACTTTTCAGTCTATTGCTAAAGCTTATGTTGTAGTGGTGAAGGACATATACGAGTTTTTATTTATTACCTATTTAAAGTTTGGGTTCACCTTAAATTTTTTCCAATTCTGATTCTTTTTTTAATAATCAGGCGGCAGTCCTTGTGGCATTTAAACTAGTGTTAGCATGAAAAATCTAAGATATCAATGTTTATCAAAATTTTAATACTTTTAAGGTATGTAGTTTTAACTTTAAGAAGGATAGACCTGGCTGATTAGGAATTCTTTTTAAGATGGTTGTTGGTGACCCTACCTGAGATTCTATGTGGATTAAAATTTTCCACTGATTGATGCAAGTGGAGGATCATAGGCCTGCTTATTTCATTCTCATCTTCACTTCTCTCTTACATTATTTATTTTTTTCTGCGTGTGTGACAAAAAAAAAAATTTAATTTGCGTTCAGCAATATATAAATTAGTTACGCAGAACAATTTGCAGTTATATAGCAGTAAATTCTTTTAAATCCAGTTCTGCTACTTTATCAAAAAAATTGTTTTGTTGACCATCTTGTCTATATGTAAACAGGTGGTTGATGCTCTATGCAACGTCGTATCTGCATCACCAACAAAAGCTGCAACAGCTGTTGTTTTTCAGGTCCAGATTTTGTTCAACTTGTAAATTATTTACTCAAAATTTTTTTGCCATGTATTTTTTTTTTTTGCCACTGCCTGGGCACCACCTTTTTGACAATGAGTAAACCAAAAGGCATTGAAAAGTCAAAACTACCTTTTTGCATATTGTAAAAATGGCTAAAATGAGCTACTTTTGTTCCATTGGCTCATCTTAGCGTAAGTGCCAGTGCCCCACCTAGCAGGCATTTAATAGCAGCATCATGTTCTTATTGTTTTTCAGTTTAACCATTTGATTTATTTAGTGACCGTCTTTTCGATGTGTGCTGCTTGTCAGGCGGAGAGGGAATTGCAACCTTGGATTGCTAAAGATGATGACCAAGGTCAAAAGATGTGGAGAATCAACCAGCGGATTGTGAAACTGATTGTGGAGCTAATGAGAAATCACAGCACTCCAGAATCGTTGGTAATTTTGGCTAGTGCCTCAGATCTTCTTCTACGTGCCACGGATGGTATGCTTGTTGATGGAGAAGCATGCACTTTGCCACAACTGGAGGTAACTCAGGATTTCATTGTCACATGGAGCATCTTCTTTTTCCCTTTTTATTCCTTTGATTCATATATTGAGGGTCATTGCTTGATGCAATGGTTAGAGGCACTGTTGACAAACATGAGAAGTGGGTCGCAAAAAAAAATGCCGAATGTTAGGTCCATCTTCTTGTAATGTAACCTCAAATCCCTTTGGAACAATTATGCATTATATGATATTGAAAGCACTAGTCTTTATAAAGTATGCGGTCTCCCATACTTATGTGATGTATTAACATTTTGCCTAAAAAATACGCAGCTCCTGGAAGCTACAGCTAGAGCAGTTCAACCAGTGCTTGAGTGGGGCGAATCTGGTTTGGCAGTTGCGGATGGCCTATCAAACCTGTTAAAGGTAAATCAACACTCTTAGTAAAAATACTCTATCGCATGGTTTACTCCAAAGCTTTTATTCTTTAAATATCCATGCAAAACTTTTACTGATATGATTTATCATGACAAATGTATGCAGTGTCGTCTACCAGCTACAATCCGATGCCTCTCTCATCCGAGTGCTCATGTCCGTGCTCTTAGCACATCAGTTCTTCGTGATTTTTTGCATAGTGGTTCAATAAGATCTAGGAATAAACAAGTGGAGAAAAATGGCATCCATGGTCCCGTTTATCAGTACCTTAACGTAGGCATTATTGACTGGCAAGCAGATATTGAAAAGTGTATAACATGGGAAGCTCATCGTCGGCTTGCAACTGGAATGCCTATTCAGTTCCTTGATACTGCTGCCAAAGAATTAGGCTGTACAATATCTATTTGACATTAAGTTAGCATTTGGCAGCTGTTTTAGGCTCCACTGTTGTATCTATTACAAGGATTCACAAAAATAGGAAGATTCAAGTAATTAGATCAAAGAATGCAGGTAGATCAGGAGAACTGAATTTCTGTTGTTGTTCAGGGATAATGGTCATCACGGTCCATGTAATGTTGTTGGTGTAAAATAAGATTGACCACGACGAGGTTATATGTCCTGTTGTTAATTCTTCATTCCACTAGAGCAACTTCTGTTTGGTTCCCATCCGCCACCTAAGTAATTAGAGAGGTAGACATGATATGGATTTTTTTGTTTGTGTGTGTGTGTGTGTATATATATATATATACTAGTGTATGCCCGTGCCTACGCTATCGCGCACTTGCCACCGTAACCGTTAGATGAAGTGATTGTGAGCCGTTGATAGCGAAAGACATTTTGGACCGTCAGATTCAAGCTTAAATGTAATATAGATATAGATATAGATATATATATATATTATTTTTTTGGACAGAAGATCGCCAAAAATAGGAGGCCTTGGCTTCCAACATTTTTGAATGATGTGATCCCATTTCTTTTTCCATTTTCTTTGTTTTGGAATATATATCATTTTTCCAAAACAAAAAGGGTGGGTGCTACTATGAGAGGGGTTTCTCTTGTCCGAGCTCTTTTTCAAAATAAGTAGACAAGAAGATTATCATTACGGAGCAAATACTAAAATTGTTTTACACAAAAAAAAAAAAATCAGTTTAAAATATCATAAATTGAATTTATAAGAGACTAGTCAAAGTTTGATGTAAACAAATTTAAAAAAAATAGGATGTAAAACTGATGTTTTTATAAATTTAATTTATAATATTCGGAGTTGATTTTTTATTTTTTATTTTTTATTTTTTTGGTGAGATGATTTTAGTATTGATTATATGACCGATATTTTTTGTGTGTTTAAAAATATCTATTTTGAGAGAGTTTGTGACAAAAGCCATGAATTATAGTAGTATTACTCTGATCCAAAACAAAAAGATGACCAAGTACTTTAGTAGAAGCATTGTATGGATTCGGATCTTCTTCGGTAATTAATGTGTGTTGTTTTTTGAAGTCATTAGTGTTATTGACATAGTTTTATTATTGTTATTATTATTTTTCGTTGAAATAACAATATTGAATCAAATCATAACAATATTGAATTAAATAACGACTTCATTTGCTCGCTCTCTCTCTCTCTCCATCCACAATTTCCATCATCTCCAACTGGCCTTTGCATTCTTCCACAGGTTCACCTAGTTTTCTACCTAGGCATCTAAAAAACTAAAGAGCATCACGTATTCAGAGGGTTTAGCGACTGAAAAAAAAAAGGTAAAGTAGCGTGAAATCCACTGTGTTATTGTATGCTCCATTCAGTGGGTCCAATGTGACGAGTTCCATAAGCTTCTCCAAGTGAATTTTTTTTTTACCTATCACGTTATACCGTACATCGTGATAATCACAACTTTAGATGTAGTAGTGAGTTTTGACGCGTGTGCTACACATGACTATAATTATTTTGATAGATAGTGTAACGCTCTCTCCATTCCCCCTCTATCTCTCTCTCAAAATATATGCAAGAGCTCTTTTATGCAAAGCTTGAGCCTTTTTAATTTAATTTTTTTTAGCCCACCTATTTATTTATTTTTTCATTTGAATTCATTTTTTACCTCACTTTTTCGCCTAATTTTTTTTTTAGTTTTTTATTTGAATTTGTTTTTTTGAGCCCGACTCTTTGGCCTATTTTTTAAATTTATTTTTTTGTGAGAAGTTAGAAAAATAAATTTTTATTCATCAACAATATGAAAATTACATTTTATTTGATTACACCGAAATTTAAACATCTTCGTCACCAAATTAATTTCACAAATGTTCCATGAGATCTCTCCTGAGATCACCATTTGTTCGCTGGATTGTGAATCATGTTAAGGTGATCGGAAATGTGTGCTGCAAAGGTTATTGAGTTTTGAATATATTGTGGAAGGGAGATTGCCTCAGTCGTTGGAGGTGTTCATTGCAAAATGTGTTCGAACTTGTCTTCTATAATCATATTATGCAATATGATATATGTTCTCATTATCTTGTCCATGTTTTCTTTATTCTAATAATGCACTGGTCCTTGCGTTATAGCCCAACTTATTTGTAACACGCCAAACTGTGTGTGCCATGCCACACTGTAGGACAGTTCTTCCATTCCCAATGCATATAATCTATAAAGTCAAGTATACATGGGAATCATCTCTTCTCTTCTTCTCGAAGCAGACGTATAATGTCCTATTCGTTCGATGTGTGTTGGTACTGCTCTGCATACATCGCAATTACAGCATCACAAAAGCGCTTCAAACATTTAATCACAGTGCGCTCAAAAAGTTTTAAGTGCTCATTACAAAGATCCACTAAAATTCCATAGGCGAGTATACGTATCGCAGTTGTCATCTTCTATATAGGAGTGCAACCCATATGATTGAATCGTCATGTGTTGAAACACCGTTCAAAATGCAAACAAATAACTCTCGTCACATCTGGAACCTTCTATGAAACATCTTAGGTGAAAAATGGAGTTTTCAGTGAAGTAATCTTGGAATAGCTCTTGGTCTGCCTCCTCTCCATCACATTTAATATATTTTCTCTTATGAGGTTGAAAAAATGAGGTTCAACGCGTTCATCCTTTCTCGATGGATTTCAAAAAGATCTCCCCTCTCAGAATCTGACGAATTTAGTGAAGAGTTAGACTCAAACATTGAAATAGATTGTGATGATGAAGCCATTGTTTTTTCTATAATAAATATGAAGACTGAAAGAAGAAGAAATGAACTTGAGGATGCAAAGAAGTGGACTTGAGGATTGAAAAAAGAGAGAATGAGTGGTTTATATAGTCATTGAGAATATAGCCATTGAAAATATAGCTGTTGAAAATATAGCCCTTAAGAATATAGCCATTACGAATATAGTTGTTGGAAATATAGCTTGTCATGCCCCGAAATCCAAGTCACCAGAAATGTCAAGCCCCGATTCCCGAGTCCCAGAAATCGAGGTGTGAACTTTGAGAGAACAACACTCACAATATAATCATCAATATCACACAATCCCAATATTCTAATTTTATCAAGAAAATTATACTCCGACTTAAATGAATCAAATTATGAATATCCATCTCATATACATAAATCAAAAGTGCAACTAGGAGAAACTACCCAACATAAAATGTCCAATACATTTAATCCACACACATAAAACATTTATCTAATATCTTGGACATATATAAATATCTACTAACACCTGGAATATTCTTCAAGTGAACACTCATTTTATTATCCATAATTGTTCTTGTCCAAAAATCAACATTCAAGGCACAATGCCCATATACAATATCTCAAAATAAAAGTCTCTTTATACATGTCTAAATGCATCATGTCCACATCTCAGACACACATAACACAAAATTTCAAAAATAAGAAATCTTTCTAACTCTAAGTCTAACTTACGGTTACTCACCATCAACCACCTCCTTGGCATATCCTGAAAATGTTAATGTAGGGGGATGAGCAAGTTCAATGACTCAAAGTAATACGTTGTATAATTCGTTCAAGTTCATACTTCATATCAGTGCATAAATATAAATCAACATGCATAGCTTAACTACATGTCATGTTTCCTAGCATTTTAGTCAAAAATCAAAACTTTCACTTCATATGGCATAGACATTAAGATGCTTGACTACCACAAAAAAAATTCAATTTAAACATGCAATGATGCATAATCTCATCATAGCTATAACATATTACCAAATGGAATTCGAACACAAGTTCAACAAAATTATCATAAATCTTACATTTCTACTCATTTATTTCAAATCGTGGCATATGCATCAAATGTAACTTGACAACCATAAAATTTTAATTTATGCATAAAACACATTTTCCATCACATATATGACATATGACACTTTCAAATCAGATAAATATCCATACAAGTCATGGAATTCCACATAAGTTACACATAAAACTCAAACACTCTCTCAGAATTGGTTCACACACACCCACATCACCGGATACATGCCGAAGCCCCATATTCCATTTTCTAGTTATTTTAGGGCTACTAATCCACCGGTAACCAACCCTCTTGCACAAGTTCGAGATCTTTCAACCCCCGGGAATATGTTCCTCGATTACTTTTCCATGAGCCACTTCTGAGACACACCCCGCACTCATACAAAATATAGCACATTTTGCATACGCAATCATAAATTCAATACATTGCACTCACTTCATGTCCTAGTTCAATTCTAGCATGTCAGGCAAGAATCATAAGACATATGTAGACATAAGCTAAAACCCCCAAATTAGGTTTTCATCATTTTTTCCCAAAAATCCCATACGTGCCATGCATATATTATTTTGCACATCAATAAATTCATGCATTTTAACACATATACCAATCCTTCCAACTTAAAAGAAACTCATTCAACTTCCTATAAAATACGAAATTTAACCTAAAATTTCATATATGCAATACATGTCACATAAGGCATATATACAAGTAATTTATGCATTTTAAAAGATACATCAATTTAAATCAAGGATTAAATCTCAAATTTCATTTAATCATATAAAACATGAAAACCTCTACTTTATGCTATTAACATGAAATTAGACTTGTAATGAAAGACACAACGCACACTCCCTACCTCAATTTGGAGTGAGAACTCCAAAAATCTCCAATTTCATCCCAAATGTATTTGCCAATTTCACTACCACAATACTTTCTGCCAAGTCCAATTCACCATTATTGCCCGCCCAATTAAATTTTTAACCAAATCATAACCCCAACATAACCCATTTGGAAACCAAATATAAGGCCCAATTCATGTTTAAATCATCTCAACCCAATGTCTAAGCCCATTGCTTCCACCAAGCACCAAACAAAATTCTGAATTCACTTGACCCAGTCCCATAGTCTAGGCCTAAACCAACATCAAATCCAACTAGTCCAAAAATGTAATCACACTACTAAGCCAATGTCCTAAGCTAACCACCATACCCATTGTCATCACCATCCACTACCGGACCAAACCAACACAAGCTACCAACCCACATGGCCAGCTCACAATAGCCACCATGTCCTATCATCCTGGTAACACAACAACCTAATTCCAACACTTTCATGATCAGCCATAATTGAACCCACTATTAACACCTAAATTATGGCCAAATTTATTAGGACACGTGGCCAAAAAATTTGGAGACTTAGGCCGTACATTAGATCATGAAAATAACTAATCAAGTCACCTAAGCAACCGGCCTAAGAGTCTCGATGACTAGTTGCTTAAGATTCTTAATGACTAGTCACCTAAGAGACTCTCGACCTCATCGCCTAAGAGTCTCGACCAATCATGGCCTAAAAGCATTTCAGTCGAGTCGCCTAAGACTCTCGACCACTAGTCACCTAAGAGCATTTCGATCGAGTCGCCTAAGAGTTTTGACGACTAGTCACCTAAGAGACTCTCAATCTCATCGCCTAAGAGAATCTCACCCACCTCTGATGGAGGAATCAGAATGGTCAGAGGACTCTAGAGTTAGAGTCAGGCTTGGTGGTTGAGAAAAGCTGAAAATAGTAAGCAACATAAGTCAACAACTTAAAAGATTTCACAAGCCAATGCCAAAAATGTCATACCAGATACATATATATCTGTCTATCTATGGAGAAGTGTGCTAATATGCCAAAAACAAGCTCAGCAATGTGGTTGGGAGGTTACTTTTAACCTGCACCCATTTATTGTCTAGAAGGACGAACTGAAAAGGACATGACCAGACCAAGGGCCTCTATAAATACTGAGGCAGGTCCTGCAAAGCAGAGTTCCCCAACAACAGCATCTAACCTGCCTATATCTTTCATATCTATGTAGATCTTTAGCTCCTTAGCTTTAATCGAGTAATTTTATCTCTTGTACTCTAGTATCTTTAGCTCCTTAGCTTTAGTCTATTAATTTTATCTCTTGTACTCTAATATCTTTAGCTTCTTAGCTTTATTTTAGTAATTTTAGCTACTTTATCTCCTTGGTTGTAGTTCAGTAATTTTAGCTAGTTGTACTCTATTTTCTCAGCACCTTAGTTCTTTAAATGTAACTTGTTTTTTTAGCATCAATGAAATTCATTTCTCCATGAACGTGTTGAATTTCTTACTTTGCACTTTATTTCTAGTCTCGTTATCAATCTCCCATTCAAGACTGAAAGTCCTTGTCTTCAAGGTATTGAAAACCTAGCGGGGAGGGTCATTCCTAATCCCCTCCAGTCACCTGATCCTTAAGAGGATCGACTCACGGTCTGAAATAGGAATAGTTTGGTTTACCCACACTTGTGTTCAATGGAACATTGGCACGCTCGCGCATCTTACCCAGAACTATGTTACGAGCCAACCAATCTTGATTTGCCACGTGAGAGTCGGCATTGCGAGCCAAACAATTTTGGCACGCTCGGTGGGAGTTATCTAGAGAGTGGAGATCATTGTCAAGCAACAGATTTTCTTCAATTTCTTCCTAGTGAAGAGTTGTACAAGACAGCAGTAAAAAGTAATGATGGTTATTTTTCATTTATGACCACATGGCCTAGCCCAAGCACACAGGTCTTTGTGCTTGAAAGCTTTGAAAACAAGCGTTATGCCATTTGGGAAGAAAGATGTCGTAGGTCGAATCAGCCCATAGACCCATATCTTCAGGCCTTAGACTCTATTATATGGTATTGGTCTCAAAATCATATCTTTCCTCAAGCTAATGATGGCCAGAGTGACAAGAATAACTATAGTAATGAGAATAGTTCATCTTATTATATAAGCCATGAAACCTCAAATTCTAATCTTAGTCACATTGGTCAAAAGAATTTTAACATCAATGAACAATGTGAGGTTTTAAAGGCCACATTTGAGAAGGAACTTCTAGCAATTATCATGTCACCCAAGGTTGACAATGGCCAAATGATAAAAATAAAGTTATGGCTGGGAAGAGAGAGCTAAATCTTGGCTAAAGCCATTCACATAGAAGTCATTCAAGTATGACTCAAGACCTAGATTCAAGTCTTCACAATCATGATTAGTGTATCTCTCGTGTCATGACCAAGACTCGTGGGGGGGCAAAATGAAGGTCAACCAAATAATTCTTATTTGGTTGGGGAACAAGTTGATTTTGGCTTGAGTGGCCTAAATTTAAGTTTACACAGCCTTAGTTATAAAGGCCGTGATTCAAAATTGAGTCTTGATGACTCATTTGGAGCAAGAGAATATTTAGGTCAAGAAGAATTAAATGTAGGTCTTAGTTGTGAAGACCAAAAGGATGACATCATTGATCATCAAGACCAACAACCAAATCTATGTCTTGATGAACTAAATAAAGATGAGTTAATCCTTCGTGAGGAAGATTCATATCTAGGCCTTGATCACCATAGGTTACAAGAAGATAAGAACAATGTCATTGAAAAATATGATATTGTTCACCATCAATACCAGAACCCAAGATTAAGTCTTGACCACTCAAGTCAAGAAGAAGTAATTCTCGGTCAAAATGATTCGAATCTAAATCTTGATTCCTATAATCAAGATGAAAATTTTGGGGGACAAGTAATAATCTGAGTTACCTCTGTCAACACCATAGTTTCACTCCCACGCCAAAGGAGGTTTAGAGTTTGGCTTTATGCTAAACCATACCGAAAGAGACTTTGTCGTTGAAGGGCATCGATCAGTACCATTATGAATATTGTGGCTAGAAGACTCAAGATGAATGCCCCTAATCCATCCAACGTGAGATGGGTAAACTTTTTCTTCCTCCATGCTGAAATTTGCTTTGGAACCCAACATCCCCATTGGATGGGCGGGGCTTACCAAATCTTAATTTTGTTACTTTAGTTAATTAAGAGCTTGGAGGTCCAGGGTTAGTGACTTCACTTTAAGTTTTGTGGATACTCATAATGTACTCCAGAGACATTAAGAAGAGAATTTATCTCTTCCCCATGTGGTCTAAGCCCAGTGAGGAAACAAATGTCTTGCACCATTGGGCCAATCATTCTACACCGAAGGTGAAATACATTGGTGGAGTGTGACCAGAAACAAAACAAAGATAAGATAGCTTTCCTATCCATCATAATTCAGTCCTTTGAGAGAAAAATGGCATCATAAATGCCAATTTCTTTCCATAACGCTCCGTATTGAGTTTTGACCCGGTCGACCCAATTGGTCCAATCATTATGAGGGATTGAACACTTTTTAAAAAGGCTAGACAAGTTAATAGAATGCAAAAATTCTCGCTAAAATGGAAGGCACTCCTGAACCAAATGAGAGTACCTAGAAAGCGAAGATGGTGGAATGATCTTGAAGGCTGGGGCAAGACCGAAGCCATGGGAGTTGGAACCGGAGATGCTTGCCAATACCTCATGGCTGCCATAAATTTCAGTCACAATAATCCCTTTAACTAGTTCATTGATAGCCTCCGCATAACTAAGAGGCTTGTCGTCTTCCGGCGCCAGCTCATTTTTTTTCTTCCTTACACCCATGGACGACAGCAGGTTTAAAGAAAGGAGTGATGCTAGCAACATGAATTTAATCCGTTGGTGGAACTGTTAAGCTAAGAGGATTTGATGCAAATGGTTGGATATAGAAAGAATAAGCTCTCTACTCTCCGGCAAAACCCATATCACGAACTGGAGGTCGTCCTACCCACATTACTCAATAATTTCAATAATGTGAAGAATGAGCCTTATGAACATGGCCATAGACCAGAGATTTATGCCAAGATGAGAAGTTTGGCACCAAAGTTGCTTCAAGTACCAAAGAATCGAGATTTTGTGGATAAACAAAAGGAGGGTTTTAACTCAAGAATATCATCAGCTTCATTTCTTCTGATAATAAAATAATCAATCCGAACATTTGTGAATTTTCTCAAAATAGATAGGGAGAGTCACTGCCAAATATTGGCAGCTTCTTCAGGAAGGACCAGAGAGGCTCAGTTGATCCAACTCTTCTTGTCCAAAGTGGAGTGATATTGCTTGCCAGTTTAGCGTGTAAAAAATCTTGAGAGAGTGTATACATATATACATATATTTATATTTTATATATATTATATGTATAGTATAATTTTGTATTGCATGATGGGGGTGAAGCCATGTGGATTAGGAGTCAGGATCTTCTGCCCTAGTCGGGTCGTGCCCTACCCGTGCCCTACTGTGAAATGATGTTGTTTTAATGCTTTTGTTACAAAATGTAATTTAATACTGAAATGGAGAAGAAACGACGTTAGCTTCACTACTTCACTCTAAGCTTCCAACAACATCAATGGCTGCTTCCTGGTCGTTCTCCTATGCGGTAACTCTTCTCTGTCTCTCTCCCTCTTCCTCGTGATTTTTGGCCATCATCATCATCTCTCAACTAAGCCCTGTTGTTCTCAGAAGCTTGTTCAAGCTATTGTAGTCTGTTTGCCGCACCACCAACTTGATCTAACCTCTTGTTCAGGTAAAACTATCGATCACTCTCTTTCTCTCTATACATTCACAGTTTGAGAGTATTATATGTTATCGATTCATTGTTTGTAGAGACCGTGACCAATTTTGGCCGGTTTTGCATTTTTCACATTATAATTGCCATAAATGCATTTTGAGTGATGTTTAACATGTTTTGAGTGTGGAAAACATGTTTGAGAAGTATTTTTAAGGTTTTGGAAAGTTTCCGAGAGAATTGGAAAAATTTGACTTTTTGGTCAAATTGGAGCCCAGGATGCGACTTAAGTGGGCCCGGGAATCCGAAAAATTCTCTGAAATATTTATTTTTGAGAATGGCTGAGATGAAATGTTTAGAGAGTAGAGGAAGTGATTGCGAGACTGTAGGAGTTTTCAGAATCGAAAAAGGAGTCCGGGAAGGTGCGTTAAGTGGCCTAGGGGTATTTTGGTTTTCGTGACCTAGGGGCCTTAAATGGTCAAAATCTGTAGAGATATTTCATATCTCACGGCTGCTTCTCTCTTTATATTGCTCCCACTTCTTCTCTCTTCCTTCTCTCTAGATTTCGGTGGTCTTCGGCTTGGATTCAAGATTCGTCGAAGGAGGGAGATACGTAGGGGACGACTAGGACTTCCATTTGAACCAAACAAAGTGGTGATTCGGCAAGGTAGACTCCGCTGGAAAATTGGTGAAGTGCTTGGAAGGCCTTCATTTTCGAGGTAGGGGTTCTTTTTCTCTCCTAATTGTTGATTCTAGGGTTTCGGGTGGAGAAGAGATGTGTAGGTTGTGTATCACCTGCTTTAGGATGGTGAGGGGTGTGAAAAGTTGTGTTTTCTCCTTCTCTTGAGTCCTATCTTTGCACATTTGGTATCCTTGTGTTGGTTGTAGCATGTGGGTTAAAATGTGTGAAATTGGGTATATAGGTCTTATGTGCTCAATTTGGGGTTTATATGCAAATGCCTAACCTTGTGTCATATATGTGATTATATGCGGAATATGTGGTGGTTGAATGCATGTTAGTTCCATATGCTAAAATTATGCATTTAGTGTGCCATGAGTAAAGTATGCTAATTTTGAAGTTGTATGCATATGAGATGTTATATGCATGTGTTTACATATATGTGGTATATGTTGCTTTGTGGAGATGAAATGCATGTTATGTTCCTTTATAACTAGATAATGCATTATGAAGCATGAATATTGAATACTTGAGTACAATATGTTCGAAATGCATATATGAGACCGTTGTGAGGAAATGGGGAAAGATGGTCTAATTGCCTAGAGCGGGTGCATACTCGGTGAGGGCGTTGGAGTGGTTAGACCACCTTGAAAGTAGGAGTTCTCGGTAAAAATCTTGTAAGTGTCTCATCACTTGGTAGGACCGATGTTCTCGGTGGTGTGGTCCGAAGATATCTCATCACTTGGTAGGACCGATGTTCTCAGTGATGCATTCTAAAAATATCTCATCACTTGGAAGGACCGATGTTCTCAGTGATGCATTCTAAAAATATCTCATCACTTGGTAGGACCGATGTTCTCAGTGGTGCATTCCAAAAATGATCTTATTACCTGGTAGGACCGATGTTCTCGGTGGTGTGTATTAAAATGATCTAATCACCTGGTAGGACCGATGTTCTCGATGATGTGCATTGAAACAATTTCATTACTTGGTAGGACCGATGTTCTCGGTGATGAAAATTCTGAACTAGTGTGAAAAATAGCCTAGGTTGCGTGGTTGGTCAAGAATCATGCTAGGGTCTCGGGTCGAGTCCGAGAGAGAGACAAGTGTATGATTATTGCCTTCATTTGAATTATGAAGCATGATATGTGTACAATGCATCCCTATATATATATATGCATTGTTGTGAGTGAATATGATTTATGTTGAATGATATGTGAAATGTTGTGACATGCATTCATGTAGGTCGTGTCGGGTCGACACTTAGGAGGGTTGGGGAACCTTTACTGAGCCGCAGTGGTGCTCACTCCTTTATTCTAAATATTTTACAGATAAAGCGCCGATGACGGATGGGACGTGAGTGTCCAAGTGGAACACTAGTGGTGGTTTTGCTATCTTTTGAGTTTTGAGCATTTTTGTGGCTATCCATGCCGGCTTGTGGCATGTGACTTCCTTTTTAGTTGTGGTTGTACCATGGACATATGTACTTTTGATGTATGTATTGGATTATAAACTTATTGGGTGTGAAAGGACAACAGTTTAATATATGTAGCGCCCATGGTGGCATTTTATTCAGTTTGATGATGCTTCCATTTTGAATGGGTTGTGTTTGTGAAAGAAATGGTTCATTTTGGTGTATGAATTCAATTATGAATGTGATCTTGATTGTGAGATTGATGTTGGAACCTTCCATTTATGTTGTTAAACATGTTTGAGGGGTTCTAGGATGATAGAAGGTTGATTGGGTTCCAATTGGATCATATATAAGGCTGTTGGAAGTCTCAGGAGGTGCATTTCGATCAATCGAGATGCCTATTTCGATCAATCGAAGTCCCCATTTCGATTGATCGAAAGGGTGATGATTAATGGTGATTTTCGGAGTCCAGGAAGGAGGAATTTTGATCAATCGAGACCCCTATCTCGATCAATCGAGATATTGCAGGTCTGGGGTCCCGAGAGGGTGAAAATCTCGCTTGAATTTCGATTAATCGAGATTTAATCTCGATCAATCGAGATTACTATTCACAGCTTTTTCCAAAACTTCATTTCGACGTAATTTCTTCGTTCTGGATTGGAATTGAGCGTGGTTTTTTTTTAACTTGAGTATTTTTTTATTCTCTATCCAATGGTATAATCCTCAGTTCCAGATTCCAAACACAGAAAGTTTTGAGGTTCAAAATTGAGTGATTCTTAAAAGTGTGGGCGTGTAAATGTTCATTAAGGTGTGTGATTTGATGTAGGGCCCATGGGGATTAGTTAAGGTGGATTTGTGTGCATTCATATGCAAGAATTAGGTTAAGCTTCTGCGGGGAATGAGGGTCTATTGGGCTAAATAGACAGTTTAACCTCCGGTTCTCCGAGAGTTGGAAATCGGGGCGTTATAACATGGTATCAAACCTTGATACTAATGCATTGAGTGTAATTGAGATTGTTCATGGGGTTAAGTGAATGGGTTCACACTCGGGATTTAGGATCGGTCCGGGGGAGTCTCGGCGGTCCGGGTTTCGGGGCGTGACATTGTTGATTTGGTTAGCTGTATTTTCTTTGTTTGTCTCATACTTCCTATTTGTGTTGGGATTTGATTGATTTAGTTTGGTTGGTTGGATTTGGTGTGGATCTCATTTTGTCTACTAGTTGTTTGATAAAATGTCAAACTGAATTTTTTTAAACTGTTTGCGCATAGATTTTGCATTTGTTACAGTTTTGAACATAGAAATTGCTCTTATGATCCTTATATTTGTTTTTCTCATAGAAAAGAGGATGATAGTGGTGTTACTCCTTTTTAAGTGACCTGTTGTTTGATATATTTGACTTCAATTTCTGGTAAATGTTGCTTCCCAATGCGAGGGAGGGTTAGTTAGTTATACATGCCTTTGTGCTTTCTTGGACTTCTTACAAAAATCTCCCATCATTCAAATTATTTGATAGTATTACCTGTGGAGAGTCATTTATAAAAAGTGACACAATCAGCCTCCTAGAATTGGGTTGGATTAACTCCTTGATCACCAAACTAAAAGGCTATTGAAAATCGTTGCTTTGTAGGGCATGATCAGATTGTAATATTACTTTTATCTCATCTCATTTTCTCCATCTTCAAAGTTATCAATATTGAATGCACAGAAATTCCTAAAAGGAAAACATAAAATATTTTAAATATAAAAATGATTGCTTGAACAAAAGCTTGAGTATATTTTTGTTAAGTGATTGCTTTTTTTGTTTTTCAATTTTAGTATCAAGGCAACAACATTTCTGATTGATCAGAAAATCAAATTTGAGTCAATAAGTTAATTGTCAACTTCTAAAACATGGTCTTATGCACATAGGAAACTAAATTTATTCCGGATTTGTACAGCATAAATATGCATATTCACACATCCACACATATATGTATTTGTGTATTTTTAATCTCCTAGTTAATAGTATGATTTAATTAAGGTTTATTTTTTACATAAAAAAACAAAAATGGGTGGTTTGGTTCATGGTATAATTTGATTGTGATTAAAGAAGGCCAACAAACTTCACTTGTTTTAACAGTTTTATATTAGATTTTGCATTTGTTACATTTTTGGACATAGAAATTGCTCTTATGATCCTTAGTTTTTCACATACTTAATTGATATATCTATATCTAATATAAGTAAAATGTTCATTTTTTTGTAGATTGAAATTAATACTTTGATAGTATGGGACGTACACATAATCTGAAACGAAAACGGCTAACATCTTCGAGTGGTTCTGAAAAATTAGAAAAAAGTTCACATAAATCGGGCAATTACTTTATTATTTTCAGGTATAAATTTATAGCTCTTTGTTGAAATATTATACGCATGAATTGATATTTTTTTGTTAATGTATTTGATTTGATAAGAACCAGATTGCTTATTAGTAACTCTGTTATTTTTGTAAATGATTTAGGAATAAACATAAAAAAATCGGTAAAAGTATTATGGGGCTCAATAAGGACTACTCAAAAGATTGGAAGTCTATGACAGAGAATGAGAAAAAGCCTTATCGAGATGAATACAAGAAAAAATTGGCGATTTACAATACTAAGGTGAAGAAAAATCCTAAGCAGGACAATAGGGTTAGCTCAATGACAGTCCCCCTTTTCTTTGAAGCTATCTCAACTTTCAAAGAAGACAATATTACTGCTATTGAAGAGATAGGGTTTGGCGAACTCCTACAATTGCAATGTCGTCATTTAATCAAAAACTTTGTGAGTACCTAATAGGACAATTTGATCCTCGTAGGTGTGGTTTGACACTTTGTGAGAAATTTGTTGAGATAACTGAGAAAGATGTCAAGTCTATTCTTGGGATACCCAATGGTCACTTAACAATGTTGACCATGAAAGCTGATAAGAGTATGAGCAACTGGGGTTAGGTCAAAGAATGTGGTTTTGTGAAAGGTAATGTTTTGAAAAAATCCAAATTGGGTGAGGTGCTTCGTAATTGGGGTGATCGACCGGTCAATGATGATTTTAAAAGACTTTTTGTACTATATGCATGTGGATGCATATTGTCTCCAAACACTACTCAATCAGTGTCGGAGAAATATCTTGGAATGGTTGATGATGTGAAAAAGATCAACCAATACAACTGGGCAAAATGCGTGCTCAATGATTTGGTAGATGGTGTGGATAAATACATTCATAAAAAACAAAGATGTTGCAATGGTTGTGTTCTTTTCTTAAAGGTATGTACGAGTCTTAAGTGTAATTAAATTTTTTTTTAATTTAGTAGTGGCATTACTTATGAGTCCCTTCTCAATATACATGTAGTTGTTTTATTTGATACGTGTTGATCTCCCCAAAGCTCCAAAACCGAATTATTTCAAACACCTTGACTATAATTGGAGTGATGCTTTGATTAAGGATCGCCTAAAATATGAGCAATTTTAAGTAAGACAATTCGGACAAAGAAAGGTAACCTTGGCTCATTTATTCCATGCACAAAAAAAATGTAGACATTTTCTTATTATTTCAAACTGTCAACAGATTATCAAAATACGACAGAGTAAGGAGGACAAGATAAGGGATTTAGCGAGAAGTCCCCACCAGAGCAGTGATAGTGACGGTGACGATGACGGTGATGGTGATGGTGATAGTGATGGTGATGTTGAGGTAATTACTTGTGAGAATACGTACATACTATTTCAAATAATTTTTGTTAACTAATATGGTATTGTTCCTACACAGGTTATATTGGAATCCATTGAGAGGGACTTCTTTCATATGGAGCGGGCCTTTCAAGAGCTTGGTGCAATCAGCTCCTGCATGAAGAGAAACATGTCAAAACTTCGCTCGAAATTCAGGAGAGCAAATAAAACAGCTGTCTCTCCACAGGATGATGAATTTTTTTAAAATGAACCCGTGGAGTATAAAGAGATTGAGAGATATAATGAGAAGGACAAATGTTTTAAAATTAACCGAGAGATTGACAATGAGGAAGAGAAAGACAAAGATGAAGAAAATAGGATCAACAAAAAATTGACAATTGGGAGAGGGATTGACAATGACCTTGTGGTAATAGATCTTTCTTATGAAGAAAACTCTCCCGTGAAAAATTATAGACCGGTGCGCAAGAAAAGACCAAGTCAATACCAAAAATCTCTGTTTTACGTGAAATCGGTTAAAAAATGTGGTTTGGATAAAAAATTTAAGAGAGTGTCGAAGTACGCATCAGACCTCGAGTTGCCCGAGTGGTAAGTGTAAATGTTTAAATGTTAATAATGTTCTGGTTCATATAATAATTATCTAATATTAATTATTTTCTATATTTTTAGTGAAATATTGGTGGATATGCATGGCCATCAGTTACAATGCAAAGATATTCAAAAATTATTGAGCAGACAATGGCTTACCTCTTCAGTAAGTTTATTGTTATTTTATAGACTGAATTTATGTTAGTAATGAATTTAAATGATATATTAACATTAAAATTTCAGCACATTGACTTACTCGTGAATGTGTTGACGATAAAAGATAATGAAAAAAAAAATTCTTCTTTAATTCTAACACTTCGGTAAGTCTCTTGTGTTCGTAAATTAACTCACATTTGAGCATGGAATATGATTGTTCTAAAAGTTTTTTATGTTTGTAGTTTGCAATTACAGAGGGTCATGGAAAGGATGATACAAAGCGGAGAAATGGTATAATGAAATTATGGGAGGGTGCAGAAAGGGTCTATCATATGAGAAAATATGAAATTTTGGAACGTAGACGAGTATGTATAACATTTTTTTATGATAAATGAAGATGAAAATTTATAATTATTATATTTATTTCATTCCATGATCACAACAATGTTCCAGTTCTATTTCCCAACTGCAATCAACAAACATTGGGTGCTCTATGTTGTTGATCTTGACAAGAGAACCATTTACTACCTGGACTCCCTACAAAATGAGATTAGAAGACAATACAACTACTTGCAAAAGGAATTCTTGAAATTTTTATTTGATCAAAATTTAGGAGAATTTCAAAAAGTTGATGCGAAAGTTCCAAATCAATCTGATGGGTATGACTTTTTTTTGCCATTTTACATTACATAGTTATTTCATTGTGATGATTTGTCATAATGTTAAACATTTTATTTGAGATATTTGTTTGACATTTGTTTTCCCTCCTCGTTATTGAATTTTAGGGATAGTTGCGGAGTGTTTGTGATGAAGTACATGCAAGATTTTATGGGCCAATGGGAGCTCTGGTTTGACACAGTATGTTACTTTTATATCCATTGTGGAATCTTGTGAATATTGTCAAACTTCAAATGTCTAATTATGCTTTGGTTTGGCTGCCTTTGTCCGCAGGTAGAACCACATGAAATGAGATGGAAGCTTGGATTGGACATACTGTTACATGAAGATAACAAATACCTTTAATTTTTTCTGAAGCTTGGTGAAGATAATTTGTAATTAGACTAATGTTTCAACAAATTGGACATAAATAGTTGTTAATTGAATTGTAACTGATGTCACTTTAAGGATGACTTTAATTTTTTGATGTAACAAGTTTAAGGATGATTGTAGCTTGACCACATTTTTTGGTGTAACTGGTTAAAAGATAACTGTACTTGAAAGATGAATGATGTTAACTTTAATTGAGTGCAAGTTTTATTGCACATAAATGTTACTTTTCATTTTCAGATTTTTTTATGAATTTAAAAGAATCACATACTTACTTATGGCTCTAATCGAATGCATGTTGGTGAAGGTGGCTTTAAGATGGTGGAAACAAGATAATATATATATTTTTAATTATGTTAAATATCATATACTTACTTATGGACCTAATACTTTAAAAGTAGTTTTATATTAAATGTGGTGTTAAAAAAAATTAATTTGAATTTTAAATATTTTCAAGATTTGAAGGGTGGTGAAATGTGGATTTAAGGATGGTGAAATGTGGATTTAAGTTGGTGAATGTAGGTTTAAGATAGTGAATAAAAGATTATTTTTTATTTTTTTTAATTATGTTAAATATCATATACTTACTTATGAACCTAGTACTTTAAAAGTAGTTTTATATTAAATGTGGTGTTAAAAAAAATTAACTTGAATTTTAAATATTTTCAAGATTTGAAGGGTGGTGAAATGTGGATTTAAGGATGGTGAAATGTGGATTTAAGTTGGTGAATGTAGGTTTAAGATGGTGAATAGAAGATTATTTTTTTATTTTTTTTAATTATGTTAAATATCATATACTTACTTATGGACCTAGTACTTTAAAAGTAGTTTTATATTAAATGTGGTGTTAAAAAAAATTAACTTGAATTTTAAATATTTTAAAGATTTGAAGGGTGGTGAAATGTGGATTTAAGGGTGGTGAAATGTGGATTTAAGTTGGTGAATGTAGGTTTAAGATGGTGAATAGAAGATAATTTTTTATTTTTTTTAATTATGTTAAATATCATATACTTACTTATGGACCTAATACTTTAAAAGTAGTTTTATATTAAATGTGGTGTTAAAAAAAATTAACTTGAATTTTAAATATTTTCAAGATTTGAAGAGTGGTGAAATGTGGATTGAAGGATGGTGAAATGTAGATTTAAGTTGGTGAATGTAGATTTAATGATGGTGAATAGAAGATAATGTTTTGTTAGTTTAATATTATATTAATATTTTATAACTATAGCTTTTGCTTTCATTCTTTTTAGCTGCACGTGTAATAAACTAACATATTATACTAATATTATATAACTTTTGTTTTTCATTCCTTTTAGCTTAGAATTTTTTCTAATTTTTTATTTTTTTATGTGCTAACTACTTTTAAAATTTTTAATTGTTATTAATTTTATTATTAAAATATCAGTAACTTAAACTTTAACACGATCAATGTTATTATATGATTTTTTTCAATTTATTTCTAATTGATTTATTTTATTTTTTTTGTATACATAATCAATGGCTGAAATTTTTTGTTTACAAAAATTGTTTCTTAGCACAAAAATGCAAGGATTTTTTAGTTAAAATGATGGTGAAATACATATTTGAATGTGGTGAGATATAAATGAATTGTGGTGGCAGAATATTAACTTATAATAATTCAAATTTTTTTAGGTATAAGGGTGGTGAAATTTAGATTTAAGAGTGGTGAAATTTAGATTTAAAGGTGGTGAAGTATAGATGAAATGTGGTGACAAAAAACCAAGTTATAATATTTCAAGTTTTTTTAGGTATAAGGGTGGTAAAATATAGATTTAAGGGTGGTGAAGTATAGATGAAATGTGGTGACAAAAAATTAACTTATAATATTTTAAGTTTTTTTAGGTATAAGGGTGGTGAAATTTAGATTTAAGGGTGGTGAAATATAGATTTAAAGGTGGTGAAGTATAGATGAAATGTGGTGACAAAAAATTAACTTATAATATTTTAAGTTTTTTTAGGTATAAGGGTGGTGAAATATAGATTTAAAGGTGGTGAAGTATAGATGAAACGTGGTGACAAAAAATTAACTTATAATATTTTAAGTTTTTTTAGGTATAAGGGTGGTGAAATATAGATTTAGAAGTGGTGAAGTATAGATGAAATGTGGTGACAAAAAATTAACTTAGTTTATTTTAAGTTTTTTTAGGTATAAGGGTGGTGAAATTTAGATTTAAGGGTGATGAAATTTAAATTTAAAGGTGATGAAGTATAGATGAAATGTGGTGACAAAAAATTAACTTATAATATTTTAAATTTTTTTAGGTATAAGGGTGGTGAAATATAGATTTAAGGGTGGTGAAATATAGATTTAAAGGTGGTGAAGTATAAATGAAATGTGGTGACAAAAAAATCAACTTATAATATTTCAAGTTTTTTTAGGTATAAGGGTGGTGAAATATAGATTTAAGGGTGGTGAAATATAGATTTAAAGGTGGTAAATTATAGATGAAATGTGGTGACAAAAAATTAACTTATAATATTTTAAGTTTTTTTAGGTATAAGGGTGGTGAAATATAGATTTAATGGTGGTGAAATATAGATCTAATACTTTAAAAGTAGTTTTATATTAAATGTGGTGTTAAAAAAATTAACTTGAATTTTAAATATTTTCAAAATTTGAAGGGTGGTGAAATGTGGATTTAAGTTGGTAAATGTAGGTTTAATGATGGTGAATAGAAGATAATTTTTTATTTTTTTTAATTATGTTAAATGTCATATACGTACTTATGGCTCTAATATTTTAAATTAGTTTTATATTAAATGTGGGGCTAAAACAATTAACTTTTAAATGTGATGAAATGAAGATAAAAAAATATTTGTAATTTAAAAGTGCAAAAAAAAAACAGTGTATAGCAGCACTGCACCAAAATATAGTAGCGCTGCAGTGTATGTTATTTTTTATATAAGCAGCGCTGTTGAAAACTGGGGTAGCGCTGCTAATTTTTTTTTTTTCTTAAAACCCTACCTAACTTGAGTAATACTTCCTTGCAGCTATTTCTTCCGTTTCTTCCCTCGTGTCAGTTTAAACTTCATTGGTTCGCAAATATCAGGTAAGCAACTGTGTTCAGCCCTATTTCTCAATAAGGGTATTTAGTTTTTGTCCTGTCAGCTGATGCCTTACTTTTTTGGTTGTTTAACCTTTAAAATTGCAATCCATCATTATTTCACAGTGAGTGTGATGAGTTATTTGCATTTAGTTACATCCCAATCAGAATATATAAATGATATGTTTGGCTTTTGGCTGTAGAGTTCTTATTAGGTTATTCCTAATGAGCCAAACACATAGTAAAAGTGCACTTTTAGTGGCTGATGCTCTTGTTTGTGAATTTTTAGTCTTTTAACTATAATTTTCTGAATGACTAGGATTTCTATTTGTGGAACCGTATATAAACTATGTTATAGTATATAATTGTATATCTTTGCAGACACACTCAGTTTTTTTTATTCAAATATTTATTTAACAATAACCGAATATCAATTATTTTCTTTGGTTAACTTTTCTATTATGCTCATCTAGTCATCTATTTCTAGAATAATTTTTTTATATTAATTACTTACTATTTATTTATTAAATTATATTTCTACTCTATTTTTTTTAAAAACCGTTTCAGATACAAAGTTAAAATTACCACCATGTTTACACTATATGACTTGAGGTCTACATCTCACTATGCTGTAAGGGTCAATAGTTTATACTATTGTTGTCACCTTAAAACACACTTGGCTCTGTTTCATTAGAGTTAATAAAATTTATATGTTGTTTGTTTAAAAATTCAATTTTGACGGGCCTATGCATTAATGCCTCACTTGACAGAAGAAAATGCCTCACCTTATAATTTCTCTTTTAAAAACCATGATATGAAGAAATGGAGGAATTGGTTGGTGAGCCAAAAGATGTTGTATAGACATCTTTTGGTTTATTAGGAGATTGTTCTAGCTCAAGGCTTTGGTGTTCAAACCAATAGTTGGTTTATTTGGAGGACTAACATCTGCTCTTTTTGTATATGCATTGATTTGTTAAACTTTTTACAAATACCCCCTTCCTCCCAACAAAAAACTATTCATGGGGTCTTTCAAAACAGAGCAAAATTGAGCTACAAATTAGAAAGAATAATGATTCTCCTGCCGAATTTCAAATTCGGAGTGTTGTATGAGTGGAGTGGTGAGCCCCCCACCATATGACGACATCATGTGAGAAATAAAAAAATTATAATAATTTTAGATAAATTAAAATTACAAAAATGAGAGAGAGTAATTATTGATTAGTCAAATAATGGATTAGTGTGTAATTAGATCAAACCTCATTAAAAGAGAGTGTAATTTAGGCGAATATTAACTTGGTGTTGCAGAAAAACTTTTACCTTTTGATGTGTCATTTAAAGATCTAATTCAACATGATACTTGCATATTAGTGTTTGATTTCCCGGAAGTCTAGGAAATTATATGATAAAAATTGTAACCATATCTGCATATTTATGCATCATTTTTCCATTTGTTTTGTGATCATGATCAGTAACATAAATATAAGTAAACTTACTGTAATTATTCAATTTTTTTTTTTTTGCTTCGTCAGTCCACCAAAATCTATAAGATAGAAACTGAACGATCCACCTCTTATACTATATCTTGTGGTTTTCATAACTTTAATTACAAATCCATTACTACTTGTCAAGCATTTACATTAACTTCTGATTTCTTTCCATCTCATGCGATTCATAAGAATTCTTTTATGAATTTGTAGATATTGGTATGCTAACATGAGTTATTAACAAATTTACCCCCCCCCCCCAAAAAAAAAGAGTTAATAAAAGTGCATGTATATGTATGCTTGATGTATCTGGGCTAATGAGTGTGTTGTTTTTATGATCATGTTATTAGCTAGCATGCTTATACATTTCTTTTCATGTTTAATGAAGAATGTTGAATGACCAAATAGTCATGGATAGTGAGTTCCAAATTTGTATTCTAACTTCAAAGAAAGTTTACCTAAAATTTGGTTTGTAAGATGGACTTATGTTGACTAGTGTCTGCCAAGAAAAAAAGAAAGACTGATTTATGTTCATTCTCAGCTGAAAAGGGATATTGTTTGGAAAATATCTTCTATTTGATTGAAATATATTACCCACCTCATTTCATAATTTCTGAAATTTCTTACCTTTTCTGCACGTTGCCAGGTTCTGAAAGTAACAATTGTATCTTGCTAGACTTGTGCATTACTAGTCCCATGTGCAATTTTTGTGATTTATGCAAATTACCTTTCTTTAGTCTTGGTCAATGCATTACCTTTCTTATTTCTCATTGGTTATGTCAAAACAAACCATTTTGAAAATTTTAAATTGCCAATTTCCTGAATTGGAGATGTAAACCAAACCAATATTTATCCAGAGTGTCACGCCCCGGAACCCGGACTGCCGGGACTTCCCCGGACCGATCCGAATCCCGAGTGTGAACCCGTGAGATCACCCTCACGATGTAACCATCACCTGATCATACAATCTTAATTTCCTACTATGTTCACAAAAATTGGGCATGACCCATTCTAATAAATCAGATCCTGATATGTCATTTCTGCTTCAAATTCAAATGGACACTTATGGGCACGTGTCCCCCCAGCATTTCTACAACATACATAATCATGACATCTGAAATAATCATCAAGTGGATACCTTTATCATCATTCATAATTGTTCTAATACGAAAACAAAGATTAAAAGCATAATGTCCATAAACAATATCTCAAAATAGAAATCTCTTTATACATATCTAAGCGCATCATGTCCACATCTCGGACGCGCATAACACAAAATGTCAGAAATAAGAGATCTCTCTAACTCTAAGTCCAACTCACGATTGCACACCGCCAACCATCTCCTTGTCATGTCCTGAAAGTATTAGTGTAGGGGGATGAGCAATTTTCAACGGGCTCAAGGAAATACGTTGTGCAATCCGTCCAAATTCATATCTCATATCAATGCATAAACACAATCAACACGCACCGCTTAACTACGTGTCATGCTTCCTAGCATTCTAGTCCAAAGACCGAAACTTTCACTTCACATGGCATAGACATCAAGATGCATGACTACCACAAAATTTTTAACATAAAACATGCAATAATGCACATTCTCATCATGTCTATAACATATGACCAAATGGGATTTGAACACAAGTTTAACGAAATTATCAGAAAACTCACATTTCTACTCATTTCTTTCAAATCGTGGCATATGCATCAAATGTAACTTGACAACCACATAATTTCAATCCATGCATAAAGCACATTCTCCATCATATAAGTGGCATATGACATTTTCAAATCGGATAAATATCCACACGAGTCATGTAATTTCACATAAGTTACACATAAGACTCAACACACTCTCTCGGATTTGGTTCACACTCACACACACACACGAGACACGTACCGAAGTCCCATATCTCAAACTCTTGGTTATTTCGGGCTACTAACCCATCCGGTTACCACCCACTTGCGCAAGGTAGAGGTCTTTCAACCCCAAGGAGATATGTTCCCCCTCTATTTTCCATGAGCCACTTCCGAGACACACCCCACACTCACACAAAATAGTTCACATTTTGCACCCACATTCACAAGTTCGATGCATTGCACCCATTAAATGTCCTAATTCAATTCTAGCATGTCACACAAGAATCATAAGACATAATTATAAGCCTACTTCCCAAAACTCGATTTTTATCATTTTTTTCCAAAATCTCGTACATACCATACATATACTATTTTGCATATTTAATCAATTCATGCTTTGTAACACATACCCCAATATTTTCAACGTAAAAGGAATTTCATTCATCTTCTTGTAAAACACGAATTTTAACATAAAAGTCCATATATGCAATACATGTCATATAAGGCACATACAACAGTTCATGTAATTTAAATCATACATCAATTTAAATCAAGGATTATATCTCAAATTTTATTTAATCATAAATGACGTAAAAACATCTACTTTATGTCATTAACATGAAATTAAACTTGGAATGAAAAACACAACGCACACCCCCTACCTCAATTTGGAGTGAGAACTCCAAAAATCTCCAATTTCAAGAAAGTTGAAATGACCACCACCCATTGCTATGCCGGAATGGTGTCACACGTTATTACGTATCCAAAGTCCAAGGTAGTCCACAAATCGGTCCAACCCCATGTCAACGCCAAGTCCAATTTAATTTCCAGCACTACCAATTTTCAGCCCTTATTTAAGAATACTCATCGCCTTCATCTAAGCTTACTGGCCCAATCCCTTCACCACAATTAAACCCAATTCAGCCTGAAAATAATTATTTAGCCCAAACCATGATTTGCCCAAACACTAGGCCCATATAACAAGTCCTATTTCCATGAACAAGGCCCGATCAAAATCTATTTCAAGATAACCCAATTTCAATTCAACTTTCCAGCCCATGGAACTAGCCCATGAAACTAACCCAATCAATTGGCTCAAATCCAAGTGGGCGGCCCATGTAACCATGTTGGCCCAATTTAGTTAGGCCCGAAAATAATCACATTCAGCCCACTACTTTGGTTGCCCACCATTTTAACCCAATTCTAGATCAATTGAAAACCAACCCAAATTCAAGTCCAACCCATGTAAGACCACTACCATACACACACATATATATATATAACCACATTCCCAGCCAAAGCAAACTGCCACCATTCAGCTACCAACAACCATAGATGCCGGCCAAACCACCCAGTCACACCACCATGTATGGCCAACCACCACTTCTCCGAAACCCGTGAACACCACACCCATGGCTAGCCCGAAGATGCCCAGCCGTGAACCAGCCAGTTCCTCCTCACAAAGACCCATCAAGACCCACAATTGAACCACCACAGCCGCTGCCAAACAGACCCACAACCGCGACCGCTACAGCCGAACCCAGCCCAAAAACCCAGTTGAGTCGCACTGTGAAAACCCAACTCCCAAGGTCGAGTCTCCACCCACGCGCCACTGCCGGAGCGCCGTTACAGGAAGCCGAAACCACCTGTGAACCGCCACCCGCAGCAGAGCCTCCACCGTCGCTCGTCGCACCAGCCGAGAGGCCGCCTTCAGTTGCGCCAAACACGGCTCAGCCGTGTCTCCACCACCGTCGCCGCCGCAAGCCACTCCCAGCCACCTCACCTTCGTGAACCCGAAGGCCCACCGCCGGTGCTCCTCCCCTCTCACGACTCCATTTTCTCTCTCTCCCCCCACTTTCTCTCTCTAGCCATCTCGGCTTTCTCTCTCTCTCTCTCCTTCCCGATTCTCTTTCTTCTCCTTTTTCTTTTCTTTTCTTTCTTTTTCTTCTTTTCTTCTTTCTTCTTTCAGCCGAAGACTTTCTCTCCCTTTCTTTAATTTGAAACTCATCCTCATTTTGGTCCACATGTCTTCTCATTCTCTAAGCCACATGATTTAGTCTATTCTCCTCCACTCATATATTATATACCTATAATATAACACATTTATATATATGTAATCCATATATATATCTAACATCACATGCGTATATTATGTACACATATACTGACATACATCCCCACATGCATGTTTTAATACACATGCACTAATATATATATATTTATAATTAAATATAAATATACACTATACATATATATACATATATCTATGCATCCTCCACCCATATAAAAAATCTCGTATTCATCTACCTTCTCCACCAATATATACATATAATTCCATTTATATATATATTCTCACACCCTTCCAAAATTAATAAATTCAAAAAAAAAATAATCCGGTCCAAAAATAGTTTAGAACCGGTCAAAAATGACCCGGTCCTTACACAGAGTCTTGGAACTTTCTGTCTACTAAACCAAAACTAGTAAGCTTACATATTGTTGTCTCAGATTTCAGCACAATTAACTAATAAGTTTTAAAGGATCAAGTTTTCCAGTCTTATCAAGGGAAATAGTCCATTCTCTGTATAAAGTGGGTGGCAAACATTTTAGTTAGATTGAAATTTCTCTCTGTTTCATTAGAGCTCTTAAGATGATATTTCAGTAAATTCGTCAGGAACTACTGAATGAAGCAAATGAGAACCAACTGACCTTAAACTGAGTTTAGATCCTACACAAATTCTAGCTGTCATTGGTAAAAACTTCTCAGTCCTTTTGATCAAGAAAAATAATATTATTTTCACACATGTGCACACACACGCTCAAACACACACACACACACATATATATGGAGAGAGGTGACACAGAAAGGGAGACTACTAATGAGTCAATACCTTTGCTTAGAAGTTTTTAAGTTATATAACTTTAGCATAAAAAAATACCCTTCGAGCTTCATTTTGTATAATAAGTTCAAAAAAGAACCTTGAGAAGCTCAATTAAGATATTCAATTTTTAGAAGCTTGACACTCAGCCTTCTAATGGCCAAAGAAAGTTATCCACATCAAGTCCAAATTGTTATGCATGCTCTCAAACTTTCTAACAAATATCTTCTCTTTTTCTATTTTTTTTTCTTCTTCTATTTATACTTTTAGTATAATATGAAAAAATAAGTCATATATTTTTTAATGTTTGTTTATGTAGGAAACTGTGACAATGGCAGGTGGAGTTGAATCAAAGAAAAGAAATGCACCACGTGGGGGTCATTTAGATAAAGCAAAGGGCAAACAAGTGGTTGAACCATCTAATCGGAAAAAGGAAAGAGTGTATTGTTAGTGCATCCTGTGTTCATGAACGAGGATGCAAAAGCTCGATATCTTGAGAAGATGGTGGCTAGTCGCGTTGAAATGGTGCGTTTCTCCGACCTTGAAGGTTTGGCAATGGTTTCAATGGATTGCATGGAATGGATAAAGTCAAGGGGTTGGACACCCTTGTTCGAACTCCATGTAGAAAAAGTACCGATCGAGTTTGTAAGGGCATTTTATGCCAATCTACATGATGAAGAATGTGTTGGTCTCGATCCCAGTTTCAAAACATTCATCAATGGAAAAATTATTGTCATTGATGTCAATGTCATTGCAAAGGCAATTAAGGTCAAAAGAGAAGCAAATGGGCTCATTCTTCCATATTTAGAGAAAAATGATCGTGGTAGACCAAGTAAGGAAATTACTATTTCGGTGCTCACTCATGGTAAAGTACAAGTTATAAAGGACTTTGAACCTGCATTTTTGGCAAAGGATTATAAAGTTCTGAACATAATAGTTGGTTACAACCTTGATCCACATGATAGTAGCAAGTGAATTTCTAAAGACAGGCAAATTTTACTATACCACATTGGAAATGGCGATTCTATCGATCTCCCTGCAACTATTGTACGCACAATGATCATAGATGCTACAAAAAATGAACAGATTGTGCTTTGCCTTTTGGTGTACTTGTTACAAAGTTGATTGAAAAATATGGTGAGAAAATATCTGAGCATGAGAGCTACTCTAAACCAATGAGAGCTATTAATTTGAAATATTGGCAGAGGTCTAAAGTTGCTCATAGAGCAACTGGCTATGACATGGGTATAGATGATTTACCGCCACGAGCATGTGAACCTTCTCCACCATTGCCTGACGGCGATGAGGGCAATAAGCCAGTTCACGCCGTGAATTTTACAAGGAAATGAGGCGATTGAGACGGCTGATCGAAAAAAAATACGAAGATTATGACAACCATATTGATGTTCTTAGGACGGAGATTCATGAACAGTTTCGTAATTATCCCAATTCACCTGAATATTATCAAGATCTCAATAGGAAAGAAGATGATGGTGCGAGTCATGGTGATAGTGGAAGGTAGAATGACGTCTAATGTTAACTTTTGTCTTTTAATCTAATTTTAATATGATGTCTAATGTTAACTTTTGCTTTTGGTATAAATGTTAACATTATGTCTAATGTATGAGAAGTTACTACTGATAATGAAATGCTTTTTGATGTGCAATTTCTTTCTCAGTGTTATATATATTGCTATCTTTGTTTTCTTTCTCATTGCTATATATATTACTATATTTTTTAATTCTTGGATTGATTTCTGCTTGTGCTAGTACTACCAATTGCAATCTATTTAAGAACATGTTCACTCTCTGTTCAAAATATAGCAGCAAAAAAGATAGCTACCTACAATGGAAAAAACTAAACAAATGAAGATTAGATTAGCTAATCTTTAGTACATAACCTATTATATTTCTAAAAAATTACAAACTACTGAACAGAAGTGTAGAAGTCAAAAACTAAGTTTCCAATGTTCTTCCAAAAAAGTGTAGAATAATATTTGATTGACGTTCTTAGGACAAAATGTGTTTTACAAACATATATATATATATATATATATATATATAGTGGGATCCACTTTTGGAAAAACAAAAAAAAGTGGGTTATACAAAACAACACCATTGTCAGCCTTTGAGGATGAATTAGTTGAAGTTATCTACAACACTGTATCATTGTTGGCCCATCGCAGACGGCTACCATAATCAGATTGTACAATAGCTGCGTTATATCCATCATAACCACCATAACTGGTATTATCTGCAGATGTTGATGAACCACCAGAGGCTTGTTGCTGAGGCTGTGTCTGGCTATAGTAATCATAACCTCTCCCCTGAGCAGTCTGCTGGTTTTGTTGACGATAACCAGTGTATTGTGCTTGGTAACCTTGTTGAAGATACCCTCCAAATTGAATTGCTGAATTTCTTTGACGATTATGCACAAGAGGGGTTCAGACATAAAAATAAAAATAATTAAATAAAAATTATATAGATATTACCATGATTAAATATACAATTAATATGATACAAAAAAATATATGTTTACCCAATCATCGCATGGATTTGCTTCATCTATTTCATTACCGTGATTGGTTGTCTTATTGACCTGATAATAAGTATGTATGAATTCAATCATTCATTACTTATACAAAAATACGGGCATTATAGTAATAGATGAAAATAAGCACCAACCTGACAATAAGATGCTTGTGAGCTAATATTCAATTCTGTGGTGGGCTGTGACAAATCATGAGTCATTGTTTCTGCATTTGTTGTTACCCTTTCTCCATTACCCTGATTAAGAAATTGAATAAATCGGTAGTCATCGGACCTTTGGAAGCGAGGGCTTGGGGGTGGACTATGTTGTTGGCAAATATAAAATGCATACTTGCTTTGAATCTCAGCACCCTACAACAAAAAAATATAGGATAAATTAATGTAACATATGTTTTGAACTAATGTAACATAATAGAACGTCACTCACCTTATTCATGACATAGGATTCAACTGGTTGTTTCAAAGACTTCTTTTTGTTTTGTGTGTGAATTTCTTGTGATGATTTGTATCTCTTTTTGCGCCCTCTTGATATGTCCCTTTTTTTCAAACCCGTTACGGTAATTTCATGACCACTTTGCTCGTAAGTAACATGAATTTGATGCCCATTACCAACCTTGGATGGATTTTCACCATTATGTTGCACCCGCTTTTCCTTTCTCATATCTTCTAGAAGCTTAAGCAAATGTTGATCATGTACAATGGATAAATTATAAAACTCATCACTCTTTGATGCAAATGAACTAACGCGTGTGAAAAGATGACACATGTCTCTAAAACGTTGTCGTTGCTGCAAACTAGGATCCGCTTGCACTTCACGGCCAATGAAATCTAACACTGCCTCATCTCTCGCCCCTCGCGTCCACCGTTTTACTATGTATTCCTCAGGTAATTCAATTTTGTGATGCAGCTCTCTAATAACCTTTATCACATGCGAACACAGAAAACCTTTCATTTCAAACTTTTCACAATTACACATCAAATAACCATCTTGTCTCTTTCTTACACGTCGTTCTTGACTATGTCCATCAAGTGATGCCACCATATAAATGAATTCTCCATCCTGTTGGATTGTTTCTTTGTGATAAATTTCAACCATCTTTTCAAATTGTTGTTGAAATTGCTCAAAAATAATTCTAGTGTATCTCTTACTAGCTAGGACTAACATTGTGTTTGAATTTTTTATCTTTGGCAGTTTCGAAGCTAAATTGTACTCTGCTAGCAATTCCTTGTACCTTTTGTCTGTGACCATCCTATCAAAGTTTTTGAAAAAATCAGGAATAGTATGATAAGATTTCAAGTACTTTTTCAATGCGGCATTGAGGCTTTCACTTAATTGAGTGCTCCGTATACCAGCACACCAATGATGTTTTACAAATGCCTTTGCCCATTTGGTTCTGAGACTATATAAAATAGACAACCATTTGTTGCCACGAACACCACACTCAATTAACATAGACTCCCAACACATTTCAAATTCGTCTTCATCCTCATGTTGATTCACAAACTCAAATAAAATGTCTTTTATACCAACCGAACCCTTTCTTACATGGCCTAAATGTTTCATAACATTTTGCATAATATGCCATGTGCAGAGGTGATGGTGTGTCCCGGGCATAACCAACGCTAGCCCTTTTGCAATAGCCGCATCTTGATCAGTTACAATTGTTCTCGGATATTTTTGAGACATTACAGCCAAAAATTTCTGAAACAGCCACACAAATGAGTATGCCGTCTCATCATACATCAAAGCGGCTCCAAATATAACTGTTTCTCTGTAATGATATAAACCAACAAAAGCAGCAAATGGTCTATTGGCATTATTTTTATTGTAAGTTGTGTCGAATGTCACAACATCTCCAAAATGACCGTAATCAATAATCATTCGTGCATCTGCCCAAAATATATTGGTTATCATCTCTTGATTGTCCAACTGAACTGCATGAAAGAACGATAGATTGTCCAACAGTTGGGATTGAAAATACTCAAATATGCATCCAGCCTCTCCAAATTGCAACTACTTTTGTCTCTTCGTTCTTAAATAATTTTTTTGGTCTACTTTTGTAAACCCAATCGCTTCTCTTGCCCCGACTTGTCTTCCCATTAGTTTATATGCAAAACCAATAGGTAGTCCAGAATCAGCTGCCAAATCGACAGCAATTTCCTGAGGTACAGAGATATTTCATTGTGAAGGCATCAAATGAGTGCAATCTTTTCTAATGAATTCGTGGTTGTGCACTTCTTCAAACCTATCTAGGAAAAATAGCATTTTTTCCCTTACTAATTTTATATGCATGAAGGCACCACATCCGGTCCTCGTTTTCGCTCTTTCTTCTTTTGTAAGATGGTTCCTCTTATCTTTTTCTCTATAACCCTCCTTGCAACATACAAATTTGGCAGAAGTAATTTCCCCAATTTTTTGGTTTTTATTCGTATGATCCCTTCTTATACTAAATTCAATTTGGCGTCCGTATGCATTGTAAAAGTCGTATGATTCATTGACCGACTCAAACACCATTCCAACTTTGGGTTTATGTTCCCATTTACCCAATGGACTATCCATTGATTTCAACTACCTATAACAAGATAATGAAGTGTATTAGAAAGTGCATTTCTTAAGAAATCTATTGATAATTCAAAATATGATATAAAAAATAATATTAAAAGATAGAAATATATTTATTGGTGGTGAAGAGGTATAGATGAACTGTGTTGAGAATAAATTAAATTAAGTTATAATAATACAAATATTTTTAGGTATAAGGGTGGTGAAATGTAGATTTAAGGTTAGTGAAAAATAAATTTAAGGCTGGTGAGGTATAGATGAACTGTGGTGAAAAAAAATTACTTTTAATATTTGAAGTATTTTTAGTTATATGGGTGATGAAATGTAGATTTAAGCTTGGTGAAATATGGATTTAAGAGTGGTGAGGTGTAGATGAATTGTGGTGAAAAAAATTAAGTTTTAATAATATAAATATTTTTAGGTATGAGGGTGGTGAAATGTAGATTTAAGGTTGGTGAAAAATAGATTTAAGTTTGGTGAAATATAGATTTAAGAGTGGTGACATATGATGAATTGTGGTGAATTTTTTTTTTTTAGTTATAATAATACATATATTTTTAGGTATGAGGGTGGTGAAATGTAAATTTAAAGTTGGTGAAAAATAGATCTAAGGGTGATGAGATATAGATGAAATGTGATAAAAGATTTTTTTACTAAATCTGTAGACAAAATTTAATTCTTTTAATAAATAAGAATTAAACAATTTTTATAGCATTTATTATCACATATATTTCCACATATTACATTTCAAGATAAAAAAAAATTACAAGACAAAATAAAAGTGTTCAAGGGACAAAATAAATGTTGGTGAAATATAAATTTAAGATTAGTGAAATGTAAATTTAAGGTGGTGAAAAAGAGTTTTAATATGAAATAACACATTTATTGAACAACAATTTTTACAGCATCATTTATCACATATATCACATTTATGTTTCAAGTTTAAAAAAAAATACAAGACAAAATTAACATGTTGAAGGAACAAAGTAAACACCATTAAAATAATATTCAAGCTTAAATTACATAATAAATTATATTATTGACATGTTCATACCTGATGGATGGAGATGATGATAGAGAGAAGAGAAGAAATGAGTTTTGGGCGGGAATAACGTGAGTTGGTGAATGTATTAAATGGGTTGGTGGTTGGTGAAAAGTGAGAGTATTAATAATATTTATAATGAAGGCTGATAGTATAAAATAATATTTATAACAGGGAAGGAGAAGAAGACGGAAGAAAACAAGCAAAAAACAAACTCATCAAAACGACCCGAATCCGGGTAGGGCACGGATCCACTGGGGCAGAGGATCCTGCTCCGTGGATTAGATAGCAAAGTTTGATCTGAAACCTGATTCTCTGCAACTAGGCACTGGTGGCGTGCAAAAGTGAACTTTCCTAAGTATGAGATATGATGTATGCAGCTTGAATTCAGGAAAAGAAAGGTCTTTTCACCCTTTGCACCGATGGATAATAGAAGCCACTCAGTCCGCCAGCCAGATACACCTTGTATCCAATAATGTGTCATAGGGGCATTCTTGTACTCTGGAGTAACAGTATGCATGATAGTGTTTTCTTTCATGAAGATTTAGTTACAAACCAGGTATTTGAAAAGTAAGACTTTATGACTTAGTTAGGCTTTATATTTTAATCTTCGGTGGCTACATATTTAGACGAGTAAGATGCCGAAGACTTGGATGGCTCCATATCTAAACGAAGACGCCGAGACTTCGGTGTGTTTACTTCGGTGAGTAAGACTTTGACAACTTCCAATGTGTAAGACTCCAGCATATCATATCGTTGTTGGTTACTTCGGCATCTTCATGAAATCATGATGTAATGATAAAAGAATAGGCCCAGGAAAAACAAACCCAACATGATAATTTGATAACTGGGTTTGTTCCGTGTCATCCATCAAACATCATTTGGAAGGTGACATCTCCAGTTTTGGAGTGAAAATGGGTATCTTCATTGGAACTTTGATGAGTGGATTTCGGTGGGTTGGGTGCTGAAACTTAGATTGCACTATATCTCATTGAATTTAAACTTCGATGGTTTGATTTCGGTGAATTAATTTTGGCAAAATGGATTTCGGTGGGTTGGGTGCCGAAGCTTAAATGGCACTATATCTCCTTGAGTTTGAACTTCGATGGTTAGATTTTAGCGAAACGAGACTTCGGCCGGTCCATATTTAGGCGAGTGAGACGCCAAGACTTCGGCTGCTCCATATTTAAATGAAGACGCTGAAACTTCGGTGTGTGTATACTTCGGTGACTTTATATCTCGATGTCTTGACATTTTATCGAGTAAGACGCCGAAGAATCCAATGGCTCATATTTAGACAAGAGAGTGTTGGTGTATCTATACTTCGCGAGTAGGACTTTGGTGAGTAAGACTCTCGTAACTACCAGGTGTGAGATTTTCGGTGCCTCCTTCAAACTTGACAATCAATGGTGCATCAATATTGTCTACTGTTTCACGCCACCGAAATGTAACGGAGAGCTACCGAAATGCCAATCTGAAGATGCCGCAATGAAGGTTGGTTTCCAACCTCAAGCCTCTGACGTGATATTATGTTCATGGTTGTTGCCATATATGTTTCGATAGCTTCGAGGATTGCCAATATGGGCCAGCGAAGAGGTCGAAGTGGAGCATAAATTTGTCAAGCAAAGACAACTGGGTCTGCTTCGGTAATGGGTGCCATTTGGAGCATCTCGGTTTCAATGGAGTTTTATCCGACAATGATGACGGTTACTTCGCATAGAAGACAACCCATTTCAGCGGTGAGGAACCATGCATGGTTCAGTCCAATAGAAAAGTTTCGCTAGCTTTGAACTGAAGACGAAAGTCATTGACTTTGACGAATAATGTCGTCGGCAGAGAGCTTGGGACAGTGATGATTCTCCAAGTATGTGTTGGTGCTTGCCATATTTATGTGTATATAACCCGCCATTGATGGATCGGTTAAAGAGAGAAAGATTAAAGCTGAGAAATGGGTCTATTGAGTTGGAGGTAGTGTGTGGATGCACAAGGTGGTGTTTTTGATGGGTCTTCTCCACGGTTTGTTCATTAATGGAGCTGGGTCTGTCACGACTTGGTTTGGTTAGGCCGAGACCGGAGAAGATGATGAGGAAATGGTGGCGGCCAGTAGCTTGCATAGTGGGTTTTAATAGCAACTTGATCAGCGTAGGATCAGTTTGGTGATGCGCATGGTTTCGAGTAGATAGGCTGAGGTAGATAACTTGGTTGTTGGTGACAGTGCATGGTGGATCTTCATGAAAACCCATTAATAACAGAGAAGGATCAAGAGGTCTATCCCATACATCAATCCAACAACACTCAAACCAAGAACGATGAAGAGGTCGGCACATTTGCTGTGTTCCAAACAGCTAAGCAGCCAATCGGAACTGAAGGGTAAGGTAGAGCTGATGAAAGTGATCAAGAAGAAGAAGTCCACCGAAATGGGTTGCACATTGACTATAAGTTTGGCGGATAAAGCAATCAAAGAAATAAATTGCAGATGAGACGTGAATTCTTTATGTTCTTGGGTTATTTAGTGGTCAAAGTATTGTGATGAGATAAATCCAGGTTTGGTGCATGGGGATTCTCATAGGATGGAATATAAAGAAATAAACAAGGTGTTGGCATAAGTATTGATGTACATATGTGTCAACAATATAAAGCTCCCGAAGGAGTTGGTCACTGCTTAAGTCATGGTCACTACCTAATGTCTAATGCTGTGAGCCAAATAATTGGGTTTAGTCACCTAAGAGACTCTCCACCTCATCGCCTAAGAGTCTCGATCAATCATAGCCTAAGACATTTCGATCGAGTCGCCTAAGACTCTCGACGACTAGTCACCTATGAGCATTTCGATCGAGTTGCCTAAGAGTCTCAACGACTAGTCACCTATGAGCATTTCGATCGAGTTGCCTAAGAGTCTCAACGACTAGTCACCTAAGAGACTCTCAACCTCATCGCCTAAGACTCTCGATGACTAGTCGCTTAAGAGTATTTCGATCGAGTCACCTAAAAGACTCTCGACGACTAGTCACCTAAGAGACTCTCGACCTCATCGCCTAAGAGTCTCGGCCAATTATGGCCTAAGGCATTTCGATCGAGTCGCCTAAGACTCTCGACGACTAGTCGCCTAAGGGCATTTCGATTGAGTCGCCTAAGAGGCTCTCGACGACTAGTCACCTAAGAGACTCACGACCTCATCACCTAAGAGTCTCGACGACTAGTCACATAAAAGACTCTCAACCTCATCGTCTAAGAGTATCGACGATTAGTTGCCTAAGAGCATCTTGATCTAGGTCAAAGTATAACCAGTCGCAAATTTCAAGGGTTAGAGAACCCAAAAGTCAAGTCTGAAGACTACGAAAGCTAAAAATAAAAATGACAACTTTATAATTTCTAAGGTTCAAAGAATCAAAGCTTCAAATGGAAGAATCTCATCCACCTCTGATGGAGGATTCAGAATGGTCAGAGGACTCTAGAGTTAGAGTCAGGCTTGGTGGTTGAGAAAAGTTGAAAATAGTAAGCAACATAAGTCAACAACTTGAAAGATTTCACAAGCCAATGCCAAAAATATCATGCCAGATATATATCTCTATCTGTCTATGGAAAAGTGTGCTAATATGCCAAAAATATGCTCAGTAATATGGTTGGGAGGTTACTTTCAACCTGCACCCATTTATTGTCTAGAAGGATGGACTGAAAAGGACATGACCAGACCAAGGGCCTCTATAAATACTGAGGCAAGTTCTACAAAGCAGAGGTCCCCAACATCAACATTTAACCTGCCTATATCTTTTATATATATCTAGATCTTTAGCTCCTTAGCTTTAGTCCAGTAATTTTATCTCTTGTACTCTAGTATCTTTAGCTCCTTAGTTTTAGTCTAGTAATTTTATCTCTTGTACTTTAGTATCTTTAGTTCCTTAGTTTTATTTTAGTAATTTTAGCTACTTTATCTTCTTGGCTGTAGTTCAGTCATTTTAGTTAGTTGTACTCTATCTTCTCAGTACCTTAGTTCTTTAAATGTAACTTGTTTTCCAGCATCAATGAAATTCATTTCTTCATGAACGTGTGAATTTCTTACTCTGCACTTTATTTCTAGTAGTGTTATCAATCTCTCATTCAAGACTGAAAGTTCTTGTCTTCAAGGCATTGAAAATCTAGCGGGGAGGGTCATTCCTACTCCCCTTCAGTCGCCTGATCCTTAAGAGGACCGACTCACGGTCTGAAATAGGAATAATTTGGTTTACCCACGTACACTTGTGTTCAATGGAACACTGGCACGCCCGCGCATCTTACCCAGACCCATGTTACTAGCCAACCAATCTTGGTTTGCCACATAAGAGTCGGCATTGCTAGCCAAACACCCACAAGTTCCACTGCCGTCCAGCCTTATCACCAACCAAGTTCAGCTGTGAAACCACCATAGCCACAGCCAAAAAGATCACTATGAACTCACGTTGTCGCCTCCTTCGGCAGCTGAGAAGGCCACCTAAACAGCTACAGAAACAACCCACATAACTGGTACCTCCTCCCTCATCGGAACAGTCATCCAGAATCCAAGCGATTCCACCATGGATAGCCACCTCCGGCACTGCCTGAAACACCATCAAGAAGAATCACAACCACCCTTAACAAGCCCAGTCGAGCATCACCTAGATAGTCCCCACCTGAGACGACCAAACCACCATCAACAGACCCAATCAACAAGCTCCACCAGCCGAGAACCCAATTGCCTAAATGGTCCACCACCGTGAGCATAACCACCACAAGCTGCAACCATCGCAGCTTCTCTCTCTCTCTAGCTGTATCGGCTTCTCATTTTTCTCCCTTCCACTCTTTCTCTCTCTAAAAATTCGCTCTTCATCCTCTCAGTTTCTCCTATTTTCTTCTTCCCTTTTTTTTCTTCTTTTCTTTTTTTTCTCTTTTCTTTCTTCTTTCTCTATTTCTCAGCTGACCCACACCTCTCCTCTTTTCATTTTGAAATCTTATCATCACTTCTTTTAATTTGGTTGTACCATTTCCCCCCACATATTTATATATCTTAGATACATATAAATATAATTCATATAATCACCTAACCCCACATGTGTACATAATAATACATATGTACACATATACGTATATACATCACAACATATACATACCTCCACATGCATTTCCCTTCACGTACATATAAATACATATATGCTCCTCTATTCTTTTATAATTACGTAAAAACTCCACATACTCCTCCACATACATGTTTAATAATATACATGTACCAACATACATTTATAATCAAATATAAATATATACACTATATATATATATATATATATATATATATATATATGCCTCCTCCGTTCATATAATATAATTTCATATACATATACTTTCTCCTTCTATATATATAATTCTATTTATATATATATTCTCACATCCTTCCGTAATTAATTAATTTAGAAAAATAAATTCGGTCCAAAAATAATCCAAAACTGGTCAAAAATAACTCGGTCCTTACAAGAAATCCCGTCTTCGAGCCTGAATCTTGAAGGTGAATCCGTTTATTAACCTAATGAACTATACATAAATCTCATATTCGTGGAAGCATCATCGTAAGCATAAAGTTAAAATGCTTAATTTAAGATCCATACACTACTATGGGTCCCACACATGGTTACACGAGCACTTAATCAAATTTTTTCAAGACATGTTACAAGTGAGACTTATGATTAATCGTAACCTATGATTAATCAAAGATTTTGCGTAACATTTATCGGAACTTCGGCTTTGGAACTCAATTTTACCTCAAATTTATGATTCATCAAAAGGTTATCTATGATTAATCGAAGAACTACTATTAATCAAAGAGTGACTTACAATTAATTGTAGACCCTTGACAGGAAATACTATAGAATTATCCAAAATTCCAAAGCCTGTATAGGTCATATCTAATTGCATTCTATAGCCTCATGCATTCATATACAACTTAAAACACGCATAAAACTTGATAAAAACCATTTGTTTGCAAATCTTGCTTTTCCTTCATACATGCATTCATTTCTCAATCTCTCAACATACCACACAGACTATACATATAGAAATCCAAATACACTTATTGATCCACAATGTACAATTCCAAAAGAATCAACATGCCACAAACAGGCATGGACATATATATAGAAGCTCAAAAACACAACTAAAAAATAATCCTAAGTACTTTCAAGTATTTCAAACTAGCCATTCAAGTCCCATCCACCACCGATACTTTATCTGTAAAAATGTTTAGGGGAGAGGGGTGAACATACAACTAGCTTAGTAGAGATGTCCCAACCTAACAAGGCATTGACCTGACGCTGACTTACATGACATACAATCATGACATCGCTACTCTACATGACATGTTCAATGCTTGCATATCAAACAATTCCAATGCAATTTATTTATGCACATAACCATATTGGTTTTGCTTAACAGTTTAAACATATAAGCATATGCATAGTTTTACATCTATTTTGGTCATTCTTCGATAACTACACATGATGGGGCGTCTCTGATGATCATGTAGTGTTGGTCAACTTTGACGACACTCATATGATTGGCCAATTCTGACGATCATACTTCAATAGAAATTTATAGTTTTGCCAATGTGATTGGCCAACTCCGACGATCACATAATTTAGGACAACTCTGATTTATAGGCATAGACCTCTGTATGATGGGGCAGCTACCATAGTGGATATTTTTTCACTTCCATAATATGGTTGAACATTTTCGACTTCTATGTACGGTTCACTTGGACAAACTCCAATATACATGCACATTAGGCAACAATATCTTATATTGTATACATAATATGCCCTTAACTCATTATCATGATTTTAGGCAACTATAGCATACATCATGCTCTCACATACCACATATAAACACATATATGTCCACAGTCATACATATAAGTCATACATGTATACGATTTAACATACATTAAAATATGCTCTCAATTAATACATATAACATGTATATACTCATAACCATTATATATCTCAAGATATAGAAAGATACAAAACATGCATGACATCATAAAAGAAGATGGAGAAAGCTAGGCACAACCATCCTACCCATCCCAAACATGCTAAACCAACCCCAAACCCTCACAATTCATCAATAAACCTATAAATTGATGACTAGGAGAGAAAGAACACCCCTACCTCAAGATTCAAGATTTTCTAGCCAAAACCCTAGAATTCTCCAAACTTCAAAATTCACCAAATCTGTATTTGTTCGATTCAAACCGAAGCTCTTGCCAGGTAGAACCACTCTTTAGTCTTTGGCAACTCCTAAATCATGCCTTAAGGCCTCCAAATCAAATAAGAAAGGAAGAAAATATAAGAGGAAGCGAAGGGAAGAGATGGCTGACTATTTTGGTCTGTGCACAATGAGAACATATCCCAGCTCTTGATATTTATATCAATTTGAGCATGAGAAGACCAAAATACCTCTATACCACTTAATGTACCCTCCTGACCTTCGCTTTGTATTCTGAAAGTGTCCAAGGCCTTGAAATCACTTCGTTATTTCTTTTAACATTTCATTTGGTTTAAAAATAAAAATAAAAATTTTAAAAAAAATATCCGATTTCTCGAGCCCACCTGACTCTCGTCCCAGGTCCCTCCAACTTGAAAATCTCAAAATGAGCCCAATAACTCAAAAATATCCCTAGACCTCCAAACAAGTTCTCATACATGCATTTTAAATCATGCATGACATCATTTAAAATCAATTTAAGACCCTAAATGATGAATAAAAAGAAAATTAGTCAAAATTGAAATTTTTTTTTAAAAAAAAATTCATTTAATTTTTTAATAAATATATTAAAAATTAATAAAATAATAAAGTGGAGAGGGAGAGAGTGAGCTCCACATCATCGCACACAATTCTCCAAAAAAAGTGGTTATCCACTTTTTAAAAAATGGTGACATGGCACTCCACTTTTTGAAATTGGAGATGCAAAATGGAGTTTACCACAATTGATGCTCTAAGGTATTCATCGTCAAAGCAAAGAAATTAAGAAAAGAATATCTGAAGCATATTGGTGGGTGGCGCAATTCGCACTCCCAAAACACCCTCTCATGCTTCACTCCTATTCTAGTAAAATCGAAATAATAAAAAAGGCCTCATCACTTGTATGACATACCCGTGCTCAAATTTTCTTGTTGTCTTTTCAAGGCTCATTCTTCTATATCTTTATTTATTAGGTAAAATACTCGTATACAATCGTAAATGTCTATTATGGTGTTCGAACCCCTCACCTCCTGTTTGAGGAAGGAGATATTATACCAATTGGCTAATGGCCCAATGGTTCTTTCCTCCACATCTCAAGCCCAAACAAAATTCATTTGATTAATCTCTTCCAAACTCTTCTTTCACTTTCTACTAAAATTCGTCGTTGATAGTGTTTTTTGCCAAATCTCACTCTCTTTCCCTATTCAATTTTCTATTTTTATCATCTATATTGTTTCACATGTAAAGAGATGGCACGAAAAATAAATGAATCTCTTCCATCTTTTATGTATTGCAGGCTCACCTTAGATTGCACCACACATCAAATCCCTCTTGAAACAGAAAATGGTGAACTACTTGCAGACTTATAGTGGATCAGGAATAAGTTGCTCCTATATTTCATTTTCATCATCAAAACCATGACTTTTGTTACTTAAATATTGTTGTCCTATTTTAACCTTATTTGTTACCAATTGTTAAAAATTCTCTACTGCTGCCCAGACAATGACTGAAGAGGAAGTGAATTCAGTCTTTTGGCAAGCTGTGCTTGTTTTGCACTTTTCTCAAATACTTTGTGTGCTAATATTGTGAAGTCAAAATAAGCAATATGACATATTTGCAAGCAAAAATAAGGAGATAAAGGATAGAAAAATGCAAATACAACACAAGAATTTTTTCATGGTTCGGGCCCTCTTCCCTACTTGTGAGATCCTGAAATTTTTTTTTTTAATTAAATGTTTTATTATTATTTTTTTATTTTATTAAAATGTTTTATTTTTATTATTTCATTTCTAAGTTTAGAATATGTTTGGATGTTCGGGTTTCCAATTTCAAGTATTGGTTTGATCCCGAGTATTTTCAAAGTTAAAGAATAGTTTTATGGGATGGTGGGACATGAGGATATGTTAGTCTTTTTTCAAAAAGATTTGGGACGATTTCGGTATTTTTTTTAAAGTGAAGGGTATTTTAGTAATTTTGTATTATGGATGGTACCATCGAAAATTCTTTAAAAAAGAATGGCATTGTGGTAGTTTTAGAGTAAAATGAAGGGTAAAAGAGACTTTTCACTTGGGGGAGTCTAGAAGCTTCTAGAAGGTGTGGGAGATATAGATGTATATTTATAGGTTTTGAGTTATAAAAGTCAAAATTGTCTTCCTCTCTTCCCCATAAGTTCTGCCAGCCCTTTCTTTTTCCTCTCCATCTCTCATTTTGCTCTCTTTCTTCCTCCATTGAAGGTGCTTGAAGATTAGGCTTGGTCCAAGGTTATTGGTGGTGGTTAGTGTTTGTGCTAGTGGCATGTAAATGTTTCTTTTCACCACTTTTGTCCATCTTTTTCTTCTACTTCCTCTCTTCATCTTCTTTTTCAATTATTAAAGTTTGAAGAATGAGTGTTGTGTATGGTTTGTAGTGTTGGAAGCTTTGGGACTTGAAGGCTTCCATTCCTTTCTATTGATTTCTTCATTAAAGTTTTTGAAGAAAAGTTAGGGTTTCAAATTGAATTTCAAAATTCAATTTGGGAGTTTCTTCAATTCTTCTTGGATTTAAGGTAGGAATGAATTTAACTTCCTCTTCTAATATTTTAAGACTTTAGGAAGTGTTAGGTTGAGATTCTAACATGAATTGCAAAATGTGTAAATTAAAGTTTACTTTATTTCATAAAAATTTGGGACTTTTGTGTTTTGAGCATGCTAAATGTGTTTAGACCTTGGATTATGCCTATTAGCATTATTAGGAAGGTTTACCATTGAGACATGTATACCATTGGATCACTTGTGCTCTTAATTTGAAATTAAAGTACACTTTATTGCATGATAACTCTAGTGTTGTGTGAGAGCTAGGAGTTCTACATTACTTTTATAGTAATTGTGTTAACGATTGTAAATTATGAAAGTCTTGAGTCATCCATTAGTGTCTTGGAATAAAAAGTTTAACTTTTGTTCAAGAAGAGTATTTTGGTAAAAAGTGGTGAGATGTATTCTTTGTTTGCTAATGTGTGTTCAAGCATCTTACATTTCACTTAATTAATGTGTAGGAATGCTAATGGATGAATTGGGTTTCATTTGACAACTTATGGACCATTAAGGGTATTTTGGTCATTCATGTGTACATTAGTTGAGAATGCATGGTAGGTGATTATTTAAAGTGCCTAAGTGTTTGTATACGCCTTTTGAACATGTTGAGCATGATAGGTAACACCTAGGAGAAATTATGAAATTTTGACCATACTTTAATGTTTGGAGCTAGGGCTCCACGGTGCAACATGACTTTTGGCATGGAACTGAAATTGTTTAAATGCTTTAAATTATGTTTAGAATATACTAGAGCATGATTTGGTGTTAATTTAATATATTTGATTTGAAAGTTCAAGTATGCTTGCTAGGTAGCATATAAATTGCCTAGATGTACTACTTTGGTTAAATTATAAATTTGGTTATGTTTTGATACTATATATATGCAAGCATTGAAATTAAAGGTTTAAAGCCCTTCTAAAAAGGATTTGAAGGTTTAAAGCCCTATTGAAAAGAGACATTTACTCACGTGGAATTTTGCTTAAGAAATGACTCATAGAAAGCTTGGTGCACATAGATGTACAACCAATGTTATGAGGATAATTATTATAGACATTGTTATTACATTGTTCATATTGATCATTTTTTCATACTATTCATATCATGTGTGAGTTATGATTTTTGAAAAGTTTTAAATAGTCGAAATTGAAAATAGAGGCACAAAGATACTTGGTGGTTGATAAGTCCACCTGACTGGCCAGTGGTTTCACGTCAACCTGCGGACTAGTAATCCGGAATGACGGAATGTACAGAAAGACTGTCTGAAGACTGCTCTGTTGATGCGTGTGTCACGACTATTTGAGTTATATGTGGTGTGTGGGTGTGTATGTCATCTGCACTGCATCTAAATAAGCAAACTGTTCATTTCAAGTTTTATGCTTTTTAAACCATTATGAATAGGTTTATTATTCTGTTATTATGGATGAGTTATGGCTTCACTGTTTATGGACAGGTTATATTTCATGCTTATGTGTAAATGTATTTTAGCGAATACTTGTGAAGCATGTGGGAAGGGAAATAGGAACATGTTAGAAAGAACAACGTAGTGTGCATGTTCCCTTAGGAATTCTTACTTCAGTCTGTAATTTTTAGGGGGGGACAGTTGAGTCATTTCTATTAAGCCGTCGTTGCTCACCCTACAGATGTACGACATTTTTCAGGAGATAGGGACGGAAAGGATGTTGCTTGACGTGGCATATTTCTTTTTTGGTGTTTTTTAGTTATACTTACATGTAGTAGGTATAACTTGGATAACATGTATGTTACATTATTCGGGGCCAGTCTGTTGGCTTAGTACTTCTGTACTTGTATGACATGTCATAATCAAGAGTTTTGTGATTTATCTTCTCTATTGAGCATGTTTAGCGTATGCTAATTATAGTTAAGTTGTTTATCGCTTCCGTAGTGACGACTTTGATGTCGGCTCGGGGTCCAGGGTTCGGATCCTTTTTTATTCTTTTCTTTTAGTCATAACTCGGGTCTTTGAGATTCGGGACATGACACTACTCCACGATATGAGAGACTGCTACCCTCAAGATTTTTTTGAGCTCTCCACTATACTATTCTCTTTAACCAGATTAGAACAAAAACCTTTACAACCTGTCAAGTGCACCTTCTGGACTTCTTACTGGTGAATTCCCTCACCGAGACTTTTTTGCCAAGTCCACAATCTGGTCTTTAAGAGTTCACAACCCTTTTACAAATCCCCACAGGATATACAAGATCAGTACAAATTGTTATCCTCTTCAACAATCAAAGATATTCAAGACAGCTCAAATCTCTTTCTAGAGTGATAGATATGTAAAGTGATGAAAGCTCAACTCTAGAATGAATGTGATGCTAGTGATGAAAGATGTGAATGAGGTAAATAACTAAATAGGCAAAGATCTCTCCTCAAGATAGGAGTGTGTATGAAGAGATCTTGCTTTAGCTCTATTTGAGCTTTCTAGATAAGAGTGAAATAAAGATGTGAGAAGATTTCAAATTTCTATTTTCACAAAGCTCTACAAATGCTAATGCTGATAATTAAGTTTTTTGTAATGTTGTAAAATTTGTTTAACTCTTTGCGCAGTTTTATAATGTTCCTCCCAACTATCAAGACATTATTATATAAGCAGTGGTGAGAATATAACTGTTTGATTTAGCTTGAGAAATGTTTTGATATGCATGTACGAATACCTCAACTGACCAAGGATGCCTGTCTATATTAATAGACGACTTGTGATGAAACACTCAGAAGATATAGTTTCTATGAAGTGCAAAACTGTAATACCCCTTTATTTTAATGAATTGTTTTATTTATTTATTCTAGACTTATATTATTTATATGGTCTATATATATATATATATATATATATATACACTTTTTTTGGACTGCAAGTTGGGTTGTGTTTTTTGAGTTGGGCTTAGGTAACCTTGTACTACATTGAGAGAGAACCCTAGTGTCGGTGTTGCTACATTTTTTTTTCCAAAAGTTTAGAAAGAGAAAGAGAGAGAGAGTAGAGGCACAAACCTTAACTTTATACGTTCACATTCAGGTTCGCGGAGGACAGATTTAAGAGAGGGCTGAAGGATAGGTAGTGTCGCCCTGAGATTTGTAAGGTAAGTATTTATCTATTCTCTTCCCCTTTGGACCCTCCTCTAAACGTATCACCTCTAATACATGTTAAGTATATATTTAGGGTTTTAGGTTAGTCTTTCAAGGTTAGGCATTATAGAATTATCGATTATATGTGTTTATCACATGCTATGTATCTATATTATATGTGTTGATCACATTATGTTATTATATGGTTTTGATCTTATATATATCTTAATATTATTCACATGCTTGATTCTGTTCCATGTATTTGTTGAACTTATATATATGCATTGCTGATTTTTCATGAGTAGGTTTAAATGTTTTCTGGAATCTTTAAAAATTGATATAAAAAGGATATAATTTGCGTAGTGCACTATTTTAGCTCTAGGTTGTAGAGATCATGACCAATTTTGGCCGATTTTGTATTTTTCACATTATAATTGCCATAAATGCATTTTTGAATGGTGTTTAACATGTTTCGAGTGTGGGGAACATGTTTGGGAAGTGTTTTAAGGATTTTGGTAAGTTTTTGAGAGATTTGGAGAAATTTGACTTTTTGGTCAAATCGGGACCCAGGATGCGACTTAAGTGGGCTCGAGAATCCGAAAAAATTCTTAAAAATATTTATTTTTGAGAATAGCTGACATGAAATGTTTAGAGAGTATAGGAAGTGATTTTGAGACCGTAGGAGTTTTCGAAATCAAAAAAGGAGTTTGAGAAGGTGCGTTAAGTGGCCTAGGGGTATTTTGGTCTTTTTGTGACCTAGGACCTTAAATGGTCAAATCTGCAGAGATATTTCATATCTCACGGCTGCTTCTCTCTCTATATTGCTCCCACTTCTTCTCTCTTTCTTCTCTCTAGGTTTTGGAGGTCTTAGGGTATGATTCAAGTTTCGCCGAAGAAGGGAGATACGTAGGGGACGGCTATGGCTTCCCTTTGAACCGATCAAAGTGGTGGTTCGACAAGATAGACATTGCTGGAATTTTGGTGAAGTGCTTGGAAGGTCTTCATTTTTAAGGTAGGGGTTCTTCTTCTCTTCTAATTGTCGATTCTAGGGTTTTGGGTGAAGAAGAGAGGTGTAGGTTGTGTTTCACATGCTTTAGGATGGTGAGAGGTGTGGTAAGTTGTGTTTTCTTCTTCTCTAGAGTCCTATCTTTTCACATTGTGTATATTGTGTTGGTGATAGCATGTGGGTTTGAAGTGTGTGAGTGTAAGAAATTGATACATAGGCACTATGTGCTCAATTTGGTGTATATGTTAAAAATGTGTACCAAGTGTCATATATGTGATTATATGTGGGAATGTGGTTGTTGAATGCATGTTTAGTTCTATGTACTAAGATTATGCATTGAATGTAGCATGAGTAAAATATGCTAATTTTGAAGTTGTATGCATATGAGATGATATATGCATGTGTTATATATGTGCTATATGTGGTGTGTGGTGGTGGGAAACATGCTTTTTACTTCTTTTTAGTATCAATGAGCATGAGTAGTGCATGAAAATAAAATACCATGTGTTTATGCATTCATATTGCATATGTGGAAAGTTGCAGAAAAAATGACGCAAATGAGGTACACGGGGCTTTTGAGTGGTCCACCCGTGTGGTGAGATGTGGTGAAATTATCCACTATGTATGGCCCTTGGAGTGGACCCGCCATACTAAGGCTTAATGACTAGGGTCAGAGTATGTCCAATACTAATGACCCCTCGGAGTTGTCCCGGTCATAGGATGATTATCGGAGAATGTCCAAGATTTGTGAGCCTCGGAGTTACCCCCTCACTCTATGGCAATCCTATACATTGCTATGATAGAATGACCCTTCGGAGTTGTCCCAGTAATTGGATGGTTATCGGAGGTGTCCAAGGTTACATGATCCTCAGAGCGGGCCAATCATATGGGGTATCGGATGAGGACCGAGAGAGAGAGCATTCACTTTCCTTAATGCTTTTATGTTTGAACATGTTATACATGATTTGTGAATTATGCAATCCACTTTAATTGCATTTGTTGATTGGTTTGTGAGATTGTGGATGTGGCATGTAGTGTATTCATATGCATTCCTTGTAGGTCGGTGTCGAGTCGGCACTTAGGAGGGTTGGGGTATCTCTACTGAGCCGCAGTGGTGCTCACCCCTTTATTATAAACACTTTTTACAGATAAGGCGTCGATGACGGATGGGACTTGAGGGTCCAAGTGGAACCCTAGTGGTGTTTATGCTATCTTTTGGATGTTGAGCATTTTGTGGCTATCCATGCCGGCTTGTGGCATATGACTTCCTTTTTAGTTGTGGTTGTACTTTGGACATATGTACTTTTGATGTATATATTGGATTATAAACTTGTTGGGTGTGAAAAGACAACGGTTTAATTTATGTAATGCCCATGGTGGCACTTAGTTCATTTGATAATGTTTTCATTGTGAATGAATTGTGGTTGTGGAGGATAATGATTCATTTTGATATATAATTCAATTATGAATGTGATCTTGAGTGTGAGATTGATGTTGGAACCTTTCATTTATGTTATGGATCATGTATGAGGAGTTCTAGAATGATAGAAGATGGATTGGGCTCCAAATGAACCATGTATAGGGTTGTTGGAGGTCCAGTGGGGAGCATTTCGATCGTGCGAAATGCCTATTTCGCACAATCGAAACCCCCATTTCGATCGTGCGAAGGGGTGATGATTTATGATGATTTTTAGGGTCTATACAGGAGAAATTTCGATCAATCGAAACCCCCATTTCGATCAATCGAAAATATGCAGGCCTGAGGTCCCGAGAGGGTGAAATCTTCGCATAATCGAGATTTATTTCGCACAATCGAGATGTTAGTTCGATCAATCGAAATCCTATTTTCGATAAATCGAAATTACTATTCACAGCATTTTTCAAAACTTCATTTCGACGTAATTTCTTTGTTCTAGATTGGAATTGAGTGTGGTTTTTTTTGAACTTGAGTATTTTTGGATCCTCTATCCAATGGTATAGGTATTACTTTCAAATTCCAAACACAATAAGTTTTGAGGCTTGAAAGTGAGTGATTCTCAAAAGTGTGGGCAAGTAAATTTCTACTAAGGTGTGTGATTCGATATAGGGCCCATGGGGGTTGGTTAAGATGGAGTTGTATGTATTTATATGCAAGAATTGAGTTAAGCTTGTGCGGTGAATGAGGGTAATGAGGGTCTATGGGGCTAAATAGACAGTTTAACCTCCAGTTCTCCGAGAGTTAAAAATCGGGGCGTTATAGCATCGTATCAAATCTTGATACTAATGCATAAGTGTAATTGAGATTGTTCCTGGGGTTAAGTGAACGGGTTCACACTCGAGATTCAGGGTCGGTCCGAGGGAGTCCCGGTGGTCCAGGTTTCGGGGCGTGACATAGGTGCTGCCCCAGACCCCGCCACGCTCAACCTTAGAATGGATTATGTAAGGCAATAGGGAAGGGTTACTGCAATGCTTGGTTAAATGTGTTATAATTGATTTTTATCATTTTGTGATTGTGGAATGTTGTATGGAACCATTATGGGCTGACTATTAACGTAGTCTCACAAGTATCGATTGATATGGTTGATTTGCTATGACATGGTTGAGTTGTTGGGTACGTGATTTATTTCCAGGCATGATTGAGTTGTCTATTATCCTGTGTTTTTAAATTATTGATCATATATTTATAATTAATGTTTTAGGGAGTATATTTTGTCCTGGATTGGTTTTGTTTGAGATGATGGGTTTACGGGTACTCTGATGGACTGTAGTAGAGAGTTCTTGCTCATGGGATTGACCCACCTTTTGTTGACAAATTTGAGGACTTGGTATTTCTTGCAGTTCCAGCCACAGGTTTGAGGAGTTGGTACTTTTTAGCTACTTGAGTTCATCTACCATTCCCGTTGTTTCAGTGTAGGGACTTGTTATTTTTAATTCTATTTTTTTATAACTTATGGTACTATTTTGGTTATAGTATTAGGGGTCCTTGATTTACAGGATTCCTAAGTTGTAATAAATGAGGATTTTGGATTTCTTGGAATTTATTTATGGATTAGTTTTCTCTTCCACCTTTATTTATTTTATTACTTGCATCTTGTACTCTGTGCTTGTTTATTATCAAGTGATGACGACTCCTATTTTTGTGTATAATAGCTTGACCAACTGATGTGGTAACAAGTGTATCAATTAAAATTACCACACTTCGCAATAGAATAATTTTCTTGCAGAATAGAGCTATCGAAAGATGTGTCAAACCTCAGGGATTATGGTCTGAATGAGTTGGTATACGGAATTAATTCTAATTAAATTTTATAGAAAACAATTATATTTTTTATATCTAAATTAATTAAAGAAATAAATAAAGTAAAACAAGAGAAAATAGAGAGTGTAGAAAATATGAGATAAATCTAGGGTAATTGACTTCACCACTAACTTTACAATCAATGACCAATTGATCTAACTATGAGAAATTATATCATGCATAAGTGGTGTCGGTGGCTACAAGCTCACCTTCATCCTTCAAGAAGATAGCATATGATTAAGGCTAAATCATGGACTATCTTCGATTGGCATGGGCCATCTGCTTAACTACTCTATTCTAGGGTGCAGTATGGTCCATCTTCTCTAGGCATACTCCATCGAAGCTTTTAATAATATATGTAATACCCCGGATATTTGGACGTCAATTATTTTAAAGAATTTGAATTGCTTTATATTATTTTTTATTATTAATTCTTGTGAAATGCTTTGTCTCTATATTTTATCATTTTACGTGAGTTATTTTTTTTCCTTTATATGCATTTTATTATTTCATGTGAATTGATAAGTTTGATTGTTATTATTTTATGTGGATTGTTTAGGTTTTTATAGATTCCAATTATTTCATGTGAATTTCTCTATCTTTTTTTTTTATCATTTTATGTGAATTGTTTATTGATTATGTATTATTTGATTTAAATCTTTTAAATACTTCGGATTGAGCTAGGGAGGAATTTGGGCTGGAATGGTTGGGTTAGGAATATGCTTAAGTTGATGGGCTCAGGTGTATGGTTATGATATTTGAATTTTTTTATACTTTATTTAGTTTTGTAGAAAAGAAATATAGAATAAAAAAAATTAAGACAAAAGAAAAATAAGAAACTAGGGTTTCTGCCGTTTACTTTACGCATAGAAACCAAAAGAGTAAACGAAAAAGAGAAAGTGAAGGAACGATCGGGTGAACGAATTGTTGAATCGTCAAAGAGACAAGTTTGATTCTTCTCTTCCCCTTTGAATCCGTATGCATAGTCTAAGTTTGAAGATTTTGTTTATATTAAAAATTTGTATATAATTTTTATATTTTTTTTCTGTTGTTATTGTTGATAAATTTTGTAAGAATGATTATGCAAATTATATATAGGAGTCTAGAATTATATATGTATGAATATATGCATATATAGTTAATGTATGTGTTTAATGGATATAAATTTGTACATGCATAAATTTTGGATGGAAAGGGGTGTTGATTTATAAAAATTTTGAGTTGTTAATATCCAGTAAACGACCCTTGATCTTTAGGAAAACAGATCGTGAGGAATTTGGCCTTAAACTTTAATTATTATTATTTTTTTGCGAAGAACCCTAGAACTTGTGAATTAGGGGTTTTTGATTCGGATAATTTCTTATGAAAATTTTGTACCAATGGGTAGAGGGGATTAAGAGGAGAAGAATGGTACAAAAAGCAAGATGAACAGAGGTCGGGAGAGGCCGAAAACAGCGCTGGCAAACCCCCCTAGAGCTCTGCCATGGGTGTTGGGGAAGATGACCCTAGCCAGCGCGTGGGGGCGCGTGCGAAAGGCACCGACGCCAGTCAGAAAAGGATTTTTGGGCCCCACTCGCGGGAGCCCACCTCTGGGTCCAATATGGGCCCATTTCAAATTGTTTTGATATTTATTTTGTATTTTTGAAATTGTTGGAAAAAATTGAAAAATTATTTTTTTAAAATACTTTTATGCTTTCAAAAATTTCCAAATTTTTATTGTAACTTCTTGGATATTCAATGAACTTGGGTTTAAATTTTCATGTTGAAATGAGCTCCCCTTGTAGTTCAATTAATTTTTAAAGTGTCCAAAAGTTGGGTTTTTTCGTCTTCTTTTATTTTTAAAAATACTTTTATAATTCCAAAAATTTCCAAACTTTTATGTCAACTTTCTGGAGGTCTAAGGAGATTGGGTTTTAAATTTAATATTGAAATGATTTCTCCTTCTCTTTAAATTAATTTTTGAAGTATCTAAAAATTGGGTTTTTCACCTTCTTTAATTTTAGAAAATACTTAATTTTTTTTTAAAATTCTCAAAATTTTAATGTAACTTCTTGGATGTTAAATAAACTTGGATTTAAATTTTCATCTCAAAATTAGCTTCCTTGGTGTTTAAATGATTTTTAAAGTATCTAAAAGTTGGGTTTTCACCTTCTTTCATTTTAGAAAAATATGTTTAAAATTTCAGAAAATTCTAAAAAAATGCAGGTAACTTTATAGAATTAAAATTCACATGAGTTTTAAATTTCATGTGAAAAGGAGTTTCCCTTGAGGATATATCGGTTGTATAATTATGCCTCTGACTATGCTTTATTTTGTCTCTTATTAGGAAATATTTCTTTTAAATTTCCAAGAATATCATAAAATTTTTAGAATGTTTAAACACGGTTTTAAGGATAGAATAGGCTTGGGAACTTAAATTTGAGTTAGGTTTTGACTCCCTTGAAAGTTTGGATAAATTGGAGGTTTGATTGGGTGTTTGCTTCTAAAGTGGTTAATTGTATTATTTGATTTACTTGAATATATTTTTCTTTAAAAATATAAATGCCCATGAAATACCTGATTATAGTTTACTTGTAAACAATTTGTCTTATGGTAATAATTTTATATCGAATAATTTGAATTACTTTGTTTGTGCAAAGTAAAATCATAATGCACCTTGTTTATTTTATGTTTCATATTGGGAAGGTATTTATGCATTTTATTTTGGCATGTAAGGATTGTCTGGCGTGTCAGGATCGCCCATACCTAATAAGGTATCTATGCATTTTATTTTGGCATGTAAGGATTGCTCGGCGTGTCAGGATCGCCCATACCTAATAAGGTATCTATGCATTTTATTTTGACATGTAAGGATTGTCTGGCGTGTCAGGATCGCCCATACCTAATAAGGTATCTATGTATTTTATTTGGCATGTAAGGATTGCTTAGCGTTCAAGATCGCCCATACCTAATAAGGTATCTATACATTATATTTGTTTTGTCATGATTGCCTAGATTTAATAAAATGCATCAATATGTTTCTTTATTTTGAACTTAAAGAATGTGTTCATTGTTGAATGATAAGAGTTTGTTGGGACAATGTATAGGATGATTTTGATTTCTGAAAACATAAACTAGGTAGGGAATGACCAGTATGTATATACCTATACCTATTAAGGTATCAAAGGATAAAATGGTGACATGTTAGGATTTCTTAAACTTAATAGTATTTCATGTTATGTTTATTTCAGTTGAACTTAAGAAATGTGTTCACTTTTGCATAATAAGGATTTTGGTGGAATATTAAATAATGAGTGTTGTTTTGGAAACATAAAACTGGATAAAAGAATAACTTGTATGTTAAATCTATGGATTTCTTTTGTGTCCCTTATCCTGAGGGTATGTATAATGGTTCTCTGATTGGGATGTAGTAGATAGAACTTGCTCATGGGTTTAATCCACTTTGTTGACATTTCAGGTCCCAGACAGGTTCCACCGCGAGGATAGAGTTTTAGGGTTTGGTTATAGCAGACGTCTCATCTCATCAGTTATAGGGTAGAAACTTATCTTCTTCAAGAGTCAGACTATGAACTTTTGAGACTTTGATTGTTGGTATTAAGTTTAGAATTAAAAAAACTTTTGTTCATTTTGGTTAAGGGGTCCTTGGGTTACGGGACTTCCACATTGTATTACCGGACATATACTTATTTAGTTAGCGGTTATTTTAATTCAGAGGAACTTTCTATTCTATTTTTAGAAAATTGTTCATTATATCTTTTGTATTCTATACTCGTTGCTACCAATTGTATGTATCTCCCAAGTTTTGTGTATGAGACTGACCAACTCATGCATGAAATTTTCTGGGGGGTATTTCAATATATTCAATGATTACTATTGTGTAATAATCGCTCTCATAATCACAGAAAATAAGAGAGAAGACAAGATAAGAAATCATTGAAACTGAATTTATAAGACTTTTATAACTCAATTCTATAATAAGAATCCTCTAAATTACATAATCTATGCATGTATATAAATGTCCCCAATGATTTAAACAATCAAACCATTGATGCTTAGTTAGGGCTACATCAAAACCCTAGTGGATGAACTAGCCGCTCATGGTAGAAGAAGAAACTTCAACGGTTGAGGAATAAAGCATCATCTTCATGAATTACGCGCAAGACTTCGTTCTCCAATAGTTCTTCACTCTAAAGCTCTGCAAAATATGTCTTCAATGGTGTCCAAAAGCTCCCTCAAAACAGTTCCTAATTCTTCCTTTTAAACTCACAAGAGAATACATCAAGTCCTAATCCAATTAGGAATTAATTAGGTTTTCCCGCAGTACTAAACAGGTGAATTTTTTTGATAATATTCGGTCCAACTTTTGACCCACTAGAAGTCCGATTTACGAAATTCTCATGAAATACAAAAGTATCCAGAATCAAATTTCGTTCAACCTTTACAAAAATTAAGTCGATTTGAGTCTCAAAAATATGACTTCTAGTCCATTTTCCAAAATAGGATTAAAACTGTATTAAGCGCAAAATTGGACTTCAGGCCCGTAACCTCCTTAAGCAGCTGTAATTTTCTTGGACCTCTTCCTTGGACTGATTTGAGTTGAAATATAAAGTTGAATGGATCCATTTTGTGTAGGCTTCATCTAACCCTCTTGGATTTCATCTTTAAAAGTCTAAAATCATGATTTTAACTGAAATAATCATTAAGACCCTAAAAATACAGAAAACATTAAAATAAAGTAAAATCACAAAATAATCTATCACTAAGAGAATAAAATACGTAAGTTAAGAGATTAGAATGCGTAACATTCAACGCCGATCACCAACTTATACATAGAAATAAGGGGGTGTTACAAAAACCATTAAGATTTTGGCTTATGCTAGGATGTAAGGCACCTATCTCACTAGTCTTGAGTCTTTCTCACAAAAGTCATTTGAAATCAATGAGTTGAAGGCATCTGTCTTTTGGACAAAAGACGCTATACAATATTAGTGTTTCCAAACAAGGCATAAGGTACAACAGTAAGCATATAAGATGTAGACACCCCATTTTTGACCTCCCATTTTTTTCCCAAATGCCAAAATCTGGAGCACGGAGCTCTGATTCCATTTCTTAAAACATTAGTTGAACGAGGCCAGCATAATCAACCAAAATAGACAACTATAATTTTGTGTTGGGATTGTATGCCCTTTATAGCACCAATTAGGATGTAATGACATTAGTTTATTAATAAGAGTCTATTTCTTATCGAAAATACTATTTATATATATTATGAATGCTATGTATTGATTCGATTCAAGACCCAAATCATAATGTCCAATGACTACGCAACTTGGTGCGTGCATGGTATGGTTACCAAAGTCAGGAGCACAACTCACTTATATTGCATTATCATTAAGTATTTTATTCATTCAACAATAGTGGGTGGACTCCCTATTGATAGAGAATAGAACAAGATCACCGACAAGTTATTATCAAAGTAATTATAAGGCAGTCATTACAATTACTACTTATCAGTGTTATAGTGAATGTTATCCTCACGTATGAGGGAGTGATGAACCCTAGATATGGTTGGTTAGCACTTTGATATATGCAGTGGGCTCCAGTATCTAAAATTCAAATATGTTGGGTGTTGGTTGATCATGTGCTTTGGAACATGCTCTTAAGATTTACATCTATGTTAGCTAATTTATTATGACTTGATTAGTTTAATCAGTGGTAAATCCAAGTGCTTTGTTCGGGTTTAATAAAATGGGTATGCACCTTGGTAAAGTGCATAAATTTTATTAAAGAATTTTTGATTAAACAGGAAATAATCAAGTAGCTTAATAAATATTCAATTGTTGATTCAACTGATTGGCACTTATATGTCCATATCCAATTGTGCGTGGATAGATAATTTTGTATAATTAACATGAGTGTTGGGTGTTGAGGCAATACAAGATTAGAGGCAATATATGGTTCAACAATTCTAAAGTTGGAGTGCAACCACACTTATATAGTGGAATTAAGTTATGGTTAATGTGATTATTGAAATTTAGGGTCATGAGATGACCAGACAAAAATATAATCCATTAGAGCCAATAAAAGTTTGGGCCTTAAAATAAGATCCTCACTAGCCCACTAGGTCGATTTAAAACCAGTTGGGTTGTTAAATGTGAATTGATTTAATGTGCTAGGGGCATTTGTAATTTAAGTACATGCTAAGAGTACAAGTGAAATTATATATAAATATATATTGGATATTTTAATATCTTGGAATATATATTAATATATATAATTTAAATATATATACACATAATATCTTATTTTTCGTAGGGAGAATATATGATTCGAAGTGTGTATATATTTTTCTTTTATATGAAGACATGATTTATCATATCTTGCATATATGGAAAGAAAAATTTGAATTGCGAGAGGCTTCTCTATAAATATGTCATATTCTCTCCCATATTGTATGTGAAAAATAGTTTTAAGAGTAGGATTTTGCAATTACAAAAAGAGTGGTTGTAGAAGTTTGCAAGAGATGAATCAATCCACAAACCTAGAGTTTTCTCACAAGAACTAGGTTTTCAAATAATCAACCTCAAGGGACATAACAGTGATTCTTATAGGAAGTACACCAAGGAGATTGATTGCTTCATCAATTGTTGAATATTAGGGGATTGAAAAATTATCCCCATCAAGGTACACGATCTCTGAATCCCATAATCTCCATGCAATCATATTTGTATTGAAGAGAAACTTTTTTTGTTGTTACATGATTTTTCCTACATCAAGGGTTCGACCAATTTATCAATTTATTTTGACTTGCTTTCGCAAAAAGAAAAAGATCACTTTCCCTTCAAGTGGTATCAGAGCCACCTTGATGTTTATGAAAAATTATGTATTTATATTTTTTCTAAATATTATTGGTTTCTAAAAATCATGTCATGTTAATATCATTTAAAATGCACTTAAAGTAATAAATGATGAAAAATTTAAAAATCGGTCAAAATTGGATACGGTTTCTACAGGAAAGGATAAACATGAGAGGAGCAATTTGAGGAGGATAGTTAATAGTGCATAGGTATTTGGGCAATAATTGGGCATGTGGCAACAATTGGAGAGAAATCAAGAACAAGGGAGAATAATTTTAGAGAGAGTGGGATGCATGTGGCTAATCAGAACAACGAAATTTACACGAGGTTGTGGACGTTACAAGAAAAATGGTATGTGATTTATTGGAAACAGAAGTTGTAATTTCCAAGTTGGATCTGCTATAAATATGAGAAGACCTAGATTAAAGAGGCTCTCCGAACATTACAAGAACACACTTATTTTTCTTACATTACACTTGTAATTCGAGTCATTACTTTTCATAGTGTAACTCTTTTATTTCTGTAGCACTGTAATCTCTATTAATTTCAGCAAAGACTTAAAATTTCATTCCAATTCATAATATAGTTGTTGTTACATTCTGTAATCTTTATTTTGTTAATGTCATTTAATTTCCAATTCAATCACTCCATCTTTTCTTACATTACACTTGTAATTCAAGCCATTATTTTTCATAGTGTAACTCTTTTATTTCTGTAGTAGTGTAATTTCTATTAATTCCAGCAATAGACTTAAAATTTCATTCCAATTTATAGTATAGTTGTTGTTACATTCTTTAATCTTTATTTCTTAATGTCATTTAATTCCTAATTCAATCACTTAATCTCTTTTACTATTTTATACTCCCTCCGTCCCATAATAGACGGACACTTCAAAAATTGTGACTCATATTACTCCGTCCCATAATAGACGGGTACTTCGGGAACTGTGACTCACAAGCCCGTCTATTATGAGACGGAGGGAGTAACTCTCAAGTCTTGTTAAAAGTAAAACATAGCTTGTAATTGAGTGATAATTCCTTTATAATAATTGACTCATACTTTTCATCAAGCAAAAAATAGCTTGTAATTGAGTGGTAATTCCTTTATAATAATTGAGTCGTACTTTACATCAACCAAAATTATTGTTCCGCTCAGTTTTGAATCATAAGATTCCTAGCACGCCCGCATTGATCGGCAAAAATATGTGAGTCAATTGGTCATTAACGGTGGGTTAACTTCTTTTTTTTTTTACCATCCACCAAACGACCGTGTTTGGGGCTCAAGGCTACAGTGGGCAGTAGAGGATATTAGTTCCTCTTAAAGCCCAAAAACGAGTGACAGCCTCACCTTCTACGTGGAACAAGACAGACCTTCAAAACAGCAAAGTATTCTACGCCCACTGCGCACTTTAACACCATGATCCGACTTTTCGAACACTCAAAACATGGAAAATGCAAATTCAAGTTCATATCTCAATTAGATTGCTCACAATGTTCCTTCTCAAGGTAATACACATTTAAATTATTTATTTTCTTTTCTGGGTTTTCTTTTATTTTCTCAATTTCTTATGTTTCTGCACCTTTTCTTGTTTTTTAATTATTCCTTTTTTCTTTGAAATATAGACATGGAGATCAACAGCTTTTGGTGTGTATGGTTACTTGAATTTCACTAAATCTGGTTTCATGTAAGTCCAATTCCGTGAATAGATATATACGTAAATATGTGTGTGAATATATAAGTATTGTGTTGGAAATTGGCAGTACTCTTATTTTGTTGTGTTTTGGTCATGAAAATGTTATAAGGGTACTTCATTTGTCAATTTTCTGGCATCCATAGAAGCCTCTGATATAAAATTCAAAGTATGTGTTAATGCTGTTGTATATTAATAATCGGCATTCTTTTTTTTTTTTCCTGAATGTTTTGTTGTATTATATAACCATAACTAAAAAGAGTACAAAAACCTGAATGAGGAATCCCTCAAAACCAACGTAAGACTGGACAAGGAAGAATCCTTTCCAATACATCAAAGAAAACTGAACATAATCATCAAAATTAAAAGATTAGAGAAAGATCATGAATCTGTAGGTCCAAAAGCAAAAGACACTCTAGAAGGATGCCTTGCGCCACTTCATGTGAAGTCTTCTTAAAATCGAGATGTAATGCTGCATTTCGTTGACCCCAAATGGACCAAATAACTGTGGGGAAGAGACATTTCAAAAATTTACTCCGCATAGTATTGGAACTTGTGTGATTTAGGAACCAATCTAGTAAATGTGACATAGAGTGGAAGATAGGATAGGAGATACGAATAATATCAAAAATAAAATGCCATATCTCAACCGCGAATGCGCAGTGCACGAACACGTGATCCACCGTATCGGAACCAGCGTAGCATGAATGACAAATTGACGGAATCTGGATCCCTCTCCTTTGCAAGTTAACGAATGACGGGATAACATTTTGAAGCACTAGAGCTGTGGTAAACGAAGCTCTGATTCTACACTTACTCCACACCAGATTATACCAAGGAACCCGTGGCCCAGAAACACGGCTAGAATTCCAGATTGATTTAAACGAACATGACCCATGCTTCCATTGTATGACATCTCGACCACCCCATATCCGAATTGACTGGAAATAGGCGATAACAGCCGGTGGGGCATCAGGAAGGTGCCACTGACCAGCCTCAATTATAGACGCAAGGTTTGCCTGCCTGTCAAAATCTCGACAAGACCTTCTGCCAAATTTTTGGAACAACATTAAACCATCGCACCAAGGGTCTGTTAATAGACCAATTTGAGACCCATCACCAATCTTGAGATCTGCGTGATCATAAACTCTCGAGCCTGCAGAATACTTAACCAAATTGAAGACGAAGAGGTTTTCGGAATGCAAGACCAGAAACTTCCCTCAACATATCTTTTCTTGAACCAGTCAACCCATAATTTTTCTCCATTTGTGAGAAAATCCCACACCAGCATACACTTGGCAGCAAAGTCTAACTCCCCAATTTTTCGAATGCCAAATCCACCTTCTGATTTTGGAAGGGTAACTTTAGACCATTTAAGAAAATGTAATTTGTGAACTGTGTCATCATGACCCCAAATAAAAGCTCTAATCTTTCTCTCAATGTACAGTCTACAAGACCATGGAATCTTAAATCCAAATGCCCAATAGTAGATAAAAGATAATACCACTGATTTAATCAATTCAATTCTTCCTGCTAGCGATAAATTCAACGTATTCCAACTCGTTAATCTCGACGAAATTTTATCCAACAGAGGATTAAAATGAGATTTCTTAAGCGCGGTATCATTTAAAGGCAAGCCCAAATACTGAAGAGGAAAAGTACCTCTTTTAAAAGGAAGAATTCGTTCCAAAGTTCTGGACCGCCTTAGAGAAAATGATTTCACTCTTCTCTTTACTAGCATGAAGACCTGTATCAGTGGAAAATTTATGAAGAACAGCGAGCAGGCCCTGGGCAGTAGATACCTTAGCTTTCACCACCACAAAAAGGTCATCAGCATAAAAAATATGGGAAAGTTTAATACCCGTTTTTTTTGCAACTTTAGAAAGAGCTATTGAACCATCATCAACCGCCACATTCATCAAATTGCTAAAATATTCCGTGACTAATGTAAAGAGCAAGGGGGACAGGGGACAACCCTGCCTAAGACCTCGTCCAGAATTAAAGAAACCCGCCGGCACACCATTTATAAGAAGTGAGAATTTAGGAGAAGTAATACAGGTTCTCACCCATTTTATCCACCGATCACCAAAACCGTGTAGCTTCAAAACATGCAGAATAAACGTCCAGGATATTGAATCATAAGCCTTCCTTAAGTCCACCTTCACTGCCATACTAGTTGCCCCCCTCTTATGGTTAAAACCTCTCACCATATCTGAAGCCAACATTATGTTATCATGAATACGTCGCCCTTTAATAAAAGCTGATTGTTCAGGACCAATCAACTTATGTAAACAAGTCCCCATTCTATTTGCCATGACCTTAGAGATGATCTTGTATAAAGTAGAACAAAGAGAAATAGGTCGATAATCTGACATCTTTAGGCCTTGGTCCTTCTTTGGGATTAGAGTAATAAGAGTACTGTTGACTGCTTGAGGAAATGATGCTGTGAGGAAAAAAAATTTCACTGCTTGAATCACATCTTGCCCAACCACGTGCCAAAATTTCTGAAAAAACCGAGAAGGAAACCCATCCGCACCAGGAGCCTTATCCGGGCTCAACGCCATGACCACCCCTTTAATTTCTTCATGATCAACTTCTCTCTCAAGACCCACTTTCTCATGCTCTTCTAACATTCGTCTAACAGGACACAAATCTGATGAAGTAGATGGGGAGGCCTTATAAAGATTCTCATAATATTGGACCAACCATTCTTTAACCACTACAGGATCTTCAGTATAACCTCCCTCCTCATTTAATAAGGATGTGATTGCATTTCTGGAGCGCCTCTGCTTAGTTTTTTGGTGAAAAAACCGAGTGCATCTATCATTCTCTTTAGTCCATGTCACCCGTGATTTTTGAGCCCATAGCATTTCTTCAAACCCATACATATTTTCCAAGTTAAACGAAGCCTCTTTCTCGGCTTTAAAGGCTCTGCCAACAATTGATGTTGTATGTCACCCAGCACCTTTCGAGCATCCAAAATTTGTTGATTAAGATGGCCCTTCTTTTTATTCCACTCCGTCATATGATTCTTAAAAATACGTAACTTCTTGAGAAGTTGATGTATAGGATTTCCAGTAACTGTAACTCCCCAGGACTCCAGAAGCAATGTCTCCACCTCCGGCATAAAACACCACATCTTTAGGAATTTAAAAGGTTTCGGACCAGAAGAACAGTTGGAAGCCCATTTTACCACTAGTCCATAATGATCAGAAAGCGACGCCACCGACATAGAGAGTTTAGAATATGTAAATTGGTTCAGCCACTCCGTATTTACCAGTCCCCTATCAAGTCTAGCACAAATCCTTTTGTGCAAAAATTGTTTATTTGACCAGGACCAAGCACCATTATTCACTGGCAAGTCATCTAACCCCACCTCATTTAGCACATTATTGAACTCTTCAATCAAAGCCTGAGGAACACGATTGCCACCCACCTTTTCAGCGTGATATCAAACCATATTCCAGTCCCCAACAGCCAACCATGGACCCGTGATAAGAGTCGATTGAGACTTCAAACTCTTCCAAAGCTCACGTCTCTCACTAACAGTGTTAGCTGCATATACAGCGGATATAGAACAGCACACCCCTCCAGACAAGACTTTGCATTTGACATGAACATGTTGCCCTTCCGAGTGTAAAACATCAACATTAAGGACTACAGGATTCCATCCCACCCAAATTCTACCCCCTGGATGAGCATTATAATTGGCAATCCAACTCCATCCAGGACATAGATTATGTGAAATTCTAGCAAAATTATATTCCTTGACTCGTGTTTCAACAAGAATGACCAGAACACATTTTTCAGAGGCAATCCAAAGCTTTACCTCTCTCTGCATATGAGGCCGATTTAGACCCCGAACATTCCAGCACCCTATCATTGAGAATTGGAAGATGGAATTGCTCCACCCGCAAGTTTACTTCTAGTAACCCGCAACACCGGTTCTGTACCCTCCTTCTTTTTCTTTTTTCCTTTATCCACCAATTTAGAGTCCACTCCAATAGGCTGATTGTGGGAAGGCAGAGAAGCCCGAGTCGTAGGAGAATCCCCACCACTTGAAGACTCAACCTCCTGCATCACAGCAGTATTTCTAGGAGCAACACCATGCTGCTTAGCTTCAGCAGTACCGCCATTGAGACCAGATTTTTGAACTCCTCTGGAAGGTTGAGATCCTGGAGTCGTAACCAGAGTAGGAGCTGAACCAACAAATTCTCTAGCCCGTTGAAGCACATCTTGAACAGGTGATGAAGACATATTTGCAGCCTGTGGATATTCAACAGATTCTGCAGGCCTCTGAACCACATCCTGCCCAATTACATGTGAAGAGGAAGAACTATCGCTCATTGGGATAACCTTCTGTCCAGTAGGCATAGATATCTCAGCATCCAGGTCCGGAACAGGCAACCCACCTTCATCTACATTAGCCAAAACTGCAAAAGAATTCTTTGCATGCTTTGCATCACCCGGCCCTTGCCCCTGAGTTTTCTCTTCATTCTGCTGTTGAGGACGGAGCCGTCTATTAGCCTTAACAACCCATTTCCCTACCCTGTTCTTTGTTGGTTTTTGCAAATATTTCTGTGGACATTTATCAACCAGGTGGTCTACACGTTTACAATATGAGCAGACCTGAGGTTTCCATTCATACTGAAAATAAATTGTGCAATCAATCCCATGAAAATCCACCACCATCGTTTCAGGTAAGTCTTCATGGACATCAACTTCCACCATGACTCTAACATACTGTCCTCTTTCTCTAGAAACGGAGGGATCATCCATATAAATAGGCTTAGAAAATTGGGAACATACCTTCGATATCACCGTAGAATTCCTGCAATGGATAGGTAAATCAAAAATCCGCAACCATATAGGAACCGACCCAAGGATTTCTTTCTCAAGATTTACATTTTTACTCCACTTCTTCAAGATGATCGGGCGTCCCTCAAAAGTGTGAACTCGCCTTAAAATCTTCTGCATATCTGCCTCACTGTCGAAGCGAACCAAAAAGAAACCCTCTTTCAAATATACAAGAGTAATATCTGAGCTCCATCTGCGTTCAATGAAAGTTTTGAAAAAGGGATAATAAGGCTTCTTTCCCATGACATATCCAATCACGGAATGTTGCCAATAATCGATTTCATCAGTGACATCCTCTAACTGAATGCTAACTTTTGTTGCACGTAAACCTTCATGATACTGTAAATTCTGAAAAGAAGAATCCGTGGCGCTCTCAAAGAGATTTCGCCAAGAGGTGCGTGATGGCGACTCAGGCCGGCTAGAAGAAAATACCGGATTACCGTCGGAGGAGGGCTGTGCCCCCTCCATGTGGAGGTGCCGTCGACTTCACGCAAAGTGCACAAACCCTAACCCTATCTCAATCGGAATTCTTTTAATTAGCACGAATGTTTATTTTGAAAATTTAAATAATGGTAACAAGCTTTGAGAAATTAATCTAACTAGCTAGAACAACAACAACAAATACATATTAGCTAAAATTATATATTAAACAGAGGACAAATTCTATTATTAACGAGAAATCTGAAGCATGAAACAATAAAATAAACACACAATATAATACACAAAATAATATATTGGAAATAACTCGCTTGGATAAATGAGAGGCTCGTGCTGTCCTAAAGTCATATGGCCTCCTCATGTGCAGGTGTAAACGGTTCAATATCTTTGCACACGTCCAAAGAAAGACAAGGTGTTGTCAAGTTTTCCCAAAAATACTTTAAAAGTAGTGACATAGAAACAAACTATTGAAGAGGAAGAAGTACACCAGAGAAATGGAAGATGCCTCATTTTATAGGGGTTAAAGTTGTAACTGTTACAGGTTTTGTAAATACAAGAATAAAGCAAAATCAAAACTGCAATAAAAACACCATAAAATCATTTTAAATACAATTAAAATCAAAAGAAATAAAATATTAATGTTTTTCTATTAAAATTCACCAACAGTATCAGGTGTAGAGCACATGACTCAGGTAAGTACATGCATGAATGGTTGTGTGTGTGTAAAAATGTAAATGGGTTTTGAATCTGGTGCATATAGTAGTGTATCATCACCTGTACAATTATGGTTAAATTACATGAATTTGAAAATGTTAACCAACGTAATTTTCAAGGCTAAACATTATTTTTTTTCATAAGGTTCAAGGGTAAAATTTTGCATCTCAATGTAGTATAAATTGTTGCAGGGGTTATAATGTTGATTCAATCCATCTCTTATTTATTAATAGCTATAAGTTCTGAATTCATAAGGAAATGAATGAACAAAGCGATGCCATTATGCTCATAATGGGATTTGCGTGAATGATAAATATGTCATCCCATTCTTGGGCAACACTAATTTTGAGCATTTGATAGGTATTACAATTCACTGGCATACTTAATGCAGTTTTATGTTAGAACTCCAATTTGTTATTTATAATTTATTCATGTGTGGTCTATTTAATATCCAGTGAGCACTCGAAAAGCTTCAAATCTGAAGACATGCAAACAAAAATAGAAAGCAAGAACTGCATAGTTACAGGAGCTAATTCAGGCATTGGCTATGCTACTGCTGAGGGTCTTGCTTCACGGTGCTTTATTTTGTTTAACATTTATTATTTATCCCATTAGCTGCATGTCTCTTAAAGTTTGAACTTTATTACGACTATTTTTCAGTCATGATTTAGTTTATGCCTGATGTTTTTTCAGTGGTGCTACTGTTTATATGGTATGCCGTAATAAGGAGAGGGGAGAAGCCGCTCTTACTAAAATTCAGTCAGTGACTGGCAACCAAAATGTTTATCTGGAGGTTATTGGCTTCCCTTCTCTTCATATAGCTCTTTGAGAACCTTTTTAAGAGCTTTGTTTATCATTTTAGGACTTTGATTAATATGGGTTTGGTTTTTATTGAGATCTTCTGATTGTTAACTTGATAAATAAGCTGTAAGATATGTTCACTTGTGTTTTGAAATGAAATGCTTATATAATTTAGCTCACAGGTGTGTGATCTTTCATCTGTCAGCGAGATCAAGTCATTTGCTTCCAGATTTTCCTCAAAGGATGTGCCTGTTCATGTCTTGGTAAACATTTTTCCTATTTATAGAAGTAGCTTACTTTCTAGATAGACATCTGTAATTAGGGCATATACATTTAACAATCTACCCTCTGGACTTATACTATGAAATATAACATGTCATTTTTTGACCTTTTTTAGTCTCCGGTCTTGAATGTGTAAATCATTTTCTTTACTACACACTATAGTTTTTTACCCCGCTAAATGTGGAAATGTATTAAAATGAAAAACAATAAAGTACAAGACAGAAGGAAGGGAATGCCCTTACATTACATCAAAAGGAATGGAAGATCTCTATTTCTAGTAAGAAGAAAACAAAGTAGTAAGGGATACAAAGGAGCAGAAATAACTACAGCCCTTCCAAATCATCTAAGTTAAGCCCAATGATATCAGGAACCTCCCAGCATGAAGATTTTGCAACCCCTTAAGAACTATTAGATATACCATGATGAAGTCTATAATTTCTTTTCTTCCAAATATTCCTTACTTAGTGAAGAGCATTCTGAAGATGGAGCTTCTTCGAGAATTATGTTGAACATGATTCGAAAACCATTGAATAAGCTGCTGAAAGGAGTTGATTTCACCGAGATCCCAAAAGAAACCTCAGCTAACCATTTCCAAAAACTTGAGCAAAGCGGCAATGGAAAAACAAGTTTTCAACTGAATCCAGATTCTGTCTGCAGTTATGACAAATAGCAACAAGAGTAAACTCCCTCTTCTGCAGGTTGAATATAGAAGGAAGTCTGTCTTGAATCACCAAAGAAGTAATGAAAGTTGCCCTAGGCCTGCCTTTGTTCCAACACTGCTTATATCATGTTACCTTGTCAGACTGGATTCTGCATTTTCTCAAACAGTTCTGAATTTACAAGCCCCATGCTTCCATATTAGCCTGTCCTGCCGCTGATTAATCTGGATAGAAGAAATATAATCCCAAGCAACATCAGCTGCAGTTGTAAAATTCACAGGTTTTTTCCATGAATCATTCTGAATAATGGAAAAAAGCAAAGCATCCTTCTGAAGACCAAAATCCCTGACCACTATGTGCTTGAGCTAAATATGCTATTTTCCTAAAAACTTGTTTTGGAAAATTAGGATATGCATATATGTGAGTTTATGCACATGCACACATGTCTATATCATGTTAAACGTATCTATGATTAGTTTGGACAATACTTGTACATTAAGCAAAGTCCTTTCTAGAATTGTTCAATTCTGCAGACTTTAGCATCTCACGATTGACAGCTTCGATCGATCACGAGTTTGGACTGCATCCATCATATAGAGTTGGGTTTTCTGAAATACACCCATGATCGATCGCCAATACGGAGGCTTTGATCGTCATTTATGAAAACTTTCTAAAATGAGTTTTCTTAGTCCCGAAGTCTGTGATGCCTATAAATACTAGTGTTTGCATAAACCTCAGTGTGTGTTGAGTGCCCTAGCATAAAATTAGCCACATTTACACCTTTTACTCTTTTGCATATTCATAGATTGTGAGAGTTGTTTTTGTTTATTTATCCGCAAGTAAACATGTTTTTCTCATATACACACCTGCGAGAGTTTAACTTGAGAGATTTGAGGCATACATATAGATAGTCTGCATATCTATATTTTTGTGTATCATTCATCATGCATACATGATTTGGTCCTTTGTATTTTTGTGGGTTGCGCTCTCCTTTGAGCACTTTTTAATACAACATTACTTATCAAAAAAAAAAAAAATCATTAGATTTGGTGTTTTCTGCGTCTAGAGATCAACTAAGGATTCAAGTGTACTAAATTTTTGTCGAAGGACCGTGCAAACTTAGGTTGTACATTAATTTCTTCATAGTGGATTGCTTTGTTGGACCAAGTCCACATGGTTTTTTGATCTACCCTTGGGGTAGGTTTTTTCACGTAAAAATATGCTTTGCAAGTCTCTACTTTATTTACTACACTTTAAATTGCTTACTTTAGGTGAATGCTTGGTTGAATGAATGAATGGTATATGTTTGATAAAATGTCATCATCAAGCATATGAACATTTTGTCATAGGAATTTATCCAGATTTGCCAAACCGATAAAGAACATATTTCTTTCTTTCATATATTTGTTTAAATATATTTGTTTGGTTTGTTTATTTGTTTATTTATGGTCTAAGATAAATTCAGCTGAATTTTATCAAGTTGTAATATGCTTTGTGTTGATGGGTAGAACAACGCCAATGAGCATAAGTTGCCTAAATCGTTTTGGGCTGAAGCTATTAACACCTCTTGCTATGTGATCAGTAGCGTAAGCTTTAGAGGAAATTTGGATAAAACACCCAATGAACTTTGGAATGGGAAGAAACCCAATATTGGGTAAATCAAGGTGTTTGGGTGTAAAAGCTTTTTGTTGAATGACAAAGAAAACCTTGACAAACTTGATGCTAAATCTGATGAAGGGATTTTCCTCGACTATTCAACAAATAGCAAAGCATATAGAGTGTTCAACAAGAGAACACTAATGGTTGAGGAATCAATGCATGTGACATTTGATGAATCTAACCTATTTTCCTTTACTATAGATCTAGATTATGAGATTCTTGAATTAAAAAAAGAATTTAGATGGACTTAAACTTTATGATAAACCCAATATGTCCACACAAGAAGAATCTCATCTATATATGGATCAAGATAGCTCTAGAGAAGAAGACTCTAAGGAAGAGAGATCTCAAAATGACGAGAATATCAAAAGCCTTCCTAAGAGTTGGAGATTAGTTCACCGCCACCCAATTGATCAAATCATTAACGAACCCTCTAGAGGAGTAAGCACAAGATCTAAACTTAAGGGCATATGCAACAATGTGGCCTTTGTATCTCAAATTGAGACAGAGAATATAAAAGAGGCCGAAAATGATGAGTTTTGGATCTTGGCTACGAAGGAGGAATTAAACCAATTTGAAAGTGTTGTTCGATACCACTCTAATGTTCACATGGCACATGTGTTAGTCCGTAAAAGATTAAAAGTTTACCCTCCTCAATAGATTGTCATCATTAAAAGGGGGAGATTGTTAGCCCCAAGGTTGTTTGGGTGATTTTGATTATAACAACCTACTAATGTGAGGATTTGACAATCTACTTGAGTGTTGTTATTCTCATATTTATTATGAAACTCAAGTACTCAAAGCTTATGTGGACCTATGGATCATCATGATGATAAAGCTTGAAGGTCAAGAACATTTGTAGTATAGGTGTGTGTGTGCTATAACCAAACAATGAAAAAGCCATATCTGAGGGTCAGAATGTTGAATATTCCTTTAGGTTTACAAACCCTTGGAGGAAGGACATGAAAAACGGAAAATAGGGTCGTTCTCCCAGGACATAAGTCACATAACCCACCACAGAAGTTTTCCAATACTGGATTTAATCAGCAGTGCCATCCTCTCCAATCTGCACTACGTCATCCTTAGAGCCTCCATTAAAAAGCATGAAATTTTGAAAGATGAGTGGGCAGATTCCTTGAACAAACTTGTTCAAGCAACACACGCCTGGGGTGGGGGAAGAATGGAAATAGAAGCTCGCATGGGGTGATAGGAGGACGGCTCTCCCCCTTCATGCTTAAATCTTCTTCCTGGTTAGAAACCTTGTTGCAGCAGAAACCGCAGTTTTGCCATTGAACCAGAGAGGTCCTTGGGAGAGGTCAACTTATTAAATAAGTTGCTCCAGTACTGCACTTTTAATTTTATCATGCATTATTTAATATGAAGTATTGCAATGTAACTCCTCCATAATTGATGAAATACTTTGTTGCCTTTAGGTTAACAACGCTGGCTTGCTTGAGCATAACCGTATTACTACGTCAGAAGGGTATGCCGTTATCAATTGTGTTCTTGAACCATATCTGTTACATTTTATTCCTTTTTATCTTTGGCAGAGAAATTGATCCAGTGTTTTTTCCTCTTTTTTATTTTATTTTATGTAACAACAGATACGAGTTGAATTTTGCTGTAAATGTATTAGGCACTTACACCATGACAGAATTGATGATGCCATTGCTGGAGAAAGCTGCACCTGATGCTCGAGTTATTACAGTTTCCTCAGGTGGAATGTACACAGCTCCCTTAATGAAAGATCTACAGGTAAGAATATTGGCAAACATCTTATCTGCTTTCGTTTCGCATTAGATATTGAAATTCTGATCTATTGTATTAATGCAGTTTAGTGATAATAGCAACTTTGATGGGGTGGAACAGTATGCTCGCAACAAGCGTGTTCAGGTAAGTAAAGTTGATATTCTGTATAAAGAATCTTTTGGAATCCCTGGACAAGTGTTCTTTGGAGTTAAGATAATATGGTCCTTAATGATAAGATAGATAATGAAGATGCTTATAGTACAATTAATTTTAGGGAAAATTAGATTTTGGTGACCAAAATTAAAAGAATTTGCTTTGCATTGACCTTAAACTCAATAAAAGGTAAACAGTGACCAAACTTGTAAATAATTGCCAATGAGTGACTATTTAACTTTAATGTCCAAAATACCCTTTCTTTTATTCATTGTTTCTCAATCCCTTCTTCATCTTCTCTCCAATCCACCCCCAAATATCAGAAGTTTCAAGATTCATGTTATTAATTTACGTTGTTATTATGATACAGTTTAGTCAAAATTCAAAAAATTGCTATCGATTTTGTTCATTGATTGAATCAAGCTACAAATAGATTTAACTGTTTAAAAATTTTCCTTTATAAATATAGATGTCTTTTTAAGGTTGAGCTTGAGATTGTAATGGAATAGTGATATATTGGCCTATGTTATTTGATGTTTAATATAGATTTTGACCTTGTGATCACATCGTGTATATGTAGTTCTTTACCCCTTTTTACATCATATTAGAGGTCTGGATGTGATTCCATGGAGTTTCTGCACTTGCTTCATTCCAAGGTTGCCTTGGAACTCATATTTTAGGAAAGAAAGTAAATATATATATATATATATATATATATATATATATATATATATATAAGAAGTTTTCCCTTTTTTTAAAAATATGGAAAATTGTTGAACCTGTATTTCATTAAGGAAATAGAATACATATATATATACATATATATACACATATGTATACATATGTGTGTGTGTATATATATATATATATATATCTATATATATATGGAGAAGACGAAGAAATAATTGAGATTCTATGGAGAGAAGGAAGGGTATTATGGACATTAAAATTATTAATTTTGTTCACTAGAATCTAATTTTCCCTTAATTTTATATAAAAAATAATAAAAATAAAAGAAAGTTAAGAGTTCTAGTCAATCAAGATTTGAGAATTTACTGTAATGATCAATTGGTGCTCCATTCTGTTATTGGTAAGAGTTTTGCCATTATTCTGTTAGTTATGTGACTCAGTTGGTAACTCCTAAACATGGTAGATGGCCTATTGCAACTTCACCTATGTACTTCCCAAGTGTTGAGCATAAATTGTGAGAATGCTGGTTAGAATTTTGAGAGCATCCACTTTATGTGAATAATGCTAAAAGTGAGGTCTGAATATTGTCTGTTCCTCCCAACACCCTCTACTAATGAGGGTCACATTGGGTAATGAACTTTTCAAGTGTAGAGCAGAAAGTACATTGCAACTACATCAGATATGTTCATTAACTGTCAGAATGGCCAAGTAGTTGATTTTGCAGATACCTTTACAGCCACCACAAAAAAAGACTTCCATATCTGAAAGAGGCCTGGGGATAAGACAGTATTTTGGAAGGCAGTGATAAATTTTTTTAATATATAGGTTATCATCTCTGGCGTTGAGAAGAGAAAGGTTGAATTATTAGAATGATAATTTTACCATAGCCCATAAAACACTGATGCCATGTATAATAATATTCCAGGCAATTTGGTTTTTCTCTATGCCGAAGTGTTTCTTGCATTAAAATTTGGATATCTTCTTAAAATTTGTAGTTGCAACAGTGGCTTCACTGTATAGATATTAGAAATAATACTTCTGCCTGCATGTGTACTATTACATAGCACTAGATAAAAGGTTCTTTTTGGTAATATTCTTGTTTTAAGCTTATTTGTCTTGATTTCTACACCTTGAGCTTGAAAGAGTGTATGTAGTTAATTTTCTGGCTTTCAGTTCGAGTGTGCAGAATTTGCAAATATATACGATCGAAGAGCGGGTTATGGAATAGTGAAAGAGTAAAAGATGGAATTGGAATATTATTAACTGAAGTTCAAACCTAAAAATCCAATTCTTGTCATATGTTCCGATGATTTATTTATAAGTAACTCCTATTTGCAAGATTCTCAAGTAAGTGCAGTTTATTTTTGCAGTTGATCACTGTTTCTTTTATTAAAATTATACTTGAAATATTCAAAACTTTTATTTTCCTTGGATTTTCTGCACAGGAACTCCTACATCTAGATAGTGTTCTAGTAATTTAATTCTGGAAAGAGAGATATATTGATATGAACAATATAGTACAAAAAGAAGCAAGGCATACCATTGCAATACACAGCTTAAAAGAAAGGCCAAAGAACATGTCATGCCCTGACTTCCAACACCAAAACATATATAGGAAACTAGGTGTGAATATGAGATGAAATTACCAAAATACCCCTCTTGAGACCACTCTCATCCAAATAGACTCTCAATACCGCGGAAACAACTTTTAAAATACATATATAGATGTGAAAACGTATGTCCAATCATAGTCCAAACCGTTTGAAAACATTTATTAGGTTTCTAATGTAAAAGTAGGTTTTTGGCCTTACGTGAATAATACCAATTCCTGAAAGTTCTGAAAAGTAAATCCGATTATTGTATTAACCTACTAGGGTCCCAAGAGGCTTAACAACATAATTTAGAACAATTATGTCGAACCTGAAGGTCAAAATCATTTTTGTAATCCAGCAGCTAAAAAGCTACTGTGTTTGGAAATTCCAATCAATCTTATTTTTCGAGATAGAAATCCTACATAATCTGTACTTGTCGAACCCGAAGGTCATAATCTGTTCATAGTAACCCGATAATTTTTTTATGATAAGTAAAAATTTCATAGAAAGGCGCCCAAATGGGGGACGCCTCCCAAACACAATGAAAAAGTCAAAGTCTTAAACTATCTACAAAAGTCAAAAGGGACTCCGAAGAAGTACAAAAGGAACCCTCCGACCAAAAGAAAAGGAAACTAAGAACAGAGTATCTAAAAACACCCCAAAGATGTTCAATATCTTCAAAAGATTTCTTGTTCCACTCATTTCATAAAGCCGACCATAAGTAATGAGGGGCAACCGTCAAAGAATGTCTAATGTCACGTCGCACTCGAAAACCATTCCAAGTTGTAATGCAGCTCGTCACTGACTTAGGCATGACCCACTCAACTCCAAAAATAGCACAAAGTAAATCCCATCCCTCCCTCGCTCTAGGGCAATGAAGAAGAAGATGATTAACAGTTTCTTCCGCCCGCTTGCACATACAGCACCAATTTGCCAAGATGTGTCACCTCTTTCTTAGATTATCCATGGTCAGAATCTTCCCCATGTACGCCTTCCACACAAAGAAAGCCACATTCAAAGGAGCTTTAGAATGCCAGATTAAAGGAAGGTCTGAGACTTAACCAAACTCCGATAAAATGATCGAACCTCAAATCTCCAATGGCTTGATCTGGTCCATACCAGCTCATCACACCCTATCCCAGGACAGGCCTGTCCGTAAAGAAAGGCTAAAAACTCCGTCATCTCCTCCACTATCCAATCTTGCAAAAGTTTCTCAAACTAAATATCCCAAACCAGTCGTCCGCCATCAAGATGATAGCACTGAGCGACCATAATCTGTCTATCCAATGCAATTCTAGCATGTCTCGGATAAAACATCCCAAATGGTCTATCACCACACCAATGATCATTCCAGAAACTTACAAACCGACCACCTTCACTCTAAAATGAATGTGTTTGGAGAATTCATTCTAGCCCTTCGCAATATACCTCCATAATACAACCCCAACTGGTGTCCTCAACACAAGGGAGCACCATCCCCCTCTATCCTCTCCATATTTAAGACAAATAACCCGCCTCCAAAACCTATCCTTCTATGTCCCAAATTGCCATAGCCACTTCCCTAAAAGAGTTTTATTGAACAAATTCAATTTCTGCACCCTAACCCTCCCCTCTGAATAGGGCGACAAATCTGCTCCCAATTTACCGAATGATATTTAGGTTCCTCCCCCATGCCACCCCATGGAAATTTTTCCTGTAATCTATCCAATCTTCTCAGCACAGAAACCGGCAGAGGGAAAAAGGACATGAAATAAATAGGAAGACTCGAGACCATGCTCTTTATCAATGTCACTATACCCCCTTTTGAGAGATACTGATTCTTCCACCCGGTTAATTGTCTTTCAAACCGATGCACCACATGATCCCAAACAGAAGCTCTCTGCGCCTTTACCCCTAGCAAAAGACTCAAGTAAGGCAATGGAAAAGAGTCCAATCTACAGCCTAAAATATTTTCCAAAAAAATCGATCTCTTCCACCCCCCCCACCCCCCCATAGGAATAATCTCACTCTTCCCAAAATTCACCTTAAGGCCCAAGATTGCTTGGAAGCAAATCAGCGTCCCTCTCAGGTATCTCAACTGTGTCCTCTCAGCATCACAAAATACAATAGTATCTTCCGCAAATAGTAAATGAGATACTTCTAGTTGGCAAGTAAGATTCCTCCCCACTTTAAAACCTCTGTAGTAGCCCAAATCATAAGCTCTCTTCATTAGTCTGCTGAAGGCCTCCATCATAATGATGAAGAGTGAAGGGGATAACGGATCCCCATGCCTCAATCCTCTCGAGCTCCCAAAGAAACCAGAAGGAACGCCATTGACCAAAACTGAGAATTTCACTGTGGAGATGCAAAATTTAATCCAACCTCTCCATCTCTCCCTAATCCCCATCCTCTCGAGGAGGTAGATCAGAAAATCCTAGCACACATGATCATACGTTTTTTCCACATCAAGCTTACAAATCACCTCTAGTTCACCAGTGCAAGAACGGACATCCACACATTCACTAGTCACCAAAATTGAGTCCAAGATCTGACGACCTTCCACAAAAGCATTTTGCGATTCCGAAATGATTCCATTCAGCACTTCCTTCAATCTAAGCACTAGAATTTTGGTAATGATCTTGTGGATGCTCCCCAACAAACTAATAGGTCTAAAATCTCGAACATCATCGGCCCCTTCCTTTTCGGAATCAAAGCAATGAAAGTAGTATTCATGGTCTTTTTAAACTTTCCATGAGCATGAAAATCATGAATAGTTGCCAACACATCCCTTTTCACCACCTCCCAATTCTGATGAAAAGAAGCCATAGAAAACCCATCTGGACCCGGAGCTTTATCACCCTGGCAACATTGAAGAGCAAATGTTATCTCCTCCTCCTCAAAATGTCTCTTCAATCGGTCCTTATCCTCTATAGAAAGCATGTTGAACTCCAAATTCCCTAGAAGGGGTCTCCAATCCACAGTCTCCAATTCAAATAAGTGCATCATAAGCCACTTAAATTATGTTCAATATAAGTACATCATAAGCTACTTATATTAAAGCATGCATATACAATGCAATAACTTTTCTTTCACAAGAAATCATTCAAATGCAAAAATGACGATATTGTCATTTTTATGCTTTTAATCAATGCATAGCGTGCAATACGTACACCTGCTAGATGAACCAAAGTAAAGAACACCCTCATGATATCTCATATTTCTCTTTCTCTTACCTTCTATGCAAAATGTCAAGAATATAGGCTAAGTTGAGAGAGAAATCTTAGAGAGGAGAGAAATAGACTATTTTATTACTTATTCAAAGAATGACTAGAATCTGAATTTATAATGATCTAAAGAACAAAAATAAGGAAAACAATAATATATGGAAAGCAGTGATTCTGCCCCTAATTAAGGAATAATTGATATATCCTAATTAAGGAATAGTTGACTGATTATAACGTATTCTATTCACGACACTCCCTTTCAAGCTAGAGAGTAGATGTCAACAGCTCCTAGCTTGCTGCAGATAGAATCAATGGTATGCTTTGGAAGTGCCTTAGTAAAGATATCTGCGAACTGATTACCAGATGATACAAACGAAGTCACAATTTCTTTAGAAGTCACCTTAGAACGAATGAAATGATAATCAACTTCAATATACTTGGTTCGCTCATGAAAAACTGGATTACTGGTAATGTGAATAGCTGCCTGGTTATCACAATATTTAAGAGATGAGTCTTGAACTGAAAACTCAAATTCTTGTAACAGAGTTCTCAACCAAGTTAGCTCACAAGAAGTATAAGCCATGGCACGATAGTCAGCTTCAACACTTGACCGTACCATAATCGATCGCTTCTTACTTTTCCAAGTTACTAGATTGCCTCCTATAAAAGTACAGTAACCAGTCGTTAGCATCTGTTAGCGTTTGTTTGAGGGAGAACCTGCCCAGTCAGCATCAGTATAACCTTCGATGTGCAAATGTCCAAATGACTGATAGAAAAGACCACAACCCGGAGCCCCCTTAAGATACTTCAAAATTCGTATAACCGCGTCCATGTGAAGAATTTGTGGGCTAGTTATAAATTGGCTCACAACACTGATTGCATAGGCAATATCTAGATGAGTAATGATTAGGTAAATCAGTTTGCCTACAATACATTTGTACATCTCTGGATCACCAACCAAGTCACCAACCTCAGGCAGTAGCTTCAGATTAGTCTCTATGGGGGTTGTTGTAGGTTTAGAGCCAAGATAACCTGTATCCCTTAACAGATCAAGAGTATATTTTCTCTGAGATAAATAAATCCCTTTCTATGATCTCGCAACCTCAATACCAAGAAAATAACGGAGCTTGTCCAAATCTTTAGTGGGAAATTCAAACCTAAATGATGAATCAAGGTCTGAATCCCCTCCTTGTCACTCCCATTAATGACGATGTCATCCACATAAACCACCAAAATTACAATGCCACACTTTGTCTTTTTAAAGAAAACTGAATGATCAGCTTGACTTATAGTCATGCCATGAGCAACCACCTCATTGCTAAACTTATTAAACCATGCATGAGGTGATTGTTTGAGTCCATAAATAGATTTCTTGAGATGACAAATACACTTCCCCTTGTACTCAAATCCAGGAGGCTGATTCATGTACACTGTCTCGGTAAGATCGCCGTGAAGAAAAGCATTTTTGACATCGAGTTAATGAAGAGGCCAGTTAAGATTGGCAGTAAGAGAGATAATTATGCGAACAGAGTTGAGCTTAGCTACAGGTGAGAAAGTCTCAGTATAGTCAATGCCATAGGTTTAAGTGAAACCCTTAGCAACAAGACGAGCCTTTAAACGATCAACAGTGCCATCGGAATTTTGTTTCACTGTGAAAACCCAACGACAACCAACAACATCCCAAACCTGCAGGCTTTGAAAGAAGATCCCAAGTATAATTCAATTGTAAGACATGCATTTCCTCTTCTATAAATTTTCGTCGGCCAGGATGGGAAAGAGCTTCCTTGTATGACTTAGGAACAGTAACATATAACAATGATAAAGAGAGAGCTCAAAAAGAAGATGACAAATGGTCATAAGAAACAAAATGGGATATAGGATGATCAGTACAAACCCTTCTACCTTTGCGAAGTGCAATCGGAAGATCAAACTCAGAAGGATGAATAACTGGATCTGTAGGTGCCGAGGAAGATGATAGAGGATGCAAGGAAGGCTCTAAATGTTCAATCGTTGGAGCAGGTGGCACAAGAGATTTGTCTTGGGCAGTGGTCGGAGCAGAAGCAATATTCTTGCGAGCACGTTGAGTATAAACCCTAGGAGCGAGAGGAGTATCAAGAACCGGAGATGGGAGAACAATGTCTGAAAAAATAGGTTCCTTTACTTGACTACCTTCCTTAGAATAATATGGAATATACTCAAAGAATGTCACATAAGCACACACAAGATATTTTCTTAAAGATGGACTCTAACACCTATACCCTTTCTGAGTGCGAGAATAGCCCAAAAATATGCATATGTGAGCTCGAGGGTCAAGCTTGTCTCGTCTTGTATTTAAATTATGAACAAAACAAATGCACCCAAACACTTCTAGAGGAAGAGAAAATGGATCTTTATTAGGAAACATTATTTGAAAGGTGATTTTCTTTTAAGGACCCGAGATAACATTCTATTTAATAGATATGCCGTAGTAAGAACTGTGTCTCCCCAAAAATGCTTAAGCACATTCATTTGAATGATCAAAGTCCCGAGCAATAACAAGAATTGGTCCATTCTTTCTTTCAGCAATTCCATGTTGTTGGGGTGTATCAACACAGGAAGTTTGATGGGTGACACATCTAGACTCGAAAAATTGCTAAAAGCGACCATCATTATTTTCAAGGGCATTATCAGTTCGAAGAATGTATAACTTAGTATTCAATTGATTAGTTATCTCAGCATAAAAAGATTTAAACATATGAAAGATTTGAGATCGATCTTTAAGAATATATAACCAAGTCAAACCAGAATAATCATTAATAAAGGAAATAAAATGACGAGCACCAGCTAATCCAGTAGTTTGGGCTGGACCCCAAACATTAGAGTGAACAAGCTCAAAAGGATGTAAACAAGGCCCATCAGTTCTAAGCTTAAAAGTAGCCTTATGATACTTCCTAAGTTCACACGTTTCACAATTAAAACTAGAAAAATTTGGTAAAGGAACTAAACACCGAAGATTGTTAGATGAAGGATGTCCAAGACGACAATGCCATTGATACGGAGAAATCGAGGTATGGAGTGCAGATGTAATAGGTGAATAAGACGACTGAAAGTTGTAGAGCCCATCCTTCTCAAATCCCCCACCAATCATCCTCTTCGTCTTTAGATCTTGAAAGATATAGTGAGTAGGATAGAATGTTAGCAAACAATTTAGAGCAGAAGTAATTTTACGAACTTATAACAAGTTAAAAAGGAAACTGAGGTAGATACAAGACGGAAGAGAAGGTTAGACTAGATGTACTAACGGTACCAATTTCTTGGACCAGAGACTTGGTACCATTAGCTGTTGTAACAAACGAGAGAGAAGATACACTAGTAATGTCAGACAGAAGAGAGGAGTTACTTGTCATATGATTTGAGGCCTCGAAATCAATTATCCAAGATGTACTAAGGAAGAATGAAGACAAGTATTACCTGAATCACCAAAAGTAGTTGTGGAAGTGGATGGAGGATTGACGCGCTTGACAATTGAATCATACTCAGCTTTGGAGATAAGAACCTATTCTTTAGCAGCAAGATTAGGGTTTTCCCCTCAACCACAACCTAATTTGCCCATGCAAGCTTGCCGTGAAGTTCCCAACGGTAATCAACAGAGTGATTGGTGTGGCCACAATGTGTACAAGTCCTGCCACCACGAATACCTCTGCTAGTATGAGGAGGACCACGTTTCCCTCGGCCACCACGTGAAGTATCTAATCGCTCAGTTGGAGTAGCAAAGGCAGAACGGTCCTCCTTCTCTATAGTAGAAGAGTGGGTAGAGGCACGTTGAATACAGGCAAAAGTCTCACTAGGAGTTGGTAAATCTTTGCTTGAGAGAATCTAAGAACTGATGGGAGCAAGTTTTGGCTGAAGTCTTGATAAAAATTTTGCTACCCGAAATTCTTCTCTGTGTTATTTTTAAGTCTCTAAATCCGTAATCAAAGGCTGATAAACATTAAGTTCTTCCCACATGCCTTTCAATTTCGAGTAGTATTCTTCAATCGATCAGTCATCTTGTTGAAGAGAAAAGATATCTTGGTACAACTGATATATGCCAGAAATATTCTTTTCTAACGAGTACATTTCTTTGTGTGTCCCAAATCTCCTTAATAGATTCTAGAAACGAAATATTATTAAACACCTCTGGTTCCATACTATTCCATAGCCAAATCATAATCTGTGCATCCTCCTGTTCCCATGCATCAATCTGTATTTCCTCCTTGGGTTTAGCTGACAAGATAGATGTAAGAAAGTTTCCCACGAGCTTTTAGAAAAACTTGGACTGCTCGAGACCATTGAATTTAATTGGAACCCTTCAATTTGGTAGTAGTTATCGAGCCGAAAAAGAGAGTCCCTGTTTCCCGATTTGTCACCCATGATAGTCGAGACGAGACAATTTGAGTACAAAAGAGAGAACTATAGAGTATTGAACATGAAATAGAGAAAGAACATAATATATATATATTTTTTAAGTCATCTCTGCTAGAATTATAGAGAACAACTTTTTGTTTTTTTTTTTTGGAGATCTAGCGTTCTATGTCATTTTGCCAAAGAAAGAATAGAGAAACAGAATATACAGAGAAGGAATAGAGAAACTGAGAAAAAGAAATTGAAAAAGAAAAAGGAAGAAGAAAATAAGAAGAAGAAGCAGCTTCTTAAGTTATGTCTTCAACGTGGATCTTGATGCTCTAATACCATGTTAAGAATATAGGCTAATACATTGTGACGATACTTTTGATGATTATTATTGAATACAAAGCTTATTGAGATTTTCTCTCCTTCTGTTCTTCTTCTTCTCTCTTTCTCTCTCTTCTTCTTCTTCCGCTCTCTCTCTCATTCTTTCAAGCGTCCTGCATCGGTTTTTGTATCAGAGCAAAGATCCATAGTATTTCTGTCTCTCTATTGATCATAGCAATATCACTCAAACTGTTCATAGCGAACAAACTCATACATCACTGTTACCAACCCTAATAGTCGCCCTAAACCTACTGTTCATCTATCTGAGAACCCTAACAGCCACCCTAAAGCCACTGTTCATCCATCTGAAAACCCTAGTAGCCACCCTAAACCTACTATTTATCCATCTGAGAACTCTAGTAGCCGCCCTAAAGCCACTATTTATCCATCTGAAAACCCTAGCAACCAACCTCACATCATCTTCCTCACACCCAAATCCTAAATCCAAATCACAAACACAAGAACCACACAGCGAAAAAAAAATCAAACCCTAGCCGCCATTGCCACCATCTCCAAACAAACCCTAATCCCTCTTTGCCAAACCAAAAACCCACTTATCATAACCTTTACAACTACACAAAATTAGTACCCCATCTAACAAGTCTGAGCACTCAAAACAAGTGCAAGCAATAGACTTCATCTTCAAAGTATTGCCAGACTTTTACGTTGCCATCACCAGTGTTTTCTCGGGAGTCACTAGTCGTTGCCGTTGTCGAAGGTTCCTATCGTGGTAAAGCGCAAACCTGCAGAAGTCTCAAGTCCCTCTGTTCGTTTGCGAAAGGAGCATATTTTATAAAAGAAGCCAGATTTGGCTTGTTTGGTTACAGACCTAGTACTGATCCAGTTCTGGAACCAGTCTAGAATTGAACCAGTTCTTTTGTAAACTAGTTAAAAAAGAAAAAGAACAAAATATTTGTTTTAGTTTCCAGCTGCCTTGGGTAGCCTCTTTCGTTTGGCAACTACTTAGGGCTTCAGTTTAAGGTACGTTTTCTTCATTTGAAAATTGTTTTAATACTTTATTTAATTTGATTTAGTCTAGAAATTTGCATGGTCCTAGTTGAACCTTTAATTTTCTTATCCATATACTCTCCTGCTAGCACAAAATTCACCTTTATTTTTGTTATTATCTTATCCACCGATGCTTTGCTATTACTACTTTGGCACCAAAATACCTATACTGTGTGCATGAACTTTTGCGTAATTAATTTTTTTGAGTTTAAGTTCTTGATGAGCATCGTAGTAGTTAATAATTTGAATTACTTAATTTAATTTTCTATTTGTGCATTTTAATTTAGCATTTTGCAGTAAGATTTTAGTATGGGCACAAATCCCAACAGGATAAAGATTGGATTTCATCACCAATTCCTTGCCCACATAGGTTAAACATCTCCCTGCATTTGTATAATCTAAGCCAAATTTAGATAATTTAAAATCAATTAGACGTTGGCCATAGGATACACGAAGCTCGTAGGACCCTCTTGGAAGGAGTTGACTCTTGGTAACACCATTGAGCATATTCCAATTTCACATGTCTGGGAAAGTTTTGTCTAAAGAGTTTTGGTATTAAGTGGGACCATTGTGACCCCTCCATTCTTTCTTGGGAATTTTTTTGCTTGTGTTGTTGGTAGACCTTAATTGGTAACCCTCTAGTTACTCTGAAATGGAGTAGGAGCTCTTTTATTATGAGATAACTATTTTGGAATTAATCCTAATAATTCTCTACAAATTTTGAAAAAAAAATTAAAAAAAATCCCTTGCATTTACTAATTTAAAGTCAAACATAGGCACCTCCTACGACCTTTTACCTTGGTCCATCCCATTAGTTCACCATGACCATTGGAGACCTATATAACTTTCGAACTTCAATAGAGGAGCGAGTTCAAAACATAGAACAGAACATGATTGGTTTAACAGACTCCATGGCCCGATTAAGTGAAGAGGTGGCTAAGCTGACCACTTTCATAGGTAAGCGTCCCATTGATGAACATAAGGCTGATACATCAGTGTGTCCAAAACATAGGACAAATGCTAATGGTAGTTACTATGATGATCCAATTGAGTATTCAAATCCTCATTGTGGTCTTCTCCCTATGCCCAAGGCTACTCGAACCCCTCAACAAAGGAATTGTAGCTTTAGAGAGTGCAGAGTTCCAAATGCTAGGAGACCTTTACCACATGTTCACCATCGAGTCATAGATCATAGGTTTCCACCTGAAGATTTTGAGGACTTAGATGAGTTTGAACAAGAACCTGGGGATGATCACGATGATCATTGGAGACCTTTTAGACCTGAAGGTAGATACCAAGATAGGCATCAACATCATCATTTCCCTTAGAGGAATTACTATGAGGTTAGGTATTATCCTGATGGGTCGGGAGATATTACAAAGAAAGTTAAAGTTGATGCTCTTAGTTATGATGGTAGGTTGGATCCAAATGCATTTTTTGATTGGTTAGATGACATAGAAGACTACTTTGAGTGGTATCATATGTCAGATAATCATAGAGTGAGATTTGCTAAGATGAAATTAGTGGGCTCTGCCAAGAGGTATTGGCAAAGAGTTTAAAGAAATCTAGAACATTTAGGTGATGAACCTATTACATTGTAGGCTGAAATGAAATAGAAATTGAAAGAGAAAATATCTTCCCACCTATTATAGGAGACAATTGTTAGACCAACTGATGAATTTGAGATAGATGTCTTCTAGTGTGACTGAATACTTGTCTCATTTTGAGGAACTTATGATGAGGTGTGATGTGAATGAAGAGTCATGGGTCATAGTAGCTAAATTTATCAATGGATTGAAAATTGAGATTCAGAGAGAAGTCAACTTGCATGCACCTGACATGTTATAAGAAGCTTATAAAAAAGCTTTAGAGATTGAGAAATATCATAAGCTTCCTAATCTTAGGCGAATGACCTTTTAAGCCGGTGTATCACAATAAACTAAATTAGTTTCCTTCAAGAGATCTTGTGAGAGTGAACAATCTGGAACACCTACCTCTAGAGGTAGCAACAACCCCAACTAGAGAGCTAATACTTTTAAGGGCAATGCGTATCATCTATAGAGTGTTTCCATTGTCATAGTAAAGGTCATTATGTTTCACTTTGTCCTCATCGTATCTTGGCCTTAGACACTGAGTTAAATGAAGTTGTTGGGGAGGAAGATCTTACTATTGTTGAAGCTGTAGAAAATCCCATAGAAAATGAGGAAGTTGAGGAAGACTTAGAAATGGATGGTACACGAATCGGTGTCGTGAGGTGCATTTTAACTACTCCTACGGGAAAGGAGGATTGGAAACGCACCAGTATCTTCCATACGTATCTAAGATTTGGGAATAACGTTTACGAGATTGTCATTGATGGAGGAAGTTCAATGAATGTAGTCTCAAAATCGGGTGTTGCTAGGATGAAGCTTCAATCTGAACCACACCCACAACCTTATAGGGTAGCATAGGTAGACAAGACTTTTTTGTTAGTTTCAGAGAGGTGTTTGGTTCCTATCCAAATGGGCGAATACTCGGATAAGATTTGCTGCGATGTCCTACCTATGGACGTAGCCCATATTCTTCTTGGTCGCTGCTGGCTTTATGTTACTAATCATAGTAGAGATAATACCATGTGTTCAAATATAAAGGTCGAACTATCATGCTTACACCCACAAGGCCAATTGAGAGAGATAGTAAGTCCAAACATTGGTCACCATCTCAATCTAATGAGAAAAAACACCTCCACCTTCTAACCAGAGAGGAGTTTGAAAAAGAAGGAAATGAATCAAGCATTATACTAGCACTCGTTGTTAAAGAAGTGTCTCAAGAACCTTCTAATAAAGAGGTAGATTCCCCTCCTGTGGAAGTCACTAAACTGTTGTAAGAATTTCAAGATGTGACATCGGAGGAATTACTTGATGAATTACCTCCCATGATGAATATTCAACATGCAATTGATTTAGTTCCAGGGTCCTAATTACCTAATCTACCTCACTATGGAATGAATCCTAAAGAGCGTGTCGAATTGCAATGACAAGTTGATGAACTTTTGCAGAAAGGCTTTATTAGAGATAGCCTTAGTCCATGTGTTGTGCCCGTTTTTTGACTCCTAAGAAAGATGGTTCTTAGAGGATGTATGTTGATAGCCGTGCCATTAACAAAATTACAATCAAGTACAGGTTTCCTATACCTCGTCTTGATGACATGTTAGATGAAATAGATGGTTCTCCAAGATTAACCTGCGCAGTGGTTATCACCAAATTCGAATTAGACCAGGTGATGAATGAAAAATTGCCTTTAAAACACAAGATGGACTTTTTGAGTGGCTAGTCATGCCCTTTGGGTTGTTAAATGCACCAAGTACATTTATGAGGGTCATGACTGAAGTCTTACGTCATTTCATAGGAAAGTTTTTGGTGGTTTATTTTGATGATGTTTTAATCTATAGCCGGTCTAAAGGAGAATACTTAAGTCACCTTCGACAAATTCTTGAGGTTCTTCGAGTTGAAAAACTACATGTTAATCTCAAGAAATATTCTTTCATGAAAACTAAGGTGATCTTCCTAGAATTTATTGTCTTTGTGCAAGGTATTATTGCAGACCCTGAAAAGGTAAGGGCAATTAAAGAGTGGCCTGAACCTAAAGTTATTCAAGAGTTTGTAGTTTTCATAGTTTGGCTACTTTTTATAGGCGCTTTATCAAGGGATTTAGCTCCATTATGACTCATATTATAGACTGTTTGAAAAAAGGGGAGTTTAAATGGACTGCATCTGCAGTTGAGCCTTTAGTGAAATTAAGCAGAAAATGATTGGCCCCAGTTCTGCGACATCCTAAATTCTCTAGAGTTTTTGAGGTTGCTTATGATGCATCTGAAGTTGGAATATGGGGTGTCCTAAGTCAAGAGGGTCAACCCATTGCGTACTTCAGCGAGAAGCTTAATGAAACTAAGCAAAAGTACTCTACCTATGAGAAAGAACTTTACGCTGTTGTATAGGCACTCCATTATTAGCGATATTATTTGTTGCCTTAAGAGTTTGTTTTATACTCTGATCACTAAGCCTTGAGGTACCTTCAATCTCAAAGGAAATTGAGTGACAAGCATGCAAAATGGGTTGCTTTTCTGTAAGAGTACACTTCTGTGCTCAATCATCAAAAGGGGTCAGAAAATAATCCAGCTGATGCTCTCAGTCGGATTGTAGCTGTTCTGTAAGCTACGAGTGTCAGCATTATAAGCTTCGAAAGGATGAAGGATGAGTATTCCACTTGTCCTGGTTTTGGTGAGATATTTCAAGAGGTTCAGAATGGTAACCGTAGAGACTATATTGACTTTGTGATTTGAGACGATTATTTATTTCGAGGATTTAGACTATGCATTCCTCGCACATCGATTAGAGACTTTTTAGTTTGGGAATTACATGCTGGAGGGATTATTGGCCATTTTGGTAGAGATAAGACAATTATCATAATAGAGGACCGATTTCATTAGCCGTCTTTAATGGGCGATGTTGCTAGGATCGTTTTCCAGTGTCGTACATGTCAACTAGCTAAAGCTAGGAAGATGAACACTGGACTTTATACACCTTTGCCTGTCCCACATATGTCATGGAAAGATCTTAGCATGAATTTTGTCCAATGATTACCTAAAACCGTTAGAGGACATGATTCTATTTTAGTTGTGGTAAATAGGTTTTCCGAGATGACACGCTTTATTCCTTGTAGCAAAACAGCAGATGCCTCACATGTGGTTAAGTTGTTCTTTAAGGAAATTGTTAGGCTTCATGGATTACCTACTTCTATTGTGTCTGATAGGGATGTGAAATTTGTGAGTTATTTTGTCACGCCCCAAAATTCCAACACCCGGAAGGGCATGAGAAATGGAGGTGATTAAATAAAACCTCAACACCTTACAACTACAAACAAACTTGATACTAAGCTGTCACCCTGACCTCCGACACCGATTCAGATATAGGACATTAGGTGTGAATATGGGATGAAATTATTAAAATACCCCTCTTAAGACCACCATCATCCAAACAGAGTCAATACCGCGGAAGCGACTTTTAAAACACATTTACATCATTAAAGCCAAAATATAACCGAGTTACATACACACATCAAAATGTAACTTGTCCAACCATATCTCGATATATACAATTGTCCAACATAAAGAAGACTAATGGGACCACTGCTTAACAATATAAAAGTACCCATGTCTAGAATGCTAATACATCCATTCCACATACAAAATATATAGTTCTTCTCAAAATACCCACACATGGCATATATATATACTATAAAAACATCCAAAGTCCAAAAGAAGGCCCGAGGCAACATCCTTTTCGTCACTTTTTCTTGAAAAATGTGATACATCTGTAGGGTGAGCAACGACGGGTCAGTAGAGACATCCAAACCTCCTATGTATCGACTGGATGCAACCTACATGAAATGCAGTCATAGCATTCTTATACACTACATGACATATTTTCAATGCTCATAACATCGATAATATAGTGCACAAATCATGCTCCAATATATATATATATATATATTCAACATGCTTAATTTACCATAAGTAAACACAAAACATTTCACAACTGTACAAGTTAAACAATAACCATGAATATCACAATTCATTACAAAGCTTGAAACATAAAGTCAAATAAGCTCAAAATCAATCCATGAGTGGGAGTATTCGTAGTAACCAGATAAGTACCCTTGGGTTAAATATCTATCTTCCTATCTTTATGGGTTGTTAACTCGATGGTCTAGAAGAAATCACTTGGCCAAGGTTGAGGTCTTGCACCCCTGAGCATTAAGTTCAACTTACTTTATTCCGACATTTTTCCAAAATCATCAAACAACACATAATTTCAAATAAGTGCATCATAAGCCACTTAAATTACATTCAATATAAGTACATCATAAGCTACTTATATTAAAACATGCATATAGAATGCAATAACCTTTCTTTCACAAGAAATCATACAAATGCAAAAATGACGATATTGTCCTTTATATACTTTTAATCAATACATAGTGTGCAACCCGTACACCTGCTATCCCAATAACTCATACATGATTCTAAATGGATATCATGCATTTTTAAACTAGCATATAAGACATACATGCTCAAAATATAATTCTAGTGCAAGAATCACATACCTTTAACATACTTTAATTACCAAGATCGACCATATACACGTACAATGCATATATAATTCAAGGACTTCTATAAAAATCACTTTTAACACTTGCTTATTCCAAAAAAGAAAGAAAGAAATTAAAACAGAATTTTCTATGACTTTTCTAGCATGTTAATCCACTAAGATCCACCCGAAACTCTTAAGGAATCGATGATAAAAAGAGAGAACACCCCTACCTCGAATCCAAGCTTAAAACCCAAGAGAGCTCCAAGCCCTAGAATCTGCCCTAGCCCAAAAACACTTGAAAATCTGCCAAAAAGAATTTTCAATCGGTGTAAAACGTAGGCAATCCCGAGGGGAACAACTATCGTGTAAAGTCCCGATGCTCGAATTACACTTCTAAGCCTCCAAAACTAAGATCAACCAAAAAGATGAAAGAGGGGAGAAGGAAGAGCTCTAGAGCTGATCTCTAGAGAGAGAAACCTGATTTGAGTTATGACCAAGTCAACCATTTTGGGATATTTATAGAAAAAGTTTTTCAAAATTACACATTAGCCCCTTATCTCTTTAGTTTTGCTCCTCTACCCTTTTCTACTCCATTTAATCGCAAAATGGCACTCCCTCATTTCAACAAACTTCACTAAAGCCTCTCAAAGTTCATTCATACCCCTACGTCACTTAAGTGATCCGTAGTTATTTTTCCGAAAACCCAAACCATGAATAGTAATTTTTCGTAAAAATTCTGAAAAATTACCCTAACCCTGGTTCCATCCCACTATGGTCCTAAGGTACTTTAAAACCCTTTTTAGAACTTTTAAAGTAGTCCTGAAACCCATACACATAAGCATGCAATTACTATATAATCATGCTTAACAATTAATTAACCACGTAATTAAATAGAAAAAAAATTCGAGGTTTTACATATTTTTTGAAGACACTTTGAAAACTTTTAGGGACTAATCTGAAATTCTCATATGCTTTTCACCCCCAAACTGATGGTCAGACTGAGGTCATTAATAAAAGCCTAGGGGATTTGCTTAGGTGTCTAGTTGGAGAACACCCATGCATATGGGATTCCTTATTACCAACAACTGAGTTTGCATATAATAGCTCTGTCAATAGGTCTACTGGTAAAAGTCCATTTGGGATTGTTTATGGATTTTCTCCTCGCCTGTCTGTTGACCTTATTCCATTGCCACCTAATTCCGTCCTTCTGAGTCTGCTGATTCCTTCGCCCAGCACATCCGTGATGTTCATGCTGATATAAAACGAAAAATTGCTTTAAGTAGTGAAAATTATGAAATTGCTGCTAATGGTCATCGTAGGAATCAAGAATTCAATGAAAGAGATTATGTTATGGTTCGTGTACGCCTAGAGCATTATCCTAAAAACTCTTTTAAGAAACTGCATGCCCGTGCTACTGGACCATTTCATATCATACGTAAGTTATGACCTAATGCTTATTTACTTGACTTACCATATAATATAGGTATTAGTCTTGTTTTCAATATAGAGGACTTGTTTTCTTACCGAGGCACCTTTGAGTCTCCTGCATTTCCGATAGATACACCCACCGGTGGAGATGCATCTTCATCAGCACCATTGCCAATTCTTCCACCGATTTAGCTACGGAGTACAGATCAGAATTCAAACGTACTTGACCATCAGATTATTGCTTCTCATCAAGGTGGTTGTCATTCGGATACAGATGATACATGGATCACAGAGGATGAGTTTCACCGTATTGACCTAGAACTTTTGGAGTAGTATCACAAGCTTTACTCTCTGGAGGAGAGTTTTTCTCAGTTGGGGAGAATTGATGGAGATCCTGAGTCGGGTGGTTTACGCACTTACTACAGGCATAGATGTAGATGATGTATTTTTTCTTTTTATTTAGGGTTTTTGTTTTCCTTTAGGGTTATTGTTTTGCCTATATATATGGGTAGCTAATACACTGTCACGGCACTTTTTATGATTATTATTATTTTTGATAAGTAAAGATTTTATAGAAAAGCGCTTAAACGGGGGACGCGTCCCAAAGAACAACGCAAAAGTCAAAGCCTTAAGCTATCTACAAAAGTCAACAACAGGCACTTTTGATGATTATTATTGAATAAAAAGCTTATTGAGATTTTCTCTCCCTCTATTCTTCTTCTCTCTTTCGCTTTCTTCTTCTTCCCCTCTCTCTCTCATTCTTTCAAGTCTCCTATATCACCAACCCTCTTTGCACTCTCGAAGAATAGAGAGCTTGCAAGTCTAGGGCTCAATAGTGGTTCCTACTGATGAATGATCTCTACATATATGCACTATAGTAGTTCCCCGTCATAAATGTCCAAGATTTTGATTATTTATAGGCCCTCTAAGAAATATAGCCGTTTGTTGCCTTTAATGCGTGGGTGGACCATTGAACTAGCCATTTGATTTAAAAAATCGTAAAAGTGGTCGACTATAATTGACTAGTCAACTATGTCCATTTAAGTTCAAAACTCAAGTATACTGGAATTTTGTCATGGTTGCCTATTTCAGAGGTGGTTGAGTGAGTAGCTTGATATATCATTGAAGTTAGCTACTAGAATTCATATTGGTCGATTGGTCTAAAGGACTGGTTGAAAAATTCTATTAATGACCAATAACAGCTACTACTGGAATATCACATGGTTGACTGGTTGATAGTTTCTATTAATGAGTAATATAGCTACTAGAAAAGCACATCGTGGATAGGTCTAATGACTGGTCGACAGTTTGAGCAAAATAGCTATTGGGAGTTAATTTAGGGATTTGATAGGGAGTTAATTCAAGAATTTGATAGGAGATTTGATATGATATTATTTTCATCATCTACGCATATATTAAAGGCATCATCTATGCCTATATTAGAGGCATAGGATCAGTGATTTGATTTACTTTCCATTTATGTAATTCTTAGCATGTAATATAAATAGGAGTATGGCTAATAAGATTTTCAGTTGATTACAACCTTTTATATTCAGCTTGGTATTAGAAACAAGTTCACAACCCACCTCACCATTGCATCATCTCTGTTTCAATTCTGTTAGTTCATCCTCTCCTCTTTCTGCCTTCTTTAAATATTAGCACCAATAATTGGACTCCATTGCCTCATGCCTTTTCTTTAAATTTTGGTTCTTCCCTCCATTGCCTCCTACGATAAAAGGGTCTCTCTCTAAACTAACGACCGGCTCAGCCGTTATGTGCCATTGATGAATTGTCTGGTCTTTTTTTTCATGCTCTGTTGACTTCTGCGAGGGTTAGTACATGTTGTTGAATCGTTTGACCTTTTTTCACTCTTGGACGCAAAGCTATTTCTAGCTTCACCACTTGTGGATAGGGTTGTTTTCAGCAGTTGACTTGTGGACAGCAGTGTTTGCAATATGCGATTTGATCCTAGAGCATCACGTTCTGAGAAAAGGCATCTGTTGAGATTAAGGATAACATATCCTATAGGCATAGCTCCCAAGCACAAAGGATCACTACAGTTTTATTAGATGAAAAACACTTTCCATCTTTGGCAAGATCAGTGAGATTTTATTTAGGGAGTCGGGGTGAAATTGGATTTTTATTAGGCACTATTAAAAAACCAATACCTACTGAATCCACATTTAATCAATGGGACATTGATAATTGTACCGTTCTTGGGTGGTTATTTAACTCTATGGAGCAGGGCATTTATAATATGTTCATGTATCATGAAATTGTAGACATTTTATTGACTGCTCTCACTAAGACTTATTCCTTGCCTGTAATGAGACACTCGGATCTATGAGTGGCACTGAGGTATCACACGGGCTACCTAAGACGATCTCAATCTATCAGTTGCAGATTATTTTTCCTCCCTTCAATCACGTTGGGAGGAGCTTGCTCACTATGAGTCCCTTGGGGATATCTCTGCAGTGGCTACAAATTTTCTTCTGGCCAAACATGAGCGGCATCAAACTTATTAGTTCCTTATAGGACTCCATCTAGATTTTGAGGTCCTTCGCACTCAAATTCTGAACACTACACTGTTACCCTCTCTTTTCGAGGCCTTAGGGATGATCTTCGATGTCAGCGTACACCTTCTATGCCTCTTGTTATAGTTTTTGCACCTAACGATGATCAGATGGCATTAGCCACTACTTCTTGATTGTCTGGTACTTGCAGTCGTGGTCGTGGCGGCAGTTACTACGGACAGGGGAGTTCCACCATCTGTGCACACTGTGGGAACACTAGTCATACTAAGGCCCAGTGCTTCCAACTCTACCCACACCTCAAATTTAGCACCACTACAGTGACTTCTTCTACTATTGCTATTGCCGAGTCTTCTTGTGCTCGTGAGCCACCAGCTCTTCCGTTTGGATATATTGATATTCGTCAATTTCATACATAGATTGAGTTTATTATTCGGGTCATTTATCGTAGGCAGCTATCCCTTTAGCTACATCTATTGTAGCTCACTCACGTTGTCACGTCCCAAAATTCGGACCACTGAGACTCCCCCGGACCGACCTGAATCCCGGGTGCGAACCCATTCACTCAACCACATGAACTATTCCAACACTAATCCCACCTTGATATCAAGCTCTTATACCATGTTGTCACGCTCCGAAATTCGGACCACCGGGACTCCCCCGGACCAACCCGAATCCCAGGTGTGAACCCATTCACTCAACCACAGAAACTATTCCAATACTAATCCCACCTTGATATCAAGCTCTGATACTATGTTGTCACACCCCAATTCCCGAGCGCCGAGAACTAAGGGTGAACAGTAGATGTTCCGCTCGGTTCATGTCCATAAACCGCTAAGAATCCGAAAACCTAACTTCCTATACACTTGAAATTTGAGTGTAATACTTAGTCCATTAGAAAGAGGGTCCAAAAATACTCGATTTTAAAAAAAAACTACACAATTCTGATTTAAAACGAAGAAGTTACGCCCGTTTGAAGTTTGGGGCAATTTTTAAAGTGTGCTGTAAAAAGTGACTTAGATCCATTGAAGTGTTGAGTTCGATGCATCGAAGTGCTGAGTTCGATGCATCGAACAAGTATCGTCCAAAAACAACTCTCGGGACTCTTGCATTTCAAAATCTCTACAGGTTTTTCGATGTATCGAACTGGAAACTTCGATACATCGAACTGCCCAGAAGCTGAAACTTCGCAAATGGTCATTTTTTTGACCTCCTAGATCATTTCTACCAACATAAATCATCCCAACAGCCTCCAAATCATATAAGAAAGGAGTTTATATCATTCACAAGTCCAAAATCATGCTCATAATCAAATCATGCACCAATATGAGTCATTCTCACTCATAAACACATTTTATTCAAAAATGAAACTATCCAACAATTCCATTAACTCATCAAATGAAATAAAATGTTCTTAACAAACACTACATGAACAAATCCATTGTCTCATCAAATACAAGAAGGTTATAATTCATGTTACATTTATCCAAAACATAACTACAACTCAAATGAAGTCTCATGTTACAAGCCGGCATGGATAGCCACAAGATATGCAATATCTAAAAGATAACAAAATGCTACTAGAGTTCCATTTGGACACTCAAGTCCCATCCGTCATTTGCGCCTTATCTGTAAAAGAGTTTGGAATAAAGGAGTGAGCAACACTGTGGCTCAGTAGAGATACCCTAACCCACCTAAGTGTTGACCCGACACGACTTACATGAATGCATGTCACCACATTGCAGGTATCTTTCAACATATATTATGTTCGTTCACAACAAATGCACATATATAAGAATGCATTAAACACATAGCATGCTTCATAATTCAAATGAAAGCATTAATCATACGTTTGTCCGTCTCTCGGACTCAACCCGATACCCTAACATGATTCTTGACCAAATTATGTAACCGAGACACTTCCCACACCATTCCAATTCTGCCACCGAGTATTTACCTACTCCAAGGTGGGTAGACCCCTTTTCTTTTTTTGGGTTTCAGCGAGTATTTACCTACTCCAAGGTAAGTAAGCCACAATCACCGAGTATTTACCTACTCCAAAGCGATTGGACATCTTTTTGGAATCCTCACCGAGTATTTACCTACTCCAATGTAGTTAGATCCTGATCACCGAGAATTTACCTCCTCCAAGGTGATTTAACCACTCCAACACCCCCATCGAGTATTGACCTATTCTAGGCAATTCGACCACTTTTTCCTGTTTCCTCACAACGGCCCCATATATGCATTCTGAACATATAAATAACAAGCATTTAAGATTCATGCTTCACAATACATACGCTAGTTATAAAGGTACATAACATGCACTTTATATTCATCAATCCACACATATAATCATCTATATGTGAAAACTCTAGCATAAGCTACATATGCTCACAAAATTCACATAAGCACATATTTGTCATGCTCTACCAATGCATATATTTTCTACATAAAGAAGGCATGCATTTTAACTCACACAACATCACATAATACAATTATGCTCATTTAACACATTTTCACAAAAGTGCACCAAGCCCTAGCATATAAGTGTACATGCTCATTTCTTTCACTTATTCACCCTTCTTATCATGCATAACACCATATACATTCCCATTGCACATAAAAGACTAAAGAGAGTAGAAAACACTCGCATCCCAACCCTCTTACCACTCTAAAATATGCAATACATGACCCTAGCTCTTACAGTTTCACCTGAAACCCTAGAATCGACAAGTAAATGAGGAGGAGGACCCCTACCTCGAAAATGAAGTCCTTCCAAGCACTTCTCAAAATCCCAGCAACATCAATCTTGCTGAACTGCAACTTTGATCGATTCAAAGGGAAGCCCTAGCCGTCCCCTACGTATCTCTCTTCTTCAGCGAGTCTTGAATCCAAGTCGAACGGGTCTGAAATGTAGAGAGAAGGGAGAGCTATGAAGATGGAGAGTTTTAGAGAGAGAAAGAGGCGTGTGATATGAAATATCTCTGCCACATTTGATATATAAAGTCCCTAGGCCAAAAAAAGAACAAAATACCCCCGGGTCACTTAACGCACATTCCCGGACTCCGTTTTCAATTTCAAAAACTCCTATGGCCTCGAAATCACTTCTTCTATTCTTTAAACATTTCATCTAAGCCATTCCCAAAAATAAATATTTTTTAGGAATTTTTTGGATTCTCAGGCCCACTTAAGTCGCATTTCGGGCTTCGGTTTAACCAAACATTCAAACTTCTCCAAATCTTTCAAAAATTTTCCAAAAACACTTCCCAAACATGTTCCCCACACTCAAAGCATGTTAAACAGCACTCAAAATGCATTTATGACAATTATAATGCAAAATTAGCTAAATTTGGTCATGGTCGTTACAACCTTCGTTCCTTAAAGGAATTTTGTCCCCGAAATTAGAAACATACCTCAAGTAGTAAACAACTCAAAGTATTTTGAGCGGACTTCTTGTTCTCGCTCCCACGTAGCCTCCTTGACTCCGTGATGTCTCCAAAGGACTTTAACCAATGGAATGGTCTCACCCTGAAGCACCTGCCCCTAGTATCCAGAACATGTACCGGTCTCTCCTCGTAAGACACATCTTCCTCCACCTCAAGATCTGTCCAATCTAACACATGTGAAGGATCTGGTTCATATTTTTTCGACATCAAAACGTGGAAAGTATTGTGCATACTTGACAATTGCGGTGGCAATGCTAAGAGGTATGCAACCTTACCCACACGATCCAATATTTTGATTGGATCGATAAACCGTGGGGCTAGCTTCCCGCTACACCCAAACCTCATCAAACCCCATCGTGGCGAGACCTTCAAGAAGACATGGTCCCCTACTTCAAATGCTAAAGGCCTCCGCCTTCTGTCGGCATAGTTTTTCTGACGACTCTGAGCCGTAAGCAACCGCTGCCGTATGATTTTGATATTTTTTGTAGTCTCTCTGGCTATATTTGGCCCCAATGCCACTGTCTCTCCGACCTCTGTCCAACAAACTGGTAACCTACAAGGTCTACCGTACAAAGACTCAAATGGAGCCATCTCAATACTAGCTTGGTAGCTATTATTATATGCAAACTCCACCAATGGAAGGTGATCCCTCCAATTGTCTCAAAAATCAAGTGCACATGCTCTAAGCATATCCTCCAATATCTGTATAGTACGCTCTGACTGACCATCTGTTTGGGGATGGAAAGCTGTACTGAAATAGAGGTCTGTATCAAGTGCAGCTTGAAACTCTGCCAAAATCGTGATGTGAATCTCAGATCCCTGTCAGACACTATAGAAACTGGCACTCTATGCAACCTCAAAATCTGATCAATGTACAACTGACTAAGAGTGTCCACGTCATCCGTCACTCGAATAGGAAGGAAATGACCCATATCGTGTCATGACTCTTCCTCGTCCTAGGTAACCCCGTCACAAAGTCCAGAGTGATGTGTTCCCACTTCCACATAGCTACCGCTAATGGCTATAATAAACCTACTGGTCTCTAATGCTCAGCCAAGCGGTATGCCAAGTCGAATACCAATCGACGTCCCGCAACCTCGATCTCGCAAGACCTACACACTCTATCCAGGGTAACCATACCCCCAATAGGCGTATCAATGGACAATGGTGACTCCAGTGATGACACCCTCAACCCCAAGGCACAAGCAAATGCAACAGATATAAATGAATGCGATGCACCCGAATCTATCAACACCCTTACTCACGAGCTAAAAACTAGGAAAATACCTCTGACCACTGACGGTCCTAGTATGTCCTCTGCCAGAGCAAGTGTGAACACACGGCCTTGCAACTGCTGACCCTGCTGGCCAGTCCCCTGTAGTCCCGACTACTGACTAGAAGCAGGCGTGGGACCTCTCGCTACCCGCAATCCCTGAATTGACTGTGCTGGCTGGGGTGGTGGTAATGCCCTGAAGCCAGACTGAACCGTAGTCGTCTGCCCAGTTCTCTGCTAAGTCCCTGTACCACTCTGTATCACCTGCCTCCGTGGGCAGTTAGCTTTCATATGCCCGAGTTGTTTGCAAGAGAAGCACACCATTTCCCCCACTATCCCTACTAGCATTGGTGCCATTGTATATCCCTGTGGGCACTCCTTGCTGAAATGGCCAATCTGATGGCAATTATAGCACACCACAGAAGATTGTGAAGATCCGTTAGGCAAGACCAATGAAGGTACCGTGAGAGCTTGTTGCTGCCCTTGGAAACCTAACTTACCTTCTTTGTTCCTCTTCTGTCCTTGACCACCCGAAGATGCCCCCACACTCTTTGCTTGCTGTTTAGACTCCCATATCCTTTGGATGTCTCTCTCGTCTTCCTCAGCCACTAAGGCTTTGTCAACCACTTCATTGTAGGTTCTCAACCCTAGAATGGATACACTCTTTCTGATAGAGGTCTTCAACCCTTTCACAAACCTCTTCACTTTTAGTTCCTCGTTCATCACCATCTCTGGGGCAAAACGAGCTAATGATGTGAACTTGGTCTTGTAGCCCATCACATCTAAGTCCCCTTAGACTAAGTCTATGAACTTTTGCCTCATCCGGTCTCTCACCGAAGTCGGAAAGAACTTATCAAAGAATAAACCCTTAAAGATTTTCCAGTCCATGGTCTCGGTTTTGTGAACATTTCTTATGAATTGCCACCACCGATCCGCTTCCCCTTGTAAGTGAAGTGCCGCTACTCCCACCTTCAAATCCTCATCAATTGCAAGGGCAACATGAGTTTATGAGTTTGGTCTATCCAACTCTCCGCCACTAGTGGGTCACGTGCACCATCAAAAGTAGGCGGTTTAAATTTCACATATTCCTTCATTGCCACCATTTGGCGGCTCAAGGCAACTCTAGGCAATGCCTGAACCTCCTCTTCCCTGGCTTCCCTAGCCATCCGTCTCATAGAGTATCTGCCATGTCATGCATAAATTGTATTCCATCTGTTGGCTCCTAAGGAGCATCAACGCCTGTGTCTCGCGCTCTTCTTGGAGACATTTTGTTATATGCATAATAAGAAAAATTTAGAACCAAAGAATGTACACTTTTTACAACATTTTCATCATGCTTACATGTGTCGCATCAATTTAATCCATAAAGACATTTTAAGAAAGTGTAAGCATAAATCAAGTTGCACATAAGCAATTTACAACTTCAAGTCAAAATCCTTATGTGAACCTAATCTTCTCAATTCACACATGATGTGATTGTCACCCGTCTCCCCTAGGTATTCTAACCTAGTGCTTTGATACCATGTTGTCATGTGATGCCACTCAGATCACACTTGCTTCTTTTGCTATTACCCTGGTAACTGTTGATGACATCGTCACAGGAAATGATACCCCTTGCATTGACCTGGTAAAAATTGACCTTAGGAAGGCTTTTCAAGTTAAGGACGTGGGTCCCTTTCATTTTTTTTTTGGGGTATTGAGGTTGCACTCTCTAAGCATGGCATTTCGCTCTCCTAGTAGAAGTATGCATTAGACCTCTTAGAGGACAATAGTATGCTTGGGTGTCGTCCTGCTTCCTCTCCTATAGATCCAATAGATTGTGTAATGACCCGCTCTACGAGGTATGATATTGTCCGCTTTGGACTTGAGCTTGGACGATTTTGTTATTGGATTTTACCCCAAAAGGTCTTATACCATTTGGAGATAGAATCACACATATAAACACTTTAGCTTTACTTTCCCTGGGCAATAAGGGATCGCGCAACCTGTAGTTTGTCAGTGTGGTAGCCTGACAGTGTCTCTCGCACCTGCCAACAAGGTCACCACACATCGTCTTCATGTTGAGTCTGGAGACCTTCTAGATCCATTTGCTTATCAGTGCTTTGTTGGTCGCCTAAATTATATGACGAACACTAGACCCGATCTCATATTTGTGGTTAGTGTTGTTAGTCAGTTCATGTTTACTTCTCGAACCTCACACTTAAATGCAGAATGCCTGTTGTTGGATTCCACTCTTATGTTTATAGTGTTCACGTGGCACTCTGAACAGGATGCGTGTTAGCCCGTAAAAGATTAAAAAGTTTGTCCTCCTTAACACTAATTCATTTTAGGTGAGATGACGGCTTGAGATTCGACAAGTGGTATCAGAGGTAGAGGTCATGCGTTCAACACGTGTGAGTGTCATCGTGTGGGGGAGTGTTGTTGGATACCACTCTTATATTTGTTGTGTTCACGTGACACGCTTAATAGTATGCTTGTTAGCCCATAAAAGATTAAAAAGTTTGCCCTCCTTAACACAAATTGGTTTTAGGTGAGATGACGATTTGAGATCCGACAAGAATACTGGATCCTTCGGTACCTTAAGTTCTCTCTAGGCCTTGGTCTATTCTACAAATATACACCACAACCTCGTCTCTCGTGCTACTTCGATGTTGATTATGTTGGATTTCTGACCGTCGCTCGACTTCAGGTTTCTGCACTCTTGCCGGGGGTAATCTAATTTCCTGGGAAAGTAAGAAGCAGAGTATTATGTCTCGTTCTTCTGCAGAGGCAGAGATGGGTCTGTGCGCTTGCGAGATCATCTGGTTTCATTCCCTATTGACAGAGCTAGGATTTCCTATCGATATTTCATTGACACTCTTTTGTAATAGCCGGTTTGCTATTATGCTCATGTCTGACTCTCTTTATGAAAGAACCAAGCATATTGAGGTTGATATTTAGTTTTTCTATGCTTTGGAGATGTCCTTACTTCCTTCGTTTCCTCTGCTAATCAGCTTGCTGATATGTTCACAAAGTCAGTGGAATTGTTTACTCTCCAATCTTGTATTAGCATGTTGGGCTTAGTTGATATCTTCACTCCAGCTTAAGAGGGAGTATTGGGAGTTAATTCAAGGATTGATTGGGAGTTAATTCAGGGATTTGATCTGATATTATTTTCATTATCTACGCCTATATTAGAGGCTTAAGATCAGTGAATTTTATTTACTTTCCATTTATGTAATTCTAAGCATGTAATATAAATAGGAGTATGACTAATAAGATTTTTAGTTGATTACAACCTTTCATATTCAACTATAGCTACTGGAAAATCACATAGTTGTTAGGTAAGTCATATGGTTGATTGTTTTTGTTAGTGAAGCTACTTGAATATCATATGGAAACATAGTCGACAGTTCTAGTCTCATAGTCGATAGTTCCATTCCTATTTGCAATTTAAGCTACCAGAAATCCATATGTCAACTGTTATATGCTAAGAATGAATATTTGAATCATTTGAGGCTTTATGCATGTTTATATCAATATCAAATTGAACTAAGACTGGAAAGGTTGAGTTTACTATTTAGTTCAAAACACAAGTCAATATGTCTAGGGACCTTTGAATGATATTTCATTTTAAATGTTGCTTCTAGAGTCACTAAGTCATAAATTGAGTTCTTTGAAGGTTATGACAAGATTGAACCAATGCAAAGTCAACAAAAAATCTTGTAAGATGATTCATTTAAGTTCATGGCCTATTGTTGAGGGTCTATGGACTATATGAAATGCATTGGGTCCTAGAGTCACTAAGTAATGAGTTGAGTTCTTTGAAGGCTTTGACAAGTTTGAACCAACTCAAAGTTAACTATGGCCTCATGAAATGAATCAATTAAGTTCATGGCCTATATTAATTGTCCAAAGACCATTGAAATGATGTGCATGATGTATATTGGATCCTAAAGTCCACTAAGTCAAGTGTCGAGCTTTCAAATCAAGTTATTTCAAAAATAACTTTTCATTTTAATTTAGCAATTACCCAAGACTATTCTATCCAATTCTTTGAGCTTCAATTCTTTAAGCTTTGGGTCCGTTATTGTAAGGCTTGGATCCACTTCAACTTTGTCATTGATCTTTGAGCTCCAAGTCATGTGGCTATATTGGATTTTAAATTCATTATGGAATTTGAATTTTCTTGTGAGCCCCTTTAAAGTCCAAGGCCTGAATTATTTGAGGTAATCAAATCATCCTGATGATAAATACACTCAAGTAGACTCATTAGTTCCACACTACAATAGTTTGTTGTTATCAAAATTACTCAAATACTCGAGTTGAAACCTTGGGGTTTATCAAAAATGATTATCTAATTTTTTTTGCTTTCTAATTTTTTGTTTTCAGGTGGCGTTGACAGAAAAATGGGCTGAAATGTACAAAAATAAAGGCATTGGTTTCTACTCAATGCACCCTGGTTGGGCTGAGACACCTGGAGTTGCTCAAAGTTTGCCTGACTTTTCAAAATCGTAAGAAAACTCTCATACAAATTTAGTTCAAAAAGTACTTCAATGTTTCATATTTAGCAGTCCAATTCTCAATGAAATGAAAACTCACTTGTTGCACATGCATTACAGTTTATCCGGAAGGCTTAGAACAAGTGAGGAAGGTGCAGATACAATTATCTGGTTGGCATTACAGCCAAAAGAAAAATTGGTAGCAGGTGCATTTTATTTTGATAGAGCTGAAGCGCCTAAACACCTTATGTTTACAGCTACAAAGGGTTCTCATGTTGCTATAGACTCCATCATTAACAGCCTTCGTCCCTTTTCTGCTATTTCTTCATAAAGTAAAATTTTTTATTGTACTTGTGCTATTTTAGAGAAATTTGAACAAAATTTCTTCTAATTAATAGAGAAGATAGGTTCATTTTGGATGTATTATGTTACTAATTTTGAAGTGAATTTTAATTTTGAGAAAGTTGTTACTATGCTGTTGTAGGGGAATTTGAGCTCACTTGGAACCAATTAATAGTGAAGATAGCTTCATGTTGAATATGTTTTGTTTCTGATTGTGAATAGGATTCTAATTTTGAGACTAAACTAGAATCAAATCTGAGACTGCAAAACGAAAAATATTGAATAAGTTGCAATAGAAGGTAGCCGAGAATTACCCAGGTCTGTACGGCAGGCCCGACAGGATAGTATTTTGTTTACATCACTGGTGCGACGACATTGGTAAGTGCAACGGGTCGGACTTTTACTAGTGACCCCAAAACCAAAGTTATTGGGTAGTGTTGCCTACTCGTCTATTTATGCTCATTCTCTTTTTCATTCGAATTTGATGTGTGATAAGTTTCTTATAACATTCTTCCCTACCTGAACTCGCAACGCACTCGTTGAAGTCGGATTAGTTAGCATACTGAATGATTTGAAGTCCTAAGAAGCATTTCAAAGTGCCTAACATGGACATCTCAAACTTGGATTGCATAAGTGTAGCAAATTGTGTGGTTTGACTCAAGTGTGAACCACAAAATATGACATCATCCACATAGATTTGCAAAATTAAAAAGTTTGAGTTGGAATGCTTCACATAGAGTGTGTTGTCGACCTTTCCTCTTTGGAAACCTTGTTTAATAAGAAAGGAGTGAAGTTTGTCATACCATGCCCTTGGAGCTTGCTTGAGTTCATAGAGCGTTTTTGTAAGCTTGAGAACATGTTGAGGATGCTTTGTATTGACAAATCCTTCAGGTTGCTCAATGTATACTTCTTTGGATATATCACCATTTAGAAAAAGCGGACTCGGCATCCATCTGATAGATCATTACTCTCTTATAGCATGCAAAGGAGAGAAGCATTCAGATAGACTCTAATTGAGGAACTGGAGCAAAGGTCTCGTCATAGTCCAATCCGATAATTTGAGCAAATCCTTTGTAGACTAACCGAGCTTTATTTCTAATGACTGTCCCTTTTTCATTCATCTTGTTTCGGTAGATCCACTTGGAGCTAATAACATTCTTATTGTTTGGCTTGGGCATAAGAATCCAAGTATTATTCTTCTCAATCTGACGTAGTTCTTGCATCACAGTTATCCAATCAGGGTCATCTTTTGCTTCAGAGTAGTTCTTTGGTTCAATGGAGGATAACATAGCAAAGTGACTATGCTCATCCTCAGCTAGAAGTGGTAATGCCTTCTTCTTAGCTCTTGTGAGAGCACTTCCTTCATTGTTGTCGAGAATGTTTTCTTGTTGGACTTTTTTTGTAGATTCAGATATCGAGGTTCTCTTCTTTCTTCTTCAACAATAGTGGATGAGCTAGGTTGCTCATTTTTCTTTTCGGCTTCTGAAGGAAGATCTTCTTCTGAGTCTTCCTTTGCAGTGGTGCCTTCTTCATCAATCTTCACATGGATGGATTCCACCATTTTCTTGGTACTCAAATTATAACATCTGTAGGCTTTGCTCTTTGTAGAATATCCCAAAAAGATTCCTTGATCAGTTCTAGAGTCAAACTTTCCCAAATTATCATGGTTGTTGTAGATGAAGCATTTACTTCCAAAAATTTTAAAGTAATGCACAATTGCAGGCCTCCCAAACCACAAGTCAAAAGGTGTTTTTGTCGAATTTGATTTCAAAAGATCTCTGTTGATAATGTAGATTGATGTGTTTACTGCTTTTGCCCAAAAACCCTTGGATAGATTCTTCTCAAACAGAAGTGTTCTGCCCATTTCTTAAACTATTCTATTTTTTCTTTCAACTATTCCATTTTGTTGAAGTGCTCTAACTGCTGAGAATTCTTTCTTGATTCACTTTGAATCACAATAATCACTGAATTCTTTCATGATAAACTCAGTCCAAAATCAGATCTAAGTCTATTAACCCTGCAACTTTTCTCATTTTCAACAAGGTTAACAAACTTTTTGAAGTGAATAATAGCTTCAGATTTTTCTTTCAGAAAATAGATCCAAGTCATTCTATTATAATCATCAATGACAAGCATAAAATACTTGCTATCATCAATACTTGTAATCCTCATGGGTCCACACAAATTCATATACACAATATCAAGTGATTTAGAGGTATTCACTTCCTTTGTTTTAAAAGAGATTTTTGTCTACTTACCTTGTCCGCATACTTGATTTTCATTCAGAGACAAATTTGGAAGACCTTTAACAGATTTATGCTTGATAAGATTTTTTATGTTCTTGGAATGCACAAGCCCTAACCTTTTTTGCCAAAGTGTTGAATTTTTCATGTTAGTCAAATTGCAAACAGTGTTTGAGGAGTCTTCATGAATAGTGTAGACATTTCCTAGAGCTCTACATGCAGCAAAAAGAGTTTTACTAGATTGTTTATCAATAATATTACAGTTTTCTTTGTCAAAATTTACTAAGCTACTAGTGTCACATAATTGACTCACACTCAACAAGTTATGCTTTAACTCCACTACATAGAGCTCATCACTTAGCATAGGCATTTCTTTGGTTTCAGGTATTGTGTCTTTTCCTACAATTTTGCCTTTCTTATTATCTCCAAAAATAACAGAACTACCATAAAAAATTTCAATGTTAGCAAATTTAGTCTTATATCTTGTCATGTGTCTGGAACAACCACTATCAACATACTACTTAGTATTGACATTACAAGTTTTCAAGGCAGTGTAGACAAGCATGCTTACATAGTTCAATTTCTTAGGAATCCACATCATTTTAGTTTTAATCAACCCTTTTGAAATTACAGATGCTCTGTGCAAGTGTAGATCTGTCTTTCTAACATACATGGGTTTTAGCTTCACATAATTGGGCATGCAATTCTAGCAGATGCATTCTTAATCCTATATTGATGATAAGCATTATATAGAATTTCATATTTTGGTCTACTAGCTATATCAACAACAAGATATGATGCATATATATTACCATTCTTAGGTCTAACAAAAGTTGAGTGAGATATGTTTGATATCACTTGAGTGGCTTTGTTATCAAACCCAATACTTGTTTTGCCTAATTGCTTCATAGATTTTTTCCAAATCTCATGCATCTTTTGTGATCTATTCTCAAGAAATGAACTCAGTTCTAGTTTGCACATTTTGGTGCTCCAATTTGGTTCTTGAGTCCTATATTTCGTTAGATAACACATAGTAAGTGAAATGACACATAAGGTAAACAATTTTACCCTTAAGCGCTTCGTGAGCAACTCTTTTGTCTTTTGTAGCTCGAAGTTGACCTTCTTTGTTTAAGTTGGAGGTCCAATTCTCATCTCATAAGCTGTGAGAGATGACTCCAGCTCATCAATGCCGAGTCTAGAGATGTCTTTGTCTTCTAGAATGGTGACCTTGGGATGGAACCTATCAGTCATAGTGTGCAGTATCTTTTTGCACACCACTTTGTCTTCAATCTGTTCACCTAGGGCCGTCATGTCATTTAAAATGTCTTTGACTCTGAAGAAATAATCCGTTACATTTTCTCTTTCATACATCTTAAGGTCTTCGAACTTAACTTGATGAACTTGAATCTTGTTTTCCTTGATGATGTTGTTTCCTTCATGTGCAGTTAGTAGAGAATCTCAAATTTCCTTTGCACTTTTACAAATTTTGACTCTTGTAAATTCTTGCTTTTGCAATGCTTTGTAGAAAGCATTTTTAGCCTTCCCATCGACTGATTTGGCAATCTTGTTAGCTGCTGAGGGGTTTATAGGATCAAGGATGACAACCCCTTCCAATGTAGTGTGTCAAACATCATAGGAGATGGATAGTAAGAAAGTGTACATTTTAATCCTCTAAGTGTCAAAGCTAGTGTCGTCAAAAATAGGAGCCTTGATGAACCTAGAGGGGGAGGGGGTGAATAGGTTCTTTGATTTTTCTTCCTAATATTGCAAGTTTTGTCTGGCACATGAAATCACATAATTAATGGACACAGATTTATAGAGTAAAATTCCTGGGTGGGGAAAAAACCTCTTCGAACTGAGCTCCATTATGTTTGAAAGAGTAGTACAGTAATTCTCTCAATCTCTCTCACTCACCCAACTCACAACATAGTCACTCTAGCTCTCAACCCAGTTCATAGCCTCCCTAGGCCCGAACCACTCTCACCAAATTTCACAACAACTTTTTCGCTCTCAACTCAACTTAGGCTTCCCAAAGCCTAAGCTATCTCACACCAATCTCACCACAATCACTCACACTCCCCCTGTCTAAAGTATCCCAATACTTGGACTATATATAGTGATAGTGGAGTTAGTTCGATGTAGCAGCCGCAAAGTCTTCAAGTTTTGATTGTCGGTCTTCAAGGTTAATCTTCAAATCTTCAAGCTCTAATAGTTAGTCTTCAAGGTCTAGCATGATAATGACACGGTCACTTGACTTCTTGGTAGATAATGACACTTGAATTTCTTCAATGATAGGCTTCAATATGTACACCCTTGAGTGTAGCTTCAGAGAACTTGTAGAAGCCCGCTTCTTACAATGAATTCCTTTTTCAGGCAATTAGACTCCCATTCAGCTTGGTGTATTTCTTCTGACAATGGTCCAAGTATTTCTTTGTCTTTGTACTTGTTCTTAAAATGAACACAATCTAAATAAAGTAGAAATTAGTAGAACAAGTAGTTCAAAATAAAAGGAGCATGAACACAATTAAGCACAACATACTTCAACAAACATCAATCAGTGAAATATAATTTAGCAAAGTAGCATATCAAAATCAGCATAATAGCAAATGGAGTTTAGCACGATAGCATAGAAAAATTAGCATGATAGCAGATAGAAAAATCAGCACGATAGCATTTTTAAGGCAACAAAATTAGCACTCAAAAAATCTTAAATCAGCACTATTGGGTTCTCAAATCAGTACTATTAAAATCTCAAATCAGCACCTTATAAGTCTCAAATCAGCACAATTAATATATCAAAACTGCACCTTATAAGTCTCAAATCAGCACAACTAATTTCTCAATACAACACCTTATTAAACCCAAATCAGCACTATTTAATTTCCAAATCAGCACTATGTAATACTCGAAATTAGCAACCTATGGTTCACAAATCAGCAACATGAAGTTCTCAAGGACACCATATATCATCGGCAATATATAAGCTCAAAGACAGCATATCTAATAAGCAATCATGAAACTCAAAACCAGTATTTATAATTAGCAAACATGAAACTCAAAATACATTGGGAGAGGACAGATTTGTCAAGGATGTTTGTAGCATAACAGTTTCAGCAATGATAGTTTGAGTATAATAGATTCATCAACAATAATTTCAGAAAAATAGATTCAACAAAGTTATTTAGGATCCCAAGGCTGAGCTCGATTAAGAGAAAAAAAAATCAACAACTGATTAATGAATTCTAGAACTTAAGGCTAATCAAGATAACCAAACTCATTTAACTAAACCTTAAGTGCTCAAAATCATATCATGTTTCAGCAAACAGAATTTCAACAGCAAGGTTATGATTCAACAAACAAAATTTCGATAGCATGATTAAGATTCAACAAATTGAATTTTGAGAAGCATAATTATGATTCAGCAAAAAGAATCTCAACAAGCTAGAATCCAGGGAATCACAATCAACACTCAACAATGAAAATTTCACCGAATTAGAAATAACACACAAACATAGAATTTGATGAACAAAGTATAGTATGCGCTTATCCATTTTGTGTGTTCAATAACAAAGCCTCAACCAGTGCATCTATGCGTGTGTATATGAATATATATAAATCACTCAATCAACTATGCGCCTGTGCATATGTGTGCAAGAGAGAAGAGATCAGTAATAGTTTACCCAAAATGAAACCGAGATGAAGATTGAGATTCAACCTCTGAATTGAAGACAGAAACTCATGATGAACAGAGACTCTCGACAGAATTGGTGAAGATGATATACGAAGATCAGAGGCTCTGTATAGAATCAATAAAGTTGATACATGATGAACCGAGTTTCTTGTCTATGGATCGACGAACTCTATGTTAGCAATTTAGGCAACAAGACCCAATCGGTTGCCATGGAAGCAACCTTTGATCTTTGTACCTCTCTATCTTTCACTGAGTAGTTAACAGTCGTACACTAAAAAAAACATGGATCGCTCTCTACTTCGCTCACTCTCTCTCTGTATGCCGCTCCTTCTCTCTTCAATTCTAAGCACCGAGTCTCAAATTTCTTCTCCCATATTTGAACGGCTGAAACTCCAATCTATTGTCAAGTCGTAAGAGGAAGGTTGATCGATGAGGACATCAAGGACTGTAGCGCCGAGATTGATCTCTGTATATGCACTGATCTCACCCCTTCTCTCACTGTCCCTCAATCTCACACACTTGACTATTCTTTTCTCTCTTTCTCTCGGGATTTTTGCTGAATTGCTTGAGAGAGTTCTTTTTTTTTTTTTTTTTTCTTTTCTTTATATAACCCTCAATGATGCTAGGGTTTGTTACCCTAGTAAAATAAAATTCCCAAAATGCCCCTCTTAATGAATTGAACACTATGTTCCTGCAAATAGGTTAGAGCATATATATAAAAAACAAATATACGAGAAATAAGAAAATAAATTAAATCATGAAATTAAGTGAAATAACACTAATGCCCCTGTAGATCCTTTTGACATTAAAACTTGGGCAAACATGTTCATGGCCTTCCTGAACCATCAAGCCTTGTGAGTAGAACTGTCTTCAACAATACTTAGGATCTTTACTATAGGTGGTTGAACCAAAAACTGCAGACTTGTGCTCTGATACCAATTGATGAACCTAGAGGGGAAGGGGGTGAATAGGTTCTTCAATTTTTTTTCCTAATAATGCAAGTTTGGCTATAAAATCCAATCACACATTTTAACACAATTGTTTATAAAGGAAAACCTAGGGTGGGTAAAAAACTTCTTTGAATTGAGCTCCACTATGTCTGAAAGGATAGTACAGTAATCTTTCAATCACTCTCTCACTCACCTAACTCACCTCATAGTCACCCTAGCTCTTAACCCAGTTCACAACCTCCCTTGGCCTGGACCACTCTCACCAATGCTCACAAAAACTTTTCTGCTCTCAAACAAACTTAAGCTTCCCAAAGCCCAAGCTATCTCTCACCAATCTCACCACAATCACTCACACTCCCCTTGTCCAAAGTATCCCAATACTTGGAATATATATAGTGAATGTGGAGTCAGTTTGATGTAGTAAACGACAAGTCTTCAAACTTTGATTGTCGGTCTTTAAGGTTGATCTTAATAATGAATAAGGCACTTGAACTTCTTGGTAGATAATGATGCTTGAACTCTAGCAGTTGTAAGTTGAATATATTCAATTAGCTCCAAGTGATCAAATGTAAAGAAGGCTGCTTTTATAGTCCAAAAGCTTCATAATCAGTTCTAGCATGGTGAAATACACTTCCTTAATTCAGGAGAGACACCTCAAGGAGATTCAATGAATTAAGCTGCAGTAGATGTCCTCCAGCAGTATATGTTTGACAATAATAAGCTCCACCAGTCAACTTTCAGATTCAATAGCTTGCAAGGCTTCTGCTCAATACCTATAGCTCATACACAACTAAATGTACTTGCAAGTATATATTAAATCATGCTCAAGAAAGATTTAAGTGATAATCAATGCATGCAAATGATACAACAGACTTTAAAAAAAAAGGATGTAATGGTCTGCGATATTTCCAAGAATTTTAATCATACAACTTAGTGACTACCACAAAGATGTAGCTTCTATACTTTGTAAACACTCTTAAATAAATCAAATGCACATGTTTACAAACTTATAGCAGTCCAGAACCATTAAGATTAAATCATTTGAATTAGCAAATCAGTTATGGTCACAAAGTGTTCCTAATTTCTTTTTGAGTTGCTATATGCGTATATAACTTCTGTATGACACGTGCATCTGCTAGAACACTGAATTCAAGCAAATATTCAAATCTCACAATATATAATGGAACATGCTTATAGAAATTTTGAACATTAAAAAAATAGGCAGCCTAATCAGATTTCAAAACAGATTTGTGACAGTAAGCAATGAGTGACCAAGTCAGGTTCAAAACTCAATTAAAACTGAACAGCCCAAACCGACAGACCATATCCATTTAACACAAATTTCATGAAGTTGATTTAACAACATATATGATTTCAGAACATTAATCATTTAAACAAATTTTAGGAACAACAAAAATCATGACAGATTTTTAAATTCAAGAGCACAAACTAAAAATTGAAGAACATAGAATCGGAAGTTCAAAAACATGATTCAAAACCAATTAATTTCCAAACACAATATATAACAGCTTGCTCAAACTCAATAAAAACTCAAGATTAAAGTCATAACTATGTATATATGACCATATATCCGGTTCAGAGGCCCAAACAGTAAGAGTTAGATTAGTAGATGCACACATGTTCCTTAGATTAGACAAATGAGTACATGGTTTCACTATGAAGAACCGAGATTGATAGAAGTATACCTGATTCACGCTTTGAGAACATTTTTAGTGAAAACTTGTGATTCAGTGTGGTCGGATAAAAACAGAAGAGAGATGAAGGTTGAGTTGGCAGCCATGGGACACGAAGAACCAAGATTCAATAGTGAATCAGTAAGGATGATGAACCGTGTGGATGCCGGCGGCCATGGAGTCACTCTCTCTCACTGTCACTCTCTTTCTCTCTCTATACTGTCACAGTCTCTCAGTTATGCTCTCCCTTACTTTCCTTTTTCAATTTTTAGCTGAGCTCTGTATGAGCCGAGAAAGATGATATATATCATCTTTTTTTTCTTTTTCATTTTCTTTTCATTTTATATCAAAATCACCTTTTTGAATTAAAGAGAAACCCTAGCAACCAATCTTTCCCAATATGCCTTTGCACTATTGTTGCCCTAGCAATAAATTCCAAAAGGCCCTTCCTAAAGAATTTTACAAAAATGCTCTTGCAATTGGTTAGTGCATATACATGGAAAAATATAATAGTACAAGACATTTAATTAAATCATGAAATTAAAGTAATTAAATACATTTAATGTAAAATGACACTAATGCCCCTACAGATCCTTTTGACATTAAAATTGTAGAGATCGTGCTAATTTTGGCCGGTTTTATTTTTCTCATAATTCATTACTTTAAATACATTTTAAATGATGTTTAATATGTTTTGAATACAAATATGTTTGGAGAGTTGTATTAGGGTTTTGGAAACTTTTGGAAAAGTTTGACTTTTTGGTCAATTGGAGCCCCGTGATGAGGTTTAATGAATCCGGAAATAACGAAAAAATTCTGAAAAATATTATTCTTGGCTATGGACCAAATGAAATGTTTAGAGTGTTAAGGAAATGATTTCAAGGCCATCGGAGTTTTCAAAATCAAAAACGGAGGTCGGGAGGGTACGTTAAGTAGCTCGGAGCCAAAACGATCATTTCGCGCCCCTAGGAGTGAGATAAATATCAAAGGAGTCTGAGATATTCATATTTACAGATCTCACTCTCTCTTTAAACTCTTCCACTTCATCTCTCTCCATTCTCTCTAGATTTTGGAGCACTTAGGGCGTGATTTAAAACTTTTCGAAGAAGGAAAGTGCGTTGGGGACACCATAGGCTTCAGTATGAACTGAACAAAGTCTCTGATTCATGAAGTTGAAAGGTCTGAGATTTTTGAAAGTTGGAGTCCAAGCTTGAGATTTGAGGTAGGGGTGTGAAGTCTTTCCCTACTTTGATTCTATAGGTCCTTTACATTGTGACATGAAAGATAGTTTGGGATTTATTGAGTTTAGGGTTTTGTATATATATATATATATATATATATATTTATGTAGGTACAAAAAAATTGTAATTACACTTAATCAGATCCCTTTTTCATTATAACCTCGATCTTTAAATACTTTCTCAAATACAATGATTACGCCTTTAATTTCTCTCTTTATTTTTACTTAAGGAATAATACCTTTATTCTTGCCCTGATTTCAGTGCTTGAACATAGGTATTATTGGAGGAAATTCTGGGATTCTTTACTGTATTCGCGCCACCTAAATTCGGGTGACATGGATGGTGACGTGGTTGCCACGCATTGCGTTGGTCGCACGTGTCACCTAACAACTCTTTTTTCCACTACAGCTTACCCCCCAAACCCATTCCAATTTTAGTTGGAATTTGAAAGGGTTTTTCTGTTATGAACGTCGCTTCGCTTGTTCCGCCAGATTGCGTTTGGGCTTCGTGCCCCTGACGGCTGCCGTAATGTCACTTCCACATAAATGCCTATACTTGCTCTTGTATTTTTCGGATCGTTGTAGATTCTGGGCGATTCTAGGAATATCTTCTCGTCTGCTGAGGTTAGTGATTTCCTTTTCTTCCTACTACTATTTTCCTTTTTTCTTTGAAGATATGGGTAAGGCGAGAGGTGTCGAGATTGTTGATGAGTTTGGACCACTGAACTGCTATCAGTCTATTGATGAGTTTTTGGGTGAGGATGAGTGTGGTCAGAGTCTCCCAGAGGTTCCTTCTGTTCCTCCAACACTAGCCAATCCCTCTTCTTCAAAAGATCAGAGTTCTTCGAATTCTGATTTAGAGGACGCTGATCGAGACCTAATTAGGACACCTGTGAATTTGGGAAAACTCAAACTTGACTGTGAGATCCCGTCCGACATTACTCTTAGGAATTATCCTCTTGATTTTAACTTCCGATCTGGGGATGGTTTGAGTGATGATGACATGCTCTTCTCGGCTAGGCATTTTCCCGCCTTTCATTTTTCCCTTCACCCTTTCTATCATCTTGTGCTTAACAAACTAAATTTGGCTCCCTTGCAAGTGAACCCTAACTTCTTTAGGGTTATATCCAGTATTCTTGCCCTTAATCATACTCATGATTTAGAGTTGGGATTAGACGATCTCCTTCTTTGTTATCAGGTCTGTGCTACAAAGAATGAGAGGAATCGGTTCCATTTCTTCCCACGTCCGGGCAGATCGCTCTGTACCGGTCATCCCTCCTCTGACAAGGGCTGGAAAGCCCAACTTGTGGTGGTTGGGGAAAACTGGAAGGTCTCTTCTTCTAAGAAATTTCCCATCCCTCAGAAGTTCGGTGGATTAGGTATCCCGCCTTCTGACTTTCTATCTGAACCTCATTGTGACTGTATTATATGTGATATTGTGCTCTTTAATCAAATTCCATCTTTTGTTGGCGCAGTTAGAGATCTCCTTCCCCGTTCGGAGTTAGCGGCACGCTTGAAGACCCTTGCTGAAAAGGTGTGGAAGAAGGTACCCAAGTCCTCCCTTCTCTTGTGCTCTTCGGTACTCAAAGCTATCTCAGAGAGTGCAGACGGCGTAAAAATGAAGCTTCCTAAAACCACTCGTACCAAAACAAAGAAGCTGTCTGAAGGGAACAACCTCATCAGTCCCCCGACCGATCGAGAAGTAGAAGTGGCCTCGATTTTGCGCAAAAGACATGCCGAGGAGGCGATGGTGGAAAAGTCACTTCCTACTGAAGTGATAGAAATAGAGGAGCTTGTCCCTCCTTTGAAGTCTCAGAAGGCAAATGTCTCAGCTTCTCCTTCGGTTCCGGAACCTAGGGGGCCTCCAGTTGTTAGGACGGCTGAGATGGGTTCTGATGCCCCAAGCTCTTCTGTGGTGGAACCGTGGGTTCATCGGATGGTGAAAGAGAATGGTATGCCTTTATTAGTTGAAGATTCCATTCTCGAAAGCAGAGAATCGATGAAGGCATTTCTAAAAGAGATGTGGCCTCCCCGAGATACGAAGATGATGATGGAGCTTTCTGTTGGCAACCTTTTGGACTCATGTCCTGATGCAGCCCTCAAGGTGAGCAGTAAAGGACGTGTTCTCAACTTCATCATGTGTTCTTCTGTTATTTATCTTTGATGGTTTCGTGTGTCTTTGTAGAGCCTGTTCGGTGTGATGACCATGTGCAAATTGGTTGAGCAGGCGACCGTTAAGGTCAAAAAGGCGGATGTTCGGATTAGAAGGGCTGAGGCAGACTTCGTGGCGGCCATGCGTGAGGTCAACAATGAGAAGGCTAAGTCCCAGGCTCTGCTGCTAGAGAATGAGCAACTCAAGTTTCAAGTGGAGGATCTCTCCAAAAAGAATGAGGAGGTTGAGTTCTAGAGAGCATTGGCTGAATCCCTAACGGCTGAGTCTGAACAGAACGTTAGCTCTTTGCAAGATAGATCGATTAAGCTGGAGAAGGGTGCCAAGGCTCTATTTGATCGGTTGTCTCTTACTGTTCAGATCAGAAATGCAGAAGCTTATTGTCAAGGCTTTGAGGACGCTTTGGCTCCTGAAGCTGATCGATCCTATCCTGGTGGACCTGCTGAATATGATCGAGAGATGGGCTTAATAGGACCCCCTTACCAGGATCCAGAAGAAGGGGATGAGGAGAAGGAGATTGCTAGCATCTTTGAGGATGCTCATACTTCTCAGAAGGATGCGGTTCCACATAGTGGGGAGCCTGCCAATGCCTTGGATTCTCCTTCGGTGCATTAATTCATCAACATATTCTCCTCTTTCTTTTGTAATGCTCTTTGGGGCAGCTTTCATCTGTAAAAGCCTTTTGATTTTGATAGAGAATGTTCTTTTGATTCCTCAAAAATTTGTATGCTTGCTTGTTGTTTGCACTTTACGATTTATGCGACTCCCACTATTTTCATGGGTATGAGGTTAATCGCCCAAGGTACACATTCGAGGTCTCTTTTATATCTAGCCTTGGGATGATCAATCCTTCGCCGTTTCTTTTTGTTTAAGACGTTTGGAAGGTCGTGCCGAAGCGTCGCCTATTTTTCTATGTCGTTCGGCTCTTCATGCCTTATTTTATTTGAGACCTTCAGCCGGCCATGCCGAAGTCTCATTCATTCATTTCTGGCGTTCGGCTGTTTATGCCTTAGCCATTTTCTTTCATTTGAGACTTTCAGCTGGTCATGCCGAAGTCTCATTCATTCATTTCTGGTGTTCAGCTGTTCATGCATTTGCCATTTTCTTTCATTTGAGACTTTCAGCTGGTCATGCCGAAGTCTCGCTCGTTCATTTTTGGCGTTCGGCTGTTCATGCCTTAGCCATTTTCTTTCATTTGAGACTTTCAGCTGGTCATGCCGAAGTCTCGTTCCTTCATTTCTGGCGTTCGGCTATTCATGCTTTAGCCATTTTCTTTCATTTGAGACTTTCAGCTAGTCATGTCGAAGTCTCGTTCCTTCATTTCTGGCGTTCGACTGTTCATGCTTTAGCCATTTTCTTTTGAGACTTTCAGCTGGTCATGCCGAAGTCTCATTCGTTCATTTCTGGCGTTCGGCTGTTCATGCCTTAGCCATTTTCTTTCATTTGAGACTTTTAGCTAGTCATGCCGAAGTCTCGTTCCTTCATTTCTGGCGTTCGGCTGTTCATGCCTTAGCCATTTTCTTTCATTTGAGACTTTCAGCTGGTCATGCCGAAGTCTCATTCATTCTAAATAAAATATTTAAAAATGGTCAAGACAGTGGCATTGCGCGGCTATCATTTGTCGTGCCATGCCACTGCCTTTGTGCAGGATAAGTAGAACTCATTATATCAAATGGACAAAGATCTAACACTCATCCGATGTGGGATAATATTGAGCAAAAGACTTTTGGTTTTTTATTTAAGAGTGCACTTGGGCTTACATGTAATACCTTTTCAGGTGCATTGCATTCCAAGGTTTTTCGACCATGGCTCCATTGCCGTGCATTCTTCGCAGTCGGTATGCCCCTTTCTAATAGCTTCGACTATTTCAAACGGACCTTCCCACTTGGCTGCAAATTTTCCCGTGTTAAGCTCTCTAGTGTTGTTGGTGACTTTACGCAAAACCCAGTCCCCCTGCTCGAACAATCGGGGACTAACTTTTTTGTCGTAGTCTTTGCGAAGTCTTTGCTGGTAAGCCACCACCCTGATTTGCGCGGCTTCTCTCTTTTCCTCTATCAGTTCGATGTCGTGTTCGATTAGGCGATTGTTCTCTTGCTCCTCGAATGATTCAATTCGTTCGGTCGGGATCTCAAGTTCGACCGGGATTACTGCTTCCATCCCATACGTCATGCTGAAGGGACTACTTCCCGTAGGTCTTCTAGGGGTTGTCCTATAAGCCCAGAGTACTTTTGGCAGTTCTTCTAGCCAGCGCCCTTTTCTTTCTTCTAACTTTTTCTTGATATTCTCAAAGATGGTTCTATTGGTGATTTTTGCTTGCCCGTTTCCTTGTGGGTAGGACCTTGAGGAGAGTCGTTGGTTAATTCCATACTTCGTAAAGAATCTCTGGACAAATTGATTGTCCAGATTTTTCCCATTATCCATAACTATTGCAGAAGGTATGCCAAAGTGGCATATCAAGTTGTTCCAGATGAATTTTTTGACCTGTACGTGAGTTACGGAGGCGTATGTTTCTGCCTCGACCCACTTGGTGAAGTAGTCCGTTGCCAGGAGAGCATATCTCTTCCTTTGGGCTGCGATTGGCAGAGGTCCCACCATGTCTATCCCCCATTGGGCGAAGGGCCAAGGGCTGGTCATTGGATTCAATTTCCCCGGTGGTTGATGTAGCAATTGAGCGTGCTTTTGGCACTAGTCACAATTTCTGGAGTATTCCGCAGCGTCGCGGGACATGTATGGCCAGAAGTACCCTATATTCAGGGCTTTGTGTGCTAGTGACCGACCTCCAGAATGATTGCCGCAAACCCCCTCGTGGATTTCCTTCAAGACTTTATTGGCTTCCGAAGGCGTTAGACACTTTAATAATGGCCCCGAGAATGATCTTCTGTAGAGGTGATTATTGATGATTGAATACCTCGAAGACTTCATTCTCAGCTTCTTTGCCTCTCTTTTTTGTTTGGGGAGAGTTCCATTCCTAAGGTATGCCTCTATCGGATCAATCCAGCTCGGCTCTCGTGGGATTGCAAGTATTTCCATTGGTTTTCCTATGCTTGGTTCTCTCAATTCTTCCACTGAAGATACCCTGGTCATAGATTCATCCACGTTGGAGGCTGAGCAAGCTAACCCGTCAGCCGCCTCATTTTCCTCATGCGGTATGTGCTTCAGGACCACCTCATCAAAGTTCTTCATGTCTTCAAGTACTACTTCTCGGTAAGCGTTCATCTTACCCTCTCTGGCCTGGTACTCCCCATTAACTTGGCTCACCACCAACTGTGAATCACTGAACAATGTCAATTTCCTGATCTGTAATGACTTCGCTAGCCGAAGTCCCATAAGGAGAGCTTCATATTTTGCTACATTGTTCGTGGCGTCGAACTCAAATCGGACGGCATGGTGGAGCATAATCCCGTCGGGAGTTCTTACCTCGATTCTTGCCCATGCTCCGGTGTGGCAGGACGAACCGTCTACATATATTTTCCAATGAGATGGACCTTCTTTCTCTTCCACCGGTTCATCGTATTCTAATAGGAATTTGGCCAGTACCTGCCCCTTGCGGGCTGTTCGAGGTATGAAGAGGATGTCATAGGCGCTGAGGTCTATGGCCCACTTCATCATTCTCCCTGTCATGTCCGGCTTGCTTAGTATGGCCTTGAGTGGTAGATTTGTTGGGACGACTATTTGATGTGATTCGAAATAGTGTCTCAGCTTCTTCTTTGCGTGTACTAAAGCTAATATCAACTTCTTGGCTTTTGAATATCTATTTTCAGCATCGGTCATCGTCTTGCTGGAATAGTAAACCGGGCGTTGCTTCCCATCCTCTTCTCTGATCAGTGCTGCACTTATTGATATTCTCGATACGGCTAAGTACAAATGTAGCTTTTCTTCAGGCTTAGGTATTGAGAGTATTGGGGCCGAGGCCATATACTGTTTTAGCCTTTTTAGGGCCTCCGTCTGATCTGTTCCCCAGATTTTGCCTTTTTTCTTTCGGATAACGTCAAAGAATGGCTTGCATTTGTCTAAAAGTCGCGATATGAATCTGCTAAGGGCGGCAATTCGTCCAGTGAGGACCTGGACGTCTCGCTGAGTTTTTGGTTCCGACATATGGATTATTGTCGATGACTGGGATAGGCTTATTTCTATCCCCGTTCTGCTGACCATGTGGTCGAGGAACTGTCCGGATAACACTCCGAACGAACATTTGGATGGATTGAGTCTCAGCTGATGTCTCCTAAGGGTGTCGAACACTTCTTGTAAATGTCGCACATGGTCTTCCCTTCTTTCACTTTTAACCACCATGTTGTCTATATAGGCTTCAACGGTCTTGCCGATCTGACTTCTGAAGACACGATTGACCATCCGCTGATACGTTGCCCCTGCGTTCTTCAAACCAAAGGGCATTACCTTGTAGCAGTAGGTCCCTTGCTCAGTAATGAACGAAGTTTTCTCCTCATCTTTTGGATCCAATGGAATCTGATTGTATCCCGAATAGGCGTCTAGAAAGGTTAGCAGTTTATAGCCTGCAGTGGCGTCTACCATTTGGTCTATTTTGGGTAATGGGAAGCTATCCATCGGGCAGGCCTTGTTTAGGTTCGTGAAGTCAATACAAACTCTCCACTTTCCGTTTTTCTTTCGTACCACCATGACGTTGGATAGCCATTCAGGATATCTTACTTCCCTGATCAGATTAGCCTGGAGCAGGCGATGGATTTCCTCAGCTATTATCTGGTTTCTTTTCGGGGCGAACCTTCTCTGCTTTTGCTTAACAGGGATGCTACTGGGATCCACGTTCAAGGTATGTTTCACCAGACTGGGGTCCACTCCTAGCATGTCAAGGTGAGTCCAGGCGAACATGTCCTTGTTTCTTCTTAATACTTCAATCAATTCTTCCTTTTCTTTGTTCTGTAACATCGTCCCGACTTGCGTGCACTTGTTTTCATCCGGGTTACCTATCTGAATTGTTTGAAGCGGCTCTACTGGCTGGGCTACGCTTTCGGCTTCTTGTAGCTCAGGCATGTCCGACTTCTGTGATTGCTATTGGTCGTCACTCCCCGCAGCTTCTTTGTCTTTCGATGTGCTTCTAATAGTGAGTGAGTAGCATTCTTTTGCTGCCACCTGATTGCCCTGGAGGTCTATTGTTCCCCTTCCGTTAGGGGTAAGACATCTCATCACTTGGTGTAAGGTTAACGGAACACCTTGCATCCGGTGGATCCAGCCCCTTCCCATTATAAGGTTGTAAGATGAACGAACGCCTGCTACTACGAACAACTCCTTGAGTGTCCTTTGTGCCACCGTCACAGAAAGTGCGATTGTTCCGATCGGCAGTACTTTGTTTCCGTCAAAACCCACGAGCGGCCCATCGACTCGTTTGATCTGGTCGCTTCCGATTCCCACTTGCTTGAAAACCTCTATTGTCATTATGTTCGCACTTGATCCGGCGTCAACGAGCAACCTTTTTATCCAGCAATTTGCCACCAGTAGGCTGACTACCAATGGATCTTCGTGTGGGAGTTGTACTTTCAGTAGGTCTGGATCTCCGAACGAGATCTAAGCCTCGGCCCCCATGTCCTGAACAGAATTGACCTCTGTCATCTTTTGTAACCTTTTAGCTTGACGGACGATTGACCTAGACGATCCTTGGTCTCCTCTGGTTGCATAATCGTGTATCGTATTGATCGTCCTGATCGTGTTTGGATTCGGGTTTTCTCTTCGGTCTGGCCCTGTGCGTTCATTCGACTTCGGTTGCTCTTTCACCACATATTCTGTCAGACCCCCTTTGGCAATAATAGCTTCTGTTTGTCCTCTGAGATTACGGCATTCATTAGTGGTGTGCCCATAATCCTGATGTAGAGCACAATGCTTGCTCTTATCTCTGAGCTCGGCTGGGATCCGGATGGGTGGGGGTGTCCAGAATATGCCTCTACTTTTATTTTCCTAGTATAGCCTTGCCAGAGTGCATTTCAGGGGTGTGTTCTTCTCCTCAAACTTGGGGCGCTTTCCTGATGTCGAGAGCGGAGGGGGGATTCTGCCCTGGCCCTTATGTTTATCACCTTTCTCCTTAGGTGATAGGCCGATGCTTATCAAAGCTGTCCTTTGCTGGCGTTGAGCTTCATCTTCTTCGAGGCTGAGGTATCCTTGTGCCTTTGCGTTCAGGTCTCCCATGGTTTTGGGGGTTTTTCTGACTAGAGATGAATGAAATTTCGAGCCAGGGATCATGGCTATTTTGAAAGCTTTTACTGCCGCTGCTTGGTCGTAGCCATCAATCAGGGACATTTCGAGATTAAATTTGGTCATGAAGGATTTCAATGGTAAAGAGGGAAGAAATTGTTTTCTTCTGTCTCCGGTTGCCAATGTACTGTGCGATGAATAGCTCGCACAGCTTTGTGAAACTGGGGATGGTTCCCGAAGGCTGTTGTTTGAACTATGTTAGGGCAGCACCGGACAAATTGGTTGGAAAAACCTTGCACATGAGGTTTTCATCCTCGGCATGCAAAGTCATCCTCTACTGCACATGAAAGAGATGGTCAACAGGGTCTGCCGTTCCGTTAAAGGTGATGAAACTCGGGAGCGTGAACTTCCTCGGGTTCGGCGACCTCCTTATTTCGTCTGAAAAAGGAGATTGTATCACTTTGCTGGCGACTTGGGTTGCTAGATCCGCTGGGGTCAGGTTCTTCAGGTCTTTAATATCAGCGTTAACTTCCTCCAGACGTCGGGTCAGTGCATCGAAACTGGCTTCGGGTCTGGTGGTCAGATTAGAAGAATCGTGACCATTTTGGCCGATTTTCTTTTTATTTCATTTAAATACATCTAAATTATTTAAATGATTATTAATGTTTTTTAAATATAAAATACATGTTTGGGGACTTGTATACAAGTTCAGGAAAGTTTTGGGAGCGTTTAGCAAAGTTGACTTTTTCGTGTCAAGTTGGCCCGGGATGAGAGTCTTGTGGGCCTAGAAAATCTGGAAGTGTTGGAATGACATCAAATTTGGAGAATGACTTAAATAAAATATTTGATGTGCTACAGAGTCGATTTTGTGTCCATAGGAGTTACAAAAATCAAAAACGGAGTCCGGGAAAGTTTAGTGAAAGGTTAGTGGCATTTCGTAAATAGATGAGTTAGGTATATAAATAGCAAAGTAGAGAATTGTTGAATTCATTTCTCATTCTCATTAGTCGCATAGAGAAAGCAATATATATCTATATATAGCAATATCATCTTCTTCCCTTATCCATTGATTTTGAGAGGCTTGGGGTGATATTTAGAATGTGCCGTAGAAGAAGAAGTTGGTCTACACATTGAGGTCTTCAGTTTGATCCATCTGGAATCAAATTCGGAGAAAGTTGATTTCTTTTTTCGTGATAAATTAGAAAAATTATTTGGAAGCTTTTCCAAATTGAGGTATAAATGCCTAACCCATGGAATCTAGAGTTTTTGTGAGTATATTAGTTGTTAATAACAACCAATTGGTTATGTGGGTATAATTAGATGTCTTTCAAGGTTAAAGCATGTTAAATTATACTACTTAGTGATTTATCACTGTTAAATGATGTAATTACATGTTATAATTCCTTGGATGATTATATAAGCATGTTGAGGTTGAATTGTGAACAATTATGATGATTTATGTATAATTGTGAAGGTAACACTTATGAGTTTAATAAAATGTCTTGAAAGCATATTTAAATGTGAAACAAGTTTAATTGTCTATCTAAGTGATATGAAATGTGCAATATGTAAAACATGTTCAATGTGAGAGTATGTGATGTTTAGTTAGAAAATGTGCAAGCATAACAATTAATATTACATTACCTTGAATTGTACAGGTATAGTATCATAAACATAAGGGATTTATCTTCATTGATGTACTGAGGGTGGTGAGCCCTCTTGACAAGTGGCATGGTATTTCGATAAAGCCATGTGGGGCAATTCGAGTGCGAAACACGATGGAGTGATCCTTAATTGGGGCTCCGGACTAGAATGGAAAAGGATACTCCCTAGAACAGGAGTCCTATGATGAGGTAAACTGGTAAAGGACCCTCGGTTAGGTGGGATTAGGCGGCCTGTAAAATTGAAGCCCAATGAATTGTTGAAGAGTATAAGGGAGTTATGCATATCACATTCATTATACACTACTTGTGATATGGTTATGACGTACGAATATTTGCTGAACATGATTAAATGTAAATGTATGCTTATATGGTATTCACAGAACTTATGGAATTAGACATTCCTATTAAGCGTGTTGTAGCTCATCCCATGAGTATTAACTCTTTTCAAGAAATGGAAAGGAAGTAATGGTGTCTCTCCAATTATGAATTGACGAGGAGTGAAGTTGATTTATTTAAAGACCTTGTTATTGCTTTCTTTGAATCTATGTCTGGATTGTGGACTATATGCATGTGGCGAACATGTAAAGACCATTTATGTTTTGGGAACATATATTATTTATGCCTTATAATTCCATACATTATGAGTATGGTAAATGCTAAACAATTTAAATGATGATTCTTTATTTATGTTCATTTTTATGTGTATGAAGTTGTTAGAATGATTGTGTTGATGAATTAGTAAAAATTAGATGTATGTACAAAAATGATGATCTGGTATCCAATACATCAAATGTATGATGTTTTTGCACTTCATTATTATTATAATGTTGTGTTGTTGTTTCTAGGTTGTTAGAATAGAATTTGGACTTAAAATGGACCAAGTATAGAAAAATGAGAGGTTGCATGAATTCTGTTGAAGGTTATTTCGATTATGCGAAATGTCCATTTCACATGATCGAAATGCCTTTGATTATCATAACCATGTTGTGGAATTTTTTTATGGAAGATAGGTCCAATTCTAGTAAGACCTTGATAGTATTTCACAAGTACTTTGATTGATCAACCATTTTGATTGTGCGAAGAGCCAGTTTCGATTGTGCAAGCTCAACACTTCTATTGTATGAAATTGAAATTTTGATTGTCCGAAGTAATTCGATTGTGCGAAACTGCCAATTCGATTCTGCGAAAACTTATTGTTCGTAGTATGTTGGATATGTATGCATGGATTAACGTAGGGCCCATTGGGATGATTGGTGAGGAACATATGCTTACATAATTGTGTATGTAGGGTAAAGACTTTCGCTGTATTTGAAAAGGTTTAGATATTCATCAGGGTTTAAATGAACGGGTGCACCTTCGGTTGCTGGGAGTCAGAAATTGGAGCGTGACAGGGTTGTTCTCTGATGCAATCTTTACTACCACTACATCTCCGCACTACACTAGGTCTCTAATTAGATGATACTTCCTTTCAATGTGTTTTCCACGCTTATGGTTTTTGGAATCCTTGCTTTGAGCAACAACTCCACTATTATCACGATGAAGTATAATAGGTGAGCTTACATGTTGCACAACTTCGAGATTAGAGAGGAATTTTTTTAACCAAACCGCTTCTTTTGCTGCTTCATGACCTGGACATATTCAGCCTCCATGGTTGAATCAGCAATACACAATTGCTTCACACTCCTCCAACATATAGCCCCTCCATATAGCATAAACACAAATTCCAAGGTAGATCTTCTAGAATCCTCATCTGATTGAAAATCAGAATCTGTATAACTAATTGGTACTAGCTCGTCACCTCCATAGACAAGCATATAATCCCTAGCCTATGAGCTAGATACAAGAAAGATACCTCGAACTACAGAAGAGCCCACTGAAGTCTCAGTTGGAGTAATCGTATAGGCATAACCCTGTATCTCCCGTTCTAACTGACCACTCTCCTGATAGCCGGACTGCTGAGTAGAAGCATTAGGAGTCGCTACCTTCACCGGTTACAAACTCCAAACTAATTGTGCGGGCTATGTTGGCAGAGGACCTCTGAATCATGGCTGTAGTCCAAAAGCCTGAGAATCTGTGACCCCACAGCACTATAAGTACCACCTTTTTCTGTGGACAATAGTATTTCCTCGAATCCTCCTCAGGTGTAAGATGTAGCTATGGGCATTCCAACCAACAATGTCCCACTTGTTGACATTGAAAACACTTTAACGTATCCTAAAAGGATCCCATAGGCATAGAAACTATAGAGAATAACTTTGTCTATTGTGGTCCTCGTGAGTATGAACTATTTCACTTATGTTTCTTCCTCAGGTTATCCTCCGAATGAGAAACCACATTTCGAGACTGATTCTTCAAGTCTCGTAGCCTCAAAATATCATTATCGTTAGCCTCAACTAACAATGCTCACCTTACCACCTCTGCATAGATAAGTAAATCCAAGATAATGACCTTGGTTCTTAACTCAAACTAAAGTCCCTTCATAAATCTTCTAGCCTTTGCTTGCTAACTTGATGCCATCTTTGGTGTAAATCTAGACAAAGCTATAAATTTGTTCTCATAATCCATCACATTCATTCCTCCCTGAATTAAGTGTATGAACTTATCCTGCAATGCTTTCTTCACTGTATTCAAAAAATATTTCTCCAAGAACAACCTCCAGAAAGTTTCCCATTCCATATCCCTCGCCTCATAAATATGGGTCATGGACTTCCCCCACAAGTTCGCTGCCCCTATAAGCTAAATGGGAATCATTAAGATTCTTAGATCATCCTCATCTATCCTTAACACATCAAATGTCTTGGATATTTGCTCAAGCCAATCCTCTACAACCATTGAATTTGCTCTTCCATCAAACATAGGAGGATTCATCTTTTTGAACATTTCTAGAGCCTTCATCACCCTATTTCCTCCTCCATGTGCTTAATTTTGTGGCCATTCTAGCCAACAACTGTATGGCAGTAGTCATTTCTCTATCCAATTCTGCCCCCTCCATCAATGGTGGTGGAGCATGATCCATTCCCCTACCATGACCTCTCCTTGATGGCATGATTCTAATAAACATTCCCAAGAGAGATTAATTATAAAACCTCAATTTTTTTTATTTAAATACGTGGTTAATTAATTGTTAAGCTTGATTATATAGTAATTGCATGCTTATGTGTGTGGGTCTTGGGACTACTTTAAAAGTTCTAAAAAGGATTTTAAAGTACCTTAGGACCATAGTGGGATGGAGCTAAGGTTCAAGTAATTTTTTAGAATTTTTACGAAAAGTTACTATTCATGGTTCGGGTTTTTTAAGAAAATAACTTCGGATCACTTAAGTGACGTGGGGGTATGAATGAACTTAGAGGGGCTTTGGTGAAGTTTGTTGAAATGAGGGGCTAATGTGTAATTTTGAAAACATTTTCTATAAATATCCTAAATTGGTTGACTTTGTCATAACTCAAATCATATTTCTCTCTCTAGAGATCAGTTCTATAACTCTTTCCACTCCTTTCTTTCATCTTTTTGGTTGATCTTAGTTTTGGAGGCATAGAAGTGTGATTCGGGCCTTGAGACTTACGATGAAAGGTGTTCCCTTCGGGATTACCTATGTTCTTCACCGATTAGAAAATTTTTCGGTAGATTTTAAAGTGTTTTTTGGCTAGGGCAGATTCTAGGGCTTGGGGCTCTCTTAATTTTTTTAGCTTGAATTCGAGGTAGGGGTGTGATTCGTTGGTAAGTATATCAATTAAATTACCACACTTCGCAATAGAACGAATTCCTTGCAGAATAGGGATATCGAAAGGGGTGTCGAACCTTAGGGACTATGGTCTGAATGTGTTGGTATATGGAATTAGTTCTAATTAAATTTAAAACAAAAGAAGTCTGACTTTTATATCTAAATTAACTAATGAAACAATTAAAATAAATCAAAAGAAACTAGAGTGTAGAAAATATGAGATAAATCTAGGGTTATTGACTTCACCACTAACTTCACAATCAATGGTCAATTGAACTAACTAAGTGGTATTGGTGGCTACAAGCTCACCTCCATCCATCAAGAAGATAACATATGATTAAGGCGAAGTCATGGACTATCTTCGATTGGCATAGGCCATCTGCCTAACTACTCTACTCTAGGGTACAGTATGGTCCATCTTCTCTAGACATAATCCATCAAAACTTCTAATGATATATTCAGTGAGAACTATTGTGTAATAATCGCTCTCATAATCACATAAAATATGAGAGATTGAGTTCAATAACAATAATCATGTATCTAAGACAAGATAAGAAATCATTGAAACTGAATTTATAAGACTTTATTGCTCAATTATATAAGAAGAATACTCTAAATCATACAATCTAGGCATGAATACAAAAATCTCCCATAATTAAAACAATCAAACCATTGATGCTTAATTAGGGCTACATCAAAACCCTAATAGATGAACTAGCCGCTCATGGTAGAAAAGACTGCTTCAACGATTGAGGAAGAAGGCATCATCTTTATGGAATACGCGCAAGACTTCGTTCTCCAATGCTTCTCCACTCCAAAACTCTACAAATTTTGTCTAAAAGACTCTCAAAAGTGTCTCAAGCCCCCTCAAACAGCCCCCAATTCGCCACTTTTAAACCCCCAAGAGAATACATAAAGTCCTAACCCAATTAGGAGATAATTAGGGTTTTCCCGCAGCACTAAACAAGTGGATTTTTTTGTTGACGTTCGGCTCAAGTTTTGACCCACTATAAGTCCGATTCACGGAATTTTCATGAAATCACAAGATAATCTACCACTAAGAAAGTAAAATATGCAAATTAAGAAGCTAGAATGCGTAACATTCAACACCGATCATGTAGAGACCGTGACCAATTTTGGTCGATTTTGTATTTTTCGCATAATAATTGCCATAAATGCATTTTGATTAATGTTTAACATGTTTCTAGTGTGGGGAACATGTTTGGGGAGTGTTTTAAAGGTTTTGCAAAGTTTTCAAAAGATTTGGAGAAGTTTGACTTTTTGGTCAAACCGGGGCCCGGGATGTGACTTAAGTGGGCCTGGGAATCCAGAAAATTTTTGAAAATAATTATTTTTGGGAATGGCTTAGATGAAATGTTTATAGAGTAAAGGAAGTGATTTCAAGACCGTAGGAGTTTTCAAAATCAAAAAGGGAGCCCGGGAAGGTACGTTAAGTGGTCGGGGGGCATTTTAGTCATTTTCCATGCCTTAGATATTTTAAATGTCACGCCCCAGAATCCGGACCGCCGGGACTCCCCCGGACCGACCCTGAATCCCGAGTGTGAACCAGTTCACTCAACCCCATGAACAATCTCAATTACACTCGTGCATTAGTATCAAGGTTTGATACCATGCTATAACACCCCGGTTTCTAACTCTCGGAGAATCGGAGGTTAAACTGTGTATTTAACCCCATAGACCCTCATTACCATTGTTTAATACAGAGGCTTAACTCAATTCTTGCATATAAATGCATACAACTCCATCTTAACCAATCCCCATGGGCCCTACATCGAATTATACACCTTAGTGAACATTTACTTGTCCACACTTTCAAGAATCACTCACTTTCAAGCCTCAAAACTCACTGTGTTTAACATATAAAATTGAGACCTACACCATTGGATAGAGAATCCAAAAATATTCAAGTTAAAAAAAAACCACACTTAATTCCAATCTAAAACGAAGAAATTATGTCGAAATGAAGTTTTGGAAAAACTTGTGAATAGTAATTTCGATTGTTCGAAAATGGGATTTCGATTGATCGAACTGACATCTCGATTGATCGAAATTAATCTCGATTGTGCGAAGTTTTCACCCTCTCGGGACCCCAGACCTGCAATATTTTGATTGATCGAAATGGGGGTTTCGATTAATCGAAATTCCCCCTGTCTGGACTCTAAAAAACATCATAAAACATCAACCCTTCGCCCGATAGAAATGGGGGTTTCGATTGTGCGAAATAGGCATTTTGCATGATCAAAATGCACCTCCCGGGACTTCCAACAACCCTATACATGGTCTATATGAAGCCCAATCAACATCCTATCATCCTAGAACCCCATATACATGGTCTATAACATAAATGAAAGATTCCAACACCAATTACAAATGATATAACATCATACACACACACCAACATATGCGTTTAAATCTCAAATCCTTCAAAATCATAGAAATTTCCTAGGTTCACCATACACCCAAAACTCAAGCGTATAAACCATCCTTGATCCCCAAATTCATTTCCATAACACCATACATAAAAGAAATCAAATAGTCCTTCAAGCATACATTCATCAAGTCTCAAATGACGAAAATCATTATACATGTATTTCTCAAAAGTATCCTTCCTACAAGTGTGACATTTACATTTGGAGTTCATAAATAAAAGAAGATACAAATGTAAAGGCAACACTACAATTATGGTCAACATGCCACAAGCCGACATGGACATTTATCTACATCCCAAAAGATCAAAAATCCAAAAAAAAGAACCCAACAAGGTCCATTGAGCAAATCATGATTCATCCTCCATCGGCGCCTTATCTGAAAAAGTTTATATAAATAGGGGGTGAGCAACACTGCGGCTCAGTAGGAATGATCCACCCAACCCCACTCTAACTCAGGCGGCCATGCATGGATGCATATCAAATTCCTACATGTCTATATGACAAGTATACATGCTTTTAACCCATAAACAAACACGTTTTTCAAATCATGTGTGATGCTTCACATCTCAATGCATTTACATATATATATATATCCAATTGAGCAAGCCACAATATATATATATAACTCACGCCACATAAATCCGGAAATCACTTCAATGGGGACTAGCTTATCACTCCATCCATAATAAGGGTCTCTTCGACACCCAAACTCTGCTTACGCTTTATCGGGTTGCTAACCCTAAGGGAGTGCCTCCTCTTGGCCAAGTTTTGGGTCTTTCACCCTAGGGACCATTCCCTTACCTTAATTCTCAATGTTGTCACGCCCCAAAAACTCATTTTTTATATAGTGCACATAATCACATCAATACACTTATTCCACACTATGAATGCAATTTTGTCAAATCAATGCATTTTCCTTTCCCTCAAGATTGTCACAATGCCATCACACTCATATCATGAAAATCATCATGCTTATGCATTTAACAAGAAAAATCATATCTTTCATGCACAAGTCTATAAAAACTCACATTTTTCATATTTTCACCAAATGATCACATTTTTCATCAAAAACATTCATAGTCTCATTTGCACATACACAACATACATAAGCCCTAACTAACATGTTAGACATATCCATGTGCATAAATCACATTTTCATACATATATACATATACACAAAGCCCTAAACTCAAGAAATCCCAGTCTATCTTTCATGTCACAAGTATGTGACCTATAGAATCAAAGTAAAGATGAGTCTAGCACCCCTACCTCAATTTCCCAAGCTTTGAATCCAACTTTGAGAAATCCCAGCTTTCTTAACTTCACGAAATGGAGACTTTGATCGGTTCAAACCGATGCCCTTGATGTCCCTACACACTTTTCTTCTTCAAGATCTTCCAAATCACACCTTAAGGCCCTCAAACTCTAGAGAGAAGGGAGAGAGATGAAGTGGGTGACGTAGAGAGAGAGAGATCTGTAAAATGAAATGTCTCAGACCCTTTTTGATATTTATCTCAACCCTAGGGGCGCAAAATGACCATTCTACCCCCGGCCACTTAATGTACCTTCCCGAGCTCGGAATTAATTCCTGAAAACTCTGTTGGACTCGAAATCACTTCCTTAACACTCTAAAAATTTCATCTAGTCCATAATCAAAAATAAAATTTCTCAAAATTTTCCCAAAATTCCCGGACTCACTTAACCTAATCCCGGGCCCCCGTTGACTAAAAAGTCAAACTTTTTCAAAAGTTTCCAAAACTTCCCAAAACCATATTTCAACCTTCTAAACATGTTTCCCGCATTCAAAACATGTTAAATATCATTTAAAATATGCTTAAAGCAATTAATGACAAAAATTAAAAAACTGGCCAAAATTAGGCACGGTCTCTACAACCTCCCAACCTTATAAGAATTTCATCCTCAAAATTAGAATGTACCTCAAGTGGTGACCAACTCGGGATACTTTGAGCGGACTTCTTGTTCTCGCTCCCATGTAGCTTCTTCCACCCCATGATGCTTCTAAAGCACCTTAACCAATGGAATGGTCTTTCCCCGAAGCACTTGCTCTCTATTGTCCAAAATCTGAATTGGTCTTTCCTCGTATGACACATCCTCCTCCTCCTCAAGGTCTGCCCAATCGAGTACAAGTGAAGGGTCTGGCTCATACTTCCTCAACATAGACACATGGAAAGTGTTGTGCACACTTGACAATTGTGGTGGCAATGCTAAGCGATAAGCAACCTCTCCTACCCAATCCAAAATCTCAAATAGTCCGATGAACCGTGGCGCTAGCTTGCCACTATGACCGAACCTCATCAAACCTCTCCGTGGTGAGACCTTCAGAAAAATATGATCTCCCACCTCAAATGCTAATGGTCGCCGTCTTCTATCAGCATAACTTTTTTGACGACTCTGAGCTATAAGCAATCTTTGCCGAATCAACTTGATCTTCTCCGTAGTTTCCTGAACCAAATCTGGTCCCAAAGAAACTATCTCTCCAACCTCAGTCCAACAAATAGGTGACCTACATGGTCTACCATACAAAGCCTCGAATGGAGCCATCTTAATGCTAGCTTGATAGCTATTATTGTATGCAACTCCACTAAAGGAAGGTGATCTTCCCAACTAGCCCGAAGGTCAAGTACACATGCCTGCAACATATCCTCCAAAATCTGTATAGTACGCTCAAACTGACCATCCATCTGAGGATGAAAAGCAGTACTAAAGTGAAGGTCCGTATCAAGTGCTGCTTAGAAACTCTGCCAAAACTGAGATGTAAATTATGGGTCTCTATCTGAAATAATAGAAACTGGCACACCATGAAGTCTAAGGATTTGCTCAATATACAATCTACTGAGAGTATCCACATCATCGGTCACTCTAATAGGAATAAAGTGAGCCACCTTCGTCAATCTGTCAACGACTACCCAAACTGCATCATGACCCTTCCTCGACCTTGGAAGTCCCGTCACAAAGTCCATAGTGACATGCTCTCATTTCCACATAGCCACAGGCAATGGCTGCAACAACCCTGCCGGTCTCTGATGTTCGGCCTTCACTTGTTGACAAGTGAGGCACCTCGCCATAAACTAAGCTACATCCTTTTTCATACCCTTCCACCAATACTATCAGCGTAGGTTATGATTCATCTTGGTACCATCTAGATGTACTGCTAGTCTCGAGTTATAAAACTCTTTCAGGATCTCATCCCGACAAGCTAAGGGAACAAACATTTTCCCCTTGAATCTCATGCTCACATCCGAATGGACTGTCCATCCATCCACCACTTCACCACCTGAAATTCGTGTGCGAATAGTCTCAACCTCACTATCCTTCCTCTGCTCTTCAATCACTCTACTCACAAGAGTTGGTTGAGCGATAAAAGTGAATAACATTGCCGGTCCATCATCCTCACTGAAATACAATCCCATTTCTGAGATATCTTCCATCATCTTCCACTCCCGTATGGCTAAGCTCGCTAAGCTACCATATGACTTTCTACTCAATGCATCTGTTACCACATTGGCCTTTCCCGGATGATATTGCAAGTCGAAGTCATAATCTTCTATGTATTCTATCCACCTCTGTTGCCTCATATTCAAATCCTTTTGTGATAAAAGATATTTGAGACTTTTGTGATCCGAAAACACTTCAAACTTCTCACCATACAAATAATGTCTCCACACCTTAAGTGCAAAGATCACGACTGCCAATTCCAAGTCATGTGTCGGGTAATTCTGTTCGTGCGTCTTCAACTGCCTTGAACCATACGCCACTACTCGTTCAGTTTGCATTAGCATACATCCCAAACCAAGTTATGAAGCGTCACAATAAATTGTATACCCCAACCCACGTTCTGGAATGATCAAAATTGGAGCCGAAGTCAACCAGCCCTTTAATTCCATGAATGCATGCTCGCAAGCATCATCCCACACAAATTTCACTCCTTTTTGAGTAAGCTTTGTCATCGGTGCTGCTAACCTCGAAAAGTCCTTCACAAACCTTCGATAATACCCGGCCAATCCCAAGAAACTACGTATCTCAAATACGCTGTTAGGTCTTTCCCAACTCATCACCGCTTCTATCTTGGATGGATCTACGAAAACCCCTCCTTTGGACACAACATGCCCAAGGAATTTTACTTCTGCTAGCTAAAATTCACATTTCTCATATTTGGCATATAATTGATGTTCTCTTAGAAGTTGCAATACAATCCTCAAGTGACCCTCGTGCTCCTCTTCTGAAGATGAGTACACTAGGATATCATCAACAAATACAACCACAAACTTGTCCAAGTAAGCATTGAACACTCTATGCATTAGGTCCATGAATGCTGTCGGTGCATTCGTCAAACCAAATGGCATCACCAAAAACTCGTAGTGTCCATATTGTGTGTGAAAGGCAGTCTTCGGAATGTCCGCCTCTCTAATCCCCAACTGATAATAGCCCGATCTCAAGTCTATCTTTGAGAAACATCTCAAACCCTTAAGTTGGTCGAACAAGTCATCTATCCTTGGCAAATGATACTTATTCTTAATTGTTGCCCGATTTAACTTTCGGTAGTCAATGCAAAGTCGCAAGGACCCATCCTTCTTCTTAGCAAAAAGAACCGGAGCTCCCCAAGGCGAAGTACTAGGACGTACAAATCCCTTGTCTAGTAGCTCTTGCAATTAATCCTTTAGCTCTTTTAACTCAGCCGGTGCCATTCGATATGGTGCCATCGAAATGGGCTCAGTACCTGGAGCAAGATCTATCACAAACTCCACTTCCTGTTTCGGAGGCAACTGTGTCAAGTCCCCCAAAAATACATCCATAAACTCACACGCTACACGAGGAATCTCTCCAAGTGTCTCATCATCACCATCAACTAGTAGGCTCACTAAGAAATGCCTAAGCCCTCTCTGATCACTCGAACCATGCAAAAATGACAAGTAGAAGTCATCTCACTCCCCCACAAAACATATACTAACACCAGAGGGTGTACACAAGGTCACTCTTCCCTGATGACAATCAATATTGGCTCTATAGGTCGATAACCAATCCATACCCAAGATCACATCAAAGCTAGACATCTCAAGGAGAATGAAATCAAACATTAGTCGATGTCCCAAAATCTTGATCTCGCAAGATCGGCACACATCACTCAAAACCACTCTACCACCAACTGGCGTATCAATGCATAAAATTGAGTTCAAAGATGACACCTCCAACCCCAAAGTACAAGCAAATGCATATGATATGAATGAATGTGATGCACCCGAATCCACTAAAACCCTAACCCACGAGCTAGATACAAGAAATATACCTCGGACCACTGACGGTCCCGTCGAGGTCTCTGCTGGGACAAGAGTAAAAGCACGGCCTTGTGACCTCTGGCCCTACTATCCTGGACCCTGATATCCCGACTACTGATTGGGAGCACTAGACGTGGCTCTTCTAGTAGGTGCCCATGAACTTTGAACTGAAGGCACTGTCTGCTGTGGTGGCAATGCCCTAAAACCTGACTGTGAAGTCGCAGGCTGTGTAGGACGTTGCTGAGAACCAGTACCACCCTGCACACTCTTCTTCTGTGAGAAATTCCAACTAATATGCCCTATTTGATGACAATGGTAACACTTTTTATCTACCACTAATGGAACTTGCCCTTGAGTACACTCAGCCATTCTGTGTCCCGATTTCTGGCAATTGAAACAGACTATTCTCGATTGAAAAGATCCAAAAGGTATAGCCACAGAACTCACTGATCGGGTTTGTTGCCTTTGTGAGGATAACCCACCAACCCTCATCTTCTTTCTAGCACGGTTGTCCGTAAGGGATCCCGTGCCACTTGCTTGGTTCTGTGCTTCTCTTATTCTTTGATTATCATTGCTAAACTCTTCAGAAATCAATGCTCTCTCCACTACCGCTGCATAGTTGGTCAAACCTAAAATCCCAACCTTGTCCCGTATGTAGGTTCAGAGACCTCTTATGAATTGCTTAATTTTAAGCTCTTCCGTTGGGATCATCTCCTTTGCAAACTGAGCTAAGGAGGTAAATTTTGTCTCATACTCCATCACCGTCATTTTCTCTTGAACAAGGTTGAAGAACTCTCTTCTCATACTGTCCTTCATCGTCACTGGAAAGTACTTCTCGAAGAAAAGCACTTGGAATGTATCCCATTCCATTGTCTCCAAATCATGGTAGTCTCCCAAGAATTTCCACCAACGTTTGGCGTCATCCTTAAGATAGTGAGTGGCTACCTTAACTTTCAAGTCCTCCTTTATTTCAAGTACATTAAGGAGTGTAACCATCTCATCCAACCAACTTTCCGCTACCATTGGATCGGATCCCCCAGAACACGACGGCGGACTATGTTTCTTAACATGCCCCAACGCCATTATCATCCTACTAGGAGGAGCTGCTCTAGGTGGAGCTTGGGTCTCCTCTTGATTTTCCCGTTGCGTTTCCCTTGCAATTTGTCGCATGGTAGTGACCATGTCGAGCATAAATTGCTCCCCTCCAATGGGGACCACTTCCGGTGTCCTCTCACGAGCTCTTCTTGGTGGCATCCTTCTATATAGATGACAAGAAGATATTTAGAATTTGTGCATGAATCTATTGGACCAATTCACATCATGCATACTAAACATGCTAAAGCACTTCACAAATAACATGTTATGTTAACAATTTAACACAAAAGTTTCCAAGAAATATGCACTTAATTCCTAACTTATACTCATAACCTCAATTCACAATTTTAGAAGCCATCAAGTCCTTTCAATCCAAAATGTGATCTAACCATTTCCCGTCATCCGTAGGTATTCAAACCCGGTTAGGCTCTAATACCCACCTGTCACGCCCTAGAATCCGGACCGCCGGGACTACCCCGGACCGACCCCGAATCCCGAGTGTGAACCCGTTCACTCAACCCCATGAACAATCTCAATTACACTCATGCATTAGTATCAAGGTTTGATACCATGCTATAACGCCCCGGTTTCTAACTCTCGGAGAACTGGAGGTTAAACTGTCTATTTAGCCCCATAGACCCTCATTACCATTGTTTATTGTGGAAGATTAACTCAATTCTTGCATATAAATGCATAACAAAATCTTAACCAATCCCCATGGGCCCTACATTGAATCATACACCTTAGTGAACATTTACTTGTCCACACTTTCAAGAATCACTCACTTTCAAGCCTCAAAACTCACTGTATTTAAAATATAAAACTGAGGCCTACACCATTGGATAGAGAATCCAAAAATACTCAAGTTAAAAAAAAATCACACTCAATTATGATCTAAAACGAAGAAATTACGTCGAAATGAAGTTTTAGAAAAACTTGTGAATAGTAATTTCGATTGATCGAAAATGGGATTTCGATTGATCGAACTGGCATCTTGATTGATCGAAATTAATCTCGATTGTGCGAAGAATTCACCCTCTCGGGACCCCAGACCTACAATATTTCGATTGATCGAAATGGGGGTTTCGATTAATCGAAATTCCCCCTGTCTGGACTTTAAAAAATATCATAAAACATCAACCCTTCGCCCGATCGAAATGGGGGTTTCGATTGTGCGAAATAGGCATTTCGCATGATCAAAATGCACCTCCTGGGACTTCCAACAACCCTATACATGGTCCATATGAAGCCCAATCAACATCCTATAATCCTAGAACCCCTCATACATGGTCTATAACATAAATGAAAGATTCCAACACCAATTACAAATGATATAACATCGTACACACACACCAACATATGCGTTTAAATCTCAAATCCTTCATAATCATAGAAATTTCCTAGGTTCACCATACACCCTAAACTCAAGCGTATAAACCATCCTTGATCCCCAAATTCATTTCCATAACACCATACATAAAAGAAATCAAATAGTCCTTCAAGCATACATTCATCAAGTCTCAAATGACGAAAATCATTATACATGTATTTCTCAAAAGTATCCTTCCTACAAGTGTGGCATTTACATTTGGAGTTCATAAACAAAAGAAGATACAAATGTAAAGGCAACACTACAATTATGGTCAACATGCCACAAGCCGGCATGGACATTTATCTACATCCCAAAAGATCAAAAATCCAAAAAAAAGAACCCAACAAAGTCCATTGAGCAAATCATGCTTCATCCTCCATCGGCGCCTTATCTGAAAAATTTTATATAAATAGGGGGTGAGCAACACTGCGGCTCAGTAGAAATGATCCACCCAACCCCACTCTAACTCAGGCGGCCATGCATGGATGCATATGAAATCCCTACATGTCTACATGACAAGTATACATGCTTTTAACCCATAAACAAACACATTTTTCAAATCATGTGTGATGCTTCACATCTCAATGCATTTACATATATATATATATCCAATTGAGCAAGCCACAATATATATATATAACTCACCCCACATAAATTCAGAAATCACTTCAATGGGGACTAGCTTATCACTCCATCCATAATAAGGGTCTCTTCGGCACCCAAACTCTGCTTACGCTTTATCGGGTTGCTCACCCGAAGGGAGTGCCTCCTCTTGGCCAAGTTTTTGAACTTTCACCCTAGGGACCATTCCCTCACCTTAATTCTCAATGTTGTCACGCCCCAAAAACTCATTTTTTATATAGTGCACATAATCACATCAATGCACTTATTCCACACCATGAGTGCAATTTTGTCAAATCAATGTATTTTCCTTTCCCTCAAGATTGTCACAATGTCATCACACTCATATCATGAAAATCATCATGCTTATGCATTTAACAAGGAAAATCATATCTTTCATGCACAAGTCTATAAAAACTCACATTTTTCATGTTTTCACCAAATGATCACATTTTTCATCAAGAACGTTCATAGTCTCATTTGCACATACACAACATACATAAGCCCTAACTAACATGTTAGACATATCCATGTGCATAAATCACATTTTCATACATATATACATATACACAAAGCCCTAAACTCAAGAAATTCCAATCTATCTTTCATGTCACAAGTATGTGACCTATAGAATCAAAGTAAAGATGAGTCTAGCACCCCTACCTCAATTTCCCAAGCTTTGAATCCAACTTTGAGAAATCCCAGCTTTCACAACTTCATGAAATGGAGACTTTGATCGGTTCAAACCGATGCCCTTGACTACACACCTTCCTTCTTCAAGATCTTCTAAATCACACCTTAAGGCCCTCAAACTCTAGAAAGAAGGGAGAGAGATGAAGTGGGTGACGTAGAGAGAGAGAGAGATCTGTAAAATGAAATTTCTTAGACCCTTTTTGATATTTATCTCAACCCTAGGGGTGCGAAATGACCATTTTACCCCCGGCCACTTAATGTACCTTCCCGAGCTCAGAATTAATTCCCGAAAACTCCGTTGGACTCGAAATCACTTCCTTAACACTCTAAACATTTCGTTTAGTCCATAGTCAAAAATAAAATTTTTCAGAATTTTTCCAAAATTCCCGGACTCACTTAACCTAATCCCGGGCCCCCGTTGACCAAAAAGTCAAACTTTTTCAAAAGTTTCCAAAACTTCCCAAAACCATATTTCAACCTTCTAAACATGTTTCCCTCATTCAAAACATGTTAAACATAATTTAAAATATGCTTAAAGCAATTAATGACAAAAATTGAAAAACCGGCCAAAATTAGGCACGGTCTGTACATTAAATATCTAGCTGAGGTTGATCCCAGCCATTTCACACGGATCCTTCTCTCTCTAACGTTTCCCTCTTCTCCTCTCTACCTTCACTCTACATTTCGGAGCCGTTCGGGTGCGATTCAGTTGGTGTGTGTGCGATTCAGTTTTTGCGATTCAGTTTTTGCGATTCAGAAAGGTAGACATCGCTGGAATTTTGGTGAAGTGCTTGGAAGGCCTTCATTTTTGAGGTAGGGGTTCTTCTTCTCTTCTAATAATCGATTCTAGGGTTTCGGGTGAAGAAGAGAGGTGTAGGTTGTGTTTCACATGCTTTAGGATGGTGAGAGGTGTGAAAAGTTATGTTTTCTCCTTCTGTAGACTCTTATATTTTCACAATTATGTCCATTGTGTTGGTGGTAGCATGTGGGTTTGAAGTGGGTGAGTGTAAGAAATTGATACATAGGCATTATGTGCTCAATTTGGTGTATATGTGAAAAACGTGTGCCAAGTGTCATATATGTGATTATATGTGGAAATATGGTTGTTGAATTCATGTTAGTTCTATGTACTAAAATTATGCATTGAGTGTAGCATGAGTAAAATATGCTAATTTTGAAGTTATATGCATATGAGATAATATATGCATGTGTTATACATATATGTGCTATATGTGGTGTATGGTGATGAGGAACATACTTTTTACTTCTTTTAGTATCAATGAGTATGAGTAAAGCATGAAATAAAATATCATGTGTTTATGCATTTATATTGCATATGTGGGGGAGTTGCGGGATAATGATGCAAATAAGGTGCACGGGGCTTCGGAGTGGTCCAACCGTGTGGTGGAATGTGGTGAAATTATCCACTATGTATGGCCCTCGGAGTGGACCCACCATACTAAGGCTTAATGCCTAGGATCGGAGTATGTCCAATACTAATGACCCCTCGGAGTCATCCCGGTCATTGGATGGTTATCGGAGAATGTCCAAGATTTGTGAGCCTCGGAGTTGTCCCCTCACTCCATGAAAATCCTATACATTGCTATGGTAGAATGACCTTTCGGAGTTGTCTCGGTCATTGGATGGTTAGAGGAGGTGTCCAAGGTTACATGATCCTCGAAGCGGGCCAATCATGTGGGGTATCGGATGAGGAACGAGCGAGAGAGCATTTACTTTCCTTAATGCTTTTATGTTTGAACATGTTATACATGATTCATAAAATATGCAATCCTCTTTAATTGCATTGTTAAATTATTTATGAGATTGTGGATGTGGCATGTAGTGTATTCATATGCATCTATGTAGGTCGGTGTCGAGTCAGCACTTAGAAGGGTTGGGGAACCTTTACTGAGCCGCAGTGGTGCTCACCCCTTTATTCTAAACTCTTTTACAGATAAAGCGCCGATGGCGGATGGGACTTGAGTGTCCAAGAAGAGTTCTAGTTATATTTTGCTATATTTTGGACATATGTACTTTTGGCTATCTGTGCCGGCTTGTGGCACGGTAATAATCTAGTTGTAGTCATGGTAGAATTTGTTGCATTTTGAACCTTTTGCATGAATTCTTGTAATGACTATAAACTTGGAAAAACCATATGAATGATATGTATCTTTTGAGAAAAGTGCGTGTTGGAGATGTATGGTACCATAGCATCATTTTCCTCTTTAGTTATGATTTCTTGTATGGTTAATCATGAGCAAATGGAGTATGAAAAATATGTATGCATGAGTTGTGGAGTGAAGATGGTAAGAAAAATAGATGGAATTACATTTCAAGTATGAAATGCATGTTATGTGAATTTACTTGATGGCCATTGAGGCATTAGAGTAGCCAGTGGGGGGACACATGCCCAAAAGTGTCCATTTTGAGTTCAAGGAGTGAATGAAATTTATTTATATAGTAAGATAATTGTGTTAGCTTCGATTTTATAGGTCATGGACCTTGTTTGTATTTAAATTGAGAAAGATATGCATGTTTTAGTGCAAGAGTGGTTAATCTGACCCACACCCACTAATTTGAGCATAGCTTGAGTTGTGGTTGGTATTATTGAATGAATCAAATTGTGTTAGAAACTAGACCTATTGAGGATGATCCATGTCAAATTTCAAGTCAAATGGACTTACGGATTGAGAGATATTAGCATTTGAAGTTAGGTTGAGGAGTGTTGTCAAAAATCCAGGTCTGGTGCAGTTTAAGGTGACTCAAAGTCAGCTTTGAGGCGCCTGAAAATCTTTGAGGCGACTCAAAGTTGAGTTTGAGGTGCCTCAAAGTGCTATTTTTGAAGTCATGAACTCTCTGGAAGTTCCAGGCGCCTCAAAATGGAGTTTGAGGTGCCTCAAAGTCCGGTAAACCTTAAAAATGGGAAATTTTATGATTTTTCATAATCTAAGAGTGGAAATGGAATGTCCTGGATGCATAGACCGATGTGTGGCCCATTGGGATGGATAGTGATGAGAATACACATAGATAATTACATGCGTATGATTAGCTTCCGTAGTAATTCGAGGGAATTGAGGAGGTTCATTGGGGTTAATGAACTGGTTCACCTCCGATTTTCCCGGGAGTCGGGAAATTGGGGCATGACAGATCACACCCCCAAACTTATATATTGCTAGTCCCTTGGCAATAGAATAAAATAAAACAAAAACATAGAAAACTACTAAACACTAACTAAACTACCTAAACTCCACTTTGGTGGGAGAAACGATTGCATTTAGTATATGCAACAAGCCTTTGAACCCGTAGGTTCCCCTTAGTGGACAAGTTATAATCTCATGAGGGTTTCTAGAAATGATGCCCACAAACATTCAAAAATCATGTTTAAACATTTAATTAAGAAGAAGATTACAATATATAGTTACAAACTTGCTTTCAAAAATAATTTCAAACTTTCAAATTCCACATTTCAAAGCAATGGTCCCCATGCATAATTCACATCAGCACATCTCAAAGCAACCAACTCTAGCTCCTTCGTGAAAAGTGAACTAGCAATCATCTCATGTGGTATAACCCGGCTCCAAATATATTAAATCACATACCCCTTCAACTCACTAGCTCCCCTTATTGAAATCATACTTCCAAACACAAATACATGACTTTTTTCAATTTTTTTCTTGTTCTTTCTTTTCATTGCTTTATTGGTTGTGCAATGTCTTGGTCTATTAAGCTCTCTAGAAGATCCATGTAACAAGCTTTCAATCAGTGATTCCTAAACTAGATGACTTTAAGGCATTAAGTGTCAAGACACCTCGAAGTACCTAATAATTTGAATCAACCAAGCTACAAATCAAGACAACCAATGCTCATCTTTTCTCACCCCTTCACTTTTGACGCGAACACTCCATGCTTCCTGAGGCATAGAGGCCCGGTTACTCATGAAAAGGATCAAATTAATTTGTTATTTATCACATATTCATCGGTACTCATTCTCAAGAGATACTAATTAATATCAAGCATATGTAACACGAAAACTCAGAGCCAAAGTTTATACCTCACAAGATTATGCTAGTGTGTTCACGCATGTGAGAAAACTAAAACCAATCAACCCAAAGCATGTTAACACAAACAATGATTAAAACCACTAGAGTCAAACCCCAGTTTTCAAAAATTTAAAACAAACTCAAGAAATGCAAGTTAAGCACCTACATAGAGTATTAATCCCTTGAATAATGTAAAAAAATCCTATCTAAAAATAAAAGAAAATAAAATAAAATAACCAAACAGTCCTAAAAATAAGAAGAATTTCATAAAAAAATTTCCCCCATTGCAATAAAGCACATAAATAGGCATAACCTGTCACGCCCCATAATCTGGACCGCCCAGACTCCCCCGGACCAACCCGAATCCTGAGTGTGAACCCGTTCACTCAACCCCATGAACGACCTTAACCACACTCCTGCTACAGTATCAAGTGACTATGAAGTCCCTTTTTATCCAATCTTGGTGCACAACCTGAAAAATGTTGGGGGGAGCGGGGTGAGCACCACGGTGGCTCAGTAGAGATACCCCACCCCACCTGTTACGCCCCGAAACCCGAACCGCCAGGACTCCCCCGAGCCGACCCCAAATCCTGAGTGTGAACCCGTTCACTCAATCCTGTGAATGATCTCAACCACACTCCTGCAATAGTATCGAAATTTGATACAATGCTATAATGCCCCGATTTTCGACTCTCGGAGAACCTGAGGTTAAACTGTCTATTTAACCCAATAGACCCTCATTACCATCATTTATTATGGAAGCTTAACTCAATTCGACCGGTTCCGGGTGGATTTAGACAGGATTTAATTTTTCGAATAAATTAATTTCAAAAAATAAAATATGTGGGTATATATATATATATATATAAATGGAACTATATATGCATATATATATAGAAGTGGATGTTTATATAAATGGGTATACATATGTGTATTGTGTATGTATATTGGACTTAGGTGGAATAAAATACATGGAATACATGTATTGGGTATATGGTGTAGTATATTATATATATATATATATATATATATATATGTGGACCAAAGGGTAAGAAGAGGATAAGAAATGAGTGGAGAAGAAGTGGTCAGCCAAAAAAGGAAAAGAAAAGAAAAGAAAAAGAGAAAAGAAGAAAAAGAAGAAAGAAAAGAAAAAGGAAAGAAAAAAAGAGAAGGAGAAGTCGGGGAGAGAGAGAAAGCTGAGAAGGAAGAGAGAGAAAGGGAAATCAGGAGAGGGAGAAGCCGGTTCCGGCGCTGGCGGTTCGCGGTGGCCGGGGCTTGCACGGCTCGACAGGAGCTGGGTCTCGCGACGGCCAGCCACGGTTGGTGGCAGCGGCAGCGTGAGTTCGGCTGGGGGGTTGTGGGTCTGTTCACGGCGGTCGCTGGCCACGATGGTGTCGGTGAGTGGTTGTGTGGTGGCCGAAAGTGGCCTGTTTGTGTCGAGCTCAGAGGGGTTTGGCTCACGGCTTGGGATGGGGCTGGGTTGGTTCGATCTGGGGGTTGAGCTCGACTGGATCGCTGGGTTTCGAGGTGGTGAGGTCGGATCTGTTTTGACGGGCCGAGTATGGCCGCTAGCGACTGGCCGAGTCTTCTCCTTGGGTTTGGTGGTGGTTGTTTTTATGAAGGCTTGAAGGTGGTCACGGCTTGGTGGCAGTGAGCCGTTGCGAAGCTGGTTCTACGGCTGTTTGGGCTTCGGTTGATTGTGTTGGCTGAACTTGGTTTATTGACTGGGCTTCCTTATGGTGATGATATATGTATATCTATATACATTATGTAGACGATGACTTGTAGATTGGGGCTGATCAATGGTGTTTGGTTTCTGTTGTTTGAGGCTAAGGAGGAGGCTGTGGTGGTGATAGAATGTGTGGGCTGTTGGAGGTGCTGGATTGGGCCCTTCCATGTGGGTTCGGTGGAGACTGCTTTTGCTTCAAAGGGGTGGCCTCGTGGTTGTAGCTTGCGGATTTGGGTTCGACTGTGGGTCTTCACCGAAGTGGTGATGACGGTGGCTGCCATAGTTTGTAAAGTTGAAGGGTGACAGCTTGGTATTGGAAACTGAATTGGTTTGGGTATTGGTTGTAGCTGGGTTTTGGTTGGGCTTCGCATGGTTGATGTATGGTGGTCCAAGGTGGTGGCAGTGGAGGGCCGATTATGGGTCTACATTGTATATTGGGCTTGAAAGTAATGGGTTGCAATTTGGGCCCTCATTAATAGCGGGCTTGGACCTTGGAGTTGGGTTGGAATTAAATTTGGGTTGGTTTCCATTTGATTTCATATTGGAATTGGTTTAAGCTTGGAATGGACTTGATGAGGATTGGGCCACAACATGAATTGGGCCAAGCACAGGAATTAACAAGGAGGAAATGAACTGGTCCAGTGGATTTGTTCGTGTGGGCTTCGACACGGGACTGGACCTAGACTTGGAGACGGACCGCTTTGCAGACGTAGGCTTAGTAAAAGCAGGACCTAAGGCAAGTTGATTCTTGCCTCTATCTCTATGTATATTTTAAATATGCTGATTAATTTTACATATGTTCTTAATTTAGTCATATGTGGCGTTTGCATGTATGTATGTGCATATATATATATATATATAAAGGTGTTTATATATATATATACGTGGGATGTGAGGATACATATATATGTGGGTAGATATATATATATATATACATGTGGGCTTGGAGGGTTAGAGCATTGTTAAATTCAAACGCTGATTCGCATTGTTATATGCATGTTTAGAGATTGAGACATGTAAAGTATGCTAAATTATATATATATATTTAGCTAGATGTTGCCTTGCATGCTTATATGATTCCTATGCATGAGTTGAGTATACATAAATATATACGTGTTTATATATATCGGTGCAGTGGTGAATGCATGCTAATTTGGTTATAGTATAGAAGGGCATTGGAAAAGCATGAAGTATGTGAAGTGTTATGTATGTTATTGCTATCCATATGGGGGACATGATATATATATATATATATATATATATTTGCGTGATTGTATACGGTTGTAAGAATGCATGTTGGTTGCTCGTAGTAAATGCATGATTGGAATGAAAGCATGATTATATTTATGCTAACATACATGTACATGTGATTATATGCAGGATGTGATATATATATATATATATATGTTGTGTATGTGCAAATGTGACTATGAATGATTTCGGTGAAAAGTGTGTTCATTGGTGAAATACGTGAAAATGTGATTTTTATAGATTTATGCATGAAAGATATGATTTTCTTGAAAAATGCATAAGCATGATGATTTCCATGATATGAGTGTGATGACATTGTGACAATCTTGAGGTGAAAGGAAAATACATTGATTTGACAAAAAAATGCATTCATGGTGTGGATAAGTGCATTGATGTGATTATGTGCACTATGTGAAAAGCGCGATTTTTGGGGCATGTGTGAGAATTAATAGGGTATTGAACTCTAGGGTGCAAGACCCATAACTTGGCCAAGCGGGTGTCGCTTCCGTCGGGTTAGTAGCCCGAAAAGCGTGAGCAGAGTATGTGGTCCCAAAGCGACCCTTACTATGGATTGTGACAAGCGAAGTCCTCAGTTGAATTGATTTCCGAAAATTTGTGGCGTGAGTTATATATATGAAATGTGACTGTCAAGTTGATATATATATATATATGTATGTATATATCTATGTATATGCATTGAGGTGGAAAGCATCACGCATGATTTGAAAAACGTGATTGTTTATGGGTAAAAAGCATGTATACATATCATGTAGACATGTAGCGATTTAATGTGCATTTATGCATGACTCTATGGATTTTGTTGAGTAGGCGATGTGGTATTTGATTTACATTGTTCATGTAAATGCTTCTGTTCATGTATGTTTCTATACATATTGATGTTTGATGTGTTTTGCTCTTGGACACGTTGTAAATGATTTACATAAGTCATGTGTATTAGATTTAAATGTTCATAAGTACTAGAACTGCCAAGTGCATTGTTAGTTCATGTATGCTAGGAGGGGCATGACTTTAAATATTGTGATATATTTAATAGCATCTATATTTTTGAGAATATGTGAGGATCGACCTGCTGCTGCGATGATAGTATGGTTCTACATACCTTGTTGGGCCTTTGAGATCACCCCCTCCCAGGTTTTGCAGGTATTGCTGATTACGGAGTCAGTTAGAGGACTCATAGTAACGGTGGCAGAGGTAGTAGTTAAATTCTTTAGAATTTAATGTATAATTAGGACATTTGGATTAGATGTATGGAGCGATTATGGTGATTCAGTTCCTTTAGATGTATTTCATTCATGTGATGTATGTATATAATACGGACATTCAAGGACTGAGACATGTATAATTTTGATTCTATTATGCATGTTGTAGAAATGCTGGGGGGACACGTGCCCAGAAGTGTCCACTTTTATTGTTAGATATAAATGCTGGGGGGACACGTGCCCAAAAGTGTCCATATGAATTGTAAAGCAGGTGTAACATGCCAGGAGCTGATTATTTAGAATGGGTCATACCCGTTTTTTGTAAAAATAATTGAATTTTGAGATTGTATGATCAGGTGGTGGTTATAGCGTGAGGTTGAGTAAACGGGTTCGCAGCTCGGGGTTCAGGTCGGTCCGGGGGAGTCCCGGCGGTCCGGATTCCGGGGCGTGACAACAAGCATTACCAAAACCAAGAGTTTTGCATACATTTCTCAAAACATACATTTTGGCACCAATTCACATATTTTGAAAACCATAAAGTCATGCTTACGCATAACATCATCTCAAGAACATCAAACATGTTTACATATCTCATAACTACCACATAGAGCACATATACATATCAAATTTAGCATGCCATTATCACAAGAGCAACTAGGAATTTAAAGCCTAAATCCCAACTCTACTGATGTTGTTTTGAAAGTGTAAAATAAGTCACAAGTGTACGAATCTATTGAAGTATAGATCGACAAGAACGAGGTCGAACCCAAGGGAATGCTTTGAGAAGAAAAACTAATACAAATTCAAATTAATTTAAAACTAATCTAGTTTAAACAAAAAGTTGATTGATTTGAAAGATTAAAATAACAAGCAAATAAAATAACACAATTGAAATCAAATAGAGAAAATAACTAAGGTTTTGGATTCCACCACCATTAAATTCATGAAGCTTCTAATATTCATTTATTAATCCCCAAATTTAGAGTAGCAATCAAGAAATCAATCTATTGCTCACTCAAGATTTAACAATAAAGTACTATGAAAAATATATCAAAAAGGTAGATTTTCCTTCGCTTTACTACTGTAAAATTTCTAAGCATCTTATGTATCTAATTTAATGAAAAACATAAGATCAAAGATTATCACTTTTAAGAAATACAAACCCAAGCTTAAATTAATTCTAATATTTTCTAACTACCACATATACATGATATAGATGGTGAAAGAACTAAAAAATAATTAATCACAAGAAGCGAAAATCATAAGTAATTAAATCATACACAAGGGAATCAATTAATGAACAAAAGAACTTCACTTCATTAATGGAGGTTTCCTCCTCAACCCTAGTTGAGGAGTTTAGTTACACATGGTAGAAGAAGAAGAAGATAACAAAATAATAAAAGACAAAATAAGTAAATAAAACCCGAATTGTCTCTGTCTTCTCTGCCCTGGCCTCCACTTCTTTTCTCCCCCTCAAAATAGCCTCCAATTCACCTCTTTATACCCCAAGAGAATACATAAAGTCCTAATCCAATTAGGAGATAAAGTCCTAATCCAATTAGGGGATAATTAGGGTTTTCCCGCAGCCCTAAATAGGTATATTTTTCTACTGACATTCGGCCCAAGTTTTGACCTAGTAGAAGTCCAAGTCACGAAATTTATGTGAAATGTAAAAGTGTCCAGAATCGAATTTTGTTCAACTCTTGCGAGAATTAAGTCGAATTGACACTAGGAAATAAACTTTTTAGTCCACTTTCCAAAATGAGATTAAAGCTGGATTAAGTGTAGAATTGGGCTTCAGGCCCGTAATCTTCTTAAGAAGTTATAATTCTCTTGAACCTCTTCCTTGGGATGATTTGAGTTGAAATATGGAGTTGAATGGACCCATTAGATGTAGGCTTCATATAACCCTCTTCGATATCATCTTTAAAAGCCCAAAATGATGGTTTTATCAGAAATAATCATTAAGACCCTAAAAAAGATAGAAAACACAAAAATAGAGTAAAATCATAAATAAACTAAGAGAATAAAATATGCAAATTAAGAGGCTAGAATGCGTAACATTCAACACCTATCACACCTCCAAACTTACATATTGCTAGTCCCTTAGTAATAGAACAAAATAAAACTAAAACAAGGAAAACTAACTAAACACAAACTAAACTACCCAACTCCTCTTTCATGGGAGAAACGATTGCATTTAGCGGCAACAAGCCTTTAAACCCATAGGTTCCCCCTAGTGGACGAGTTATAGTCTCGTGAGGGTTTCTAGAAATGTTACCCACAAACATTCAAAATTTCTGTTTAAACATTAATTAAAAAGAAGATTACAATATATAGTTACAAACTTGCATTCAAGAATAATTTTAAATTTTCAAATTTCATAATTCAAAGTAATGGTCCTGTAAGGACCGGAATAATTTTGACCGGTTCCGGGTGATTTTGGACCGGACCAATTTTTTTTTTCGAATAAATAAAAAATTCAAAAATATGTTATAAATATATATATATGGAATTATATATATATTTATATGAAGTTGGAGGATATAGATATATATATATATATATGGGAATATATATATATATATGCACATGGTGGGTCTATATGTAATTATAGACAAGTATAGAGGGACCTATATATATTTATGTAGGTAAGTGTGGGAAAATACATGTGAATACATGTATTGTGTGATATTATGTATATATATATAAATAATATATATATATATATATATATATATATATATTTGTGTGGAGGAGGATAAGTAGGCAAAAGATGTGGACCAAAATAAAGAAAAGAAGGAAGAAAAAGAGAAAAGAAAAGAAAAAGGGAAAAGAAGAAAAGAAAAGAAAAGAAAAAGAAGAGAAGAAAGAGAATCGGGGAGAGAGAAGAGAGGGAGAAATTGAGAAGAGAGAGAGAGAGATCGGGGAGACCGAGAGAAGCCGAGAGAGGGGAAGGAGCTCCGGTGCTCCGATGGCGGCCCTGATGAGGGCCTCTCGACGGCCAGCCATGGTTGGTGGCAGCGGTTGAAGGTGGTGGTAGCTGGCCGCGACTAGGGGTTTCACGGCTGGGGTTTGCAGGTTGGGTTCGTTGGCGGCGGGCTGGTGACGGCGGTTGATGGTGGCTGTGGTGGTGGTTCGAGTGGTGTTCGCTCGAACACCCCTTGTTTGTGGGGCAGATCCGAATGGGAGTTTCGAATTTCCATAGGTGAAGCTTGCGGGTTTTTGAACGGATCTGTGTTGGGTCAACTGGGTTTTGGGTGTTGCAGCTTGGGTTTGGCTCAATTTTGGGTCCGATCCTAGTGGGTTTTCATGGAAGCTGGGTTGGTCTTGGCCGTTTGTAGCTGATGCTAACGGTTTGAGTGTAGCGGCTGTTCGACGGTTGATGGAGGGGCTGGGTTCGGTCGCTAGCTGATTTATATTGGGTCACCAAAGGATTTCTCACGGCTGGGTGTGCAGGTGGTAACTGTGTTGAGGTGGTCGCTGGTTCGGCTTTGGGTGATTCTCGGCTGGGATGGCTGAGGCTGGGTTCGTGGTTTGGCTGAGTTCGCTTCCATAGTTGTTGATTGGGAGGTGGTCCGGCAGTGCAAGGTTCAGCTGGGACAATGACATGGATGGTGGTCGGAAATTGATGTCCGGCCATGGTTTTGACACTGGACCGGACTGGACTTGGAAACAGGACGCTTTGCAAGCATGGACTTAGCGAAAGCTGGACCTAAGGCAAGTTGATTCTTGCCTCTATCTCATACAGATATTTTATGTATGTTAAGTAATTTACATGTCTCAATTTAATCATATGTGGTATATGTATATACATATATATGTAGGCGCTTATATATATATATATATATGTGTATAGGGAATGTGGTACATACATGGGATGTGAGAGGACATATATATGCGTGTGTGTATATATATGTATGTGTGGGTTTGGGAAGCGATAACATGTTAGATTTATCGCCTATTTGCATTGTGATATTCATGCATGCATAGATTAAAGTCCATGAAGAGTATGCTAAATAATACCTGTTTAGCTATGTGATGTCTTGTATGCATATGTGGCTCTTATGCATGAAGTTCAGTATATATATAGGTGATTATATATATATGGTTGCAGTGGTAGGAATGCATGCTAGGTTGAATATAACTTTTGGCGAGTATTTGAAAAGCATGAAATGTGCTAAGTGTTTTATATGTTCTTGATACATATGTGGGTGATGTAATATATATGTGTATATATATATTGTGATTGGAATGCATGTTAGCTACTTGTAGTGAATACATGCATTTAATGAGAGCATGGCTATATTTATGCTAGTGTATGCGCATATGTGATTTATATGCATGATTTGACATGTACGTGATTACACGTGGGTTTACGTGAACGAAATGCATGCTATCTGTCTATAGAAAATGTATGCAATGGTTATAGCATGATAAATATGTGCTAGGGTTGAAGTTGCTTGCATATGTGAGGTGTTATGCAAGTCTTGAGCATATATGTGCTATATATGTTGGAATGTGATGAGAAGCATGCTAAACACTTCTTTTTAGTATTCATAGGCATGGGTTGATGCATGAAAATATTATGCTATGTATATATGCATCCATATTGCATATATGGGAGAGAAATGACACATACGTGGTTATGTGTGGGTTTATGTGGAGATGAAATGCATGTTATATACTTTTAACTAGCTTAGGCATTGTGAGGCATGAACATTGAAATGTTTAGTTATTATATGTTCGAAATGCATATATGGTACCGTTGTGAGAGAACGGGGAAATGTGGTTAAACCACCTAGAGTAGGTCAATACTCGGTCACGGTGAGGGCGTTGGAGCGGTTACGTCACCTTGGAGTAGGTAAATACTCGGTGACAGTGGTCTATCCACCTTGGAGTAGGTAGATACTCGGTGGCGGTGCTGAGATGGTCTAACCACCTTTAACCATTTAAGACTCGGTGACGGTGCTGATATGGTCTAATCATCTTGAGTCAAAATAAGCTCAGTGGCGGTGCTGATATGGTCTAACCACTTTGAGCCACTTAATACTCGGTGACGGTGCTGATATGGTCTAATCACCTTGAGTAAACAAATAATTGGTGACGGTGCTGATATGGTCTAATCAGCAATGGGCAAACCAAAATATTGCCCCAGAAGTATGACGTTGGCGGAGTAGGCCAAGGTCGTGAGATGGTTGTGGGAGGCGTTCCAGGTCACATGATTGGTTGAGAATTATGCTAGGATATCGGGTTGAACCCGAGAGAGAGACAAGTGTGTGAACTTGCTTACATTATCGATTGTGAGGCATGTTATGTGTTAAACGCATTCTTATATATGCGTTGCTTGGGACAGAACATGATATATGTTGGATATCTATTGCTTTCGAGCATGTTATATGGTTTGAATGCATATTTATTGCATTTGAGATGTGCTACTTGACGAGTAGGAGATGTGGTAGTTGATTTACATCGTTTATGTAAATGTGTTGATATATATGTTCTATATACATGTTGATGCCTGAATGTTTACTGCTTTCAAGCATGTTGAAAATGATTTCTAAAATCATGTATAGTGGATTTTGTATGTTCATATGTGCTAGAGTAGCCATATACATCATTGGTTCATGCATGCTAGGTGGGGCATGGTCTTAAGTATTGTGATATATTTAAGTGCATGTATATTTTTGGGAATATGTGAGGATCGACCTGCTGCTGCGATGATAGTATGGTTCTACATACCTTGTTGGGCCTTTGAGCTCACCCCCTCCCAGGTTTTGCAAGTATTGCTGATTTCAAAGTCAGTTAGGGGGATCGGTAGTCCTAGTTGCAGAGGTAGTAAGTAGATTCCTTAGAATCTAATGTATGTCCAGGATAGTGGATAGATAGATGCTTTACATTTGGATTAAATGTATAAAGCGATTGTGTAGATTTAGTTCCTTCGATTGTATTTTATTTGTCACGCCCCGGTTCCCGAGGCCCGGAAACCGAGGTGTGAACCCCGTGAGATCACCCTCACACTATTACCATCACCTGATCATGCAATTCAATCTCGTATCATTTTTACGAAAATCGGGCATGACCTATTCTGAATAATCAGCTCTTGGCATGATATACCTGCTTCACAATTTATATGGACACTTCTGGGCACGTGTCCCCCAGCATTTATATCTAAACAATAAAAATGGACACTTCTGGGCCCGTGTCCCCCCAATATTTCTACAACATGCATAATTCAATCATAAATATACATGCCTCAGTCCTTGAATGTCCGTATTAAATACATACATCACATGAATAAATACAATTAAAGGGACTGAATCAATATAAGCCTCTCCATACATTCAATCCAAATGTAACACGTCTATCTATCCAATATTCTGGACATACATCAGATTCTAAGTAATCTAAACACTACCTCTGTAATCGGTGCTGTCAGTTTCCCCAACTGACTCCAAAGCCAGCAATACCTGCAAAACCTGGGAGGGGGTGAGCTCAAAGGCCCAACAAGGTATATAGAACCATACTATCACCGCTGCAGCAGGTCGATCCTCACATATTCTCAAAAATATACATGCACTTAAATATATCACAATATTTAAGACCATGCCCCACCTAGCATGCATGAACCAATGATGTATGTGGCTACTCTAGCACATATGAACATACAAAACCCACAACACATGATTTTAGAAATCATGTTCAGCATGCTTGAAAGTAGTAAACATTAGGCATCAATATGTATATAGAACATATATATATATATATATATATATATATATATATATTAACACATTTACATAACCAATGTAAATCCATCACCACGTCTCCTACTCAACAAGTAGCACAACTCAAATGCAATATAAATGCATTTAAAGAGAAAAACATGCTTAACAGATAAACACATAAGCATAAAGGTATTTTTCACCTTCCACGGTCATAATCCAATACATGAGACAAACATCAAAGCTTGCACATACTCTCACTCTCGGTCCTCATCCGATACCCCACATAATTGGCCCGCTCCGAGGATCATGTGACCTAGGACAACTCCGATAACTAACCTATGACCTGGACCACTCCAAAAGGTCATCCTACTCTGGCAATGTATAGGATTGCCGTTATGTGAGGGGACAGCTCCGAGGCTCACATTCATTGGACATACTCTGATTCCCAGGCTTTAAGCCTTAGCATGGCGGGTCCACTCCGAGGGCCATACTTATTGGACATACTCCGATAGCAATATATTTTGGTTTGCCAAACTGTGAGGGGGCAACTCCGAAGCTCAGAAACGTTGGACATACTCCGATTCTAGGCATAAAGCTTTCGTATGGCGGGTCCACTCCGAAGGCCATACGTAGTGGATAATTATACCACTTCTCGTGACACGGTTGGACCACTCCGAAGTCCCGTGTACCTCTTTTTGCGTTAATTTTTCCGCAACCTCCCATATATGCAATGTGGATGCATACGTAACCAAGCATTTCATTTTATGCTATCCCAATGCACTAGCTAGTATATAAGTACATAGCATGCATTTCTCTCTACACAAACCCACATATAACCACGTATGTGTCATTTCCCTCCTATACATGCAATCAAATATGGATGCATGTATATATACAGCATAGTACATTCATGCTTCAACCATGCTTATGAATACTAAAAAGAAGTACATAGCATATTTTTCCTCACATTCCAACACATATATTACATACATGTTCCAAGACTTGCATAACACCTCACATATGCACACAATTCCAACTTAGCATATTTTTATCATGCTATAACCAATGCATACATTTTCTATAACAGATAGCATGCATTTCATTCACGTAAACCTACATGTAAACACGTACATGTCAAATCATGCATATAAATCACATATGCATACATACTAGCATAAATACAGTCATGCTCTCATTCAACACATGTATTCATTACAAGTGGCTAACATGCATTCCAAATCACAATATATAATCACATATATATATATTACGTCACCCACATATGTATCAAGAACATATAAAGCACTTAGCACATTTCATGCTTTTCAAATACTCGCCAAAAGTAAATTCATACTTAGCATGCATTTCTACCGCTGCAACCATATATATAATCACCTATATATATACTGAACCTCATGCATAAAAGCCACATATGCATACAAGACAACATATAGCTAAACATGTGTTATTTAGCATACTCTTCATAGACTTTAATCTATACATACATGCATATCACAATGCAATTAGGCGATAAATCTAACATGTTATCGCTTCCCAAACCCGCACATACATATATATACACACACGCATATATATATATCCTCTCACATCCCATGTATGTACCACATTCCCTATACACATATATATATAAGTGCCTACATATATATGTATATACACATACCACATATGATTAAATTGAGACATATGTAAATTACTCAATATACATAAAATATCTGTATGAGATAGAGGCAAGAATCAACTTGCCTTAGGTCCAGCTTTCTCTAAGTCTGCGCTTGCAAAGCGTCCTGTTTCCAAGTCCGGTCCAGTCCCGTGTTAAAGCCCACACGAAAATCCTCTGAACCATTTCCTTGCCCTTTCTGATTTCTGGTCCAACCACGAAACCATCCATTCGGCAGCTTGCCTCTAACCGGCCACTAACCGAAATCAATCACAAACCTCAATCCGATATGAAATTAAATGGAAACCAATCCAAAATTTATTTCCAACCCAACTCCAAGGTCCAAGTCCGCTATTAAAGAGGGCCCAAATCACAAACCATTACTTTCAAGCCCAATATACAATGTAGACCCATAATCGGCCATCCACCGCCATCACCTTGGACCACCATGCATCAATCATGTGAAGCCCAACCAAAACCCAGCTACAACCGAAACCCAAACCAATTCGATTTCCACTACTAAGCTGTCACCTTTCAAACTTTACAAACTATGGCAGTCACTATAGGTGGCTGAAACCGCCACAAACACCATAGCCAATCTAACCTTCATCTTCACATGTGAACTACCATACATAGCCCCACCTCACCTCGAAACTCAACCAAGAACTACAGCCATGGGAGTCTGACAAAAACATGACCAATGTTGAACCAAACAGCCCCTAACCGAGCCCCTTCCTGCTGCCAAACGGCCACCACAAACCCAACCGACAGCCATCGTGAACCAAACCCAGCTGTATCATCACAACCACAGCCAAATCCAGCCCCACCATTCCGTGAAGTCCCAACTGTGAGGAACCCAACTCCTCATCACCATCCCACTGCCGTGAGCCCCTCTACAGAACAAACCAAAATTTTTTGACGTCTAGCCAAAATTCATCAGAGCGATCTGTCACTAACCAAGCTAAATGGGTCATGAGCTTCTCGCCGAAACCACCCCAAACCATCAACAAACAACCCCAATTGAAGTAGCCGAACAGACCCAACCGAACCCACCAAGTTCCCTCATCCGAGCCACCGAAGCCCAACCCACCTGCTATGGAACTCGGCGTCCCAGCCGACCGAACCGCCAGCACCGTCACCACCAGCCACGGCCAAACAAGCCACAGCCGTGACCGCTGCAGCCAAACCCAGCCGCCGCGACTGCCGTCACCCAGGTGAAGTCCCACCGCGAGCAAGGCCCCTTCGCGAATGGCCCAGCCAGCTCCGACCACGGTTCACCGTGGAGTACACCTCCACTGTCGCGTCCTCGCCGTCGCGGCCAGCACCGGGATCGACAGTTCTCTCTCCCGATCTCGGCTTCTTTCTCCCGATCTCGGCTCCTCTCTCTCTCTTCTTTTTCTTTTCCCTTTTTCTTTTCTTTTTCTTTTCTTTCTTTCTTTCTTTCTTCTTTTCTTCTTTCCCAGCCGACCACTAATGCGGTCTTCCCTTTTTGTTGACCACTTTTGGTCCATACATTATACATATTATATATATATATATATATATATATATATATATAATATACTACACCATACACAAAATACATGTATTCTATGTATTTCCCCACACTTATATAAATACAAAGGCCCCTCCATCTTTATCCATAATCACATATTGACCCACCCTATATTTATAATTTAATATAAATATAGGCACTATATATATATATATAGATATATATATACATATACTCACCTTCCACTTGTATGGAAATACATCCACACCCTTTCCGGAATCTAATTAATCCGAAAAAAATTTAAACCGGTCAAAATTCACCCGAAAACAGTCAAAATAATTCCGGTCCTTACATTATTCATGTGATGTATGTATTTAATACGGATATTCAAGGACTGAGGCATGTATATTTATGATTGAATTATGCATGTTGTAGAAATATTGGGGGGACACGGGCCCAGAAGTGTCCATTTTTATTGTTTAGATATAAATGCTGGGGGGACACGTGCCCAGAAGTGTCCATATAAATTGTAAAGCAGGTATATCATGCTAGGAGCTGATTATTTAGAATGGGTCATGCCCAATTTTCGTAAAAATGATAGAAAATTGAGGTTGCATGATCAGGTGGTGGTTAGAGCGTGAGGGTGATCTCATGGGGTTCACACCTCAGTTTTCGGGCCTCGGGAATCGGGACGTGATAGAATGGTATCAGAGCATGGTACTTTATAGAGGATAAAAAGGGTCCATTAGGACTAATGGACGGGTTAACCTCTGGTTTCCCGGGAGTCGGGGACCGGGGCGTTACAGGATGGTATCAGAGCTATAGGTTAGAAAACCTAGGGACGACGGGTAGTGGTCATACTACGTGTGAAGTTGGGAAATACCTGATACAAGAAAGTAGAGCACTAGGTTGGAATACCTAGGGGCGACGAATAAGGGTTGAAGATGTCTGGATCGTTGTTAAGGCATTTGGTTTGAAAACTTAGGGTGTCAAAGTCATAGGTTCGAATACCTAAGGACGGATGGTCAAATCACGTGTTGATTTGGAGATAGGCAATGGTTGATAGTTGTCTAGACAGTAGGTTTGAATACCTATGGACGGTGGTGGAATGACTTACTCGGTTTGAACAATCCAAATGAAAGATCAAAGTATTGGTGTGTGAAACAGATTTTGATTGGTACTAACTCCCAGAATTGGTTGAGTTTAGACCTTTGAGTTAGTGATTAAGTCTCATTAGTGAGCAATGAAGAGATACTGCAAAGAAAATTTACGAGTGTTTAAGTCTTTAGAGATACTTGGGGACTTATGAGGTTGGTAAGTGTATACCTTGGATAAAGTTTTAGGCGAAAACTACGGGTACTACTCTTCTCCTCATTCTCTGAACTGGTGGGTCCTAATTTTCCAAGGTATATATGTGATAAGATATTGATTATCTAGATACGTTAACGTATAGAGTATAAAGGGGTTGCCTTTCTTTATTAAAGTCATACTGTGTTGAAGCAATCTCGACAGTATTGGGTATCGAAACCAGACTTTAATAAACGAAAATGATCAACTTTATCAATCATATCACAAATTGTAGAATTGGTACTACATACATAGTCAGAGAATGGCTATATCGGATCATGATGAATTTTTTTTTTTGTTAAAGAAAAATTAAAAATTAAATACACGAACTAAAAATAAAAAGACGCAAGAGCTATAAATCCTAAAACTAATAATGTACAATGATGACCAAATAGGTCAATCCTGATAAACAGGATCTTCCAGAAGGATTTCCTCACCTTCCGGAGACGGTAACTCCAAAAATGGTTTCAAACGCTGACCATTCACTTTAAATACCTCACCATTTTGTGGATTTTCAATCTCAATGGCCCCATAAGGATAAATAACACGAACAATGAATGGACCAGACCATCGAGATCTCAACTTACCTGGGAATAAATGCAATCGAGAATTATAGATAAGGACTTTTTGACCAGGTGTAAAACTTTTTCTAAGAATAGTTTTGTAATCAATTACCCTAATACGGTCTTTATATGTTTTTGCATTTTGGTATGCATCATTCCTAATCTCTTCTAATTCATTCAATTGAAGCTTCCTATGGGCTCCTGTCTTATCAAGGTTAAAGTTAAGTTGCTTAATAGTCCAAAAAGTGCTATGTTCTAACTCAACAGAAAGATGACAAGCCTTGCCATACACCATTCGGTACGGAGACATTCCTATGGGATTCTTAAATGCAGTACGGTATGCCCACAATGCATCACTAAGTCTCAAAGACCAATCTTTCCTATTTGGGTTAACCGTTTTTTCCAAAATTTTCTTAATTTCCCTATTGGACAATTCTACTTGACCACTAGTCTGAGGATGATAAGCAAGTGCAATTTTATGGGTTACGCAGTATTTTTTCATTAATGCTTTGAAAACCTTATTGGAAAAATGCTTCCCACCGTCACTAATGATAGCACGGGGTGTACCAAAATGAGAAAATACATTATCTTTCAAAACTTAACCACCACCTTGTGATCATTAGTCTTATATACAATGGCTTCTACCCATTTAGACACATAATCGACAGCGACAAGGATGTACAAATGACCAAAAGAGTTGGGAAACAGTCCCATGAAATCAATGCCCCAAACATCGAACACCTCAATAATCAAAATTGGGTTCAAAGGCATCATATTTTGATGAGAGATGCTCCCTAACTTTGGACAACACTCACATGCTGAACAATAAGAATGACAATCTTGAAAGATAGAAGGCCAATAAAATCCACACTGTAAAATCTTTGCAGCGGTCCGTTTTGCACTAGAGTGACCTCCACATGCATGATCATGACAAAAGGAGATGACACTACTATGGTCACAATTAGGAACACATCTCCTAATAATCTGATCAGGATAGTACTTGAACAAGTATGGATCATCCCAAAAGAAATGGCAAACCTCAGCTAAAAATTTTGACTTATCTTGTTTAGTCCAATGTAGAGGCATTTGACCAGTGACAAGATAGTTCACAATGTCAGCGAACCAAGGTAACTGGGAGACAACAAAGAGTCATTCATCAGGAAAAAAATTCAAGAATAGGCATGGAATCAGATGGAGCCTCAAGAATAAGCCTAGACAAGTGATCTGTTACCACATTTTCGAATCCTTTCTTATCTTGAATTTCTAAATCAAACTCTTGTAGCAATAAGATCCAACGAATCAAGCGTGGTTTAGCATATTTTTTAGAAAGAAGATACCTAAGCGCAGAATGATCTGAGAATATGAGGACTTTAGACCCTAAAAGATAGGACCTAAACTTGTCTAGTGCAAACATAACTGCTAACAATTCTTTTTCAGTGGTAGAATAATTCAGTTGTGCATCATTCAATGTCTTACTAGCATAGTATATCACATGGGGTAACCTATTTACACGTTGTCCTAACACAGCTCCAACTGCATAGTCAGATGCATCACACATGATCTCAAAAGGCACATCCCAATTCGGTGGTTAAATAATAGGGGTTGAAGTCAACAACGTCTTAAGCTTCTCAAAGCTTTCAAACACTCATCATTAAAGACAAAGGCAACATCTTTTGCAAGTAAATTACAAAGTGGTATGAAAATATTGCTAAAGTCTTTAATGAACTGACGATAAAAATTGCATGTCCTAAGAAAGACCTAATTTCTCTTATCGTACGTGGCGGTGGAAGATTAGCAATCAAATCAACCTTAGCCTTATCAACTTCTAGACCCTTATTTGAAATAACATGGCCTAAAACAATTCCCTTCTTAACCATGAAGTGACACTTCTCCCAGTTTAAGACAAGATTCTTCTCCTCACAATGAGTAAGCACAAGTTTTAGATGATGAAGACATTCTTCAAAAGATGATCCAAATACTGAGAAATCATCCATAAAAACCTCAAGAAAATGTTCTACCATGTCAGAAAAAATACTAATCATGCATCGCTGAAAAGTAGCGGGTGCATTGCATAATCCAAAGGGTATACGTTGATAGGCGAATGTCCCAAAAGGGCAAGTGAATATAGTTTTCTCTTGATCCTCGGGTGCAATAGGAATTTGGTTATAACTAGAATAACCATCAAGAAAACAATAATAAGCATGACCGGCTAACCTCTCAAGCATCTGATCAATAAAAGGAAGAGAAAAATGATCTTTCCTTGTGACCGAGTTCAATTTTCGATCGTCAATACACACTCGCCACCCAGTGGTCATGCGGGTAGGCACTAACTCATTAGAATTATTTTTTACTACTGTGACCCCTGATTTCTTAGGTACGACTTGAACAGGACTAACCCAAGAGCTATCTGAAATGGGGTATATAATACCCACATCCAATAATTTCAAAACTTCCGCTCTAACAACCTCTTCATATTAGGGTTAAGCCGTCGTTGCATTTCATGAGAAGTTTTAGCATTCTCCTCTAGATGAATACGATGCATGCACACAGACGGACATATACCCTTAATATCTGCTATAGTCCACCCAATTGCTGACCTATGTTCCCTAAGGACATCTAAGAGTTTTTCCTCATGTTCCTTATTCAACTCAGAAGAAATAATAATAGGTAGACTATCATTTGGACCTAAGTAAGTATACTTAAGTTTAGTAGGTAAAACTTTCAAATCCAATTTAGTTGGTGACTCAACAGACGAGACATTTTTAGACCCAATTGGTGGAAGGGATTCCACCTTAGCATTCCATTTCTCTATGTTTATAAGAGGGACTGAATCCAATAAGGCATTCACCTATTCACAAGCACTATCAACATCAAAATCACAGCCAAAATGAGCTAGGCATGCCTCTAAAGGGTCTCTATAACTTGCATGGATAAAAGTATTTTGAACTAGACTCTCTATTAAATTTAACTCGCAAATTTTTTTAGAGTCTGGTGGTTGTCGGTTTACGTTAAAAACATTAAGCTCAACCGACATATTTCCAAAAGAAAATTTCAAAACACCATTCCTACAGTTGATTAGAGCATTCGAAGTGGCTAGGAATGGACGACCTAAGATGACAGGAATCTGGTTATTAGGATTAGCTACAGGTTGAGTGTCTAAGACAATAAAGTCTACAGGGAAGAAGAATTTATCAACCTGAATGAGCACATCCTCAATAACACCACGAGGTACCTTAACTAAACGATCTGCTAATTGGAGTACCACCTGCGTGGGTTTCAACACCCCAAGACCTAGTTGCTCGTAAACAGAGTAAGGTAACAAGTTGACACTCGCACCCAAGTCAAGCAAAGCTTGCTTAATTTTTTGATAACCTATGGTACATGAAATCGTAGGATATCCAGGATTCTTAAATTTAGGTGGAGTGCGATGTTGGATGATTGAGCTAACTTGCTCAGTGAGGAAGGCTTTCTTGTGCACATGCAAGCCACGTTTGACCGTACATAAGTCCTTTAAGAATTTTGCATAAGAGGGGACCTGTTGAATCGCATCGAGAAATGGAATATTAATTTTGACTTGCTTAAACACTTCCATAATCTCATTATAGTGATTCCCCTTCTTAGGCTTTTGAAGTCTTTGAGGATATGGTGCAGTAGGAACAAAGTTTCTAACTGATGGACTTATTTGAGATGGTGGGTCAAGACTAGGGACTTGAATTTCTGATTCAACTTCAGATGTAGTTTTGTCCTCCCTTCCTAAACCGCTAACATGGTCCTTTTCAATTTTCTCATTATATATAGGCATTTGGACTCCATTATCAACTTGTCTACCTAACCTTAGGGTTGTGATAGACTGAACCATCTTATGTGAACTAGAAGTGGACTGATCATTAATATGAAACTGGCCCTTTGGGTTAGGCACAGGTTAACTAGGAAACTTTCCCTTCTTCTTCTCTCCTAAATAGTGACTAATTGACCTATTTGAGTTTCTAACTTAGAAATTGACTGACTGGTCTGTTGCATGAACTGTTAGAGAGTATCCTCTAAAGTTGGTCTTTGTTGAGGTGGGGGAACATACGGAGGGGCATTTTGGGACATGGAAGGATATAAAAATTTTGGTTGCCGTTGGGGTTGCGTAGGTTGCACCCCTTGGTTGTTCCGAGGTTGGTTTTGCCTCCAAGAAAAATTAGGGTGGTTCCTCCAATTAGGATTGTATGTGTCAGAATAGGGGCTGCCAAATGGTTTCTTATAGGAATTAAGTGCATTGGCTTGTTCGGCTATACACTTATGAAAAGATGCAATAGATGGACAAGTTTGCACCATATGAGAAGAACTTCCACACAATTGACACATCTCATTAATTGCACGAATAGAAGAATTACTTCCTTTACTCATCTCTATAGCCTCTACTCTCCTAGTTAGACTAGCTATCCTCGCACTCAAATCGGTCTCCTCTCAGAACTCGTAAATTCCTCCCTTTTTGGGTTCTGAGAGTACTGATAGACCACTCCTTTCAACCCTCCCTAAGTACTCCCATTGTTGAGAGTTCTCTGACAACGCATCAAGAAATTTCCATGCTTCATCCTCATTCTTAGACATGAATTCTACCCCACCTCGTGACTCAATTAGTTGACGATTATAGGGTGACAACCCCTTATAAAAGAATTGAACTAATTGCCACTTGGCAAAACCATGATGTGGACACTTAAGGAGAATATCATTAAATTTCTCCCAACATATGTAAAACTCTTCACCCTCTTTTTGAGTAAATTACATGATATTTCGACGAAGGGAGTTAGTTTTGTACATGGGAAAGAACTTGGCAAGGAATTTGGTGCATAAACCATTCCATGAGCTGACAGACGCGGGTTCGAGTGAGTATAACCAAGATTTTACTTTCTCTTTCAAAGAGAATAGAAATAACCGCAATTTAATTGAGTCAGAAATATTTTGAAATTGTAGTGTGGAGCAAATCTCTAAAAATTCCTTGACATGGAGGTATGGATCATCAGAGCTAAGATCTCTAAAATTGGGCAGTAAATTAATTACCGCTGCCCGTATCTCAAAATGTCCCTATTGGGTAGCAGGTAACACAATGCAAGACGGGTTTGTAATATGCACGAGAGTGTAATAATCCTTAACGGATTTAGTTTCAACAAGATCTGCCATCTTGGGCAAAGAAGGATCTCTAACACTAGAATTTTTCACACCCTTTTGAAAGGTTCTCTCAATCTCAACAGCTAATGGAAACAACTCTGGATTCAGTGATCGACGACCTAACATACACTAAAATGACTCACAAAAACACGAACCAAATAAATAACCAATTTTTTTTTTTCAAATTTAATTCAAGGTTAGTGATTTCTATTTTAATTTTTAATTTTTATTATTTTTTTCCTAAAGAATTATCTGGACTAGTTCCAAAATAATTCTTACCTAGTTAGACAGCTTCTACTTTCTTTTAGAGGAACTAGAGGATTACCAGTTAAGCCCCACCAACAATACAACCAGGAAAGTGTCTAAGATAGATTGGAGGGGTCACAAACGGTCCCACTTAAAAACCAATCTCCTCGGAACTTTCCTAGACATTGTGAAGTTGGAAAGTGCTCACTGGAGTTACCAAAAGTTAACACTGTCCAAGAGGGTTCTATAAGCTATGTGAATTTCTATGGCCAATGTCTACTTGATTTTAAATTTAAACTAAATTTGGCTTAGGATAGACAAATGCAAGGAGATTTTTAACCTAGGTGGGCAAGAAATTGGTGATAAAATCCAGTCCTTATCTTGTTGGGGGTTCGTGCCCTTACTAAAATTTTAATGCAAGAATGCTAAATAAAAATGCACAAACAAAACACACCATAAAAAATAAAATAAAAAAGTGAGTGAGTGTGTGGTCTTTCTTCTTTTTTTTTTTTTAAATAGAGAAAAGAAAAATAAAACAAATAAAATTATATAAACTTGAAGAAAGTGTGACCCTAGGGTTATTTCTAAGTTATTCTATCCTAGAGTTCTCATGCAAAAGTTATCAACCTAAAACAAAAATCTATGTTTTCCTAATCTAAGAAAAGAAAAAAAATAAATAAACGGAAGGAAAAAAAATGAACTTACTTGGATTCCAAAGTAGTGCCCAAGAAAATGTGAAAAAGGCAATTTTCAACAATACCACCTATATAATTCAAGAAGTATCAGGTAAAACAATAATAATAAAATAAAACTAAAACTAAACTAAGAAAAATAATAATAATAAAATAAAATTAATAAAACTAAAACTAAAACTAAACTATAATAATAAAGAAAAATATTTTTTTGTTTTTTTTGTTTTTTTGTTTTTTTAAACCTAGAACAGTGAACTAATCAAATATAAATAAATAAATTGGAAAGACTTCTTTTTTTATTTTTTGATAATAATAAAAAAAAAAGAAAGAAAAAAAAACTAAATTATAACTAGTAGAAGAATTAAATCAATCAAAATTTGATTAGTTTCTTGTTTGCAATTCCCCGGCAACGGCGCCAAAAACTTGATGTTGTTTTAAAAGTGTAAAATAACTCGCAAGTGTACGAATCTATTGAAGTATAGATCGACAAGAACGAGGTCAAACCCAAGGGAATGCTTTGAGAAAAAAAACTAATACAAATTCAAATTAATTTAAAACTAATCTAGTTTAAACAAAAAGTTGATCGATTTGAAAGATTAAACTAACAAGCAAATAAAATAACACAATTGAAATCAAATAGAGAAAATAACTAAGGTTTTGGATTCCACCACCATTAAATCCATCAAACTTCTAATATTCATTTATTAATCTCCAAATTTAGAGTAGTAATCAAGAAATCTGTAGAGACCGTGCCCAATTTTGGCTAGTTTTTGAAATTTTCATCATTTATTACTTTAAATGCATTTTAAATGATATTTAACATGTTTTGAATGCGGGGAACGTGTTTAGAAGGTTGGAATATGGTTTTGAGAACTTTTGAAAAAGTTTGACTTTTTGGTCAAACCGGGGCCCGGGAATTCGGAAAATTCTCAAAAAATATTTATTTTGGGGAATGGCTTAAATGAAATTTTTAGAGTGTTAAGGAAGCGATTTCGAGTCCAACGGAGTTTTCAGGAATTAATTCCGAGGTCGGAAAGGTACATTAAGTGGCCGGAGGTAAAATGGTCATTTCGCGCCCCTAGGGTTGAGATAAATATCAAAAAGGGTCTGAGATATTTCATTTTACAGATCTCTCTCTCTCTCTACCTCTCCCACTTTATCTCTCTCCCTTCTCTCTAGATTCTAGGTCACTTGAGGTGTGATTTGGAAGATCCCGAAGAAGGAAAGTGCATAGAGGGCGTTGAGGGCTTCGGTTTGAACCGATCAAAGTCTACATTTTGTGAAGTTTAGAAAGCTGGGATTTCTCAAAGTTGGATTCAAAGCATAGGATTTGAGGTAGGGGTGCTAGACTCATCTTTACTTTGATTCCATAGGTCACATAATTGTGACATGAAAGATAGGTTGAGATTTCTTGAGTTTAGGGTTTTGTGTATATGTATATATATATATATATATATATATATATATATATGAAAATGTGATTTATGCACATAGATATGTCTAACATGTTAGTTAGGGCTTATGTATATTGCATAGGTGAAGTTGAGACTATGAATGTTTTTGATGAAATTGTATGCATTTGGTGGAAACATTGAAAATCTGAGTTTTTATTTAGAATTGTGCATCAAAGATATAATTTTCTTGAAAAATGCATAAGCATGATGATTTTCATGGTATGAGTGTGTTGACAATGTGACAAGCTTGAGATGAGAAAGAAAATTGCATTGTTTTGATAAAATCATTGCATTGTGTGGATTTTGTGCATTTATTTGATAAGTGTACATTATATGAAAAGCGAGATTTTTGGGGCATGTGTGAGAATTAATAAAGGTATTGAACTCTAGGATGCAAGACCCAAAACTTGGCCAAGCGGGTGTCGCTTCCGTCGGGTTAGTAGCCCGAAAAGCGTAACCAGAGTATGTGGTCCCAAAGTGACCCTTACTACGGATTGTGATTGTGATAAGCGAAGTCCTCAGTTGAATTGATTTCCGAATTTATGTGGCGTGAGTTATACATATGAAATGTGACTTGTTTAAGTTGATGTTTATATATATGTATACCTTGAAATGTAAAGCATTACGCATGATTTTCAAAACTTGTTTGTTTTGAGGGTAAAAGACATGGATATTTGTCATATAGATTGTAATGATTTCATATGCATCCATGCATGGCCGCCTGAGTTAGAGTGGAGTTGGGTGCATCATTCCTACTGAGCCGCAGTAGTGCTCACCCCCTACTTATATAAACTTTTTCAGATAAGTCACCGATCGAGGACGAAGCATGATTAGCTCAATGGACCTCGTTGGGTTCCTTTTTGGATTTTGATCTTTTGGAATGTAGATAAATGTCCATGCCATTTTGTGGCATATGGACTCTTTTGGTAAATGTTATTCTTAAAGTTTGATAACATATTTATACTTAAATTTCATATGTATAAGACATGTTGGACATGTATGAAATACCTTGAACATAATTGTATGGTCATTAGGGGGGACACGTGCCCAAAAGTGTCCATTTTGAATTTAAGGTGTGAATGACATATGAAATGATTTGTATGATTTCAATAGAAATGTATGAGGATTTGTGAGATTATGGTGATATGAATGTGTGAATTAGGGTGTGTGTATGGAGATGTACCATTTGTAGATCCTTGGAATGTTGGGTGTAAGATTTTGTTTTGAAAATGAAAGTATTGCCAGTCAAATGAATACATTCTGCCCGGATTTTGGCAAATTTTTTTGAAGGGTCTACAGAACTCGAAATGATCTAAAATTTTTACCACATCTTCCCCTAGATGGATAGTGTTCCCAAATTTAATTTGGTGAATTTTGGATGACCACATAATTTTAGAAAAATCCATGAATGTTCTGCCACAAGATTTTACAATTTCTGTTGGGCACCAACTTGGTTGTCAAAACTATTTCATTTGGCTAACATCTAGCCATTAAGGTTGGCTCAAGCTTCTTTTATATTTAGTCTAGTTTCTATAGAATTTTAGGTTGCCTCATTTCGAGTTGAAATGAATTTTCTACGAATTTTTTTATGACTGTCGTGCAGATTGCACTCTAGCAGTGCACTGTTCACTTTGGAGTTACTGTAGCTTTTTAGCTACTGCCTGGTGATGAGAAATCAGGGTTCCGGACCTCTTCAAAAGGTCTAAATTATGTTTTTAAGTACCTTGGGACTATATTAGGATGAGACAATGGTCCGAAAAATTTTCCAAAACTTTTTCCGAAAAGTTACTATTTACGAGGGCCAAAAATCACTTTTATTTTGAAATTGTTCTAAATGATTTCAACAATGAGGACCATGGTTAGTTATGCATATTCACTTAATTATATGCATTTTGAGTTGCATCCACGGTTAAGAGAATTGGGTTGGATGTTAGATTTTCCAAAACGATGGTTTTGATTAGATTTCACCGTTCACCCCCATTTGCCTCGCTCTTAACCGGGTGTCGGAAATTGGGGCGTGACAAAATCAATCTATTGCTCACTCAAGATTTAACAATAAAACACTATGAAAAATATATCAAGAAAGTAGATTTTCCTTCGCTTTACTACTATAAAATTCCAAGCATCTTATGTATCCAATTTAATGAAAAACATAAGATCAAAGATTATCACTTTTAAGAAATACAAACCCAAGCTTAGATTAATTCTAATATTTTCTAACTACCACATATACATGATATAGATGGTGAAAGAACTAAAAAATAATTAATCACAAGAAGCGAAAATCATAAGCAATTAAATCATACACAAGGGAATCAATTAATGAACAAAAGAACTTCACTTCATTAATGGAGGTTTCCTCCTCAACCCTAGTTGAGGAGTTTAGTTACACATGGTAGAAGAAGAAGAAGATAACAAAATAATAAAAGACATAATAAGTAAATAAAACCCGGATTGTCTCTGTCTTCTCTGCCCTGGCCTCCACTTCTTTTCTCCCCCTCAAAACAGCCTCCAATTCACCTCTTTATACCCCAAGAGAATACATAAAGTCGTAATCCAATTAGGAGATAAAGTCCTAATCCAATTAGAAGATAATTAGGGTTTTCCCGCAACCCTAAATGGGTATATTTTTCTGCTGACATTCGGCCCAAGTTTTGACCCAGTAGAAATCCGATTCACGAAATTTACATGAAATACAAAAGTGTCCAGAATCGAATTTCGTTCAACCTTTATAGGAATTAAGTTGATTTGACACTCGAAAATAAGTTTTTCAGTCCACTTTCCAAAATGGTATGCATGTTAACCCACCAAGGAAACCACATAATTCCTATAGAATTAACGTTAGGGAGGAAGGAATACCTCTACCTCAATCTTTGTAGAAGTCCCATCATGTAGAGACCGTGACCAATTTTGGCCGGTTTTGCATTTTTCGCATTATATTGCCATAAATGCATTTTGAGTGGTGTTTAACATGTTTTGAGTGTAGGAAACATGTTTGGGAAGTGTTTTTAAGGTTTTGGGAAGTTTTTGGGAGATTTGGAGAAGTTTGACTTTTTGGTCAAACCGGGGCCCGGGATGTGACCTAAGTGGACCCGGGAGTCCGGAAAATTCTTGGAAATATTTATTTTTGAGAATGGCTGAGATGAAATATTTAGAGAGTAGAGGGAGTGATTTCGAGACCGTAGGAGTTTTCAGAATCGAAAAAGGAGCCCGGGAAGGTACGTTAAGTGGCCGGGGGGCATTTTGGTCTTTTTGCAAGCCCTAGATATTTTAAATATCAGTGGCAGAGATATTCAGCCATATCTCACGCCTCTTTCTCTCTCTAAAGCTCTTCATCTTCAAAGCTCTCCCTTCTCTCTACATTTCGGACCCGTTCGGCTTGGATTCAAGACTTGCCGAAGGAGGGAGATACGTAGGGGACGGCTAGGGCTTCCATTTGAACCGAACAAAGTGGTGATTCGGCAAGGTAGACTCTGCTGGAAAATTGGTGAAGTGCTTGGAAGGCCTTCATTTTTGAGGTAGGGGTTCTTCTTCTCTTCTAATTGTCGATTCTAGGGTTTCGGGTGAAGAAGAGAGGTGTAGGTTGTGTTTCACATGCTTTAGGATGGTGAGAGGTGTAGAAAGTTGTGTTTTCTTCTTCTCTAGAGTCCTATCTTTTCACAATTGTGTATATTGTGTTGGTGGTAGCATGTGGGTTTGGAATATATGAGTGTAAGAAATTGATACATAGGCATTATGTGCTCAATTTGGTGTATATGTGGAAAAATGTGTACCAAGTGTCATATATGTGATTATATGTGGGAATGTGGTTGTTGAATGTATGTTTAGTTCTATGTGCTAAAATTATGCATTGAATGTAGCATGAGTAAAATATGCTAATTTTGAAGTTGTATGCATATGAGATGATATATGCATGTGTTATACATATATGTGCTATATGTGGTGTGTGGTGATGAAAATATGCTTATTACTTCTTTTTAGTATCAATGAGCATGAGTTGAGCATGAAAACAAAACATCATGTGTTTATGCATTCATATTGCATATGTGGGAAGTTGCGGGAAAAATGACGCAAAGGAGGTACACGGGGCTTCGGAGTAGTCCAACCGTGTTGTGAAATGTGGTAGAATTATCCACTATGTATGGCCCTCGGAGTGGACCCGCCATACTAAGGCTTAATGCCTAGGATCGGAGTATGTCCAATACTAATGACCTTTCGGAGTTGTCCCGGTCATAGGATGATTATCGGAGAATGTCCATGACTTGTGAGCCTCGGAGTTGCCCCCTCACTCTATGGCAATCCCATATATTGCTATGGTAGAATGACCTTTCGGAGTTGTCCCGGTCATTGGATGTTATCGGAGTTGTCCAAGGTTACATGATCCTCGGAGCGGGCCAATCATGTAGGGTATCGGATAAGGACCGAGAGAGAGAGCATTTATTTACTTTAATGCTTGTATGTTTGAACATGTTGTACATGATTCGTGAAATATGCAATCCTCTTTAATTGCATTTGTTGATGTGTTTGTGAGATTGTGGACGTGGCATGTAGTGTATTCATATGCATTCCATGTAGGTCGTGTCGGGTCGGCACTTAGAAGGGTTGGGGAACCTTTACTGAGCCGCAGTGGTGCTCACCCCTTTATTATAAACTCTTTTACAGATAAAGCGCCGATGACGGATGGGACATGAGTGTCCAAGTGGAGCTCTAGTGGTGGTTTTGCTATCTTTTGAGTTTTGATCATTTTTGTGGCTATCCATGCCGGCTTGTGGCATGTGACTTCCCTTTTTGTTGTGGTTGTACTTTGGACATATGTAATTTGGATGTATGTATGGGATTTTAAACTTGTTGGGTGTGAAAAGACAACGGTTTAATATATGTAACGCCCATGGTGGCATCTTGTTCATTTGATGATGCCTTTATTGTGAATGAAGTGTGGTTGTGGAGGAAAATGATTCATTTTGATGTATAATTCAATTATGGATGTGATCTTGAGAGTTTGATTGATGTTGGAACCTTCCATTTATGTTCTTAATCATGTTTGAGGGGTTCTAGGATGATAGGATGTTGATTGGGCTTCAAATGAATCATATACATGGTTGTTGGAGGTCCCGGGTAGTGCATTTCGATCAATCGAGATGCCTATTTCGATCAATCGAAACCCCCATTTCGATTGATCGAAAGGGTGATGATTTATGGTGATTTTTAGAGTCCAGATACAGAGAATTTCGATCAATCGAAGTCCCAGTTTCGATCAATCGAAATATTGCAGGTCTGAGGTCCCGAGAGGGTGAAAATTTCGCAAGAATTTCGATTAATCGAAATTTAATTTCGATCAATCGAAGTCCATTTTCGATCAATCGAAATTACTATTCACAGCTTTTTCCAAAACTTCATTTTGACGTAATTTCTTCGTTCTAGATCGGAATTGAGCGTGGTTTTTTTTTAACTTGAGTATTTTTGGATTCTCTATCCAATGGTGTAAGTCTTAGTTCCAGATTCCAAACACAGAAAGTTTTGAGACTCGAAAGTGAGTGATTCTTAAAAGTGTGGGCGTGTAAATGTTCACTAAGGTGTGTGATTTGATGTAGGGCCCATGGGGGTTGGTTAAGATGGATTTGTGTGCATTCATATGCAATAATTAGGTTAAGCTTCCGCGGGGAACAAGGGTAATGAGGGTCCATTGGGACTAATGGACGGGTTAACCTCCGGTTTCCCGGGAGTCGGGGGACCGGGGCGTTACACATCACCACCACGGCTGCCACTTTCAAAATTAATCTCAATTTTGCTGCCGTCGAACCATTTTCGGCCACTAATAACCTCCAAGTTAAGTCCATCAACCAAGCTCGGAAACCACCTCATCCAAACACTCAACCAAAACTCATTGGAACCATCCGAAATCACCAAAATAGGCTGTTCGAATAGCCGGCCACCATCACCAAGCTTTGTCATCTTCAGCCCATGGAATCTAAAGTCCAAACCTCCTCTGGCCACCATCTCTAGTCGGAACATTCACCCGATGTTACACCAAACAACCACCATACATGACAGCCCAACAAACGTGAATTCCTCCACCACTGCCATGATGATCCACCCTCACTAATCCACCATCATCCAAACCAATGGAATCCACAAACCAGCCACATCAAGCTCTACAATCCCAAGCTAAAACCACCCTAAGATAGCCATTGCCCAGCTGCATCGTTAACCACCAGGTTCCACCACCACCGTGGTTAACCACCCTCGACACAAACCACCGGGACCAACCACAGAACCCACCTGTTGAAGCAACACTAAAAGCCCCAAAATTGAACCCAAATGATTCATAATAATAGGCACCCAAAAGTTGAACCACCAGCTGCCTTTACAACCGAACCCCATGTGCAACCCACACACAACTCACTGCTAAGCCGAAACCAGTACCAACCGAATTAAACCACCACCATGGCCGGAATGGCCTTCACTCAAGGCCACAAGTCCGAACACCATCAGCTGATATCACCGGCACCACCTGTATACACACGGCCAAAAAAAGAACAGGGTTGTCCAACACAACCGAGCCCCACCAAGTGAAGACCCAACTCCTCACCAACAGCCCACCACCGTGAGCCAAGACCCTCTACCGGAAACCACCAGCTACCACGCTTCACCAGAGCATCACCTAGTCGCGAACAGCCCAGCCGAGTCGAGCCGCCACACGACACCGAACAGCACCACCATGAACCGCCAACAACGGTAGTCATCGTCGACACCACTACCAGAAATGACCTCCACCGCCACTACTAGGGCTGCCGAAATGAGTCCCCCCTTTCTCTCCTTCAGTTTCTCTCTCTCCCGATTTCTCTCTCTTTTCTCCTTTTCTTTTCTTCTTCTTTTCTTTCTTTTTCTTCTTTTCTTTTCTCCTCAGCCAAAATCCTCTCCTCTATTCTCTTCTTATCTTCCCTTATCTTTTCTTTTAATTTATTCCCAACTAATGAGCACCACTCATTCCTTAACCCATTCTCACCCACATGTTTATTTACATATAGATATATAATACTATATACCCAATCACATATGTAATAAATATATGTAATCCCATATGTACATAGCTGAACTCACATGCACATATACACTTATACGTATCTATATTAAAACATTCCTTTTTTTACTATATATACCGAAAGAAAATAAAATAAAATAAAAAACTGAAACTAAAAATAAAACAAAATACACAATATAGGTACCTCCAAAAAATTAAGGAGAAGGTGGTGACTGAGCATCTGGGTCTAGGTTCGCTTGGTACATTAGAGCACACAACATCCTCCTTGTCTCCCTCTGATCCTGGCGAGTCTCTCGATACTAGTCTGCCATCTCAGTCCGCAAAGCTCCAAATTGTGCGGATACCTCAGTTTGTAAGGCACCAAACTGGGTAGTCAACCCACCAATTTGCTCTTCTAAATCATTATAATCCTATCCGCCAGCTTGTACATGGACATCTCCTACCTCAACTTCTACCTCATTCGGATCTTCCACTGGTGGTGGTACTTCTATAGTTTCTCCTTCCTGGGCCAGCCTGGATACTTCACCTGGTGTAGTAATGACTCTCTGATGCATATAGGATTTGCTCATATTCTAGTCATGTGTGCCATAGTGGATATTTCTTGGAAAGGCAAGCTCGTCCTCACCGATTGCATACCTGTGTGCAATGAGCAACTGGTGGATAAGAGTATGAAATGGGAACTCCCAATCACTCACACTATCTGGTGCCTTCGCCATGGCCTTTGAATAAAATTTCTCAATTTGGCCCCAGACGATCTTAGGGAATGACAACCAATGCCCAGAGTGTATAGTATATAAGGCTCGAAGGAACTCTTGACGTATTTCCGTCTTGTGCCCAATAGGATACACATTCTTGTATAAAACTACATTAAGGAACCATAAATGATTCGACATAGAAGACTTGGAAGCAGTGTTATGCTTTGACCCGGAGAATTGGTTAGCACACAATCATGCAACCAAATTACCCACCGAAAGATCATCGGGTAAAGGAGTGTAGATTTCAATTAAATCAGCTGGGCATTCATAAGGATAGCATATGGCAATAGCAATGGATGACATATCTACCCAAACTTGTGTCCCATCCACCATAGAAATAAAAACTTCCCACTCATCAGGTTCGGCATCAAATTCTGGTAAAAGACTTTGACGAGCCTCGGGTATATTGTGGTAGATGATGGAGCAAAAATTGAAGCAGTCTAATGATGATGGATGTTAGAAATACCCCACCGTGTCTCAGAAAACATAGCATAAAGTTTCGCAATATCAAACATTGTTTCAAAATTTAAAGCTCTTGGGTGCCATCTCTCATGTGCGACGAGGCCTAGAAGTAATCGATGTCGGATCATATCATGCTCGTCGAGGATTATGCGAGCTTGATGTGCCTTGATTATTTGCTCTTTTTTGTGCCATAGAAATAGAAAAAGTATGGTTGAGGAATTTAGACAAACACTTGGCATACACAAATAAAGTACCTCCTTTAACCTCTTCTTTCAAAACCTTTTTCACCCCAAATTAAACAATTCAATCCACCAATGACTTCCCCCAAACTTGATCTTCAAATGCCCTCAAAAATATTTGTTCAATTTTGTGAAATTAGAACACTACTTACTTTGATGAAGAACTTTAAAAAGTGAGAATTTTCTTGAGAACTAGAGATGATCACCCTGGATTTGATGTTGTTGATGATGATTATCAATGATGATTGCTTGTAATAGACTCACCAGTTGAAGAAATTATAATCCTGGGTGATGTAAGAGTCAAAGTAGAGCACCAAGTCTTCAAAGAAACAAGTGTATGCATATAAGCTTGAGAAAGGGCCTTTATAGATAAAAAAAATTTGGCCAACCCATAAATATGCTTGGGCAATCGATCCCCCCAAGGCTGGGTGATTGATCACCCAGCTAATGGTGTCCCCTCTTGGGGAAAAAAATTGGGGCAATTGATCCCCCTCTAATTGGGCAATCGATCCCCCTTGTTGGAGCCTGTTGGAGCCTCTATCGCCAAGGGTTGACCGGGACGTGTATTTTTGGCTTAGTGATCACCCAAGGTCGACTGAGACCTCACTTTTTAACCTATTTTGAACCCGAATAACCTGGTACATCTCTCGTCATCCTCAAAAGCAACTTATACATCAAAAACTGAAAGAAAACTCATTAAAACGTAACTAAAATTGAAAGAAAGTTAAGAAAACACTTCATTAAAAATTGAAAGAAAAGAAAACTAAAAAAATTAAGAGATAAAAATACATACAACCCCTATAATTTAACGTTCGTAGGTGACGATCAACTCTCTGAATGGATCAAGTAAGATAGTTGGGATCTGTCAAGTTGACGGACTCCATATCTCTTGTTGGCATAACTCCTTCTACACAATGTTTCAATCTTTGCCCATTGAATGATTCCTCAAAAACCCCAAGCAATTGCTCATTCAAAAATAAGTCACGAATAGGTAATGCATCGAACATGGACTCCGATACAATCCAGGATAAATGGTCCTCAACTACTTTCTCTGTCCCATTTTTATCTTTTATCTCTGAATTGAATTCTTGCAACAATAGAATTCATCGAATAAGCCGCGGTTTGGTTTATTTCTTCTCCAATAAGTGCCTTAATGCAACATGATCAGAGTAGACAATTACCTTGGACCCCAATAGAGATGAACAAAACTTGTCTAAGGCAAACACAATACCTAGAAGCTCTTTCTCTTGGTCATATAATTAAGTTGAGAATTAGAGAGAGTCTTACTAGCATAGTAAATGACATAAGGTCGCTTGTCCTCTCATTGTCCCAACACCGCTCTATTGCATAATCAGAAGCTTCACACATAATCTTAAAAGGTAAAGCCCATTTCAAAGATTGCATGACTGGTGCATATGATAGTAAAGACCAAAGCTTCTTGAATGCCTGTACACACTCTTCATCAAAGGAAAAGGGAACATCTTTAGACAACAGATGACACAAAGGCCAAGCAATTTTACTGAAGTCTTTGATAAATCGTTTATAGAACCCAGCATGGCCTAAGAAAGAATGAACTTGCTTCACTGTAGCAGAGGTGACAGAGTAGAAATCAGATCAATCTTTGCTTTATCAACTTCAATACTTCTCTTTGAAACAATATACCCCAACACAATGCCCTCCTTCACCAAAAAATGACTCTTTTCTCAACTAAGTACCAAATCAAGTCTCGGCACCTCTAAAGCACAAGTGATAAATTGCTCAGGCAGTCTTCAAAAGATGAACCAAAAATGGAGAAGTCATCCATGAAGACCTCCAAGAATTTTTCCACCATGTCAGAGATGATGGCCATCATACACCTCTGGAATGTCACCGGAGCATTACACAACCCAAAGGGCATGTGATGATAAGCAAAAGTACCAAAAGGGCATATAAAATTAGTTTTCTCTTGATCTTCTTGATCCATAGCCACTTGATTATAATTGGAGTAGTCATCCAAAAAACAATAGTAGCTCTGACCTGCTAGCCTCTCAAGAATTTAATCAATGAATGGAAGAAGAAAATGATCATTCCTTGTCATGGAGTTAAGCTTTCTGTAGTCAATGCAAACACGCCAACCCGTGCGTTGTGGAATGAGTTCACCCACACAATTAGGAACAATAGTAAGGCCAAACTTTTTAGGAATAACTTGAGTCGGGCTCACCCATGTGATGTCAGAAATTGGGTAGATGATACATGTATCAAGTAACTTGACCACCTCTTTCTTCACCACCTCTTTTATATTGGGATTCAATTGCCTCTATGCTTTTCTAGATGGTTTGCTTCCTTCCTCTAAATGAATTTTATGTATGAAAATTGAAGGATTGATGCCCTTGAGGTCTGCTACACTCTACCCAATTGCTTTACGATGTTGGTATAAGACTTTCAGTAAGCGTGCCTCTTAAGTTTCTGTTAGATCAAAGGCAATGATAACCAGAAGAGTTCTATGTGCCCCAAAAAATACATACTTTAACTTGTCTGGCAAGGGCTTCAACTCTAGTTGTGGGGGGGACACCAATGAAGGCACTAGGGGAGTGCTAGAAAGGGGAGGCAATGGCTCAACTGGAATTCTCCTTGGTAGTGTGTTCTGAATGGCATCCACCTCAAGCATAGAATTTACCTCTTTGCTTAGCTCTTTTTCATAAATTGTCTTAGAGTAAAAAATAGACTTACAAACCTCTACAGAGTTGTGAGATAGAGAGGCTAAAGCAAATGCTTCCACACACTCTTCAATAACATCCATACAGAAAATATCGCTCTAATCTGGAGGGTGTTGAATATTGAGCTTAACCTTCATGTTACCAAAAGAAATGTCCATAATCCCTGACCTACAATTTATGCAAGCATCTGCAGTGGCTAAGAAAGGTTGACCAAGGATGACTGGAATGTGCCTCCTCAGATTGTGTACTAGCTTAGTGTCAAGTACAATGAAATCAACTGGAAAGTAGAACTTGTACACTTTAATGAGCAAATCTTCGACAATCCCTTGGGGTTGCTTTGTTGATCTATCAGCAAATTGCAACACCATCGAGGTAGGCTTCAATCCTCCCAGGCCCAATTATGAGTAGACTAAATAGGGCAGCAAATTTACACTTGCACCCAAATTAAGAAGAGCTTTATCAACATGGTGCTCTCCAATGATGCATGAGATAGTTAGAGCACCAAGATCTTTGTGCATGGGAGGAGTGTAATGCTGAATTATAGAACTCACTTGTTATAGCAGCATTACCTTCTTTGGCACATGACTTTTTGAACGCCTCTTCTAAGTGCACAAGTGCTTCAAAATTTTGGCATAAGGAGGAATCTACTTAATGGCGTCAAGGAGTGGTAGATTAATCTTTACTTGTCTAAAAACTTTCATCATGTCATACAGCTTGTTCCCTTGCTTCCCCAACCTGGATGCTTCAAGAAAGTGTTGTGGGAAAGGAGCCTTGGGCTAATAAGAATTTTCAGCACTTAGATCACTTTTTCTTTTTTCTTCTCCCCCACCTTGTTATCAATCACTTTCCCACTTCTCAAAGTGATAATGGCTTGAACCTACTCATGGTGTGGGTTACTTGAGGAAACATGCATCTCTCTAGGATTAGTAACTGGTTGACTAGGGAGTTTCCCTTCTTCTTTTCTAGTCAAAGCATTAGAAGTTATCCAAACTGAGATTCTAGTTTGGTAATAGATTGCACTATTGCTGCAGTGGCTTGCACTGTCTCTACAATGGACTCGAGCTTCTCAAACTTTGCTAGAGCAAGGGTCAACTTATCTTCAAGAACAGAATTTTTTGTGACATAGGAGCTTGTGCTTGATACTGCTATTGAGGCACATAGTTCCTAGGCTGATATATTAGTTGCATTGCAGCCCCTTGGTTACTGTAAGAAAATCCAGGATGATTCCTCCATGTTGGATTGTAAGTGTTACCACGTAGAGGATTCATTGGTCCATTGAATGTAGCTTGGACTTGCTCGGGTTGAAGATCAAAAAATTTCCCAACTGAAGAACAATTGTTCACATTATGCATAGGACTGGAGCAAAATTCACAAGGGCCTAGCAATGAAGGGTTTAAAATAGAAAGAGCTTGATTTGTAGCCATAATTGTTGCTACTTTCTCTGTAATTAAATCAATGTCAATTGGCACAGCTTCTGTAGCACCAACCTCAAATATTCCATTAGTCTTCCTTGTAGTGGCAGGTCTGCTAGAACGAGTAGAGGATACATGTTGTAGGGAGTTGTCACTGAGATTTCAAATAAGGTCCATGCCTCTTCTTTACTCTTCAACATAAAAGTACATCCACAAGATGTATCAACCATCTGTCTGTTGGCTTCTGTCAACCCTTCATGAAAACTCAGCACTAGTAGCCACCTAGGAACCTGATGATGAGAACACTTTCTAAGAAGGTCCTTGAATCTCCCATGTGTCATAGAATTGTTCCCCCTCATGTTGAGAGAAACCAATGATAGCATGTCTAAACTGATTGGTCTTCCCTATCAGAAAATACTTCTTAAGGAACTCATGTTGCATTTGAGTCCAAGTCATGATAGAACCTACCGGTAGAGAATTGAACCAATACCTTGCTTTGTCCTTCAAGGAGAATGGAAAAAGTCTCATTTTGAAAGCATTTTCAAAGAAGTTGTGAATTTTGGTAGCTGAGCATACTTCTATGAATTCATCTAGATGCTTGTAAGGGTCTTCTTGAGTTAGCCCAAAATATGATGGAAGCATCTAAATAATGCTAGACTTGATCTCATAATTCTATGATGTGACATTAGGCAGTTGAAAATCGACTGGTGAAGTATAGGTCTCAGGAGCATAGTAGTCCTTGAGCAATCTAGCCCTTTCCCCAGCAGCATAAGGAACAATGTTGTTATGTCCTTCTTCTGCAATGTCGTCAATTATTTCTTCCTCTTGCACAATAGCATAAGAATGTTCCTTTGTTGTCTAAGAGTACGTTCATGCTCAAGATCAAGAGGTATCAAAGAATCAGCCACAGAACGACGGCCATGCATATAAAAAAAATACTTGAAAAGAAAACACAAATAAAATTAAAAGCAAAATATAAAAATTCCCTAAACTAAAAATCCAATTAAAATTAATTCTGTAAAATCCAATCAATCAAATAAATACTCCCCGGCAACGACGCCAAAAAATGATTCGTTAGTAAATGTATCAATTAAATTACCACACTTCATAATAGAATGAATTCCTTGCAGAATAGGGCTATCGAAAGGGGTGTCGAACCTCAGGGACTTTGGTCTGAATGAGTTGTTATATGAAATTAATTCAAATTAAATTTAAAAGAAAAGAATTCTGATTTTTATATCTAAATTAACAAAAGAAGCAATTAAAATAAATCAAAAGAAACTAGAGAGTGTAGAAAATATGAGATAAATCTAGAGTTATTGACTTCATCACTAACTTCACAATCAATGGTCAATTAAACTAATTATAGGGAATTATATCATACACAAGTGGTGTCGGTGGCTACAAGCTCACCACCATCCATCAAGAAGATAACATATGATTAAGGCTAAGTCATGGACTATCTTCGATTGGCATGGGCCATCTGCCTAACTACTTTACTCTAGGGTGCAGTATGGTCCATCTTCTCAAGGCAAAATCCATCAAGCTTTTAATGATATATTTAGTGAAATCTATTGTGTAATAATCGCTCTCATAATAAAAGAAAACAAGAGAGATTGAGTTCAATAACAATAATCAAGTATCTAAGACAAGATAAGAAATTTTTGAAACTGAATTTATAAGACTTTTATTGCTCAATTCTATAAGAAAAATCCGCTAAATCACACAATCTATGCATGATTACAAAAATTCACAATAATTAAAACAATCAAACCATTGATGCTTAGTTAAGGCTATATCAAAACCATAGTGGATGAACTAGCCGCTGATGGTAGAAGATTCCTTCAACGATTGAGGAAGAAGGCGTCATATTCATGGAATACGCGCAAGACTTCATTCTCCAATGGTTCTCCACTCCAAAACTCTACAAATTATGTCCAAAAGACTCTCAAAAGTGTCTCAAGCCCCCTCAAACAGCCCCCAATTCGTCACTTTTAAACCCCTAGGAGAATACATAAAGTCCTAACCCAATTAGGAGATAATTAGGATTTTCCCATAACACTAAACAGGTTGATTTTTCTGACGTTCAGCCCAAGTTTTAACACACTCGAAGTCCGATTCACAGAATTTTAGTGAAATACAAAAGTGTTCAAAATTGAATTTTGTTCAACCAATGAGGAAATTACGCAAGAAAATATGACTTTTGGGCCACTTTCCAAAATGGGATTAAAACTAGATTATGCGCAAAATTGGGCTTCAGGCCCGTAATCTCCTTCAGCAGTTATAGTTCTCTTGGACCACTTCCTTGGTCTATCTTGAGGTAAAATATGGAGTTGGATGAATCCACTTGATGTAGGTTTCATCTAACCTTCTTGAATGTCATCTTTAAAAATTCAAAATCATGGTTTTAACTAAAATAATTATTAAGGCCCTGAAAATATAGAAAACACTAAAACAAAGTAAAATCATAAAATACTCTATCACTAAGAGAATAAAATATGCAAATTAAGAGGCTAGAATGCGTAAAATTCAACGCCGATCAGGGGGTTCTCTCTTTCTTATCATCGATTCCTTAGAGTTTCGGGTGTATTTTGGGGGGTTAACATGCTAGAAAAGACTTAGAGAATTATGTTTTGATTTCTTTCTTTTTGTTTTGGAATAAGCATGTGTTAAAAGTAGTTTTCATATGTTCTATATGAAGTCTTTGAATTATATATGCATTGTATGTGTATATAGTTGATCTTGGTAATTAAAATATGTTAAGAATATGTGATTCTTGCACTAGAATTATATTTTGAGCATGTATGTCTTATGTGATAGTTTGAAAATACATGATATCCATTTAGAATCATGTATGAGTTATTAGGATAGCAGGTGTACGTGTTGCACGCTATGTATTGATTAAAAGCATATAAAGGGTTTGTATGATTTCTTATGAAAGAAAGTGTAATACCCCGCTCCAACACATGGTATGATATTGTCCGCTTTGGGCCTGAGCCCGCACGGTTTTTGCTCTTGGGTTTACCCCAAAAGGCCTCATACCATTTGAAGAGAACATACTACATATAAGCACATCCCCTTTTCCACACCCAGGCAATGTGGGATTAAGCACCCTGTACCCTGTCAGTGTGGTAGCTCAGCCCAGTGTCTGTCTTCGCACCCGCCCACTCACACCCGTCCACAAGGGTTACTACAATCCACCCCCCTACGAGGCCCGACGCCCTCGTCGGCACACTTACTTCCGGCTGGGTTCAGGCTCTGATACCAATTGAAATAGCCCCCAAAAAATTTCGCGCATGAGGTGGCCAGTCTCATACACAAAACCTGGGAGATATATACAACTGGTAGCAACAAGCATAGAATACAAAAGATATAATGAACAATTTTCTAAAAGCAGAAAAGAAAGTTCCTCTGAATTAAAATAACTGTTAACTAAACAAGTATATGTCCGATAATACAATTTGGAAGTCCGGTAACCCATGGACCCCTTAACCAAACACATAAAAGTAAAACTTTATGAACAGAATTAAGTCCCTACACTAAAGTATGGTAAGGAATGGATGATTGTCAAGCTCTACGAACTCCACACGCAAATCTCCAGGTGAAAACTGTCTGGAACCTAAAATATCAACAAAGTGGGTTAAACCCACGAGCAAATCCTCTCTACTACAACCCAATCAGAGAACCGGTAAACATACCCTCTATATGAGGACAGTAAAGACATATATATATAATTATACCCAATAAACCCTATGACCCAAGAATAGAGCCGGCCCACACCCTACACTAACACATCAGTTATCTTAATGTAAGTGCAGACTAGTTTTAAGTTTACACAAGAAATAATCGTAATATGCTCGAATATATAACGAGAAACATTCTTACTAGATATTAGGCAATCCTGACATGCTCCAAATAAAATATAAAGATATTATATTAATTGTTTGGTGATCCCGACACGCCTTGGCAATCCCAACATGCCAAATATAATGCATAGATACCTTATTAGGTATTAGGCGATCCCGACACGCCTTGGCAATCCCAACATGCCAAATATAATGCATAGATACCTTATTAGGTATTAGGCGATCCTGACACGCCTTGGCAATCCCAACATGCCAAATAAAATGCATAGATACCTTATTAGGTATGGGCGATCCTGACACGCCTGGCAATCCTTACATGCCAAAATAAAATGCATAGATACCTTATTAGGTATGGGCGATCCTGACACGCCAGGCAATCCTTACATGCCAAATAAAATGTATAGATGCATTCTCAATATGAAACATAAAATAAACAAGGTGCATTACGATCTTAATTTGCACAAACAAAGTAATTCAAATTATCCGACATGAAATTATCACCATAAGACAAATCGTTCACAAGTAAGTTATAATCAAGTATTTAAATAATTAAAAACTCCATCAAATAAATAAAAACCCAATTTAGATATCCTCAAATTACGGGGTATTACAGAAAGGTTGTTGCAATGTATATGCATGATTTAATATGAGTAGCTTATGATGTACTTATGTTAAACGTGATTTAAGTGGCTGATGATGCACTTATTTGAAACTATGTGTTGTTTGATGATTTTGGGGAAAGGTCGGAAAAAAGTAAAATAAGCTCAATACTCAGGGGTGCAAGACCTCAACCTTGGCTAAATGGTTTCTTCTAGACCATCGGGTTAGCAACCCATAAAGATAGATATTTAACCCAAGGGGACTTTGGTTACTACGAATACTCCCTACTCATGGATTGATTTTGAGCTTATTGACATTATTTTTAAGCATTGTTATGAATTATGATATTCATGGTTATTGTTGACTTATATAGTCGTTAAATGCTTTATGTTTACTTATGGTAAATTAAGCATGTTGGATATGATATATATATATATTTATATATATTGGAGCATGATTTGTACACTATATTGTCTATGTTATGAGCACTGAAAATATGTCATGTAGTGTATAGGAATGCTATGACTGCATTTCACATAGGTTGTATTGAGTCGGTGCATAGGGGGTTTGGATGTCTCTACTAAGCTAGTCAATTGCTCACCCCTTCCCTACAAATTTTTTACAGATAAAGCTTCGGTTGGGGATAACGCTTGATTACCATGGTAAAGGGCTCGTGCCTTCTTTTGGGCTTCGAGAAGAACTATATATTTTGTATGTGGAACGGATGTATTAGCATTCTAGATATGAGTACTTTTATATTGTTAAGCAATGGTTCCATTAGTGTTCTCTATGTTGGACTATTGTGTATATTTGGATATGGTTGGACAGGTTACATTTTGATATATGTATGTAACTCGGTTATATTTTAGTTTTAATGATGTAAATGTGTATTAAAAGTTGCTTCCACAGTATTGACACTCTGTTTGGATGAGAGTGGTCTCAAGAGGGGTATTCTGGTAATTTTATCCCATATTCATGAATAATTTCCTATACCTGTTTTGGTGTCGGAAGTCGAGGTGACAGCTTAGTATCAAAGCTTGTTTGTAGTTGTAAGGTGTTGAGGTTTTATTTAATCACCTCCATTTTTTATGCCCTTCCAGGTGTTGGAATTTGGGGCATGACAACTTGGTATCAGAGCATTAGGTTCAAAAACCTAAGGACGAAGGGTGAGGGTCTAATCACGTGTTAGTTGGAAATTATGTGTTGACATATAGTTGATTAGAGCCTAACCAGGTTTGAATACCTTTGGACGAAGGGTTAAAATTAACCACCTTTAAGTGTAGAGATTTTACACTTGGACTTGAGTGTTTCAATTTGTTTTGTGAAATATGTTTATGCACTTACGTGTTTAGAATTACATGCTAATTATGAAATGACTAGCATAGCGTTGAGTAGGCATGATAAAAGTTGATTTAGTGGTATACATGTGGTATCTAAATGTCTCCTTGTTATCTATATAGCAAGATGCCACCACGTAGAGCACGCGAATGAGGTGCTAATGCTCCATAGGAATAGACTGATGGAGCACAGTTTATGCACAACATGGTTGATGCCATGTGTCGTATTGCTAAGGAGACTCATAAGGATGAAGCATTAGTACAACAGAGGGTTGTTCTTAGCCGAAATATGCCATGCGTCGTATTTCTCAGGGGCAGTACAACAGTTTCACAAGGGCAGCAGCAGGTTCACACTGCACCATTAGTGACATTACCTACAGGATCTTCACGATCTACTATAGTGTGTCATCATTGCCACCAGACAGGCCATTATCGGTCTGAGTGTCCTCAGAGGTAGTTGACAACTACAGGGATAGAGAGGGTTTACTACTATTGTCGCTAGTCTGGATACAGTAGGGCAAACTGTCCTCAGAGGCAGAGTTCACAGAGTGGAGCTAGGTTACAGCAGTGTGTCACTCAATCTACTACGGTTCAGTCTGGTATTAGGGCATTACCACCGCCTCAGCCAACGCAAACAGTTCAAGGCTCTCGGACAACGAGAGGTACTGCTACTCCTACTACTTCTACTCAATAGTTAGGGTATCAGGTCATTGGCCAGCAAGGTCAGAGAGCACAGGGTTGTGCATATGCACTTACTCAGACAGACAACATGTCAGGATCATTAGTAGTTCGAGGTATATTCTTGGTTTCTATCTCGTAGGCTTAGGTGTTGATAGATTCGAGTGCATCTCATTCATTCATATCTACTGCATTTGCATTTGATTTGGGTTTGGGGGTGTCTTTCCTAGATTCAGTGTTATCTATTGATACACCGGTTGGGGGCACAGTTACTCTTGGTATAGTTTATCGGTCTTGCAAGATTGAGGTCTCAGGACGTTGACTGTTGTTTGACTTTATGGTATTAGATATGACTAACTTTGATGTCATTCTAGGTATGGATTGATTGTCTATGTTTAGAGCCACCATTGATTGCTTTCATAGGAAAGTGACAGTTTGTACACCGAAGGGTGATTGCTTCTACTTCGTAGGAAAGAGAGATGACTTTCATATAGCATCATTACATGGTTTTGACAGTCGGGATGAGATTGGATACTTCTTGGCTAGTCTATTAGCTGAGGAAAAGGATATAACTCATGGATATTTTCCACTTGTTGTCTATGAATACTTGAATGTGTTTTCAGAGGACTTGACAGAGTTACCTCTAAAACAGGAAGTACAGTTCAATATTGATCTAGCTTCTGGTACTGTGCATATCTCTATGGCACTGGCAGAGTTGAAGGACCAGTTATAGGATTTGTTATACAAGGGATTTGTACGACCTAGTACATCGTCTTGGGGTGCTCTAGTACTCTTCGCAAAGAAGAAGGATGGATGATTACGATTGTGTATTGATTACCAAAAGTTGAACAAAGCAACGATCAAGAACAAATATCCTTTTGCCAAGGATAGATGACTTATTTGATCAACTAAAAGGTTCAAAGGTATTTTCGAATATTGACTTGAGGTCAGGATATTACCAATTGGGAGTTAGGAATGATGATATTCCTAAGACAGTTTGTCGTACACACTACGGGCATTATGAGTTCTTCGTTATGCCATTCGGTTTGACTAATTCCCCGGCAGCGTTCATGGATTTGATGAATCGTGTCTTTAGTGTTTACTTGGATAGGTTCGTAGTGGTGTTTATGAATGATATTCTCGTGGACTCTTTATCAGTAGAGGAGCATGAGAATCACTTAAGGATTGTGTTACAAATCCTTAGAGAGCACTGTTTGTATGCTAAATTTGAGAAATGTGAATTTTTGTTAATAAAGGTGAAGTTCCTTGGATATGTGGTGTCAGAAGAAGGAGTTTCAGTGGATCCTTCTAAGATTGAAGCGGTGATGAATTGGGAAAGACCAAAGAACATATTCGAGATACGTAGCTTCTTGGGATTAGCAGGATATTACCAACGCTTTGTAAAGGACTTTTCAAAGATAGTGACATCGATGACCAAGTTTACTTGTAAAGGAGTTAAGTTTATGTGGAACAATGCGTGCAAACATTCCTTTATGGAATTGAAGAGTAGATTAACTAGTGCTTTTATATTGATTATTCCTGAACGTGGTTTGGGTTATGTCATCTACTGTGACGTTTCACAAGATAGTTTGGGATGTGTGTTGATGCAAATTGAGAGAGTGGTAACGTATAGTTCACGACAATTGAAGACACATGAACATAATTACCCAACTTATCATTTGGAGTTAGCGGCGGTAATTTTTTCATAGAAAATATGGAGGCATTACTTGTATAGGGAAAATTTTGAAGTGTTCTATGATCACAAGAGCTTGAAGTACCTTTTCTCACAGAAGGACTTGAACTTGAGGCAAAAGAGGTGGATAGAGTATATGGAAGATTATGATTTTGATCTTTAGTGTCATCTGGGAAAGGCTAATGTGTTTGCCAATGTCTTGAGCAGAAAGCCACATGGTACTTTGGCTAGTATTGCTATCTGTGAGTAGAAGATGATGGAAGACATCTCTAAAATGGGATTATACTTTAGTGAGAGTAGTGAACCAGCTACTTTGTTCACACTTATTGCACAACCGACTCTAGTGAGCAGAGTGGTTGAGGAGTAGAGACATGACAGTGAGATAGAGAGTATTCGCACTCGAATTTTGGGTGGCGAAGTGGTGGAATTGGGTTATCCATTCAGATGGAGGATTGAGGTTCAGAGCCAAGATGGTTGTTCATTGGTTTGTGGGGATGAGTTTTTAAGAGAGTTCCATAGCTCTAGACTTGCAGTGCATCTCGGTGGTACCAAAATGTACCACAACCTTCGTAGATAGTATTGGTGGAAGGGTATGAAAAAGGACATCACACAGTTTGTGGCGAGGTGCCTCACTTGTAAACAAGTGAAGGTCGAGCACCAGAGACCGACAGGTTTATTACAGCCATTACTAATGGCTATATGAAAGTGGGAGCACATCACTATGGACTTTGAGATGGGGTTGCCTAGGACGAGGAAGAGTCATAACGCTATTTACGTCATTGTGGGCAGACTAAACAAGGTGGCTCATTTCCTTCCGATTCGAGTGACAAATGATGTGGATGCTCTTAGTCAGCTATATATTGATCAGATTTTGAAGTTACACAGCGTACCAGTTTCTATTGTTTCAGATAAAGATCCACAGTTCACATCACAATTCTGGCAGAGTTTTTAGGCAACTTTGGATATGGATCTGCATTTTAGCATAACTTTTCATCCTCAGACGGATGGTCAGTCTGAGCATACTATACAGATTTTGAAGGATATGTTTTGGGCATGTGTGCTTGATTTTCGTGATAATTGGGAGGATCACCTTCCATTAGCAGAGTTTGCTTACAATAATAGCTATCAGGCTATTATTGAAATGGCACCATTCGAGGCATTATATGGCAGACCTTGTAGGTCATCGGTTTGTTGGACCGAAGTCGGTGAGACTGTGGCTTTAGGACCGAACATAGTCTGAGAAACCACAAAAAAGATCAAAGTGACATGGCAGTGGTTAATTATGGCTTAAAGTCGTCAGAAGAGTTATGCCGATTGAAGGAGGCGTCCTTTGGCATTTGAGGTCAGAGATCATGTGTTCCTCAAGGTTGCGCCATGCAAGGGATTGATGCAGTTTGGGTATAGTGGTAAGTTATCACCACGGTTTATCAGTCCATTTGAGATTCTAGATTGAGTTAGTGAGGTAGCATATAGTTTGGCATTACCACCACAATTGGCAATTGTTCACAATGTGTTTCATGTTTCCATGTTGAGGAAATATGAACCGGATCACTCACATATACTAGATTGGACAGATCATAAGGTAGAAGAAGACGTGTCTTACGAGGAAAAATCGATAGCGATTTTGTACTCTAAAGCGCAGGTGCTTCGAGGTAAGACCATTCCATTGGTGAAAGTGCTTTAGAGACATCGAGGAGTGGAAGAGGCTATGTGGGAGAGGGAACAAGAAGTTCGCTCAAAGTGTCCCGAGTTGTTTACTACTTGAGGTACATTTTAATTTCGAGCATGAAATTACTATAAGTTGGGGAGGTTGTGAAACCTCAGATTTTTTTTATTTAAATACGTGGTTAATTAATTTTTAAACATAACTATATAGTAATTGCATGCTTATGTGTGTGGGTTTTGGGACTACTTTAAAAGTTCTAAAAAGGGTTTTAAAGTACCTTAGGACCATAGTGGGATGGAACCAAGATTCAGGTAATTTTTTAGAATTTTTACAAAAAGTTACTATTCATGGTTCGGATTTTTTGAGAAAATAACTACGGATCACTTAAGTGACGTGGGGGTATGAATGAACTTAGAGGGGCTTTTGGTGAAGCTTGATTAAATGAGGGAGTACCGTTTTGTGATTAAATGAAACACCGCCCCCTGATACAACGGGTCCAAGGAACTTCACCTCTAGTAACCAAAACTCACACTTTTTGTAATTAGTAAAAAGTCGGTGCTCTCTCAAGATCTGCAAGACTATCCTCAAGTGGCTTTCATGTTCCACCTTTGATGATGAGTACACTAAGATGTCATCAACAAACACCACCACGAACTGGTCTAAGTGGGCACTAAGGACACAATTCATAAGATCTATGAAAGTTGATGGCGCGTTCATTAGGCCAAAGGGCATTACGAGGAACTCATAGTGTCCGTACTGTGTGCGAAAAGCTGTCTTTGAAATATCTTCCTCCTTGACTCTCAACTAGTAGTAACCTAATCTCAAGTCAACCTTGGAGAAACACTTTAACCCCTTCAACTGATCAAATAAGTCATCTATCCGTGGTAATGGATACTTGTTCATAATCGTTGCACGGTTAAACTTCTGATAGTCGATGCAAAGACGCAAGGAACCATCCTTCTTCTTAGCAAACAATACTGGAGCACCCCAAGGCGATACGCTAGGATGTATATAACCTTTGGCTCTCAAGTCATCCAATTGCTTCTTCAGCTCTTCCAACTCCGCTAGTGTCATACGATAAGTAGCCAAGGAAATAGGTACAGTACCGGGAACAAGATCAATCCCGAACTCAACCTCTCGTTTGGGTGAAAACACCGTTAATTCCTCTAGAAAGACATCCGGGAACTCTTCCATGACTTTTGGGAACAGAATATGTAGAGACCGTGCCCAATTTTGGCTGATTTTTCAATTTTTGTCATTTATTGCTTTAAATGCATTTTAAATGATGTTTAACATGTTTTGAATGCGGGGAACATGTTTAGAGGGTTGGAATAGGCTTTTGGAAAGTTTTGGGGACTTTTGGCAAAAGTTGACTTTTTTGAGTTTGGTCAACCTAGGGGCGTGGGCCTTGTGGGCCCAGAAATTTTAAAAGTGTCAGAATGACTTCAAAATTGGAGGATAGCTTAAATAAAATATTTGACGCGCAACGGAGTTGATTTCGTGTCAATCTGAGTTACGGAACTCCAAAAATGAGCCCGAGAAGGTTTTGCAAAAAGGTGATGGCAAATTAGTAATTAAGAGGAGGTCACTTAGCTATAAATACTAAGAGAGATCAGCTCTTCTCTCATTTTTCATCCCAGCAGCCGAGAGAGAGAGATATATACGTATATACATACAAGTTTCACCTCCTCCTCTTCTTCACTAGATTTGAGGGCCTTAGAGTGGGATTTTGATTTCACCGAAGAAGGAAGAAACGATCTACGCATCGAGGGCTCGAGATTGATTGGTTCAAAAATCATTTCAGAGGAAGTTGGGTTTTGAGAGATTGGGGAAAATCAATTGGAAGCTCTTCCAATTTGAGGTAGGGGTGCTAGACTCACTTCTACTTTGATCTTGTGGTCCCTTTCTAAATATCATAAGAGATAGCTTTTGATTTCTTGAGCCTAGGTCTATGTATATATATATATATATGTATACCATGGTGATTTATGCATGTATAAGTGTCCAACATGTTAGTTAGGGCTTATGCATGGTATATATGTGCAAATGTGACTATAATGCTTTTGGTGAAAAATGTGTTTGTTTGATGAAAACATGAAAAATATGATTTTCTAGCAAAATCCATGAGCATAGTGATTTTCATGATGTGAGTGTGATAGCATTGTGACAATCTTGAGTTGGAAGGAAAATGCATTGATTTGATGAAAAATGCATGCATTGTGTGACTATGTGCATTGGAGTGATTATATGCACTATATGATGATTTTGGGTCATGAGTGTGAAATTAAGATAAGGGGAAGGCCCCTAGGGTGAAAGACCCAAAACTTGGCCAAGAGGAGGTGCTCCCTTCGGGTTAGTAACCCGATAAAGCACAAGCAGAGTTTGGGTGCCGAAGAGACCCTTACTATTAGAGTGATGAGAAAGCCCCTTTGGATTGATTTGGTGTGAGTTATATATATATATATAAGTTGTGACTTGTCCAATTTGATATATATATATATATATATATATATATATATATACATATGTATTTGCACTTTATGTGAAGCATCATGCATGATTTGAAAAACGTGAATGTTTGGGTAAAAATGCATGAGCATGTGCATTCATGCATGGCTTACGGGTTAGAGTGGGGATGGGTGGATCATTTCTATGGAGCCGTTGAGATGCTCACCCCTTTATATAAACATTTTCAGATAAGGCGCCAATGGAAGACGAAGCATGATTAGCTCTATGGATATGTTGAGCTTATTTTTGGACTTTTGCTCTTTTGAGATGTAGATAAATGTCCATGCCGGCTTGTGGCATGTAGACAATGGTTGTGGTGTTGCCTTTACATTTGTATCTTCTTATGTATGTGAAATTCAAATGTAAGTGCCACACTTGTAGGAAAGTGATTTTTGAGAAGTGTATGTATAATGGCTTCCTTTATTTGAGACTTGTTGAATGTATGCAAAAAGGGCCATTCAAATTCTTATATGTATGGTTTCATGGATTATGTATGGATTTGGGATTTAAATGGATGAATGTATTCTTTTGTCTCTTGTATCTTAATTTCGTGGATATGAATGTTTAAAGTTGTGGATTTATGTTGGAATCATGGTTGTAGGATCTCATTGTATAAGTTAGATTGTATGGTTGGATTAATGAAGATCACCTTTGAAAAAAAATGAGGATGTTTGGTTCACTTGAAATTTTATGTGCATTGTGAACTTAGGATGAGTTTTCTATGATTATGCAAGATTTGAGATTCAAATGTATAGGTTGATGTGTGAGAATGATTTTATATCAATGGTAGATGATTTATATGAGATATGAATGATCTAAGGTGGTTTGGTTGAGATTTGGGTTCAATTTGATCTTATATAGGTGTTTGGGAGAATCTGGGCAGTGCGTTTCAATTAATCGAAATGCCCATCTCGATTAATCGAGATGCCCATCTTGATTGATCGAAATGGTTGCGAGATTTTATGATTTTTCAGGCTTAATTTCGATTAATCGAAGTCCCAATCTCGATTAATCAAAATATTGCAGGTCCAAGTTACCGAGAGGCTGTTTTCTTCGATTAAAGGGGTCAAAATCTCGATTAATCGAGATGAATCTCGATTGATCGAGATCCAATCTCGATTGATCGAGATTACTATTCACAGCAAGGTTCAAAAATTGTCCAGACTTCTTTTCGATGTAATTTCTGCGTTTTAAATCGGAATTGAGCGTGGTTTTTTTGAAATTGAGTATTTTTGAAAGCTCTATCCAATGGTGTAGGTTTCATAATCAAATTTCATCTGTGTAAAAAGTTGAGGTCCAGAACTTGGTGGTTTATATGTGTGGAACCAAAGGTGAAAATTATTTGCAACGGCCTTTGATGATCTAATGCCACTTGAAGGGTGTGCATATAGAATGCTTCCGCAATAGAAATGATTATAATGAGATTAAGGTGTGGGAACTTGAGGTGAAATTACGGATTCACCCCCGTTTCCCTCGCTCCTAACCGGGTGTCAGAAACCGGGGCATGACAACATGGTATCAGAGCTTAACCGGGTTTGAATACCTAGGGACGACGGGAAATGGTTGGATCACATATGGAATTGTGAGGAGTTGATTAAGTGCATATTGCATGGAAAATTTTTATATGCTGATTTATTTGATATGATATGCTACTTATGAAGTATATAAGTATGTTGAGTATGCATGAAGTGAATTGGACATGACATTCACGACCAACAATCTCGAATACACAAGAGCGACAAACCCTTCTCTAGGTCAATCCACCCCTGACAGGTGTATCGACACACAGGGCCTGATCAAGAAATGTCACATCCAATCCCAATGCAGATGCAAAAATAGAGGAGATAAAAGAATAAGATACACCCGAATCTATCAATACCCTGGCCCAAGAATTGTATACAAAAAATGTACCTTGTACAACCGAAGGGCCCATTGAAGTCTCATATGGTGTGAGAGAAAACACACGATTTTGGGGGCTCTTCAAAGCTAATTGACTAGTAGATATAGGTGTCACAACTCCAGCTAGTCTTGAACTCTATATTGACTGCATTGACCTCTATGGCTGCAGAGTCCTAAACCCTGCCTATGCCCCTGACTGAGCCAGAGCTTGGCGTGAGCCGATCCCACTACCACTGCCTGACTGCTGTGGACAATCCCTTCTATAGTGGCCCAGTTGACCACATCCATGACAACCTCTTAGGTCCTTACCCTGTACCGGTTGTGCTGACTGGGTAGGCCTAGCCACCTGAAGCTGTGGGCAGTGAGACCAGTAGTGTCCCTTATACTTACAATGGTGACAAACTATGCCTGACCAGATCCTGTGGTCATAGGTGTAAAAGCTATCGACCGCGTCTGCTAAGGTCCCTGAGAAAGAGAACCATCCTCTCTCGGCCTCTTCTTTTGCTGACTCTCCTGGTGAGAAGCCTTCTGCTAATCCCTACCCCTCTGAGAGTTATGAAACTCTACCTCTAAAATTAGTGCTTTTCGTACTGCTTCAGCATATGTAGTCAACTCCATGATTGCGAGTCCACGTCCAATTCCTTGCCTCAATCCTTCAATTTCAGGGCCTTCAACTTCTTTGTCGCTATAAGCTCTGGGCAAAATGAGATAGAGAAGTAAACCTCGTCTCATACTCCAACACACTCATGTCTCCCTGAGCAAGAGAATTGAACTCTTTCCTCAGCTCCCTTCAGAAAGTGCTAGGAAAGAACTGCTCTAGGAAGAGTTCCTTAAAGATCTCCCAAATCATCTCTGTTACTACATGGGTAGTGCAAGTAGACTTCCATCATATAGTTGTTGCCCCCGTAAGCTGGAAGGAGGCAAGCTTCACCTTCAAGTAATCCTCCCCAATTCCCATAGCCTCAATGATAGTAACAACCTGCTCAAGCCAATCCTCTGCCACATGATAATATGGTACACCCGTAAACTTAGGTGGATGGAGCTTCTGAAACCGCTCAAGAACCCTCATTGCCCTATCACCTACATCAACTGGGGGTCGGCTAAACCGATGTTGGTTGAGTCTAGGCTATCTAAACACCCACCATTGCACTCGTTGTCAATGTCTAGATCACAGCGGCCATATCCCTCATGATATTAGACATGTTAATCATCTCGGGATTTGAGCCCTGTCCATGTCTCGTTTCTTCGGTGCCATCCTCCAAGTTATAAATAAAAGTCAAATCAATAACATTTAACCAACTCTTACAAGTAACTCATGCACACTGCTCAACAATGTGAAACTCATAACACATAGAAAACAAAACATGTAAGCATGTGAACACCTAAGCACATAAGCATGCAACATAGCGTGAGACCTATACCATCATCCCTAAGTTTTCGACCTAGTGCTCTGATACCAAGTTGTCACATCCCGAATCTCAAAGACCCGAGTTACAACTAAAAGAAAAGATAAGAAAAGAATATAAAAGGATCTGAACCCCAGACCCCGAGCCGACATCAAAGTTGTCACTGCGGAAGTGATAAACAACTTAACTATAATAAGCATACACTAAACATGCTCGATAGAGAAGATAAATCACAAAACTCCTAAATATAACATGTCTTACAAGTACAGAAGTAGTAAGCCAACAGACTGGCCCTGAATAACGTAACATACATGTTATCCAAGTTATACCTAGTACATGCAAGTATAACTACAAAACACAAAAAAAAAAAAAATATGCCACTTCAAGCTTTATGGAGCTCAAGCAACATCCTTTCTGTTCCTTTTTCCTAAAAAATGTGATACATCTGTAGGGTGAGCAACGACGGCTTAGTAGAAATGACTTAACTGCCCCCCCCCCCCTAAAAATTTCAGACTGAAGTAAGAATTTCTAAAGGAATATGCACACAACATTGTTCTTTCTAACATGTTTCTATTTCCCTTTTCACATACTTCACAAGTATTCACTACTATACATTTACACATAAGCATGAAATATAACCTGTCTATAAACAATGAAGCCATAACTCATCCATAAACAACGGAATAATAAACCTATTTAATGGTTTAAAAAATGTAAAACTTGAAATGAACAGTTTGCTTATTTAAATGCAGTGCAGATGACACACATACCACATGTAACTCAAATAGTCGTGACACACGCATCAACAGAGCAGTCCTCAGACAGTCCTTCTGTACATTCTGTCATTCTAAATTACTAGTCCGCAGGTCGACATGAAACCACTGGCCAGTCAGGTGGACTTATCAACCACTAGGCATCTTTGTGCCTCTACTTTCAATTCCGACTATTTAAAACTTCTCGAAAATCATAACTCACACATGATATGAATAGTATGAAAAAAAATGATCAATATGAACAATATAATAACAATGTCCATAATAATTATCCTCATAGCATTGGTTTCGCATCTATGTGCACCAAGCTTTCAATGAGTCGTTCCTCAAGCAAAATTTTCAATTAAATAAATGTCTCTTTCAAAAGGGCTTTAAACCTTCAAATCCTTTTCAGTAGGGCTTTAAACCTTCAATTTCAATGCTTCCATATATATAGCATCAAGACATAACCAAATTCTTAATTTAACCAAATTAGTACATCTAGGCAATTTATATGTTACCTAGCAAGCATACTTAAACTTTCAAATCAAATATGTTAATTTAACACCAAATCATGCTCTAGTACATTCTAAGCATAATTTAAAACATTTAAACAATTATAATTCCATGAACAAGTCATGTTGCACCGTGGAACCCTAGCGCCAAACGTTAAAGTATGGTCAAAATTTCTCCTAGGTGTTACCTATCGTACTCAACATGTTCAAAAGGCGTATACAAACACTTAGGCACTTTAAATAACCACCTAGCATGCATTCTCAACTAATGTACACATGAATGACCAAAATACCCCTAATGGTCCATAAGTTATTAAATGAGTTCAAATGAAACCCAATTCATCTATTAGCATTCCTACACATTAATTAAGTAAAATATAGGATGCTTGAACACACATTAGCAAACAAAGCATACATCTTACCACTTATTCCCAAAATACTCTTCTTGAACAAAAGTTAAGCTTTTTATTCCAAGACACTAATGGATGACCCAAGACTTTCATAATTTGCAATCATTATCACAATTACTATAAAAGTAATTTAGAACTTCTTGTTCTTACACAACACTAGAGTTATCATGAAATAAAGTGTACTTTAATTTCAAATTAAGAGCACGAGTAATCTAATGGCATACATGTCTCAATGGTAAACCTCCCTAATAATGCTAATAGGCATAATCCAAGGTCTAAACACATTTAGCATGCTCAAAACACAAAAGCCCCAATTTTTCATGAAATAAAGTAAACTTTAATTTACACATTTTGCAATTCATGTTAGAATCTCAACCTAACACTTCCTAAAGTCTTAAAACATTAGAAGAGGAAGTTAAATTCATTCCTACCTTAAATCCAAGAAGGATTGAAGAAACCCCCAAATTGAATTTTGAAATTCAATTTGAAACCCTAACTTTTCTTCAAAAGCTTTAATAGAGAAATCAATAGAAAGGAATGGAAGCCTTCAAGTCCCAAAGCTTCCAACACTACAAATCATACACAACACTCATTCTTCGAACTTCAATAATTGAAAAAGAAGATGAAGAGAGGAAGTAGAAGAAAAAGATGGACAAAACGGGTGGAAAGAAACACTTACATGCTACTAGCACCAACATTAACCACCACCAACAACCTTGGACCAAGCCTATACTTCAAGCACCTTCAGTGGAGGAATAAAGAGAGCAAAATGAGAGATGGAGAGGAAAAAGAAAGGGCTGGAAGAACTTATGGGAAGAGAGAAAGGCAATTTTGCCTTTTATAGCTCAAAACCTATAGATATACATCTATATCTCCCACCCCTTCAAGAAGCTTCTAGACTCCCCCAAGTGAAAAGTCTCTTTTACCCTCCATTTTACTCTAAATCTACCACAATGCCTTTCTTTTTCAAAGAATTTACGATGGTGCCATCCATAATATGAAATTACTAAAATGCCCTTCACTTAAAAAAAATCCAAAATCGTCCCAAATCTTTTTGAAAAAGACTAACATATCCTCACGTCCCACCATTCCGTAGAACTATTCTTTAACTTTGAAAATGCCCGGGATCAAACCAATACTTGAAATTGGAAACCCGAACATCCAAACATATCCTAAACATAGAAATAAAATAATAAAAATAAAATATTTTAATAAAATAAAATAATAATAATAATAAAACATTTAATTAAAAAAATAAAAATTTCAGGATCTCACATATGAGTTATTGGGATGGCAGGTGTACGTGTTGCTTGCTATGTATTGATTAAAAGCATGTAAAGGACAATATCATTATTTTTTTGCATTTGTATGATTTCTTGTGATAGAAAAGTTATTGCATTGTATATGCATGCTTTAATATGAGTAGCTTATGATGTTCTTATATTGAATATGATTTAAGTGGATTATGATGCACTTATTTGAAACTATGTGTTGTTTGATGATTTTAGGAAAAGGTCAAAATAAAGTAAGATGAGCTCAATGCTCAAGGGTGCAAGACCTCAACCTTGGCCAAGTGGTTTCTCCTAGACTATCGGGTTAGCAACCCGTAAAGATAGGAAGATAGATATTTAACCAAAGGGTACTTATCTGGTTATTACGAATACTCCCTACTTATGGATTTATTTTGAGCTTATTTGACTTTGTTGTTAAGCTTTGTTATGAATTGTGATATTTATGGTTACTGTTTGACTTATATAGTCATAAAATGCTTTGTGTTTACGTATGTAAGTGTATAGGAATGCTATGAATGTATTTCATGTAGGTTGCATCGAGTTGGTGCATAGGGGGTTTGGATGTCTCTACTAAGCTAGTCGGTTGCTCACCCCTTCCCTATAAACTTTTTACAGATAAAGCGCCAATTGGGGATAAAGCTTGATTACCGTGGTAAAGGCCTCAGGCCTTTTTTTGGGCTTTGGATGTTTTATGATATATATATATGCCACGTGTGGGCATTTTGAGAAGAACTATATATTTTGTATGTGGAACGGATGTATTAGCATTCTAGATATGGGTACTTTTGCATTGTTAAGCAGTGGTTCCATTAGTCTTCTCTATGTTGGACAATTGTGTATATTTGGATATGGTTGGACAAGTTACATTTTGATGTATGTATATAATTCAGTTATATTTTAGTTTTAATGAAGTAAATGTGTATTAAAAGTCGTTTCCGCCGTATTAAGACTCTGTTTGGATGAGAGTGGTCTCAAGAGAGGTATTCTCGTAATTTCATCCCATATTCACACCTAATTTCCTATATCTGTTTTGGTGTCGGAAGTCGGGTGATAGCTTGGTATCAAAGCTTGTTTGTAGTTGTAAGGTGTTGAGGTTTTATTTAATCACCTCCATTTTCCATACCTTTTCGGGTGTTGGAATTTGGGATGTGACATTAATCACATATAAACGTCAATTAATCAACTCAACTCAATTACAAAATCATGTTATTCCACTTAGTGCAAATCCAAAACATAAGGTATCCAAACCTAATACTGAACAATCGACCCCATAACCTTCATCCTCAGGTATGCAAACCTAATGCTCTGATACCATAGTTGTTATGCTATAATTTCTGAAACCTAAATTGATATAGGAATTGGAGGTGATCAATTCCAACATCATCACACGTCATCACTCCTTAATCTTATCCATACTCTGATACCACCCTGTCACACTCACATTCCTACCACTTAACCCCCCCTCATAGAACAGTCAGCCAAGCTAATTATTTAACTTAGCTCAATTAGCACATTAAGTGCTTCAATTAATAAAAGTGGGGTTTCAATTAATCAAAGTACTTCGATTAATCGAGTTTCCATCGTAACTTTTATTGAAACACATGGGTTTTTTACCCTCAAATGTGACTAGTCCTTCGATTAATCGAAGACTAGTGTTCGATTAATCAAAGGTTCATTTAATTAAAAAGCTAGTTTTGATTGATCGTGGTCTTTCCTGCTAAAATTCATAATTCTCTATCATTCAAACTTCAAACACCGATTCTAATGCCTTAACCCATTCCCAAATCATGCATACATCTACACAAATTTATACACAACCATAACATGCATAAACATTAACCGGAATCATAAAAGAAGAATTCATAATTGAAGCATACACCATTTATAAAAAACTTCCATGTTCAAAACCCACAATTAAAAGGATAGGTGCTTATGTACAACATCTCAAAAAAAAGAAACAAGTCTCCTTATATAGTTCTAAGTGCACTATATCTGTGACGTATATTTTTGTAATTGGCAATCTTCAGTGTCAAAATCAAACATAATTGAGTTGTATTATTTGAGTTATATTTCTATAATTAATCATGTAATTGAAATCTTAGAGTGAGTATGAAGTTCTACACCAATCATGCAAGGGTTCGTCAAAGTATGAAGCTTGAAACTTCATCAGAAGCGGTCAATGGTCTAAATAAGAATTTGATCGATTGAAGTTTCAAGATGGTTCCAAATACATGAGGACATCATTGATCATAAATAAGAGTCACGTAGTCCAGGTAAAGTTGTGAGAGAACATATATTTTAAACTGGGAGGTTCCGACCTTGAAAAAAGGGATTTCTAAGCAAAATAGTAAACTTTTCAAGGCTCGACCGGCCCAAGTGAAGGATGGACTGGTCCAAGAGGTCTCAGGAACTCTTGTTGAATATGCTACAAGAGTTGGACCGGTCCAAGTGAAGCCCGTACCAGTGACGGGTCCAACTTCTCTAGTCTGCGAATTTTGACTAGTTTTTTCTTGTTTTGACCCGGCATGGACCCGGAACTTTCTAAAATCGTGGGGACTTGTTTTCTATTAGATTTTAAATTTTTTTCAATAAAAACTAGGATTTTTAATCTCTATAAAAATCTCATATGGTTTCTCTCTCAATTACGCTTTCAATATACAAGAGATACATATTCTAGAGAGAGAAAGCATTGAGATATTTTTCTAGCAAAGGATTTTTCTCTCAAATTATTTATTTATATTTTTGAGAGCACACACATATTCACTAAGTGATTTAGGGTGTTCTCTATTTGCATGATCAACTGTTTGAGGATTGCATTGAAGATTTTTTCGTGATCAAGTTACTAGATTGGTTTCTTCTACAACTGTTTTGTTGGTGAGAAAGGAGAAGAAGATCGAGCTACGAAGGGGATAGAATACTTGCTGAGTGTTCATGTTCTTCCAGTTACCCTTCTGCAAGAATTTTGATGTTAGCCAAAAATTTACAGCAGTTGGATGAGGTAGTCGCAATTGTAAGCCTAAGTTGTTCCGTATCAGAGTTCTTGTCAGAGTGGAGTGGGTGTGAGTCTAGACCAGAGTCTATTGTACTTTGTTTCGACGATAGTCGATTTGCTTCTCCGAGCTAAAAAGCCTCACCCGTGGTTTTTTCCCGATCTGGGTTTTCCACATATATCTGGTGCATTTGTTTACTTTACTTTACTACACTTTATTTATTCACTTGCTTTCTGGGATTGCTTTAATTGGACTTAAAATTGAATAATCTAAAAGATTAAGCAAAAAGTGAGTAAACCTAATCACCCCCCCTCTAGGTTTTAAATCTAACTTTTACAGCTGCTTCCGCACCGCGCAACTCACAATATCCATATCCCAGACATACATAGCACCAAAAAACAAAATTAAAAAAAAATGTATTTCTAACTCTAAAATCCAACTCATGGTTGGTTACCATCGGCGACCTCCTTGCAATGTCCTGAAATTGTTAAGGTAGGAGGATGAGCAAAGTTCCATATGCTCAAATTATATGTTGTGCAATCCACCCAAGTCTCACATTTCATATTAGTACATAAGAAAATCAAAATGTATAGCAAAGCTACGTGTCATACTTCCTAGCATTCTAATCAAATGCCATTATTTCCATTCACATGGCATACACGTCAATTTGCATGACAACCCAAAATTGCTCAATATACTCAATACATCAATACACAACTTCATCATATCTATAACATATGACAAAATTTAATTCAAACATGAAGTTCAACACAAAATCAAATAACTCTCGGAATGGTGCTCACACTCACACACCCAAATTGTATACGTGCTGAAGCCCTATACCCCGTGCCCTTAGTTATTTTCGTGCTACTAACCCACCAGTAACCAACCCTCTTGTGCAAGTTTGAGATCTTTCAACCCCAGAGGATCTATTCCCCCTCTACTTTGTACATGAGTCATTTTTGAGATATCACCCCAAACACACCAAACATTTCACCTTTAGCATATACATACACAAATCTCGATGCATTTGCACCCATTTCATGTCCTATGTTCATTTCTAGTATGTCACACAAGAAATTATATCAACACATGCACCCATTCAACCTTTTTTATAAAATTTTCATTGAAGCTACAATACATGTCACAAAATCTCATATATGCAATATGTGCCACACAAGACATATATAAGTAACTCATGCATTCTAAATCACATTTCAATTATTTTCTATCAAATAAATCATAATTGCATCAATTTAAATTAAGAATCTCATCATAAAAGTTCATATATTCATCTATAACATGAAAACATCAATTTTATACTCATAATATGAAATTAAGCTTGTATTGAAGACATAACACACACCCCCTACCTCAAGATATGAAACCCTTAGCTAAACCTCAAATCCTCCAACTCAAAAGTTACTCAAACCTAGCTTTATTTGGATCAAATCGATGCCTTCACCACGTAGAGCAACTTTTCCTTCATTGGGATCTTTTGAATCAAACCCTAGGACCTCCAAAGCTTAACGAGGATCTAGAGAAATGAAAGGAGAAGAGAGAAGAGAGATACACAGTTGTTTAGAGAGAGAGAAATGGTTGAAAATATCTGGGATTTTATATTTATAAGCCTTAGGGCATAAAATGACTAAAACGCCCCCAAGTCACTTAACATACCCTCCCGACCTCTATTTTTTAATCCGAGAGCAGCTATGACCTCGAAATCAATTCTACATCTCTCATAACATTTTAATTGGTCTCAAACAAAAATAAAATTTTTTAAAAAAATATCCAGTTTCCCAAGTCCACCCGACCCTCGTCCCAAGTCCTAATGACCCAAAATCTCAAAATGAGCTCTCCGGACTACTAAACAAGTCCCTATATATGCAAATTACATTTAAAATATATGCAAATCTATTTATAATTCAATTAGAAAAATAAATAAATAAAAATATTGGATATTTAAAAGAAGTCAATTTCGAAGTTATTTCCTTCCAATTATGGAAAAAGGTCCCAAGTAAGGGTTTAAGTTAAAAAAAATATGCCTAATCAACCATATATTTTGCTAGAGAATGTAAAACTTCATCCTCCACATAAGTCATCCTGATTCTAGAGGATAGCAAAATTGGATAAAGACAAATTCAAACTCGCGAAAGAAAATAAATTGGCTATTCAATACAAAGTTTTACACGGTCAATGAAGTGTTATACGACAAGAATATCATGTGCTTATAAAGTACATAAGCACTAATAAAAGAGGGCGACCAATGTCAACCACTATGAAAAGAAGTCTGGTTGATGTTGGCATCAAAAAATTAGTCAAGAAGGAGTCTTAGCCAATGATGGAACTTCCTCAGCCAAAAATCCCCATTAAATAAAGGAGGAAGCAGGTTTTTAGGGCTGCTTGCATCAAGTTGAAATTTTACTCGGCTAAGAGGAAATTGGTTAGAAAAGAAATTTTATTTTTACTGCTTTCAGCCAATGTGGCTGAAATTATTGAAGCAAATCGAAAAAGTTAGCATAAGCTTATGTCAAAAGTTTTATGGGCACAAAAAATTGAAGAATATGAGGCACTAAAATAACTCTATATTGGCACAATGTCATTCTTTTAGTAGTCAGATCGGCCAGTATGACACTACATAATAACATAATCCTAGTCGATCACAATCATGTCATGCTAAAGTTGAATGGTGGAATTCATCTTGGCTCTATAAATGATCGATACCTTGAAGGGTGTCAGCTAACTTTAACTTTATAAAATTTATAGAAGAATCATGATTAGCCAGGTTAGTAGGGCTGATATGGAATAAAGATCATCTTAGTGGTGGTCCCAAATAAATAAAGTTGTGATTGCTTTAGAGTTCCTTTGTTTGCCATTTTATTCCAAGTGTTAGTTCAGCCATGTGAAAATTTCCTTCTAATATTTTGTAAATTTCAAAAAAATATTGGTTTGATCAACCATAAGACACTTGAAATTAGTAGGCAATTGTTGACACCCAAAAGTGACGCCTAGTGGCAGCCACTTTGGTGTTGATAAGGGCTAATTATATGGATTGTTAGAAATAAGAGGAAAAGAGAGAATATCTCTGAATTATATTAATGAATGGTATGAGAAGTAATATACAATGAGAGCATATATATAGGAGAAGGAAAAGAGGTAGGTGAGTGGGGAGCAAGTTATCCTATACATGGTAAGTCCCTAATCATTGGAATCCTAATTGGATATGAAAAATGTTAAATATAAAATATACTAATATATATTAACACTCCCCCTCAAACTCAAGGTGGGTTATATGACGCCATCTGGAGTTTGAAAACAAGCTATTTGAAGCACCCTGGTGGAAGAGATTTGGTGAAGATATCTGCTATCAGTTCATGTGAAGTGACTGACCGTAACTGCAAGATATTCTAAAGTAGATGATGATGAACAAAATAACAATCTATCTCAATGTGTTTGGTCTGCTCATGAAAAACATTATTGTGTGCAATCTAAATAGCACTCTTATTATCACAATAGATGGGAGTAGAAGTGGATGAAGAAACACCTATATCCTGAAAAAGCCATCGCAACCACAAAAGCTCAGAAGTAGTATCAGCAAGTGCTCTATACTCGGCCTCAGTGCTAGATTGAGCAATAATGAACTGTATCTTACTACGCCAAGAAATTAATAAGCTACCAAGAAAGAAGGAATATCCTGTAGTGGAACGACGATCTATTGGGTCGCCAGCCCAATCTACATCAGAATAAGCACGGAGCACCAGTGAAGACTGATGAGAGAAAAAGAGCCCACAAAATATAGTACCCTTGACATAGTGAAGAATATGAAAAATAGCAGCAAAGTGAACTGATCTTGGCGAAGCCAGAACTGACTGATAATATGAATAACATGAGAAATATCTAGACAAGTGGCAGTAAGATATACCAAACTATCAACCAATTAACGATACAGAGTACCATCACAAAGAAGTTCACCATCATGTGAAGTAAGTCTCACATTAGGCTCAAGTGGAGTATCAACAATCTTGTTGTCTGTGATGCCAACTTTGGAGAGAAGATCAGAAGAGTACTTTGCTTGAGTAAGGTAGTAGCCTGTAAGGCCCAAAATAATTTTGACCGGTTCTGGGTGAATTTTGACCGAATTTATTTTTTTTGAATAAGTTAAATTCGGAACAATGTGGATATATATAAATGGAATTATATATATATATATAGAAGTGGATGTTTATATATATGGGTCCACATATGTGATTATGGATAAATATAGAGGGACCTTTGTTTTATGTAAGTAAGAGTGGGAAAATACATGTGAATACATGTATTGTGTGATGTTATGTATATATATGAATAATATATATACATATAACTTGTGGAGGAGATTAGTAGTAGGAGTATGTGGACCAAAAGAATGAAGAGAAGATAAGAAAAGGAGTGGTCAGCCGAAAGAAAGAGGAAAAAGGAAGAAAAGAAAAAGAAAAGAAGAAAAGGAATAAAAGGAAAGAGAAAAGAAGAAAAGAAAAAGAAAAGAAAAGAAAAGAAAAATAAGGAAAAAGAGAGAGAAGGAGAAGTCGGGAAGAGAGAGAGAGAACCGAGAAGAGGGATCGGGAGAGAGAGAGGCGACGGTTCTGGCGCTGACAGTGGCTGCCGTCGTTCACGGTGGTCACGGCCCGGTGGCAGTGGGCTGTTGCGGAGCCCGGTTCCTCGGTCCTTGGGTTCGCGGGTTCAATGGAGGGTCGGACCGAAGGGGGTTGTTCGCGGTGGAACTTCAGCTGGTTCGATTGGGGGTTTGTTTGGCCGTGGGTGGCAGCGACGGCACTCGGTGGTTTGGTGTTGGCCCTCAAATGGGTTTGATCTGTGCTGGGTTCCTTCTCGGCGACCGTGGCTGGTAGCGATGGTGGTGGTGACAACCTGTTCTGATGTTGAGAGGTGAGTCGAGGGGCTTATTTTTGGGCTTCGCTTGGTCCGATTTGGGGATTGAGCTCGGCTAGGGTTCGGCTACGGCGGTTCTTGTGAGGGGGCTGTCGTGGGTTTTGGGTTCACGACGGTGGCTTCGGACGGCGGTATGAGGCTGGTTGGGGCTTGTGACAGAGGTGGTCCATGGTGGTTAGTAGTGTTAGTTTTGGCTGAGTTTTAGAATTTGGGTTTTGGCGATGTGGCTGGACAATGGTTGTTTGGGTTGTTTGGCAACAAGGTGATGGCTTGGTTAGGGGTTGTTTTAGCTTGAATTTGCGAAACTTATGGTGGCTGATCATGGAGGTTGAATTTGGGTTCGGCTTTGGAGTCGACAATAGTGCCGAAGCTTAGGGCTTTGATTGGGTGGTTTGGTGGTTTTGAATGGTGCCAAAACTTGTGGGTTATGCATTGATATATACATAGTAGTGGTGATACATATGTGCATATATATAGATGATGAGTTGTGCATTGGGCTTAGGCCTTGAGTTTGTGTTGGATTTCCAATGGAACTAGAAGTGGGCTGAACTTGATTTATTGATTGGATTTGGTATGGCTTGAGATTGAACTTGGACAGTGGGTGATTTGAAAAAGGAAATGGATTGTGAGAAGATGGTGAGCTTAGGCTGCCCATTTGAATTGGGCCTAATTATTGGGTTGCCAATTTGCATATTTATGGGGCTGAATTTGATTACTTAAATTTGGGCCGAACATGGAAATTTGGATGAAAAAGGTTCAGTACATTGTTTGTGTGGGCCTTGACACGGGATTGGATTGGATCGGGCTTGGCATGGACCGCTTTGCAAGCGCAGATTTGGCGAAAGCTGGACCTAAGGCAAGTTGATTCTTGCCTCTATCTCCTATGTATATTTTAAATTATGTTGATTAATTTTACGCATGTTCTTAATTTGATCATATGTGACGTTTGTATATATATATGTGCATATATATATATATATACACGTGGGATGTGAAGATATATATATATGTGGGTGGATATATATATATATATATATATATATATGTGTGTGTGGGCTTGGAGAGTAAGAGCATTGTTAAATTCAAATGCTGATTTGCATTGTTATATGCATGTTTAGGGATTGAGCCATGTAAAGTATGCTAAATTATATATGTACATTTAGCTAGATGTTGCCTTGCATACTTATATGATTCTTATGCATAAGTTGAGTATACGTAAATATATATGTGATTACATGTTCAGTGGAATAGTAGAAATGCATGCTAAATTGATTATAGCATAGAAAGGGTATTAGAAAAGCATGAAATATGTGAAGTGTTATGTATATTTTTACTACCTATATGGGAGACATGATATATATATATATTTGCGTGATTGCATATGGTTGTAAGAATGCGTGATTGGGATGAAAGCATGATTATTTATGCTATATACGTATATATGTGATTATATACAAGATGTGACACATATATGTTGTGTATGTGCAAATGTGACTATGAATGACTTCGGTGAAAAATGTGTTCATTGGTGAAAACGTGAAAATGTGATGTTTATAGATTTATGCATCAAAGATATGACTTTCTTGAAAAGTGCATAAGCATGATGATTTTCGTGATATGAGTGTGATGACATTGTGACAATCTTGAGGTGAAAGGAAAATGCATTGATTTGACAAAAAAATGCATTCATGGTGTGGATAAGTGCATGGGTGTGATTATATGCACTATATATATGATTTTGGGGCATAAGTGTGAAATTAAGATAAGGGGAAGGTCCCTAGGGTGAAAGACCCAAAACTTGGCTAAGAGGAGGTGCTCCCTTCGGGTTAGTAACCTGATAAAACACAAGCAGAGTTTGGGTGCTGAAGAGACCCTTACTATTGGAGTGATGAGAAAGCCCCCTATGAATTGATTTGGTATGAGTTATATACGTATGTATTTGCACTTTATGTGAAGCATCATGCATGATTTGAAAATTGTGGATGTTTGGGTAAAAATGCATGAGCATGTGCATTTATGCATGATTCAATGATCTTGTTGAGTAGGTGACGTGGTATTTGATTTTCATTGTTCATGTAATGCTTCTATTTATATATGTTTCCTATACATATGAATGCTGGATGTGTATTGCTCTTGAACATGTTGTAAACGATTTTCATAAATCAGGTGTATTAGATTTAAATGTTCATAAGTGCTAGAACTGCCATGTGCATTGTTGGTTCATGTATGCTAGGAGGGGCATGACTTTAAATATCGTGATATATTTAAGTGCATGTATAATTTTGAGAATATGTGAGGATCGACCTGCTGCTGCGATGATAGTATGGTTCTACATACCTTGTTGGGCCTTTGAGCTCACCCCGTCCCAGGTTTTTGCAAGTATTGCCAATTAAGGAGTCAGTTAGGGAAACTGATAGCACCAGTTGCAGAGGTAGTAGTTTGATTCTTTAGAATCTAATTTATATTCAGGATAGTAGATGAATGTTGTACATTTGAATTAAATGTATGAAGTGATTATGTTGAGCCAATCCCTTCAGATGTATTTCATTCATGTGATGTATGTATTTAATACGGACATTTGAGGACTGAGACATGTATTTTTGATTATATTATGCATGTTGTAGAGATGCTGGGGGGACACGAGCCCACAAGTGTCCATTTTGATTGTTAGATATAAATGCTGGGGGGACATGAGCCCAGATGTGTCCATTTTGATTGTTAGATATAAATGCTGGGGGGACACGTGCCCAGAAGTGTCCATTTGAATTGAAAGCAGGTTTATTATGCCAGGAGCTGATTATTTAGAATGGGTCATGCCCTATTTTTGTGAAAATCATTTGCAAGGGCCATTGATGATCTTATGTCAGCTGAAGGGTGTACATATAGAATGTTTCCGCAATAGAATAGATTAAAATGAGATTAAGGTGTGGGAACTTGAGGTGAAATTACAGATTCAACCCCGTTTCCCTCGCTCTTGATCAGGTGGTGGTTATAGCGTGAGGTTGAGTAAACGGGTTCGCGACTCGGGGTTCGGTCGGTTCGGGGGAGTCCCAGTGATCCGAATTTTGGGGCGTGACAACATGGTATCAGAGTTCTAGGTCAGAATACCTAGGGATGACGGGTGATGGTCGGATCACGTTTGGGATTGTGAGGATTAGATCAAGTGTCTGATACCAACAGCATGGTATCAGAGCACTAGGTTGGAATACCTAGGGGCGACGGGTAAGGGTTGAGGAGTTGAGGAACTCTGGATTGCTGTTAACGCATTAGGTTTGAAAACCTAGGGTATCAAAGTCATAGGTTCGAATACCTAAGGACGTAGAAAAATGGCCAAACGAACAAGTAGTTTGGAGATAGACAATGGTGGATAGTTGTCTAAATGATGGGTTTGAATACCTATGGACGGTAGTGGAATGATTTGCTCGGTTTGAGCAATCCAAATGAAAGAACAAAGTGTTGGTATGAAGTAAAATTCAATTGGTAAAACTCCCAGAATTGGTTAAGTTTAGACCTTTGATTTGGCGATTAAGTCTCATTAGTGAGTAATGAAGAGATACCGCAAGGAAGTTTGCGAGAGTTTAAGTCCATAGAGATACTGAGGGACTTGTGAGATTGATGAATGTTTGTCGAGGTTGGCAATTGGGATTGAGATGGGGTACAAGGAAGGCATATTGCCGGAGTTGGGCTAACTGGGAAAAATGGCCTGATCAAACATTTTTCTTGGATTAGCGTTTCTCTTATAATACGCTGGCTCTTGTAGACGTTGAATTGTTTCGTTCGAATGATGATGGATAAAGAATTCCCAATAGTAGGGAGAAGTCACTGAAAGTGATTAGTATAAATAGTCAAGGATACAACCTTAGACTATAAAGATGGATAGATTGGTAGGTGTTTACCAATGAGTACAGAGGATGAGAGTAGGTTGGTTTGAACCACTCTAGATTTTGTGTTCTAGTATGTGTGTATACTAGGGGAACTGGGTCGTGTTTACACGCTTGCTCAGGCAGAGGAAGTACCGAGACCGTGTATGGTCAGGGGTATTTTCCTAGTGTTAGCCCGAGGGCTAGGGTTTTGATTTGATTTGATGCATTATATTTTATATCATGCATGGTACGTGTTTATTTGATTAACATGTTGTATGTTATATGCTATGTGCTATACGTGATTCATGTGACTGTGCATTACCCTTTTGTGTTACATTTGGTGTCACATGCCTAGTAGTGACATGTAGTCACCTAGAAATCATAGTCTTGAGAATTGGCAAACCTAGGTAGAGGTTTGAACCCGAGTGGACGGTGATGTTGAAATAGATATGTTGTGATAGACTTTGGAGTAAAAGTCTAGTGTGGATGAAGAAGGGCATGATTTGCCTTAGGACTTTCTAGACTGAGGGTTTGGTAGTCCAGGTTTGCGTTACACTCTCGCACGATTATTGAGGACTAGAGGTCAGTTAATTGACTAAGGATATTGGTGGTATTGGGATACCGAGATTCTAGACAGGGTATGTCTAAGAAGTGTTATTGAGATAGCCGAATGAGGACTCAGAATTGACCTAATTCTTGGAGTCAGCGGACATGTGATGACTTTGACAATGCATTGGCGATGCATCGTAATGCCTAGGTGCTGATTAATGCAATGGTAATGCATGGAAGGATTTGTGGAGTCCTAGACGAAGCAGTCAGGATCTTGGGGTGTCAAGTGAGATGCTGGAAAGGAATGGATAAATACCCGAGCAGTCGAAAACGTCCGTTAGGATTAATAGACGAGTAAGTCAGATTCATTCCTTAGGAAATGAGATTGTGAAGTTAGGGCATGTAAAACCCTCATCTTGGCGCTAAATGCCAATGGAATGTAGTCCACAAAAAATGGACAGGACTAGATGATTTATTTTGACAAGTGCACTCCTTATGTGCCTTGACCTCAGTGGTGTGGATATGATGTTAAAAGAAGAATGGATTGATAGTGGATGAGGATCCTGACATATGGTATTTGAAGTGAGAATAGTTTCTTACCATGAAGGGGAGAGGTGGACGCAGTGGATATGTAGATGCAGTGGGCTGCGACCACTGTATGATTGCTGATTGGTTACTATAGGCGACCTCAAACTTTCATTGGTAAGGGTTGTCTAAAGTGAAGTGCTAATATGAAAGGAATTCTCTCTAATTGTCAACTAATTCCTTGGTATGAAGGATGAAAAAGGGTAGATGTTTCTCCTCTTGAATAATGAGATTGTGAAACCAGTGGGATGTAAGATCCTGGACTTGGCATTGAATTCCAGTGGGTTGTGGTCTATGAGACTGGGCAGAGTTATGTGGCTTGCTGCGGCAAGTACTATGTTATGTGGTTTGTATCGGCGAGTACACTGTCATGTGCCTTGCTGGTGAGTGCACTTGTGATGTGCACTGGATTGATGTGGTTTGTGTTATGATGATGCCCAGGATATTGGACTAAGCCTGGGAATGGTATGCCAGAGATTGAAAGTCATGTTTGACAATGATAGAATGACTTTGAGTATTGATGATCCTGGATTATAAGGAAGTATCACTATGAGTGATTAGTATGATTAGTCAAAGGTGTTGCCTTAGACTAGAGGTAGAGATGGACTGGATAGGTCTTGAGGTAGAGACTGTGGACTCTACGAAGCAAATGCTTTGGAGGATTTCGTGGGTGAACCGTACATGGGCTTAGGAATCACTCAGCTATGTCACGGAAGTGGTTATATTGCCTTACGGCAGTTGAGATGCACTGATTGTGCCAAACTTGAGTGTTATAAGTTAGGTGTTGCAAGTGTAGCCCCTAGGGTATGTGGAGTGAGAAAGTGACGATCATTGGCGAGAATGATGTTTGGTAAGGATTGGTTTTGGAAAGACCACGACTATGCTAATTTCGAGGATGAAATTCCGTGAAGGAGGAGAGATTGTAAGGGCCGGAATAATTTTGACCGATTCTGGGTGAATTTTGAACGAATTTATTTTTTTCGAATAAGTTGAATTCGAAATAATGTGGATATATATAAATGGAATTATATATATATATATATATAGAAGTGGATGTTTATATATATGGGTCCACATATATGATTATGGATAAGTATAGAGGGACCTTTGTTTTATGTAAGTAAGAGTGGGAAAATACATGTGAATACATGTATTGTGTGATGTTATGTATATATATGAATAATATATATATATATATAACTTGTTGAGGAGATTAGTAGTAGGAGTATGTGGACCAAAAGAATGAAGAGAAGAGAAGATAAGAAAAGGAGTGGTCAGCCGAAAGAAAGAGGAAAAAGGAAGAAAAGAAAAAGAAAAGAAGAAAAGGAAAGAGAAAAGAAGAAAAGAAAAAGAAAAGAAAAGAAAAAAAAAGAAGGAAAATGAGAGAGAAGGAGAAGTCGGGAAGAGAGAGAGAGAGAGAACCGAGAAGAGGGATCGGGAGACAGAGAGGCGACGGTTTCGACGCCGACAGTGGCTGCCGTCGTTCACGGTGGTCACGGCCCGGTGGCAGTGGGCTGTTGCGGAGCCCGATTCCTCGGTCCCTGGGTTAGCGGGTTCGATGGAGGGTCAGACCGAAGGGGGTTGTTCGCGGTGGAACTTCAGCTGGTTCGATTGGGGGTTTGTTTGGCCGTGGGTGGCAGCGACAGCACTCGGTGGTTCGGTGTTGGCCCTCAAATGGGTTTGATCTGTGCTGGGTTCCTTCTCGGCGGCCATGGCTGGTAGCGATGGTGGTGGTGACAACCTATTCCAAAGTTCAGAGGTGAGTCGAGGGGCTTATTTTTGGGCTTCGCTTGGTCCGATTTGGGGATTGAGCTCGGCTGGGGTTCGGCTACGGCGGTTCTTGCGAGGGGGCTGTCGTGGGTTTTGGGTTCATGGCTGGTGGTGGCCATGACACGGTGGTGGCTTTGGACGGCGGTATGAGGCTGGTTGGGGCTTGTGACAAAGGTGGTCTATGGTGGTTCGTAGTGTTAGTTCCGGCTGAGTTTCGGAATTTAGGTTTTGGCGATGTGGCTGGGCAATGGTTGTTTTGGGTTGTTTGGCAACAGGGTAATGGCTTGGTTAGGGGCTGTTTTAGCTTGGATTTGCGAAACATATGGTGGCTGATCATGGAGGTTAAATTTGGGTTCGACTTTGGAGTCGACAATAGTGCCGAAGCTTAGGGCTTTGATTGGGTGGTTTGGTGGTTTCGAATGGTGCTGAAACTTGTGGGTTGTGCATTGATATATACATAGTAGTGGTGATACATATGTGCATTGATTCTTGTGTGAGTGTGACTCAAAAAGTATACCAATTAAAAATTTCCACACTTCGCAATAGAACGAATTCCTTGCAGAATAGGGCTATCGAAAGGAATGGGTATCGTACCTCAGGGATTATGGTTTGACGAGTTGGAATACGGAACTAATTCTAATTAAATTTATAAGAAAAGAATTCTGATTTTTAAACTAATTAAAAAGATAAAATAAAATAAATCAAAGTAAACAAGATAGTGAAGATAATAGGAGAGAAATCTAGGGTGTTTGACTTCACCACTAACTCCACAATCAATGGTCAATTGAATCAACTATAGGGGAATTACATCATGCATAAGTGGTGTCGGTGGCTAAAAGCTCACCTTCATCCATCAAGAAGATAACATATGATTAAGGCTAAGCCATGGACTATCTTCGATTGGCATGGGCCATCTGCCTAACTACTCTAATCTAGGGTGCAGTATGGTTCATCTTCTCTAGGCATAATCCATCAAAGCTCATAACAATATATTCAGTGATTACCATTGTGTAATAATCTCTCTCATGATCACAGAAAACAAAAGAGATTGAGTTCAATAACAACTAAATATCTAAGACAAGATAAGAAATCATTGAGATTGAATTTACAAGACTTTTATTGCTCAATTCCTTAATAAGAATCCTCACAATTACACAATCTATGCATGTATATAAAGGTCCCCAATAATTAAAACAATCAAACCATTGATGCTTTGTTAGGGCTACATCAAAACCCTAGTGGATGAACTAGCCGCTCATGGTAGAAGAAGAAGCTTCAACTGTTGAGGAAGAAGACATCATCTTTCTGAATTACGCGTATGACTTCGTTCTCCAATGGCTCTGCAATATGTTTCTGTTCTCTTCAGCCCTCTCAGACTCTCCAATCTCTGTGTAAGCTCCAATCCCCCTCAACTCAGCCTCCAAGTCTTCACTTTATTCCCCAACAGAATACACCAAAGTCCTAATCCAATTAGGAATAAATTAGGGTTTCCCGCAGCACTAATCAGGTGGATTTTTCCTGCTGACTTCGGCCCGACTTTTGCCCCACTAGAAGTCCGTTTTACGGAATTTTCGTGAAATACAAAAGTGTGCAGAATCAAATTTCGTTCAACCTAACGTAAAAATAATGTCGATTTGAGGCTCAGAAATAAGACTTCTGGTCCATTTTTCAAAATGGGATTAAGACTGCATTATGCGCAGATTTGGCTTCAGGCCCGAAACCTTCTTAAGTAGCTATAATTCTCTTGGACCTCTTTCTTGGGCTGATTTGAGTTGAAATAAATGGTTGAGTGAATCTCCTTGATGTAGGCTTCATCTCACCATCTTGGATTTCTTCTTTAAAAACCCAAAAGCACGGTTTTAACTGAAATAATCATTAAGGCCCTGAAAATACAGAAAACACTAAAACAAAGTAAAATCACAAAATAATCTATCACTAAGAGAATAAAATACATAAGTTAAGAGGCTAGAATGCGTAACATTCAACGCCTATCACACCCCCAAACTTACATATTGCTAGTCCCTTAGCAATAGAGTAAAACAAAACTAAAACAAAGAAACTACTTAACACTAACTAAACTATCCAACTCCACTTTCGTGGGAGAAACGATTGCATTTAGCATATGCAACAAGCCTTTAAACCCCTAGGTTCCCCCTAGTGGACGAGTATAGTCTCGTGAGGGTTTCCAGAAATGTTACCCACAAACATTCAAAATTCTGTTTCAACATTAATTCAAGAAGAAGTTACAATACATAGTTACAAACTTGCATTCAAGAATAATTTCAAACTTTCAAATTCTATAATTCAAATCAATGGTCCTCATGCATAATTCACATCAACATATCTCAAAATAATTAACTCTAGTTCCCTCGTGTAAAGTGAACTAGCAATCATCTCATGTGGCATAACCAAGCTCTGAATATATTAAGGCACATACCCCTTCTACTCACTAGCTCCCCTTATTGAAATCATACTTCCAAACATGAATACATGACTTTTCATTTTTTTTTTCATCATTCCTTTTTTTTTCATTGCTTTATTGGTTGTGCAATGTCTTGATTTATTAAGCTTTCTAAAAGATCCATGTAGCAAGCTTTCAGTCAGTGACTCCCAAACCAGATGGCTTTAGGGCACTAGGCTTTAAGATACCCTGAAGACCTAATTACTCGAATCAGTCAGGCTACAAATCAAGACAACCAATGCTCATCTTTTCTCACCTTTTCACTTTTGACGCGAACACTCCGTGCTTCCTGAGGCATAGAGGCCCGGTTACTCATGAAAAGGATCAAATTGATTTCTTATTCATCATTTTTTTCTTTCTCTTTTTTTTTCTTTTTTTCATTGAAGTCAAGTATAACACATCATCGGTACTCATTCTCAAGAGATACTAATTAATATCAAGCATATGTAACTCAATAACTCAAAACCAAAGTTTATACCCCATAAGATTATGCTAGTGTGTTTGTGCATGTAAGGAAACTAGAATTAATCACTTTAAAACATGTAATTGCAAACCATGATTAAAACCACTTAATTTAAATCACAGTTTCCAAAGATTTAAAACCTACTCAAAAATTGCAAGTTAAGCACCTACATAAGGTATTAATCTCTTGAATGATGTCAAAACATTCTATCTAAAAATAAAACAAAATAAAATAAAATAAAATAAAATCCTAATACAAGAAGAATTTCACACAAATTTTTACCCATATTGCAATAAAGCACACAAATAGGCATCGCCTCACCCCCAAACTTAAACTGTACATTGTCCTCAATGTACTATCAATCAAAGCAAAGAGAAGAGTAAGAACGATATTACCGGGATCATGGAGTAGTGGAAAGAAAATAGAGTACATCACGAGTACGAAGGCAATGCAAGCACACCCCCAAACTTGGATGTTAAAACCTGTCAAAACAAACCACTATACCCCAAAGATCAAGTGAAAATAGTATGGGTGAAAATAAATATGAAAGAGAAAAATCCGAAAATAAAATTTTTTTTTTTCATTTTTCCATTTTTTTTTTATTTATTCTAATAATAAAAATCTAACTACAAAAAGAAAAATAAAGAGAAAAATAAAAGCTAAAAATAAAATAAAATACAAAAGATAGTTACCTTCCTGTCAAGGATGTGGTGGTGACTGAGCATCTGGATCCAAGTTTGCTTGGCGCATCAGTGCACGCATCATCTTCCTCATCTCTAGTTGCTCTTGGCGAGTGTCACGAAAGTGATCCGCCATCTCTGCTCTCATTGCACCAAACTGTGTGGAGACCTCTGTCTGTAAGGTGCCAAACTGGGCTGTCAACCCAGCAATCTGCCCTTCTAAATATTGATAATCATGGCCACCAGCCTATGCATGCACTTCCTCTTCCTCTGCCTCCATCTCTTCTGGACCGTCCACCGGTGGTGGTATATCTACATGCTCTCCTCCCTAGGCCAACCGAGATACCTCACCAGGCGCCGCTATGACTCTCTGATGCATATGAGATCGACTCAAGTTCCAGTCATGCGTGCCATAATGAAGGTCATGTGGAAAGGCAAGCTCGTCCTCATGGACTGCATACCCCTGTGCTACAAGCAACTGGTGAATAATAGTAGGGAATGGAAACTCCCAGTCACTTGCACTGTCTGGTACCTTGGCCACAACTTTGGAATAGAATTTCTCCATCTGGCCCCAGACAATCTGTGGGAATGACAGCCAATGCCCAAAATGTATAGCATATAAGGCTCTGAGGAACTCTTGACGTCTTTCGATTTTATGTCCAATTGGACATACATTCTTGAGTAGCACAGCGTCAAGGAACCATAAATGATTTGGCATTGAAGACTTTGAAGCTGCATTCCTTTTCAGCCCAGAAAATTGGTTGGCACACAATCGTGCAACCACATTGCCCACCGACAACTCATCGGGTAAAGGAGTATAGATATGAGATAAATCAGCTAGGCATTCATGAGGACAACCCATGGCAATGGCAATGGATGAAATGTCCACTCGAACTATTGTTCCATCTACGGAAGAGGTAAGCACATCCCGCTCATCAGGTTTCGGCATTAAGTTCTGATAAAATACCTTGACAAGCCTCGGGTAAATGGTAGATGAGAGTGGAACAAAAATGGATGCCGACCGACGACGACAGATGTCGGAAATCCCCCACCGTGTCTCGGGAAACATCCCATAAAGTTCAGCTATGTCAAACATTGTTTCATAATTCAACGCCCTTGGATGCCATCTCTCTTGAATACCGTCTCGGTGAGATCGTGAAGAACCTGTGGTCGGATCATGCCTCGCTCGGCGAGGATTACGGGAACTTGAAGCACCTTGGTGACTTGCTCTCTTTGGTGCCATAGAAGTAGAAAAAGTGTGGTTGAGGAATTAAATCGAACACTTGGTGTGCATAATTCTTTTGTAACCTTCAACCTCCTTTTCTCGGTAATTTTTCCACCCAAATCGAACAAATGAATGCACCAAATTGATCCCCCAAACTTGGTCTTCAAAAGCTCTCAAAAAGATTTGAACAATTTCTTCAAAGAAAAACTTCACTTACTTTGATGTTGAACTTGAAAAAGTGAGAGCTTCCTTTGAGAACTAGTGATTTTTGATCCAATTTGATGTTGAAGTTGATGATGATCAATGTTGAATTCTTGTATAATAATCACTAATTGAAGAAATTAGTTTTCCGGATGATGTAGGACTTGAATTGGAGTTCAAAGAGGCTTAGGATGCAAGTAGTAGCAACATAGGAGGATAAGGAGTCCATTTATAGCATACACTTTCGGCCAGCCCACCCATGGGCTTGGGCGATCGATCCCCCCTAGGGTGGGCGATCGATCGCCCACCTGCTGGTGGGGAACTTCTAAAAAACACATGGGGCGATCGATCCCCCTTGACTGGGGCGATCTATCCCCCTCCTGGATGCTTGTTGGACCCTCCATCGCCCAAGGTCGACCGAACCTTGATAATTTTGAGTCTCCATTGCCCAAGGTCGACCGAGAGCACGATTTTTCACCCGTCTTGAGTCCAAATACCTCGGTACACCTCTTGGCATCCTCCGGAAGCAACTTATACATCAAAAACTCAAAGAAAAAACATTAAAACGCAACTAGAATTGAAGAAAAACCTAAGAAAACTAAAACTAAAAATTAAAATTAAAGAAAACTAAGGGAAATAAAGTATAGAAATACATACAAAACCTACAATTTAACGTCCGTAGGAGACGATTGACTCTCCGAAGGGATTAAGTCGGATAGACGGGATCCGTCAAGTCAACGGACTCCACGTCTCTTCTTGGCACACATCCTTCCACACAATGTTTCAACCTTTGGCCATTAACCTTCATCAAAGTATTATCTCGAAAGCTTCGAATTTCCACGGCACCATGAGGAAAAACCGAAATCACTTGGAATGGTCCATCCCACCTTGAACGCAATTTTTCGGGAAACAACCGAAGCTTGGAATTGAAGAGCCATACTTTATCACCTGGAGAGAAGGACTTTCGTGAGATATGTCGATCATGAAATGCTTTCGTCCTCTCTTTGTAAATTCGTGAACTTTTATAAGCATCACGTCTAAACTCTTCTAATTCATTCAATTGCAACCTCCTTTCTTCCCCAGCTCTTTTTGCATCGAAATTGAATTTTTGAATTGCCCAAAGTGCCTTGTGCTCAATCTCTACTGGAAGATGACATGCTTTCCCATACACCAACCGATATGGTGACATACCGATAGGGGTCTTATAAGCAGTCTGATACACCCATAGTGCTTCGCTCAGTCGCAATGACCAATCTCTTCTATCCGGTCTCACTGTCTTCTTGAGAACATGCTTAATTTCTCGATTGGACAGCTCTACTTGCCCACTTGTCTGAGGATGGTAAGGCGTCGCCACCTTATGTGTCACTGAATATTTAGCAAGCAAACCTCTCAAGAATTTGTTGCAAAAGTGAGTACCACCATCACTGATCAAGGCTCGAGGAATTCCAAATCGACTCAGAATATTCTCATGCATGAATTTGATTACCACCTTGTGATCATTGGTTCGAGTTGCAATGGCCTCCACCCACTTGGAGACATAATCCACTCCAACCAGAATATATTCGTAGCCAAAAGAAGGTGGAAAGGGTCCCATAAAATCAATTCCCCAAACATCAAAAATCTCCACCACCAGAATGGGGCTCATTGGCATCATATCACGCCTCGACATTGAACCCAATCTTTGACACCGATCACAAGTCTTACAGCAAACATATGCATCGTGAAATAGAGAAGGCCAAAAGAATCCACATTGAAGTACCTTTGTTGCTGTCTTTCTTGCACTGAAGTGGCCTCCACATGCCAATGAATGGCAGAACTTGAGAATATCTTGAAACTCATGGTTTGGGACACATCGCCGAATAATCTGATATGGACAATATTTAAATAACTCTGGATCCTCCCAAAAGTAATGATGAACTTTAGAGAAGAATCGATCACGTTCTCGCTTGGTCCAGTCTCTTGGCACTTTTCCCGTGGCTAAATAGTTCACAATATCTGCATACCATGGTGTGGACTTGTCGGACACTCCAAACAATTGCTCCCTCTGAAGTGTTTTGGAAAGTGTAGTGCATACAGAAGTTATCACCATGGTAGAAATTTGATCTTCAAACACCTTCTTCTCCTTCTATTTTTCTTGCACCCTTATTTCATCTGTAGATTCAATCACATCTTCAGAGTCCATGAAGAAAACATCAGTCTGATCTGGAGGATTCTCAACAGCATTGAAAATATTAAGTTTAACCTTCATGTTGCCAAAGGAAATATCCATGATCCCCGACCTACAATTTATGCAAGCATCAGCAGTAGCTAAGAAAGGTCGACCAAGGATCACAGGAATGTGCCTCTTCGGATTGTGAACCGGCTCAGTGTCAAGTACAATGAAATCAACAGGAAAGTAGAACTTGTCCACTTTAATGAGCACATCTTCTATGATTCCTCGGGGTTGCTTTGTTGATCTGTCTGCAAATTGTAATACCACCGAGGTAGGCTTCAATTCTCCCAAGCCCAATTGTAAGTAAACTGAATAGGGTAGCAAATTCACACTTGCACCCAAATCAAGAAGAGCTTTATCCACATGGTGCTCCCCAATAATGCATGAGATAGTTGGAGCACCAGGATCTTTGTACTTGGGAGGAGTACATTGCTGAATTATTGAACTTACTTGTTGTGGCAGCATTACTTTCTTTGGCACATGGCTTTTAGAACGTCTTTTCTGAGTGCACAAGTCCTTCAAAAATTTTGCATAAGGAGGAATTTGCTTGATGGCATCAAGGAGTGGCAAATTAATCTTCACTTGGCGAAATACCTCCATCATGTCATGCAGCTTGTCCCCTTGCTTCCCCAATTTAGATGCTTCAAGAAAACGTTGTGGGAAAGGAGCCTTGGGCTCATAAGGAATTTCAGCACTTGGACTTGTGGTCACTTTTTCTCCTTCTTTCTTTTCATCCATCTTATTGTCAATTATTTTCCCACTTCTCAAAGTGGTAATGGCTTGAACTTGCTCATGGTGTGGGTTACTTGTGGAAGCTTGCATCCCTCTTAGATTAGCAATTGGTTGACTAGGGAGCTTCCCTTCTTCTCTTCTACTCAATGAAGTAGCAAGCTGTCCAAACTGAGATTCTAGTTTGGCAATGGATTGAGAATGCGAGTGCACTAGCTGAACTGTAGATTGTACTGTTGCTGCAGTAGCTTGCACTGTCTCTATGAGAGAATCAAGCTTGTCAAATTTAGACAAGGTAAGAGTCAGCTTGTCTTCAATAGCAGAAATTCTTTGGGCCATAGGACTTTGTCTTTGATATTGCTGTTGAGGCACAAAAGTCCTAGGTTGATATGATGGTTGCATTGCTGCCCCTTGGTTACTGTAAGAAAAACCAGGATGATTCCTCCATGTGGGATTGTAAGTATTACCTCGTGGAGGGTTCATTGGTCTAGTGAAAGAGCTTGAACTTGCTCATGTTGAATATCAGAAAATTGCCCTATTGAAGGACAATTGCTCACGTTATGCAAAGGACTAGAGCAAAATTCACAGGGGCCTAGCAATGTAGAATTTGAAGTAGAAGGAGTTTGATTGGCAGCCATAATTGCTGCTACCTTCTGTGCAATTAAATCAATATCAGTTGGCATAGCTTCTGAAGCACCAACCTCAAAAATCCCATCAGTCTTCCTTGTAGTGGCAGGTCTGCTAGATCGAGTAGAGGACACATGTTGTAGAGAGTTGTCACTAAGATTTTCAAATAAGGTTCATGCCTCTTCTTCACTCTTCAACATGAAAGTACCTCCACATGACGCATCAACCATCTGTCTGTTGGCTTCTGTGAGCCCTTCATGAAAACTCTGCACTAGTTGCCACTTAGGAACTTGATGATGGGGACACTTCCTAAGAAGGTCCTTGAATCTTTCCCATATCTCATAAAATTGTTCCCCCTCATGTTGGGAGAAACCAGTGATAGCACGTCTGAACTGATTGGTCTTCCCTATCAGAAAATACTTCTTGAGAAACTCATGTTACATCTGATTCCAAGTCGTGATAGAACCAGCCGGTAGGGAGTTGAACCAATACTTTGCTTTGTCTTTCAGAGAGAATGGAAAAAGTCTCATTCTGAAAGCATCTTCAGAGAAGTTGTGAATTTTTGTAGTTGAGCACACTTCAATGAAGTCATCCAGATGCTTGTAAGGGTCTTCTTGAGTCAGCCCAAAATAAGATGGTAGCATTTGAATAATGCTGGACTTGATCTCATAATTCTGTGCTGTGACATTGGGCAGTTGAAAACCTGCTGGCGAGGTATATGTCTCAGGAACATAGTAGTCCCTCAGCAATCTAGTTCTTTCTCCATCGGCATTAGGAACAAGGTTGTTATTCCTTTCTTCCGCCATGTCTTCAATTAATTCTTCCTCTTGCACAATTGTATCAACAGGGTTGTTCCTCTGTTGTCTAAGAGTACGTTCAGGCTCAGGATCAAGAGGTATCAAAGGATCAGCCACAGAACGACGACCTTGCATATATTTGCCAAAAGCACCTGAAAAGAAAACAAAAACAAAATTAAAAATAAAATATAAAAATTTCCTAAACTAAAAATCCAATTAAAACTAATTCTGTAAAATCCAATCAATCAAATAGATAATCCCCGGCAACGGCGCCAAAAATTGATTCGTGTGTGAGTGTGACTCAAAAAGTATACCAATTAAAAATTTCCACACTTCGCAATAGAACGAATTCCTTGCAGAATAGGGCTATCGAAAGGAATGGGTATCGTACCTCAGGGATTATGGTCTGACGAGTTAGAATACGGAACTAATTCTAATTAAATTTATAAGAAAAGAATTCTGATTTTTAAACTAATTAAAAAGATAAAATAAAATAAATCAAAGTAAACAAGATAGTGAAGATAATAGGAGAGAAATCTAGGGTGTTTGACTTCACCACTAACTCCACAATCAATGGTCAATTGAATCAACTATAGGGGAATTACATCATGCATAAGTGGTGTTGGTGGCTACAAGCTCACCTTCATCCGTCAAGAAGATAACATATGATTAAGGCTAAGCCATGGACTATCTTCGACTGGCATGGGCCATCTGCCTAACTACTCTAATCTAGGATGCAGTATGGTTCATCTTCTCTAGGCATAATCCATCAAAGCTTATAACAATATATTCAGTGATTACCATTGTGTAATAATCTCTCTCATGATCACAGAAAACAAAAGAGATTGAGTTCAATAACAACAATTAAATATCTAAGACAAGATAAGAAATCATTGATATAAATCTATTACACAATCTATGCATGTATATAAAGGTCCCCAATAATTAAAACAATCAAACCATTGATGCTTTGTTAGGGCTACATCAAAACCCTAGTGGATGAACTAGCCGCTCATGGTAGAAGAAGAAGCTTCAACTGTTGAGGAAGAAGACATCATTTTTCTGAATTACGCGTATGACTTCGTTCTCCAATGGCTCTGCAATATGTTTCTGTTCTCTTCAGCCCTCTTAGACTCTCCAATCTCTGTGTAAGCTCCAATCCCCCTCAACTCAGCCTCCAAGTCTTCACTTTATTCCCCAAGAGAATACACCAAAGTCCTAATCCAATTAGGAATAAATTAGGGTTTCCCGCAGCACTAATCAGGTGGATTTTTCTGCTGACTTCGGCCCGACTTTTGACCCACTAGAAGTCTGTTTTACGGAATTTTTGTGAAATACAAAAGTGTGCAGAATCAAATTTCGTTCAACCCCACGCGAAAATAATATCGATTTGAGGCTCGAAAATAAGACTTCTGGTCCATTTTCCAAAATGGGATTAAGACTGCGTTATGCGCAGATTTGGGCTTCAGGCCCAAAACCTTCTTAAGCAGCTATAATTCTCTTGGACCTCTTTCTTGGGCTGATTTGAGTTGAAATAAATGGTTGAGTGAATCTCCTTGATGTAGGCTTCATCTCACCATCTTGGATTTCTTCTTTAAAAACCCAAAAGCACGGTTTTAACTGAAATAATCATTAAGGCCCTGAAAATATAGAAAACACTAAAACAAAGTAAAATCACAAAATAATCTATCACTAAGAGAATAAAATACATAGTTAAGAGGCTAGAATGCGTAACATTCAACGCCTATCATGCATATATATAGATGATGAGTTGTGCATTAGGCTTAGGCCTTGAGTTCGTGTTGGATTTCCAATGGAACTAGAAGTGAGCTAAAATTGATTTATTGATTGGGTTTGGTATGGCTTGAGATTGAACTTAGACAGTGGGTGATTTGAAAATGGAAATGGATCGTGAGAAGATGGTGAGCTTGGGCTGCCCACTTGAATTGGGCCTAATTATTGGACTGCCAATTTACATATTTATGGGGCTGAATTTAATTATTTAAATTTGGGCCGAACATGGAAATTTGGAGGAAAAAGGTTTAGTACATTGTTTGTGTGGGCCTTGACACGGGATTGGATTGGATCGGGCTTGGCATGGACCGCTTTGCAAGCGCAGACTTGGCAAAAGCTGGACCTAAGGCAAGTTGATTCTTGCCTCTATCTCCTATGTATATTTTAAATTATGTTGATTAATTTTACGTATGTTCTTAATTTGATCATATGTGACGTTTGTATATATATATGTGTATATATATATATATATACACGTGGGATGTGAAGATATATATATATATGTGTGTGGGCTTGGAGGGTAAGAGCATTGTTAAATTCAAATGCTGATTTGCATTGTTATATGCATGTTTAGGGATTGAGCCATGTAAAGTATGCTAAATTATATATGTACATTTAGCTAGATGTTTCCTTGCATACTTATATGATTCTTATGCATAAGTTGAGTATACGTAAATATATATGTGATTACATGTTCGATGCAATAGTAGAAATGCATGCTAAATTGATTATAGCATAGAAAGGGCATTAGAAAAGCATGAAATATGTGAAGTGTTATGTATATTTTTACTACCTATATGGGAGACATGATATATATATATATATATATATATATATATATATTTGCGTGATTGCATATGGTTGTAAGAATGCATGATTGGGATGAAAGCATGATAATTTATGCTATATACATATATATGTGATTATATGCAGGATGTGACACATATATGTTGTGTATGTGCAAATGTGACTATGAATGACTTCCGTGAAAAATGTGTTCATTGGTGAAAACGTGAAAATGTGATGTTTATAGATTTATGCATGAAAGATATGACTTTCTTGAAAAATGCATAAGCATGATAATTTCCATGATATGAGTGTGATGACATTGTGACAATCTTAAGGTGAAAGGAAATGCATTGATTTGACAAAAAAATGCATTCATGGTGTGGATAAGTGCATGGGTGTGATTATATGCACTATATATATGATTTTGGGGCATGAGTGTGAAATTAAGATAAGGGGAAGGCCCCTAGGGTGAAAGACCCAAAACTTGGCCAAGAGGAGGTGCTCCCTTCGGGTTAGTAACCTGATAAAGCACAAGTAGAGTTTGGGTGCCAAAGAGACCCTTACTATTGGAGTGATGAGAAAGCCCCCTATGAATTGATTTGGTGTGAGTTATATACGTATGTATTGGCACTTTATGTGAAGCATCATGCATGATTTGAAAAATGTGGATGTTTGGGTAAAAATGCATGAGCATGTGCATTTATGCATGATTCAATGGATCTTGTTGAGTTGGTGACGTGGTATTTGATTTTCATTGTTCATGTAATGCTTCTATTTATATATGTTTCCTATACATATGAATGCTGGATGTGTATTGCTCTTGAACATGTTGTAAACGATGTTCATAAATCAGGTGTATTAGATTTAAATGTTCATAAGTGCTAGAACTGCCATGTGCATTGTTGGTTCATGTATGCTAGGAGGGGCATGACTTTAAATATCGTGATATATTTAAGTGCATGTATATTTTTGAGAATATGTGAGGATCGACCTGTTGCTGCGATGATAGTATGGTTCTACATACCTTGTTGGGCCTTTGAGCTCACCCCGTCCCAGGTTTTTGCAGATATTGCCGATTAAGGAGTCAGTTAGGAAAACTGATAGCACCAGTTGCAGAGGTAGTAGTTAGATTCCTTAGAATCTAATTTATGTTTAGGATAGTAGATGAATGTTGTACATTTAGATTAAATGTATGAAGTGATTATGTTGAGCCAATCCCTTCAGATGTATTTCATTCATGTGATGTATGTATTTAATACGGACATTTGAGGACTAAGACATGTATTTTTTATTATATTATGCATGTTGTAGAGATGCTGGGGGGACACGAGCCCAGAAGTGTCCATTTTGATTGTTAGATATAAATGCTGGGGGGACACGAGCCCAGATGTATCCATTTTGATTGTTAGATATAAATGCTGGGGGGACACGTGCCCAGAAGTGTCTATTTGAATTGAAAGCAGGTTTATTATGCCAGGAGCTGATTATTTAGAATGGGTCATGCCCAATTTTCGTGAAAATCATTTGCAAGGGCCTTTGATGATCTTATGTCAGCTGAAGGGTATACATATAGAATGCTTCCGCAATAGAATAGATTAAAATGAGATTAAGGTGTGGGAACTTGAGGTGAAATTACGGATTCACCCCCGTTTCCCTCGCTCCTGATCAGGTGGTGGTTATAGCGTGAGGTTGAGTAAACGGGTTCACGACTCGGGGTTCTGTCGGTCCGGGGGAGTCCCGGCGGTCCGGATTTCAGGGCGTGACATAGCCATCAGTAGCTCTAGTAATTTCCAATCTAAGAAAATAACTAAGAGTTCCAAGATCTTTCATTTCAAATTGATGATTGAGAAACTGCTTAAGTTCCTGAATACCCTCAGTATCATTGTAGAGACTGTGACCAATTTTGGTCGGTTTTGCATTTTTCGCATTATAATTGCCATAAATGCATTTTGAGTGGTGTTTAACATGTTTTGAGTGTGGAAAACATGTTTGGAAAGTGTTTTTAAAGTTTTGGGAACTTTTTGGGAGAATTGGAGAAGTTTGACTTTTTGGTCAAACCGGGGCCCGGGATGTGACTTAAGTGGGCCCGGGAATCCGAAAAATTCTCAAAAATATTTATTTTTGGGAATGGCTTAGATGAAATATTTAGAGAGTTAAGGAAGTGATTTCGAGACCACGGGAGTTTTCAGAATCGAAAAAGGAGTCCGGGAAGGTGCGTTAAGTGGCCTAGGGGTATTTTGGTCTTTTCGTGACCTAGGGACCTTAAAAGGTCAAAATTTGCAGAGATATTTCATATCTCACGGCTGCTTCTCTCTCTATATTGCTCCCACTTCTTCTCTCTAGGTTTTGGAGGTCTTCGGGTGTGATTCAAGTTCCGCCGAAGAAGGGAGATACGTAGGGGATGGCTAGGGCTTCCCTTTGAATCGAACAATGTTGCGGTTCAGCAAGGTTGACATTGCTGAAAATTTGAGAAGTGCTTGGAAGGCCTTCATTTTTGAGGTAGGGGTGTTCTTTCTCATCTACTTGTCAATTCTAGGGTTTCGGGAGAAGTGGTGAGAGTTAAGGTTGAGTATTGCATGTTTTAAAGATGTAAGAGGGGTGGGATAAGGTGTTTTTATTCTTCTCTTGAGTCTCTTGTATGCAATAGATGTGTATCTCCTAGTATGCATGATGTGAGGGACAAATACATGATAATGTGGGAGAATGAGAGCTTGTATGCTTATATGCTAGCTTTTGTGCATATATGTGGAAATGTGTTATATTGGGCATATATGTGTTATATGTTGTAAGTGAGTTAAATGCATGCTATATTTGTATAGAAAATGTGTGCATTTGTGAAGCATGATTAAAATGTGCTTAAGTGAAGTTTTATGAGCATATGTGGACATTATGCTAGGTTTTGCATGTATAGGTAAATATATGTGTGGTGTAGTGGAAATGAAATGCATGCTACATGTTTTATCAATTAGCATGTGCATTGTGAGGCATGAAATTAAATGCTTGATGTTTATATGTTCGAAATGCATATATATTGGGGCCGTTGTGAGGAAACGGGGAAGTGTGGTTGAATTACCTAGAGTAGGCCAATACTCGGTGAGGGCGTCGGAGTGGTTATGTCACCTTGGAGTAGGTAGATACTCGGTGACGGTGGTTTACTCACCTTGGAGTAGGTAAATTCTCGGTGGAGATTCAAAAAAGGTTGCCCAATCACCTTGGAGTAGGTAAATACTCGGTGATTGTGGTTTGCTCACCTTGGAGTAGGTAAATACTCGGTGAGAATTCAAAGAAAGGGGGGCCAAGTCACCTTGGAGTAGGTAAATACTCGGTGACGGCTGTCTATCCACCTTGGAGTAGGTAAATACTCGGTGGCGGAATTTGGAATGCTGTGAAAAAGTGTCTCAGTTTCATGATTCGGTCAAGAATCATGTTGGGATGTCGGGTTGAGTCCGAGAGAGAGACAAGTGTATGATTATTTCCTTCATTTGAATTATGAAGCATGATATGTGTTTAATGCATCCCTGTATATATATATGTATTGTTGTGAGTGAACATGATGTATGTTGAATGATACGTGAAATGTTGTGACATGCATCCATGTAGGTCGTGTCGGGTTGGCACTTAGGTGGGTTGGGGTATCTCTACTGAGCTGCAGTGGTGCTCACCCCTTTATTCTAAATATTTTACAGATAAAGCGCCGATGACGGATGGGACATGAGTGTCCAAGTGGAACTCTAGTAGTGGTTTTGCTATCTTTTGGATGTTGAGCATTTTGTGGCTATCCATGCCGGCTTGTGGCATGTGACTTCCCTTTTAGTTGTGGTTGTACTTAGGGCATATGTACTTTTGATATATGTATCAGATTATAAACTTGTTGGGTGTGGAAAGACAACGGTTTAGTTTACGTAATGCCCATGGTGGCACTTAATTCATTTTGATGATGTTTCCATTGTGAATGAGTTGTGTTCGTGAAAGAAATGATTCATTTTGGTGTATGAATTCAATTATGAATATGATCTTGAGTGTGAGATTGGTGTTGGAACCTTCCATTTATGTTATTAATCATGTATGAGGGGTTTAGGATGATAGAATGTTGATTGGGCTTCATCTGGACCATGTATAGGGCTGTTGGAAGTCCCAGGAGGTGCATTTCGATCAATCGAGATGCCCATTTCGATCAATCGAAGTCCCCATTTCGATTGATCGAAAGGGTGGTGATTTATGGTGATTTTTGGAGTCTAGATGGGAGGAATTTCGATCAATCGAAACCCCTATCTCGATCAATCGAGATATTACAGGTCTGGGGTCCCGAGAGGGTTAAAATCTCGCTAGAATTTCGATCAATCGAGATTCCATCTCGATCAATTGAGATTACTATTCACAGCTTTTTCCAAAACTTCATTTTGATGTAATTTCTTCGTTCTAGATCGGAATTGAGTGTGATTTTTTTTTAACTTGAGTATTTTTGGATTCTCTATCCAATGGTCCAAGCCTCAGTTCTAGATTCCAAACACAAAAAGTTTTGAGGCTCAAAAGTGAGTGATTCTTAAAAGTGTGGGCAAGTAAATGTTCACTAAGGTGTGTGATTTGATGTAGGGCCCATGGGGATTAGTTAAGGTGGATTTGGGTGCATTCATATGCAATAATTGAGTTAAGCTTCCACAGTGAATGAGGGTAATGAGGGCCTATTGGGCTAAATGGACGGTTTAACCTCCGGTTCTCCGAGAGTTGGAAATCGGGGCATTATAGCATGGTATCAAACATTGATACTAATGCATTGAGTGTAATTGAGATTGTTCACGGGGTTAAGTGAACGGGTTCACACTTGGGATTCGGGGTTGGTCCGGGGGAGTCCTGGCGGTCCGGGTTTCGGGGCGTGACAATCATCCCCGTCGATTATCATATCATCAACATAAAGCAAGAGAAGAATAACACCATTTGTAGTATGCCAGATAAATAAAGCTGAATTATATGTGCTGGTAGAATAGCCAAGGCGAGTAATAGTAGAACGGAACTTGGCAAACCAAGCTCGAGGTGCCTGTTTAAGACCATACAAAGCACGTCTAAGCCGACAAACCTAATGAGGTGGATGATCAAAACTTGAAGGAGACTTCAAATAAAATTCCTCGAGCAAATCACCATTAAGAAAGGCATTTTTGACATCCATCTGAAAAAGTTCCCAATGACGAGAAGCAGCCACAACAGTAAGAGTACGAATAGAAGGAAGACGAGCAACAGGAGCAAAAGTCTCCTCATAATCGATGCCATACTTCTGTGTGAACCCCATTTGCCACAAGTCAGGCTTTATAGCACTCAACAGACCCATCTAAATGAGTCATAATTTTATAGACCCATTTACATCCAATGGCAGACTTCCTTGGAGGCATTTCAACTAGATCCCATGTATGAGTCTGAGCAAGTGCATCTAACTCTTCTTTCATTACTTGCTATCATAAAGGGTTAGAGAATGCCTCACAAAAAGTGTGAGGTTCATGAAGGGTTGCAAGAGCATGATACCAGTGATAATTATGAAAATGTGCAGGGGAGGTTCTTACCCGAAAGGATCGACGAGGATCCAAAATAGTGGCCACATCAGGAGCCTTAGGCAAAACAAATGATTGGAACTCAACTGCAGGAGCGTCAACAATATATAATGAGTCAGAAGGGTCAACTGTATCAGATGAGCTAGCAGGAGGAGAATTTGGAAAGAGACCTACAAATGTATCTAAAGGAGGAAGAGAAAATTGGTGATAAAAAATACCAGTGAATTTGGATAAGGTATGAAACATTTTATGTTTCCAAAAAATAACATGACGAGAAACTTTAAGGCATCTCACAACTGGATCATAACACCTATATCTCTTTTGTTCAAGTCTATACCTAAGAAAACCATAGAGTTGAGCACGAGGTTGTAATTTTGTTCACTTATGAGGATGAAGAAGAACAAAACAACCACACCAAAAAACTCTAAGATTACTATAGTCAAGAGTCTACCTGTAGAAACGCTCATAGGGTATTTGATTGTGTAAAAGTGGTGTGGGTACACAATTCATGGTATAGACAGCGGTGAGAGATGTTTCACCCCCAAAAGATGATGGCACAGAAAAAGAAATGACAAATGATCAAGCCAAATCTAAAATATGTCAAAGTTTTCGTTCAACTCGACCATTTTGTTATGATGTACTAGAACAAGAAGAGTAAAAAATAGTGTCATATTGTTTGAGGATATTTAAAAAATTGGTTTGCCTATATTCCGTAGCATTATCAGAATGAAAAGTTTTGACATTTGTGGACAATTGAGTTGAAACCATTTTGGTGAAATCACGAAAGATATTGAGTAATTCAAAACGATTTTTTATTAAAAATATTCAAGTGAAATGTGAAAAATCATCCAGAAATATAACAAAATATCATGCCCCACCCATGGTGGCTACAGGAGAAGGTCCCCAAACATCAGATTGAACAAGATCAAAAGGAAAAGAAGCAAATGACTCACTTTTATTAAATGATAAAGCAGGTTGTTTGCCTAATTGACAAGAAATACAATCACAAGACTCAGTTTTAACTGATCCTAACAAACCCTTAGAAACTAGACTTTTGACCCAAGATACCGATGCATGACCCAAACGAGAATGCCATAACTAAAGAGTAGGCATAATACTTCATATAGATGCAGTTGTGATAGATGAAGTAGGTAGATGTAAGGAAGAAAGGTCAAATAGTCGCCCATTCTTATGACCTGTCCCAATGATCTGACCTGTCTGAGGATCCTATACAACATAGCCATTAGAGGAAAATGTTATATTCAAACCTAGCTCAGTCAATTGACCAATAGACAAAAGATTAAGTGATTCGTGTGTGAGTGTGACTCAAAAAGTATACCAATTAAAAATTTCCACACTTCGCAAAAGAACGAATTCCTTACAGAATAGGGCTATCGAAATGAATGGGTATCGTACCTCAGGGATTATGTTCTGACGAGTTGGAATACGGAACTAATTCTAATTAAATTTATAAGAAAAGAATTCTGATTTTTAAACTAATTAAAAAGATAAAATAAAATAAATCAAAGTAAACAAAATAGTGAAGATAATAGGAGAGAAACCTAGGGTGTTTGACTTCACCACTAACTCCACAATCAATGGTTAATTGAATCAACTATAGGGGAATTACATCATGCATAAGTGGTGTCAGTGGCTACAAGCTCACCTTCATCCGTCAAGAAGATAACATATGATTAAGGCTAAGCCATGGACTATCTTCGATTGGCATGGACCATCTGCCTAACTACTCTAATCTAGGGTGCAGTATGGTTCATCTTCTCTAGGCATAATCCATCAAAGCTCATAACAATATATTCAGTGATTACCATTGTGTAATAATCTCTCTCATGATCACAGAAAACAAAAGAGATTGAGTTCAATAACAACAACTAAGTATCTAAGACAAGATAAGAAATCATTGAAACTGAATTTATAAGACTTTTATTGCTCAATTCAATAATAAGAATCCTCTAAATTACACAATCTATGAATGAATACAAAAATTCCCAATAATTAGAATAATCAAACCAGTGATGTTTAGTTAGGGCTCCATCAGAACCCTGGTGGCTGAACTAGCCGCTCATGATACGCCTTGTTCTCCAATGATTCTCTATTCCAAAATCTCTTCAAAGCTGCTGCCAAGCCTCCTCAATACAGCCCTAATTTGTCACTTTAAATAGCCAAGAGAATACATCAAAGTCCTAATCCAATTAGGAATTAATTAGGTTTTCCCGCAGCACTAATCAGGTGGGTTTTTTCTGCTAAATTCGGCCCAACTTTTGACCCACTAGAAGTCCGATTTACGGAATTTTCGTGAAATACAAAAGTGTGCAGAATCAAATTTCGTTCAACCTTACGCGAGATTTATGTCGATTTGAGGCTCGGAAATAAGACTTCTGGTCTATTTCTCAAAACGGGATTAAGACTGCATTATGCGCAGATTTGGGCTTCAGGCCCGAAACCTTCTTAAGCAGCTATAATTCTCTTGGACCTCTTTCTTGGGCTGATTTGAGTTGAAATAAATGGTTGAGTGAATCTCCTTGATGTAGGCTTCATCTCACCATCTTGGATTTCTTCTTTAAAAACCCAAAAGCACGGTTTTAACTGAAATAATCATTAAGGCCCTGAAAATACAGAAAACACTAAAACAAAGTAAAATCACAAAATAATCTATCACTAAGATAATAAAATACATAAGTTAAGAGGCTAGAATGCATAACATTCAACGCCTCTCACACCCCCAAACTTACATATTGCTAGTCCCTTAGCAATAGAATAAAACAAAACTAAAACAAAGAAACTACTAAACACTAACTAAACTGTCCAAACTCCACTTTCGTGAGAGAAACGATTGCATTTAGCATATGCAACAAGCCTTTAAACCCCTAGGTTCCCCCTAGTGGACGAGTATAGTCTCGTGAGGGTTTCCAGAAATGTTACCCACAAACATTCAAAATTCTGTTTCAACATTAATTCAAGAAAAAGATTACAATACATAGTTACAAACTTGCATTCAAGAATAATTTCAAACTTTCAAATTCCATAATTCAAAGCAATGGTCCCCATGCATAATTCACATCAACATATCTCAAAATAATCAACTCTAGTCTCCTCATGTAAAATGAACTAGCAGTCCTCTCATGTAGCATAACTCAGCTCTGAATATATTAAGACACATACCCCTTCAACTCACTAGCTCCCCTTATTGAAATCATACTTCCAAACATGAATACATGACTTTTCATTCATTTTTTTTTCATCATTCCTTTTTTTTTTCATTGCTTTATTGGTTGTGTAATGTCTTGATCTATTAAGCTTTCTGAAAGATCCATGTAGCAAGCTTTCAGTCAGTGACTCCCAAACCAGATGGCTTTAGGGCACTAGGCTTTAAGATACCCCGAAGACCTAATTACTCGAATCAGTCAGGCTACAAATCAAGACAACCAATGCTCATCTTTTCTCACCTTTTCACTTTTGACGCGAACACTCCGTGCTTCCTGAGGCATAGAGGCCCGGTTACTCATGAAAAGGATCAAATTGATTGCTTATTCATCATTTTTTTCTTTCTTTTTTTTTCTTTTTTTTCATTGAAGTCAAGTATAACACATCATCGGTACTCATTCTCAAGAGATACTAATTAATATCAAGCATATGTAACTCAATAACTCAAAACCAAAGTTTATACCCCATAAGATTATGCTAGTGTGTTTGTGCATGTAAGAAAACTAAAATCAATCACTTCAAAACATGTTATTGCAAACCAAGATTAAAACCACTTAATTTAAATCACAATTTTCAAAGATTTAAAACCTACTCAAAAATTGCAAGTTAAGTACCTACATAAGGTATTAATCTCTTGAATGATGTCAAAACATTCTATCTAAAAATAAAATAAAAAACAAACTAAGAAAATAAAATAAAATAAAATCCTAATACAAGAAGAATTTCACACAAATTTTCCCCATATGCAATAAAGCACACAAATAGGCATCGCCTCACCCCCAAACTTAAACTGTACATTATCCTCAATGGACTATCAATCAAAGCAAAGAGAAGAGTAAGAACGATATTACCGGGATCATGGAGTAGTGGAAAGAAAATAGAGTACATCACGAGTACGAAGGCAATGCAAGCACACCCCCAAACTTGGATGTTAAAACCTGTCAAAACAAACCACTATACCCCAAAGATCAAGTGAAAATAGTATGGGTGAAAATAAATATGAAAGAGAAAAATCCTAAAATAATAAAAAAAAATTTGTTTGTTTTGCATTTTTCCATTTTTTTTTTTTTTTAATAATAAAAATCTAACTACAAAAAGAAAAATAAAGAGAAAAATAAAAGCTAAAAATAAAATAAAATACAAAAGATGGTTAGCTTCCTGTCAAGGATGTGGTGGTGACTGAGCATCTGGATCCAAGTTTGCTTGGCGCATCAGTGCACGCATCATCCTCCTCATCTCTAGTTGCTCTTGGCGAGTGTCACGAAAGTGATCCGCCATCTCTGCTCTCATTGCACCAAACTATGTGGAGACCTCTGTCTGTAAGGTGCCAAACTGGGCTGTCAACCCAGCAATCTGCCCTTCTAAATATTGATAATCATGGCCACCAGCCTGTGCATGCACTTCCTCTTCCTCTGCCTCCATCTCTTCTGGACAGTCCACCGGTGGTGGTATATCTACATGCTCTCCTCCCTGGGCCAACCGAGATACCTCACCAGGCGCCGCTATGACTCTCTGGTGCATATGAGATCGACTCAGGTTCCAGTCATGCGTGCCATAATGAAGATCACGTGGAAAGTCAAGCTCGTCCTCATGGACTGCATACCCCTGTGACACAAGCAACTGATGAATAATGGTAGGGAATGGAAACTCCCAGTCACTTGCACTGTCTGGTGCCTTAGCCACAACTTTGGAATAGAATTTCTCCATCTGGCCCCAGACAATCTGTGGGAATGACAGCCAATGCCCAAAATGTATAGCATATAAGGCTCTGAGGAACTCTTGACGTCTTTCGGTTTTATGTCCAATTGGACATACATTCTTGAGTAGCGCAGCGTCAAGGAACCATAAATGATTTGGCATTGAAGACATTGAAGCTGCATACCTTTTCGGCCCGGAAAATTGGTTGGCACACAATCGTGCAACCACATTGCCCACCGACAACTCGTCGGGTAAAGGAGTATAGATATGAGATAAATCAGCTGGGCATTCATGAGGACAACCCATGGCAATGGCAATGGATGACATGTCCACTCGAACTATTGTTCCATCTACGGAAGAAGTAAGCACATCCCGCTCATCAGGTTTCGGCATTAAGTTCTGATAAAATACCTTGACAAGCCTCGGGTAAATGGTAGATGAGAGTGGAACAAAAATGGATGCCGACCGACGACGACGGACGTCGAAAATCCCCCACCGTGTCTCGGGAAACATACCATAAAGTTCGGCTATGTCAAACGTTGTTTCAAAATTCAACGCCCTTGGATGCCATCTCTCTTGAATACCGTCTCGGCGAGATCGTGAAGAACCTGTGGTCGGATCATACCTCGCTCGGCGAGGATTACGTGAACTTGAAGCATCTTGGTGACTTGCTCTCTTTGGTGCCATAGAAATAGAAAAAGTGTGGTTGAGGAATTAAATCGAACACTTGGTGTGCACAATTAACTTGTACCCTTCAACCTCCTCTTTTCGACAATTTTTCCACCCAAATCGAACAAGTAATTGCACCAAATTGATCCCCCAAACTTGGTCTTCAAAAGCCCTCAAAAATATTTGAACAATTTCTTCAAGGAAAGACTTCACTTACTTTGATGTTTAACTTGAAAAAGTGTGAGCTTCCTTTGAGAACTAGTGATTTTTGATCCAATTTGATGTTGAAGTTGATGTTGATCAATGTTGAATTCTTGTATAATAATCACTAATTGAAGAAATTAGTTGTCTGGATGATGTAGGACTTGAATTGGAGTTCAAAGAGGCTTAGGATGCAAGTAGTAGCAACATAGGAGGATAAGGAAGCTTTAAATACCAAGAAAATTCGGGCAGCCCACATTTTAGCCTTGGGCGATCAATCCCCCCAAGGATGGGCGATCGATCGCCCACCTGAAGGTGCTGCTCCTCATGGAAAATCATGGGGCGATCGATCCCCCTCAAATGGGGCGATCGATCCCCCTCCTGGATGCCTTTTAGACCCTCCATCGCCCAAGGTCGACCGAACCTTGATAATTTTGAGTCTCCATCGCCCAAGGTCGACCGAGAGCACGATTTTTCACCCATCTTGAGTCCAAATACCTCGGTACACCTCTTGGCATCCGTCGGAAGAAACTTATACATCAAAAACTCAAAGAAAAAACATTAAAACGCAACTAGAATTGAAGAAAAACCTAAGAAAACTAAAACTAAAAATTAAAATTAAAGAAACTAAAAGAAATAAAGTATAGAAATACATACAAAACCTACCATTTAACGTCCGTAGGAGACGATTGACTCTCCGAAGGGATTAAGTCGGATAGACGGGATCCGTCAAGTCGACGGACTCCACGTCTCTTCTTGGCACACATCCTTCCACACAATGTTTCAACCTTTGGCCATTAACCTTCATCAAAGTAGTTTCAAACAATTGCTCATCCGGGAATGAGTCTCGAATAGGTAATGCACCGAATACCGGCTCAGACTCGATTCGAGATAAATGATCCGCTACCACATTCTCCGTCCCCTTTTTGTCTTTTATTTCCAAATCAAATTCTTGCAGCAATAAAATCCACCGAATAAGACGCGGTTTGGTTTCTTTCTTTGCCAATAAGTGTCTCAATGCTGCATGATCAGAGTAGACAACCACCTTGGACCCCAATAAATAAGAACGAAATTTGTCCAAGGCAAACACTACAGCTAGAAGCTCTTTCTCTGTGGTTGTATAATTGAGTTGGGCATCAGAGATAGTCTTACTAGCATAGTAGATGACATGTGGTCGTTTCTCTTCTCTCTGTCCCAACACGGCTCCTACTGCATAATCAGAGGCATCACACATGATTTCAAAAGGTATAACCCATTTTGGAGACTGCATAATTGGTGCAGAGGATAACAGAGATCAAAGCTTTTCAAAAGCTTTCACACAATCTTCATCAAAGATAAAGGGAACATCTTTAGATAACAAATGGCATAATGGTCGAGCCACTTTACTAAAATCCTTGATGAATCTTCTATAGAACCCGGCATGGCCTAAGAAAGATCGAACTTGCCTTACCGAAGTTGGATGAGGCAGAGTTGCAATTAGATCGATCTTTGCTTTATCAACTTCAATGCCCCTCTCTGAAACAATATGGCCCAATACAATACCTTCTTTCACCATAAAGTGGCTCTTCTCCCAACTAAGTACCAGATTCCGTTCTCGGCATCTTTGAAGCACAAGTGATAAATTGCTCAAACAATGTTCAAAAGATGATCCAAAAACAGAGAAGTCATCCATAAACACCTCTAAGAATTTTTCCACCATGTCAGAAAAGATGGCCATCATACACCTTTGGAATGTAGCCGGAGCATTACATAATCCAAAAGGCATACGACGATACGCAAAAGTACCAAAGGGACAAGTGAAAGTGGTCTTCTCTTGATCTTCTGGATCCATAGCTACTTGGTTATAACCAGAGTAGCCATCCAGAAAGCAATAATAGCTCTGACCAGCTAACCTTTCAAGTATTTGATCAATGAATGGAAGAGGGAAGTGATCCTTCCTTGTCATAGAATTGAGCTTTCTGTAATCAATGCAAACACGCCAACCTGTGGCAGTACGTTGTGGAACAAGCTCTCCCATGGAGTTAGGGACAATGGTAAGACCAGATTTCTTTGGAACCACTTGTGTCGGACTCACCCATGTGCTGTCAGAAATTGGATAAATGATTCCTGCATCAAGTAACTTGACAACCTCTTTCTTTACCACCTCCTTCATGTTGGGGTTTAATCGCCTATGTGCCTCTCTAGTTGGCTTACATCCTTCTTCCAAATGGATTTTGTGCATGCAAACTGAGGGATCAATGCCCTTAAGATCAGCAACACTCCATCCAATTGCTTCACGATGTTGGTATAAAACCTCTACTAAGCTCTTTTCTTGAATTTCTGTCAGATCAGAGGCAATTATAACAGGAAGAGTTTTCTGTGCCCCTAAGAATACATACTTCAATTTGTCAGGCAAGGGCTTCAACTCTAATTCTGGAGGGGACTCTAATGAAGGCACTAAGGGAGTGCTAGAGAGAAAGGGTAGTGGCTCAATTGGAATTCTCCATGGTGGAGTATTCTGAATAGCATCCACTTCTAGCATAGCATGCACTTCTTCACACAACCCTTCATCATTAATGTTCTCAAAGTCATAAAAAGACTTACATACCTCAAGGGAGTTTCGAGATGTAGAGGATGAAATAAATTTCTCCACACATTCATCAATATCATCCATGCAGAACACATCACTCTGATCTGGGGGGTGTTGGATAGCATTGAACACATTGAGCTTGACATTCATGTTGCCAAAGGAAATATCCATGATCCCCGACCTACAATTTATGCAAGCATCAGCAGTAGCTAAGAAAGGTCGACCAAGGATCACAGGAATGTGCCTCTTCGGATTGTGAACTGGCTCAGTGTCAAGTACAATGAAATCAACAGGAAAGTAGAACTTGTCCACTTTAATGAGCACATCTTCTATGATTCCTCGGGGTTGCTTTGTTGATCTGTCTGCAAATTGTAATACCACCGAGGTAGGCTTCAATTCTCCCAAGCCCAATTGTAAGTAAACTGAATAAGGTAGCAAATTCACACTTGCACCCAAATCAAGAAGAGCTTTATCCACATGGTGCTCCCCAATAATGCATGAGATAGTTGGAACACCAGGATCTTTGTACTTGGGAGGAGTACACTGCTGAATTATTGAACTTACTTGTTGCAGCAGCATTACTTTCTTTGGCACATGGCTTTTAGAACGTCTTTTCTGAGTGCACAAGTCCTTCAAAAATTTTGCATAAGGAGGAATTTGCTTGATGGCATCAAGGAGTGGCAAATTAATCTTCACTTGGCGAAACACCTCCATCATGTCATGCAGCTTGTCCCCTTGCTTCCCCAACTTGGATGCTTCAAGAAAACGTTGTGGGAAAGGAGCCTTGGGCTCATAAGGAATTTCAGCACTTGGACTTGTGGTCACTTTTTCTTCTTCTTTCTTTTCACCCACCTTATTGTCAATTATTTTCCCACTTCTCAAAGTGGTAATGGCTTGAACTTGCTCATGGTGTGGGTTGCTTGTGGAAGCTTGCATCCCTCTTGGATTAGCAATTGGTTGACTAGGGAGCTTCCCTTCTTCTCTTCTGCATAGTGAAGTAGCAAGCTGTCCAAACTGAGATTTCAGTTTGGCAATGGATTGAGAATGCGAGTGCACTAGCTGAACTGTAGATTGTACTGTTGCTGCAGTAGCTTGCACTGTCTCTATAAGAGAATCAACCTTGTCAAATTTAGACAAGGTAAGAGTCAGCTTGTCTTCAATAGCAGAAATTCTTTGGGCCATAGGACTTTGTGTTTGATATTGCTGTTGAGGCACAAAAGTCCTAGGTTGATATGATGGTTGCATTGCTGCCCCTTGGTTACTGTAAGAAAAACCAGGATGATTCCTCCATGTGGGATTGTAAGTATTACCTCGTGGAGGATTCATTGGTCCAGTGAAAGTAGCTTGAACTTGCTCATGTTGAATATCAGAAAATTGCCCCATTGAAGGACAATTGCTCACGTTATGCATAGGACTAGAGCAAAATTCACAAGGGCCTAGCAATGTAGAATTTGAAGCAGAAGGAGTTTGATTGGCAGCCATAATTGCTGCTACCTTCTGCGCAATTAAATCAATATCAGTTGGCATAGCTTCTGAAGCACCAACTTCAAAAATCCCATCAGTCTTCCTGGTAGTGGCAGGTCTACTAGAACGAGTAGAGGACACATGTTGTAGAGAGTTGTCACTAAGATTTTCAAATAAGGTCCATGCCTCCTCTTCACTCTTCAACATGAACGTACCTCCACATGACGCATCAACCATCTGTCTGTTGGCTTCTGTGAGCCCTTCATGAAAACTCTGCACTAGTTGCCACTTAGGAACTTGATGATGGGGACACTTCCTAAGAAGGTCCTTGAATCTTTCCCATGTCTCATAAAATTGTTCCCCCTCATGTTGGGAGAAACCAGTAATAGCACGTCTGAACTGATTGGTCTTCCCTATCGGAAAATACTTCTTGAGAAACTCATGTTGCATCTGAGTCCAAGTCGTGATAGAACCAGCCGGTAGAGAGTTGAACCAATACTTTGCTTTGTCTTTCAGAGAGAATGGAAAAAGTCTCATTCTGAAAGCATCTTCAGAGAAGTTGTGAATTTTTGTAGTTGAGCACACTTCAATGAAGTCATCCAGATGCTTGTAAGGGTCTTCTTGAGTCAGCCCAAAATAAGATGGTAGCATCTGAATAATGCTGGACTTGATCTCATAATTCTGTGCTGTGACATTTGGCAGTTGAAAACCTGCTGGCGAGGTATATGTCTCAGGAACATAGTAGTCCCTAAGCAATCTAGCTCTTTCTCCATCAGCATTAGGAACAAGGTTGTTATTCCTTTCTTCCGCCATGTCTTCAATTAATTCTTCCTCTTGCACAATTGTATCAACAGGGATGTTCCTCTGTTGTCTAAGAGTACGTTCAGGCTCAGGATCAAGAGGTATCAAAGGATCAGCCACAGAACGACGACCTTACATATATTTACCGAAAGCACCTGAAAAGAAAACAAAAACAAAATTAAAAATAAAATATAAAAATTTTCTAAACTAAAAATCCAATTAAAACTAATTCTGTAAAATCCAATCAATCAAATAGATAATCCCCGGCAACGGCGCCAAAAATTGATTCGTGTGTGAGTGTGACTCAAAAAGTATACCAATTAAAAATTTCCACACTTCGCAATAGAACGAATTCCTTGTAGAATAGGGCTATCGAAAGGAATGGGTATCGAACCTCAAGGACTGTGGTCTGACTGTGTTGGATATAAGGAATTAATTCTAATTAAATTTAAAAGAAGTAAATTCTGATTTTTAAAACTAAATTAACTAATGAAGCAATTGAACAAAAGCAAGAAAAACTGAGGAGTGTAGAGAATATAAGATAAGTCTAGGGTAATTGACTTCACCACTAACTTCACAATCAATGGTCAATTGAACTAACTATGGGGTATCATATCATGCATAAGTGGTGTCGGTGGCTACAAGCTCACCTCCATCCGTCAAGAAGATAACATATGATTAAGGCTAAGTCATGGACTATCTTCGATTGGCATGGGCCATCTGCCTAACTACTCTACTCTAGGGTGCAGCATGGTTCATCTTCTCTAGTCATAATCCATCAAAGCTTTTAATAATATATTCAGTGAAAACCATTGTGTAATAATCACTCTCATGATCACAGAAAACAAGAGGGACGAGTTCAATAACAACAATCAAGTATCTAAGACAAGATAAGAAATCATTGAAACTGAATTTATAAGACTTTTATTGCTCAATTCAATAATAAGAATCCTCTAAATTACACAATCTATGAATGAATACAAAAATTCCCAATAATTAGAATAATCAAACCAGTGATGTTTAGTTAGGGCTCCATCAGAACCCTGGTGGCTGAACTAGCCGCTCATGATACGCCTTGTTCTCCAATGATTCTCTATTCCAAAATCTCTTCAAAGCTGCTTCCAAGCCTCCTCAATACAGCCCTAATTTGTCACTTTAAATAGCCAAGAGAATACATCAAAGTCCTAATCCAATTAGGAATTAATTAGGTTTTCCCGCAGCACTAATCAGGTGGGTTTTTTCTACTAACTTCGGCCCAACTTTTGACCCACTAGAAGTCCGATTTACGGAATTTTCGTGAAATATAAAAGTGTGCAGAATCAAATTTCGTTCAACCTTACCCGAGAATTATGTCGATTTGAGGCTTGAAAATAAGACTTCTGGTCTGTTTTCCAAAATGGGATTAAGACTGCATTATGCGCAGATTTGGGCTTCAGGCCCGAAACCTTCTTAAGCAGCTATAATTCTCTTGGATCTCTTTCTTGGGCTGATTTGAGTTGAAATAAATGGTTGAGTGAATCTCCTTGATGTAGGCTTCATCTCACCATCTTGGATGTCTTCTTTAAAAACCCAAAAGCACGGTTTTAACTGAAATAATCATTAAGGCCCTGAAAATATAGAAAACACTAAAACAAAATAAAATCACAAAATAATCTATCACTAAGAGAATAAAATACATAAGTTAAGAGGCTAGAATGCATAACATTCAACGCCTATCATTAAGAGAAAGATTGGGAATAAGATAAACATTAGAAACAGACAAATTTGATTGAGAAACGGTGCCTATGTGACTAATGGCCATAATGGAGCCACTAGATATGTGAATAATAGGTGTATGAGATGTAGGATTCTGAGTAGTGAGCAATGTCACGCCCCGGAACCCGGACCGCCTGGACTCCCCCGGACCGACCCCGAATTTTGAGTCGCGAACCCGTTCACTCAACCCCGTAAACAACCTTAACCACATTCATGTGATAGTATCAAGCTATGATACCATCCTATCACGCCCCATTTCCAGACTCCCAAAAAATTGGAGGTGAACTTGTTCATTAAACCCCAATGAACCTCCTCCTATTTCTTGATTATCGTAGAAGCTAATCATACGCAAGTAATTATCTATGCGTATACTCATCACTATCCATTCCAATGGGCCACACATCGATCTATGCATCCATGACATTCCATTTCTATTCTTAAATCATGAAAAATCATAAAATTTCCCATTTTTAAGGTTCACAGGACTTTCAGTCGCCTGAAACTTCTAGAGAGTTTGTACTTCCAAAAATAGCACTTTCAGTCGCCTGAAAGTGAACTTTTAGCAGGCTAAAAGTGCACTTTCAGCAAGCTGAAAGTACCTGTGCCTGAATTTTTGACAGCATTCCTCAACCTGACTTCAAATGCTAATATCTCACAGTCCGTAAGTCCATTTGACTTGAAATTTGGCATGGATCATCCTCAACATGTCTAGTTTCTAACCCAATTTGAATCATCCAAAAATACCAACCACAACTTGAGGTATGCTCAAATTAGTGACTGTGAGTCATATTACCCACCCTTGCACCAAAACATGCATATCTTCCTCAATTTAAATCCAAACAAGGTCCATGACCTATCAAATCGAAGCTAACACAATTCTCTTACTATAAAAATAAATTTCATTCACTCCTTGAACTCAAAATAGACACTTTTGGACATGTGTCCCCCCCAATGGCTACTCTAATGCCTCAATGGCCATCAAATAAATTCACATAACATGCATTTCATACTTGAAATGTAATTCCATCTATTTTTCTCACCATATTCACTCCATAAATCATGCATACATACTTTCCATACTCCATTTGCTCATGATTAACCATATAAGAAATCATAGCTAAAGAGGAAAATGGTCCTATGGTACCATACATCTCCATCACACACACTTTTCTCAAAGGGGTACATATCATTCATTCAAACCATATATCCATACACTAACATCATTTATTATACATACAAGGTCCAAATGAACATACAAGTTACATATAACATGAATGTAACTATAACCCAACATAATCCACATGCCACAAGCCGGCATGGATAGCCAAATGTACAAATATCTGAAACGTACCAAAACATAGATAGAACTCTTCTTGGAGATTCAAATCTCATCCATCATCAACACCTTATCTGTAAAATAGTTTAGAATAAAGGGGTGAGCACCACTGCGTCTCAGTAGAGGTTTCCCCAACCCTTCTAAGTGCCGACCCGACATGACCTACATGAATGCATGTCACTACATAACATGTATCATCCAACATATACCATGTTCATTCATAATGCAATGCATATATATATATAAGAATGCATTGAACATACATCATGCTTCATAATTTAAAATGAAAGCATTATCACATTTGTCTCCCTCTCGGACTCAACCCGATATCCCAACATGATTTTTGACCAACCATGTGACCGAGACATTTTCTCCACACAATTCCAACACCGCCACTGAGTCCTCACATACTCCAAGGTGCTTAGTTGGTTTCAGAATTCATTACTGAGTCATCACATACTCCAAGGTGGTTAAGTAATTTATCACCGAGTAATCGCATACTCCAAGGTAATTAGATCTTCTATCATCGAGTCCTCACATACTCCAAGGTGACTAGATAGTTTTGAAATTCATCACCGAGTCATCACATACTCCCAGGTGGTTAGACCACTCCAACGCCCTCACCGAGTATCAACCTACTCTAGGCAATTCGACCACTTTTCCCCATTTTCTCACAACGGTCCCATATATGCATTTCGAACATATTGTATTCAAGCACTCAATATTCATGCTTCACAATGCATTATCTAGTTATAAAGGAACATAGTATGCGTTTCATCTCCACAAAACCACATATACCACATATATATAAACACATGCATATAACCTCTCATATGCATACAACTTCAAAATTAGCATACTTTACTCATGCCACACTCAATGCATAATTTTAGCATATAGAACTAACATACATTTAACCATCACATTTTCCACATATACTCACATATATGACCCAAGATTTACACATTTGCACATAAACCCCAAATTGAGCACATAACACCTATATACCCAATTACTTTCATTCACACACTTTAACCCACATGCTAAAGCCAACACAAGGAACACCAAATGTGCAAAGATAGGATTCAAGAGAAAGAGAAAATATGACTTCTCACCCCTCTCACTTTCCTAAAGCATGTGATACTCAACCTACACCTCTCCTCTTCACCCGAAACCCTAGAATCGACAATTAGAAGAGAAGAAGAACCCCTACCTCAAAAATGAAGACCTTCTAAGCACTTTTCAAAAATCCCAGCAATGTCCACCTTGCTGGATCACAACTTTGTTCTGTTCAAACCGAAGACCTAGCCGTCCCCTACACATCTCCCTACTTCGGCGAGACCCGAATCGCACCCGAATGGCTCCAAAATGTAGAGAGAAGGTAGAGAGGAGAAGAGGGAAATGTTAGAGAGAGAAGGATCCATGTGAAATGGCTGGGATCAACCTCATCCAGATATTTAAAATATCTAAGGCATGGAAAATGACTAAAATGCCCCTCGACCACTTAACGTACCTTCCCGGGCTCCGTTTTCTATTTCAAAAACTCCTACGGCCTCGAAATTACTTCCTCTACTCTCTAAACATTTCATCTAAGTCATTCCCAAAAATAAATATTTTCGGAAATTTTTTGGATTCCCGGGCCCACTTAAGTCATATCCCGAGCCCCAGTTTGACCAAAAAATCAAACTTCTCTAAATGTCTCGAAAACTTTCAAAAACCTCAAATTAACCTTCCAAACCTGTTTTCCACTCTCGAAACATCCATAACATCATTCAAAACGCATTTATAGTGAAAATAATGAAAAATCGACAAACCGGCCAAAATTGGTCACGGTCTCTACAAGCAAAGTATGGTCAGGGGTCATATGATTGAAGCAAGCACAGTCAAAAAACCATGAATTAAATGTACCTAGTGTGGTTGAGAAAACAGAGTTAAATGAGCTTGAACCTGACTGCTTGGATAAAAATTGGTTGAGAATTGCCTCCAAATCAGCAGCAGAAAATGTAGATGGGGACTCTTCAGAAGGAGCAATAACTGGTGCGGAAGGAGAAGGATGAGATGTCTCCGTGGTAGCTATAGTTGTAGCATTGCGAGGTCTAGTAAGTTTGAAGCACTCCTCAATTGTATGTATGGATTTACGACAGTATTGGCAGGAACATTCACTAGGTCTGAGTTGAAATGACTGTGATCGCTGTTTGTTACCACCATTGCGATGAAATGAAGAAGAATATCTGTTGAGGGAAGGCCTAGACTGAAAAGGCTGTGATTGCGAAGGCCCAAACTGAAAAGGCTGTGGTTGCGAAGACCGTGGGTGCGCAGACTAAGAAAGAGAAGATGGTGTAGCCAAGACAAGGAGATGAGCCTGAATCGTAGAACTAAAGGTCTACAAATGTGTCTCCTCTCGGACAAGCTCATTAAGAGCTTCATCCAATGATAGGAAAGGTGAGCGATGAAAAAGCTGACCACGAACAGGCTCATAATCATGATGAAGATTCATCAAAAATTGATAAAGGCATATCTAATCATGATACTCATAAAATTTCTTGCTCTCTGAGCTAACGGTCCATAATAGCTCTGACAAAGCTTGTTGATCCCAAAGACACTTTATGCGAGTAAAAAACTCATTAATCCTCTGACCGAACTCTTATTTAAGATGACAAAGTTGGACCATTAACTGATCTTGACAAGCACCATTAGACCGAGAATATCAAAAAATAAGCATGTCCCAAACTTCTTTGGCAGTTTCATAACTCCCAAATTTCATACTAATGGAAGAACTGGATGTGTTACGGAGCCACGTGAGAATCTTTTGATTATTGCTATCCAAGTCCTCAACAGGAGTAGCAAAGGCTTCATCTTTCTCAGTGGTATCCTTAATAGGTAATTTGCGACCCTTGTAATGTAGGACCATAACTTGCGTCCTTTAAGAAAGTTGTGTATAGATTGACTCCAAACAATATAGTTGTCCCCATCAAGTGTAACAGAAATTGGGTGAAAATTTTCATTTTGAGCCATTTAGAAATTCTAAATGACAAAACAGACTGGAAAATTGGAATCAGCGCAAAATTTCAAGCAAGGTAGGCCTAGAAAAAAAAATTCAATTGTTACTGACGTGGCAGTCAACAACATATAAAAAGATGGCACTGGCGTGGCAGGTGATGTGGCAAAAATGACGTGGTCAATGATGTGGCAGGGGAAAAGCTGACGTGCCTGATGATGTGGTTGGAGAAATGCTGACGTGGCAGCAGCTCGTGCTGACGTGTTGATGTAAGCTAAGCCAACGATGACGTGTCGACGCATGAGAGCGCGTGGCCGAGATCAGAGGCGCGTGGCAGCGTATGTCGGTGTGTGGAAACGCCGAAAAAAAATACAAAAAACTCTAGCCTCGTGTGGAGGCTCTGTTTGGGCTAATTTTTGTGGCAACTTCATCGTCTTGTGTATCAGGAGATCCAAAAAAATTTTTGAAGATGGAGTTTCGGCACCAAATAGAAAAGTGTTATATTTGGGTGATGAGAACAATTAAGCGGAAGAAGAAAACAGGGTTTTAAAACCCTGGCTCTGATACCATGTTAGAAATAAGAGGAAAAAAGAGAATATTTCTAAATTATATTAATGAATGGTATGAGAAGTAATATATAGTGAGACCATAAATATAGGAGAAGAAAAAGAGGTAGGTGAGTGGAGAGCAAGTTATCCTATCTATGATAAGTCCTCAATCATAAAAATCCTAATTAGATATAAAAAAAGTTAAATATAAAATATACTATTATATATTAACATGGATAATATGTGGATAATTACTAAAGTAGTGTTCCACGTGAAGAGGTAAATTAACTCTCACTATGTAACTTTGGGTTTGTGAAATGTCGCGAACAAGTGATAAGGACTCTATCAGGACCAATATATGTGGGACTTCTGTATTCAAGACGAGAGATATCTCTCAAGAGATTTATTTAGTTCGATAAGGATACGACTTTGTAGTTTTGGATGTATACTAATTTATCTAGTTGTTTTTCTATTTTTATTTTAATTACTTATTTTTAGAAAGTTTGTTAATAGTTTTGGAAGCTATGTATGACACTGTGCAAAAGTTTCCGACTAACACAATTTATCTTTTAGTGCAATTTATTTTTATCAAACTTCTATTCCTCTATATCTTTCTTTCTATCTCTATATCTCTCTCTCTCTTTCTCTCTCTACAATTCTTTTACAAAGTCCTTTTCATTGAAGGAAAAAAAAACTAAATAGGAGTTTTGTATTTTCCATCCTTAGTCAATTGTCTGATCTATATTAATTATCAAAAAAAATATTGTGTTAGACGAGTCTCTAATTCTCTTTGAGTTAATCGAACAGCTCTGGCACGCCCACAACCATATTGATTAATTATGTTGATTTAGTTGATTTAATGGACGAACAAGTATAATGCAAAATAAGGAGGAACTTTATGCAAACTTTTGTCCTAACTAGCGTACTGTATGTGATAATTGGCCATCGATGAAATATTTTACTACAGTATTACTTTCTCAAACTTTGCATCTCTTGATGAGCACCATTAATTGACTTATTGTTATGTATGCATGATGGCTAACCAATTCAGATACTATGTACATGTAGACATTAAAAAATTACATGATAGACCCAAAATACAATTTGGGTTTATCTTCAGTTTAGCCTACTTTAAAATATGGCCCAATGAGTCAGATAATTTGAAGCCAGACCCACCACAAATAAATGAGTTATGGGCTGATCTAAATTGTCTAAGAAGTCAAAGCCCACTTGAAAATGGGTCTAATATATATATATATATATATATATATATTGGATAATTATCAAAATTATCATAAAAGATAATTATAGGATAATTATTAAAGAAAAAGAAAGTTACAAATCTACCCCTCCGGTGAGCCTATAAATAAAGGTCCCGAGGTGGGAGAAGGTGGACCAGAAGATTCTCAGAAAAAAAGCTGAAGCTCTGCAGAACTCTTCACTCAAAATCCAAAACCCCAAAGCATCTAAACTCTGAAGGAGAAGAACAACAAGCACATCATCCACGTGCCGTTCTTCACCAAAGTTTCAATCCAACTCAAGATCAAGCTCTAGCAGCCCTTGAAGCCGGATCACAAAGGAGATCGAATCAGAGGACTTTATCTTCATATTTCTTTTGTAAAGATTTACAGAGGATTGTACCCCACCCCTTTTTCTTGAATCAATAAAAATTGTTTATTTGTCACTAATTTTCGTTCCCAAATTTTTGAACACGAAATTTGTGTGTACAAATTTCTGGCATGCCCGGTGGGACATCTCTGTCTCCTACATCATACCTCCAAAACTCTGTTCATCAGAATTTATGACTCCTCCCAAGGTTCAGACGACAAATAAGAAAAACTCAAAAGAAACCGCTGCTGCAATGGCTAACACCAAAGTTGCCGCAAGCAGTGACAAGAACACTAGGAACCTGTCAAGTGCCAGCAGCACCTCAACAGGTCCTATGACGCGTAGCAAGACCAAAGCAATTGCTTCACTCAAGAATCAGCAAGATTTGGTGAAAACCAATCCTGCTAAACCAATGGATGTGAAAACTAAACATGTTAACACCATTGCTCCTCAGGGGGCAAGGAACTCTGACGTAGTTTCAGAAAATTCGGCGCCACCACATTCACCCCACTCTATCTCTGACGCCAACTTTAGCGTCGGTTCGCTCTCAGAGTCGTTACTTGAGATTTCAGAGCAATCGGTCCCTTCAAAGAATGTTGGCCCTCAAGGTCTTTCCTATTCAAATATTGTCGCAGCTATGATGATTGGAACAACCTCGGTGGAAGACCAACTGGCAGTCATGGCGCGCGCAATCAAAAACCTCACAAAGACTGTTGAAGAGAAGGACTTGCAGATCATCGCGCTAATAAGTAAGCTTGAAATCCAAAATCCTAACAAGTCAACACATCTGCCTACGAATACTTCAAATTCATCTCTTCAAGGTGTCCAATCAAAAGATCGTCGTCATACATTTGTGTCAGGACACATGGCTGATGAAACTAACCCTGCTTTGCCAGTCGCTTTGTTATCTGTCCAATAGCTGCAAGATATAATAACGAACACAATCTGAGCACAGTATGGCGACGCCCCTCAAAGCACTCTTGTGTACTCAAAACCCTACACCAAAAGAATTGACAGCTTAAAGACGCCAGTGGGATATCAATCGCCAAAATTTCAAAAATTTGATGGAAGAGGCAATCCCAAACAATATGTTGCACATTTTGTGGAGACCTGCAATAACGCTGGCATCGAAGGGGATCTCTTGGTCAAGCAATTTGTTCGTTCCCTCAAAAGGAATGCATTTGATTGGTACACGGACCTCAAAGCTAGAAGTATTGACCGTTGGGAGCAGATGGAGCGAGAGTTTCTTAACCGCTTCTATAGTACTCGTAGAACAGTAAGCATGCTAGAACTCACTAGCATGAAACAAATTAAGGACGAGCTTGTGGTCGACTATATCAACCGCTGGCGAGCTCTAAGTCTTGATTACAAAGACCGTTTTTATGAAGTATCAGCAGTCGAAATGTGTATGCAAGGCATGCACTGGGAGCTTCTTTACATTCTGCAAGGAATCAAGCCTCGTACATTTGAAGAATTGGTTACTCGTGCCCATGATATGGAGCTCAGCATAACTAGTCGTGGTGCAAAGGATTTTGCCTTTCCCAATATGTCTGACAACTGTCTTAAAGATGAAGAGGTTGAGTCTGAAGAGGAAGATGAAATACTTCCTAACTCGGACGATGAAATAAATACATGTTATGTTACAAGTATCATCTCTAACAACTTGTATCAAGAAACACATCGTGTTGCTTCAATAACTTCATCTGAAAGTTCTCAGTTACATAAGACATTGAGTCAAGAAAGCATTGGTCGAAGACTGGGCAGACAGGGGGCAAACCCTCCATACAAAGCTCATTCAAGCTCTCCTCAAGCAACTTCAAATAAAAATGATCGAAAAATTGTGTTCACATGGAGGCCAAAAAAGAAAGTTCAAGATGTGAATAGTCTTGCAATGATCTCGCATGAATCATTGCTTAAAAACACACAAGTGATGTCTCAAGAGTCAGTTTCTCGAACTGTCTCTAACAATCAGCGAAACGAAGGTCTCAAAGAAGAAAGTGAGGAACAAGAACAAAATCATCTACAATCCCAGATGGAACAAGAGGCTCGAAAAATCAAAAGACTAGAGAAAGGAAAAGTGTGGGGACCAAAGCCCGAAGATGCTGTCTGGATCGAATCTCGTAGCGGAATAAAATCATATTGGGTGAGGTTCAATCCTCCGGCATGGACCACGACGAATGAAATACCTCTTCCTTCTGGGTGGGGAGACGAGTTCAAAGACGATGTTTATTCTCAAGTACGAGAAGAGTATAATGAAGAAATAAAACAAGAAGAAAATCTTCAAATTGACGCTGAGCTGATTCACACCTTTCAACACAAGCTTGGACTGTCTCCTGAGTCTTGCAAAGCTAAAGACTAATTAAAGCTAAAAGTGCTCCCCGATACGAGCCTAAATTGTCGATGACACTCCTTGACACGAGTATAAACTGTTTACCAAAAAAAAAAGATGACACTCCTTGACACGAGTATAAACTGTTTACCAAAAAAAAAAAAAAAGATGACACTCCTTGACACGAGTATAAACTGTCTACCAAAAAAAAAAAAAAGATGACACTCCTTGACACGAGTATAAACTGTCTACCAAAAAAAAAATATGACACTCCTTGACACGAGTATAAATTGTCGACCAAAAAAAAAAACACTCCTTGATACGAGTATAAACTGTCTACCAAAAAAAAAAAAAAAACACTCATGACATAAGTATAAACTGTCTGCATGAAAAAAAAAAGTAAATAATGACTCCTTGATATGAGTATAAATTATCTTTACAAAAAAAAAAAATTGAAGCTTGCAAGAGAAGAGTTGGGTGACCTGACCTGCCGCCGAGATATTGACGGATGTCTGCTGCATTGTAGTAACTTGGCCTGACCCCGAAGGGACGAAAAAGTGACACCAAAGTGCACCAAGGGACCCCGAAGGGACGAAAGAGTGACACCGAAGTGCACTAAGGGACCCCGAAGGGACAATAAGAGTGACACCGAAGTGCACTAAGGGACCCCAAAGGGACGAAAGAGTGACACCGAAGTGCACTAAGGGACCCCGAAGGGACAATAAGAGTGACACCGAAGTGCACTAAGGGACCCCGAAGGGACGAGTGACACAGAAGTGCACTAAGGGACCCCGAAGGGACAATAAGAGTGACACCGAAGTGCACTAAGGGACCCCGAAGGGACGAGTGACACCGAAGTGCACTAAGGGACCCCGAAGGGAGAATAAGAGTGACACCGAAGTGCACTAAGGGACCCCGAAAGGACTAATGAATGGCGTCTGGAACTCCATATTCTGAGAAAGACGATTTGACCTGCAAGAATTGAAAAAAATATATATGTTAGAAACTTGCCAAGAAAAGTTGAGTGACTTACGTAAAGATATCTTCCTCAATGAGTTCGATAGATCTATTCGTCGTTCTAGAGACAACACAAAATTCGAGAAGGGCCCACAAGTGAAATATGATCTGAAAAAAATAGATTTGATTAATAGCGGTTACGGAAGACAAAGTTGTTACTAAAGAAAAATGTTCCTTTCAAAGTTTAAGGACATATATATTTTGTTGCAAAAGTTTATAATACAAGGAGTTGTGTAGCAGAGATGGTGTGGTGCTATAATGTCTTCTCATGAGATCTTGTGTTCAAATCTACCAAGCAACAAAAAAGAAACTTTATTTTTTTTTACACATCAAAGGAAAAAAGAAGGAAGAAAAAAAAAAGAGAAAAAAAAAAGAAGAAGAAGAAGAAGAAACAGGCGTGAAGAGAAGAAAGGAAAAAAAAAGAAGTCAACGTGAAGAGAAGAAAAAGGAAAGAAAGAAGAAAAAGAAAAAAAGTGAAAAAAAAGAAGAAAAAAAAAAGGAAAGAAAAAAGAAGAAGAAGAAGAAGTGTCGTGCGGCGCTGGAAGAGAAAGAAAAAAAAAAGAAGAAGAAAGAAGAGAAGAAAAAAAAAAGAAAGAAAGAAGAAAAAAAAAGTGAAAAACAAAAAGAAAGAAGAACTGTCGTGAGGCGCTGGAGGAGAAAGAAAGAAGAAAAAGAGAAAAAAAAAAAAAAAAAAGAAAGAAAAGAAAAAAAAAAGGAAAAAGAAAAGAGAGCTTACAGTTGCTGGAATTCATGAAATTTCTGATATGAAGAGTCTGAAGTGTAGGCTACATATATATAGTGGTGAGTTAATCCTATTTGACATAGGATTTTCAAGACTCCAATTCCGTTTGAACATGGAAAACAGCAAATCCTATTTGAAATTGGATAAGGAAAAAAAAAATTCTATTTGCAATAGGATTCTCAAGTTTTCAATTCCACTTGGACCAGAAAAAAAAATCCTATTGGCAATAGGATCCTCAAGTATTTGATTCAACTTGACAAAGAAGACATCTTTTTGTAGTTGAATTTTCGCACAAAAAAAAAGTGAAATTTAAATACTTCAAGTCCCGCTTTAAATACGTGACAAACTCAACATGGCGTGAGACTTAAAGTGGGGGCAATTTGTAGATATTAAAAAATTACAAGATAGACCCAAAATACAGTTTGGGTTTACTTCAGTTTAGCCCACTTTAAAATATGGCCCAATGAGTCAGATAATTTGAAGCCAGACCCACCACAAATAAATGAGTTATGGGCTGGTCTAAATTGTCTAAGAAGTCAAAGCCCACTTGAAAATGGGTCTAATATATATATATATATATATATATATATATATTGGATAATTATCAAAATTATCATAAAAGATAATTATAGGATAATTATTAAAGAAAAAGAAAGTTACAAATCTACCCCTCCGGTGAGCCTATAAATAAAGGTCCAAATGTGGGAGAAGGAGGACCAGAAGATTCTCAGAAAAAAAGCTGAAACTCTGTAGAACTCTTCACTCAAAATCCAAAACCCCAAAGCATCTAAACTCTGAAGGAGAAGAACAACAAGTAAATCATCCACGTGCCGTTCTTCACCAAAGTTTCAATCCAACTCAAGATCAAGCTCTAGCAGCCCTTGAAGCCGGATCACAAAGGAGATCGAATCAGAGGACTTTATCTTCATATTTCTTTTGTAAAGATTTACAGAGGATTGTACCCCTTTTCTTGAATCAATAAAATTTGTTTATTTGTCACTAATTTTCGTTCCTAGATTTTCGGACACGAAATTTGTGTGTACAGTACAGTCTATCAAAACCTGTGGCTATTACATATGGTATATATGAATTTGCACTAGTATGAACAATAAAGCACTTTGTGTAATAAATTCTACTCAGCCCTTTGCTGCAGCATCATCAGGGAGAGGGAGGCAGACTCCTGTGGTGCCCAATAGGAGTTTGGGCTTTCTCAACCAATACTGTTGAAACCTCTGTCTAGCGTACTCTATGTAATCGAACTCAATATTATTCACGTAGGCCTGCAGATCAAATCAGAAAGTGGTAAGTCTTTTTTAAAGATCTCAATTCAGATACACGGTGGATGGATTGTTTGTAACAAACAAAGAAAATGGAGGAATGAGTACCATACCGAAATTAATCCCCATAAGCCCCAAAAGAGATGGTTTGCTAGTGTGTACTTCTCTGCATCGTGGACAAGCTGCTCAACTTCAGTGTCAGTACTGGGTTGACTGCCTATATAAATACAACCATAAATATCAGACATGGATAATATAATATTGTCCAAAAATATAACATTAGATTGAACAAGATCATCCAAAAATATAACAAAATATAACAAAATATCATGCCCCACCCATGGTGGCTACAGGAGAAGGTCCCCAAACATCAGATTGAACAAGATCAAAAGGAGAAGAAGCAAATGACTCACTTTTATTAAATGGTAAAGCAGGTTGTTTGCATAATTGATAAAAAATACAATCACAAGACTCGGTTTTAATTGATCCTAACAAACTCTTAGAAACTAGACTTTTGACTTGAGATACCGATGCATGACCCAAATGAGAATACCACAACTAAAGAGTAGGCATAATACTTCATACAGCTGCAATTGTGATAGATGAAGTAGGTAGATATAAGGAAGAAAGGTCAAATAGTCGCCCTATCTTACGGCCTGTCCCAATGATCTGACCTATTTGAGGATCCTATACAACATAGCCATTAGAGAAAAGTGTTATATTCAAACCTAGCTCAGTCAATTGACCAATAGACAAAAGATTAAGAGAAAGATTGGGAATAAACTAAACATTGGAAACAGACAAATTTGATTGAGAGACAGTGCCTATGTGACTAATGGCCATAATGGAGCAATTAGCTGTGTGAATAATAGGTGTATGAGATGTAGGATTCTGAGTAGTGAGCAAAGTATGGTCAGGGGTCATATGATTGCAGCAAGCAGAATAAAAAAACTATGAATTAAATGTACCTGGTGTGGTTAAGAAAGCAGAGTTAAATGAGCTTGAACCTGACTACTTGGATAAAAATTGGCTGAGAATTGCCTCCAGATCAGCAGCAGAAAATGTAGATGGGGACTCTTCAGAAGGAGCAATAACTGGTGCGAAAGAGAAGGATGAGATGTCTCCGTGGTAGCTATAGTTGTAACATTGCGAGGTCTAGTAAGTTTGAAGCACTCCTCAATTGTATGTATGGATTTGCGACAGTATCGGCAGGAACATTTACTATGTTTGAGTTGAAATGACTGTGATCGCTGTTTGTTACCACCATTGCAACGAAATGAAGAAGAATATCTATTAAGGGAAGGCCTAGACTGAAAAGGTTGTGATTGCGAAGGCCCAAACTGAAAAGGCTGTGATTGCAAAGACTGTGGGTGCAAAGACTGAGAAAGAGAAGATGGTGTAGCCAAGACAGGGAGATGGGCCTGAATTGTAGAACGAAGGGTCTACAAATGTGTCTCCTCTCAGACAAGCTCATTAAGAACTTCATCCAATGATAGGAGAGGTGAGTGATGAAAAAGCTGACCACGGATAGGCTCATAATCATCATGAAGATTCATCAAAAATTGATAAAAGCATATCTGATCATGATACTCATAAAATTTCTTGCTCTCTGAGCTAACGATCCATAATAGCTCTGACAAAGCTTGTTGATCCCAAAGACACTTTATGCGAGTAAAAAACTCATTAATCCTTTGACCAGACTCTTGTTTAAGATGACAAAGTTGGACCATTAACTGATATTGACAAGTACCATTAGACCGAGAATATCAAAAAATAAGCATGTCACAAACTTCTTTGATAGTTTCATAACTCCCAAATTCCATACTAATGGAAGAACTGGATGTGTTGCGGAGCCACGTAAGAATCTTTTGATTATTGCTATCCGAGTCCTCAACACGAGTAGCAAAGGCTTCATCTTTCTTAATGGTATCCTTAACAGGTAATTTGCAATCCCCTGTAATGTAGGACCATAACTTGTGTCCTTTAAGAAAGTTGTGTATAGATTGACTCCAAAAAAATTATAGTTGTCCCCATTAAGTGTAACAGAAATTGGGTGAAAATTTTTATTTTGAGCCATTTAGAAATTCTAAATGACAAAACAAACTGAAAAATTAGAATCAGAGCGAAATTTCAAGCAAGGTAGGTCCAGAAAAAAAAATTCAGTTGTTGCTGATGTGGCAGTCAACAACATATAAAAAGATGGCACTGGCGTGGCAGGTGATGTGGCAAAAATGACGTGGTCAATGATGTGGCAGGGGAAAAGCTGACGTGCCTGATGACGTGGTTGGCAAAATGCTGACGTGGTGGCGGCTCGTGCTGACGTGTCGGATGATGTGTTGATGTATGCTAAGTTAACGATGATGTGTTGACGTGTGAGAGCGCATGGCCGCGATCAGAGGCGCGTGGCAGTGCATGTCAGTGTGTGGCATCGCATGGAAACACCGAAAAAAAATACAGAAAACTCTAGCCGCGTGTGGAGGCTCTGTTTGGGCTAATTTTTGTGGCAACTTGATCGTCTTGTGTATAAGGAGATCAAAAAAAAAAATTGAAGATGGAGTTTCAGCACCAAATAGAAAAGTGTTCTCTTTGGGTGATGAGAACAATTAAGTGAAAGAAGAAGTGAGGGTTTTAAAACCCTGACTCTAATACTATGTTAGAAATAAGAGAAAAAAAAGATAATATCTCTAAATTATGGTAGGAGAAGTAATATACAGTGAGAGCATATATATAGGAGAAGAAAAAGAGTGGATAACAAGTTATCCTATTTATGATAAGTCCCCAATCATAAAAATTCTAATTTGATATAAAAAAAAGTTAAATATAAAATATACTATTATATATTAACATGGATAATATGTGGATAATTACTAAAGTAGTGTTCCACGTGAAGAGGTAAATTAACTCTCACTGTGTAACTTTGGGTTTGTGAAATGCCGCGAACAAGTGATAAGGACTCTATCAGGACCAATATATGTGGGACTTCTGTCTTCAAGACGAGAGATATCTCTCAAGAGATTTAGTTCGATAAGGATACGACTTTGTAGTTTTGGATGTATACTAATTTATCTAGTTGTTTTTCTATTTTTATTTTAATTACTTATTTTTAGAAAGTTTGTTAATAGTTTTGGAAGCTATGTATGACACTGTGCAAAAGTTTCTGACTAACACAATTTATCTTTTAGTGCAATTTATTTTTATCAAACTTTCTATTCCTCTCTATCTTTCTTCCTCTATATATATATATATATATATATATATATATCTCTACAATTCTTTTACAAGGTCCTTTTTATTGAAGGAAAAAAAACTAAATAAGAATTTTGTATTTTCTCTCCTTAGTCAATTGTCTGATCTAAATTAATTATAAAAAAAATATTTTGTTAGACAAATTTCTAATTCTCTTTGAGTTAATCGAACAGCTCTGGCACACACTCGTAACCATACTGATTAAATCAGCTGGTTTAGTTGATTAAATGGAGGAACAAGTAGAATGCAAAATAAGGAGGAACTTGAGCTTAATTCAATTGGAGATATTGCTTTCAAGTGACGGCGAAGTCTCCCTTCAGGCTGTACGTAGAGACGCCGGTGCCTTTGTCGGCCAGTATTGCTTTATGCAAACAACTTTTGTCCTAATGTAATCAAAGGACCAACTAGCGTACTGTATGTGATAATTTGGCCATCGATGAAATATTTTACTACAGTATTACTTTCTCAAACTTTGCATATCTTGATGAGCACCATTTATTGATTTATTGTTATGTATGCATAATGGCTAACCAATTCAGATACTATGTACAGTCTACCAAAACCTGTGGCTATTACATATGGTATATATGAATTTGCACTAGTATGAACAATAAAGCACTTTGTGTAATGATTTCTACTCAGCCCTTTGCTGCAGCATCATCAGGGAGAGGGAGAGGGAGAGGGACTCCTGTGGTGGCCAAGAGGAGTTTGGGCTTTCTCAACCAATACTGTTGAAACCTCTGTCTGGCATACTCAATGTAATCGAACTCAATATTATTCACGTAGGCCTGCAGATCAGATCGGAAAATGATAAGTCTTTTTTTAAAGATCTCAATTCAGATGCACGGTGGATGGATTGTTTGTAACAAACAAAGAAAATGGAGAAATGAGTACCATACCGAAATTAATCCCCATAAGCCCCAAAACAGATGGTTTGCTAGTGTGTACTTCTCTGCATCGTGGACAAGCTGCTCAACTTCAGTGTCTGTACTGGGTTGACTGCCTACATAAATACAACCATAAATATCAGACATGGATAATATAATGTTGTGAACAACTCATAATCTTCATCTATGGGCATAATAACAAGCCCATAATAACATTAATATTTTTCAAAGAGTGAGTCTATCAAGAGAGCACTATCATAACATGCATCATCCATCCTCAGCCACATGTAATTCAACAGCTGAAGAAGGAGAGGACTGATTGATGCTCATGGTGGGAGTGGGAGTGTCCCATGCCGTCCCCTTGGTAGCTTTTTCTTTTTTCAAATAGCTAACGAGCTCATAAACAAATCCTTTTGTATCTCCATTTCAAGGGTTGTTTTCAGTCAATTCATCGACATAGACAAGCCCAACGAGAGCTAAAATCTATTGCTTTGCACAAATCCTTGACGTAATATAGGTTCATATAGATCAACATGAATTCTAGAACCCAAATTCCTTTTTGTTAACAAACACAAATCAAAATGTGCTAACCTGCAGAGCTGAGATATACACGCACAAATCTTTGGCGCTCTTCCACATCTGTTGCCAACAAAGATTAAGAAGAGAAAATGTAATTAATTTCAAGTAGTTGCAGCCCTGTGCATCTTATCTTACACTTTAATGAAAGAGAGAAAGCAACAAATTAAGCACCATAAAGAAAAAGAAAAAAGAAGCATATTTCAAAAGTTGCTTACCTGGGTATATACTATAGTCTAAAATATGGGGTGTCTCAGAATGATAATTTGCTACCATTTCACAGAAGTGATTTGCAAGGTCATATGCAACAGGATTGTAACTGGCATACTCGTAATCCTGTTAAAGAATAAATAATTTTTAAGGATAAAAACTTGTCACAACACAAATATCAAGAGAATCAATTTTTCATGTGGTAACTTTTTTTTTTTTTTCAATCCAAGATTATCACAATTTAATACTGGTGCTATCTCCATATCTTGAACTGAATTTGATAGCACTAGTTGAATTGTGTAATAGTGGTTTGGGTCAGGCATTTGGATCCACCAAATAAATCCAACACGCATACTCATAACTAATTAATTTAACTAAATACCCTTACATTGAAAATAAAATTCTAAGATAAATTATTATCTTATTTTCACATTATTTTAAGAAATGAAATCTGCTTTATTCAAAATCACTAATGTGTGCATTTCACAAAATATTAAGAAAAAGCAAGATTGAAACTGTAAGTTATAAATTTTCGAACAATACAATGATTTTTGAATCCTGGGATTTCTTAAATTCCTGAATTCTGGATTCTTAACAAAAATTCACCCTAATAGTAGAAAAGGGGAAAAACTGATACTTATGCTCCATTTGGTAGGAAGGAAGAAAATTGGATAGAAGGGAGAGAAGAAGGGACGGATGAGACATCTCTAGGGAAAAGGTTTCCTACCATCAATTTCCTAACCAAAACTTCAATGGTTTGCCCCTTCAATGCAAAAGGAGATATGTGTGGAAAGCAACAATTAAATGTCAAGAAAGCAACAGGGTAACAATATGCAGTTAAAGACCTTTAGAATAAATGTCTCAACAGATTGGAGTCAACTTACTATTAAAGTGATAGATCTTGTCTCTTCATCGACCATTATATTACCATATTGCAGGTCATTGTGACAAAAGCCAATATCTTGATCATTCCTTGATAACTCTTTTTCCAATTTGCAGATTTCCTCCCCTAAGCTATCCAACTTGAATACCTTAGCATGTTCAGGGGAGATAAAGCTTTTTGCCTCACTAAGCCAGTTTCTGTGGTGTGGAAGAACATAATGAATAATTACACTCCGGTACGTTCATAGGAAAACTTTTGACAATTTAATTATGCAGATCAATACCTCATTCTGTCCCAGAGGACTACATCCTTAGGACCGGGCATATCAAGATTATGGAACTCCCTCAACTTAGCTGCTACAAGAGAAGATACTTCAGGGTCACGGAGATCACCAGCTGACAGTGTCTAAAATAAAATAGTAACATGATACAGCAAGCTATTATTAGTAATTATAGGCGCTACTGCAAAATTACACAATCATAATTACAATCTAATAAAAGGAAGCAAGGACTATGCCTGTAGCAACTTGTGAAAGAGTGTTGCTTCTTAATTAGAATTACTTAATTCTTTTTTCTAATTACATTATTCAACAAGAAGAATTAAGATCACGCAACCTTTTAACGGAAATCAAAAGAGTTCATAACTGCAAATCTTACACCTCGATGCATTCTAAACTTGGTTTCAAACCCACAGAGGTATATTAGTCTGATTCTTACCTATTATGAATATTTTTCCTCACTTTGTATGAGCTAATCATGTTTCATATATGCTGTAGAATCTTCCTATTTTAGTGGAATGTTAAACTTATACACTGGCTTTCCACTTTAGCTTGGTAGTGATAATTAAAGTACAGTAGGTTAATGGGGTTATCTAAAGAACATCATGATGAAAGGTACTTATTGTAATCTCTAGAGAAAACACACATATCAGATATAAAACATAAATTGAATCTTATAACAGATAAAAGACTAGCATGTAGCACTATAGCTTTATACTTATTTTACAAAGCACAAATTAGAAAGTTCTTAAGAGAAAATAACAAATTGGCATATATCATATGTTAATTATTATTTCTTTTTAAAATCAAAATTTCACATACCCTGGCATGAATGAACTCCTCCACCCGTCCCTCCGGGAACCGGCCAAGAAGCCGAGGCCCCTGTCCGTGCATCGACATGCACTCAAAGGTCTGAATTTCGTCATCCCGGTTAAAGAAAAGCTCAACACCTTCCCCATAAATTCGAAGCAAAACCACTCGATTCACATCTTGTATCTTTGTAGGCCAACTTATCTGATAAACCTCATTAGTCATAGCACCCTTCAAGCGCACCACTTGCAATGTTTTTGCATCAATCAAATCCCCCCAACTTGAAGCCAGAGATACCAATAGCTTCATCAGCTCTTCCGGAAGACTACCTTCCGTGAACCCATTTGTCTTTACTGCCATCAAATATCAATTCAAAGATGCTTCACCTTAAGAGGGAAAATAAACAATTTTCAGTTTGGATATCACATTAGAAGGAATTAATATAATCAAGAATCAACTTTCACTTGCGCACATATATGTATATACACAAAGATATGATCAACCCAGTTCAAAGAAAAGTGCAATTAACTTTCATTTATATATATATATATATACACACACAATGATATGACCAACCCAGATGAAAGATAAGTGCAATAATTGAAGAACCCAAAAGAATTAGCAGAAAGAAATTGAAGAACACGTCAAAGAATTACCAGAAAGACTCCCAAGAAAATTGCAGAGCTGATAACAGTTGTTGAAGGCTTGGAATTCTCGACTTGTAGTCAGAGATGAAATTAAGTGATTGCAATCGGATGTGGGCGAATTTGAATCTGTATATATAGATGATTATTATGTGTATACTACTACTATATGGACCAAGAATCTGCTTTTTCTGTGTCTGAAATAATAGTGTCCCTAATCGCATTTGCAAAGAACAGTCATGAGAAATCTTTCTTAAGGGAGGACCACACGCATCTTAACGCGTGCTAGCTAATCAAAAGCCAATAATGACATGCCACGTGTTAGTCGACTACAATGCCGGGAAATTGGGAACGTAATTACCTCTTTCATAAACGGCCAAAACTAACAAGCAAGTAGGTGAAAAAGTTAACTGATAATGATTAAGGCTAAGTAATGAGTTATTTTTAATTGGTATGGGTCATATCTCTAACTACTCCACTCTAATTTTAATATCGTCTTATATAATCTATCAAAACTTTTAATGATATATTCAATGATTACCATTGCATAATAATCACTTTCACAAACACAAAAAATAAGAGAGATTAAGTTCAATAACAATAATTAAGTATCTAAGACAAAATAATAAATCATTGAATGTGAATGTATAAGACTTTTATTACTCAATTCCATTAAAAGAATCCTTTAAATTACACAATCTATGCATGAATACAAAAATTTTCAATAAGTAGAACAATCAAACCATTGATACTTAGTTAGGGTTACATCAAAACCCTAGTGGATGAACTAACCTCTCATGGTAGAAGAGACTGCTTCAACTGTTGAGAAAGAAAACATCATCTCTATAAAAGTATTGCTATGCCTCACTCTCCAATGATTATCCACTCTAAAAGCTCTTCAAAGCTGCTACCCAGCCCTCTAATACAGTACAAATTCTTCACTTTTAATGCCCAAGAGAATATGAAGTGCCTTCACCTAATTAGGAGACAATTAGGGTTTTTTTCCAGACCCTAATCATGTGAATTTTTCTGTTAACTTTCAACCCAAAATTTGACGCTCCAGAAGTCCAATTCATGAAATTTACGTGAAATACAACAATGTCCATAATTGAATTTTGTTTGATCAATCAGGAAATTGGGCCATTTTGACGCTCAGAAATAAAAGTTACAAGCTGTTTTTCAAAACGGAATTAAAACTATATTATGCGTAGAATTGAATTTCAGCTCGAAATACCCTTAAGCAGTTATAATTCTCTTAGGCATCTTCCTTAGGTTGTTTTGAGTTGAAATTTGGAGTTGAAATATGGAGTTGAAATGATCCACTTGATGTAAGCTTCATATAATTCTCTTGAATGTCATCTTTAAAAGCTCAAAATCATAATTTGAACTGAAATAATCATTAAGGCCCTGAAAATACAGAAAACACTAAAACAGAGTAAAATCACAAATAATTTATCACTAAGAGAATAAAATATACAAATTAAGAGATTAGAATGCGTAACATTGAACACCGATCACACCTTGAAACTTACATATTGCTAGTCCCTTAGCAATAGAAGAAAATAAAACTAAAACAAAGGCAACTAACTAAACATTAATTAAACTACCCAACTCCTCTTTCTTGAGAGAAACGATTGCATTTAGCATATGCAACAAGCCTTTGAATCCCTAGGTTCCCTTTAGTGGATGAGTTATAGTCTCGTGAGGGTGTTTCGAGAAATGTTACCCACAAACATTCAAAATTTTTGTTTAAACATTAATAAAAAAGAAGATTATAATATAAAATTACAGACTTGCATTCAAGAATAATTTCAAATCTTAAGATTTCACAATTCAAAGCAATGGTTCCCATGCATAATTCACATCAACATATCTCAAAGCAACCAACTCTAGTTCCCTTGTGAAAAGTGAACAACAATCATCTCATGTAGCATAACTAAACTCCGAATATATTAAGTCACATACCCCTTCAACTCACTAGCTCCCCTTATTGAACCCATACTTTCAAAAATTGAATACATGACTTTTTTCTTTTCTTTTTATTATTTTATTTTTTTCCATTGATTTATTGGTTATCCAATGTCTTGGTCCATTAAGCTCTCTGGAAGATCTATGTAGCAAGCTTTCAGTCAGTGACTCCCAAACCAGATGACTTTAGGGCACTAAATATTAAGACACCCCAAAGAATCTAATAACTCAAATCAGTCAGGCTGGAAACTAAGACAACCAATGCTCATCTTTTCTCTCCCCTCACTTTTGATGCGAACACTCAATGCTTACTGAGGCAAGAGGCCCGATTACTTCGTGAAAAGGATCAAATTGATTTGTTATTCAACAATTATATTCCTTTTTCTTTTTAAAGTCAAGTAAAACACATCATCGGTATTCATTCTCAAGGGATACCAAATAACTATCAAGCATATATAACTCAATAACTCAAAGTCAATGCTTATACCCCATAAGATTTAAACCCTTGAATAATACCCAAGAATGTTTAAACCTCACAGTTTCTAAAAATTTAAAATATACCCAAGACTTGCAAGTTAAGTACCTACATAAAGTATTAAACCTTTGAATAATGCAAAAATATCCTAACTAAAAACAAAACAAAAGAAAATAATAAAAAATTCTGAAAACAAAATAAACAAAAAGTCCTAAAACAAGAAGAATTTCATAAAAAATTTCCTCAATTGTAATAAAGTACATAAAAAGGCATTGTCTCACCCCCAAACTAAAAATGTACGTTGTCCACAATGTATATGAAACAAAAGCATAAAGAAGGGTTAGAACGATGTTACCAAGAACCCAGAGTAGTGGCAAGAAAATATTGTAAACCAGTAACATGAAGGTAATGCAAGCACTCCTCCAAACTTGGATGCGACAACCTTTCAAAACACACCACTATAACCCAATGGCCAAGTGAAGTAATATGGGTTAAAATAAACATGAAATAGAAAAGAAAAACAAAAATTGTGTTTTTTTTTTAGAAACTGAATAAAAACAATACGAAAAATAAAATAAAGAAAAGAAAAGATGGTGTTATTTGCTTTTATCGCTTAACCAACTCTTGTGACTAGAGTGATTGAAGAGCAGAGGAAGGATCGTGAGATTGAGACTATTTGCACACGGATTGCATGTGGCGAAGTGGTAGAAGGATGGATAACTCATTCTGATGAGAGCATGAGATTCAAAGGAAAGATGTTTGTTCCCTTAGCTTGTTGGGATGAGATTCTGAGAGAGTTTCACAACTCAAGGCTAGTAGTACATCCAGGTTATACCAAGATGTATCATAACCTACACTGATAAGTGTTCAATTCTATGCATTTGAATCCTCTTTATTGCATATGTTAGTTCCGTTTCTACGTTTACCGAGATATATTTACGGTATTTTTGTGTTTTTGATGTATTGCAGGTCTTGGAGTGAAAGGAGCAAAGTTTGAGGCTTGTTGCAGCTGAAGAGAAAAGTAGAAATTGCAGCTAAGGCATCTCGATCAATCGAGATGTTGATCTCGATCAATCGAGATGTTGATCTCGATCAATCGAGATCTCAGTTAATCGAGATCTCATTTCGATTCGATCTTGATTAATCGAGATCTCATTTCGATTGATCAAAATCTCGATCAATCGAGATCTAATCTCGATTGATCGAGATTCTGCAGAAGCCACTTGCCCACCTGCTCACCTACTCTCCCACTTGCAACAAAATCCCCCTTTTTGCACGACTTAGGGGGATTGTCTGACTTGAACAAGACCCTTGGGGACCTTCTTGATATAAACAATAGTATATATTGATATATATATATTTATGGTGGGCCCCAAGGTTGAAAAAAGGAGCCATAAAGCACAAAGAAGCCTCATATCTCTCATATCTCTCATACACATTAGGATATACCAAGAGAGACTTTCGGGAGAGGAGAAGAAGGAGCTGAACCAGACCTTGAAGCTCCAATTTCTTCATTAATGGAAGAGTGCAAGGCATCCATGAGCAACTAACTTCTCTACTAGGGTGTTGGTTTCAACCCCTAGCCATGTAAACTTGTTCATCTTTGTAGCACTTGGGATTTGTAATTGAATGTTGATTATTTAGCCTAGTGACCATATACACTAATATACTTCTTTTATATATTCATTTGATGTTGAGTTTATTCTTGTCTTAGAGTAGATTCTTTCATGTGAATGAACAACATTTGCATATTCCACAAGAAGTGCAAATGATGGCTAGATAATGGTGTTTAAATGAATGTGTGGTGTTTGCTTGTATAAACCATGCCAAGATAAGGTAATTTGGATGCATGTAGGTTCACTTAGAAAGTAGGGTAATTAGGTAGTTAGTTAGGTTGAAGAGCTATGCTTGTTGAAGATGGATTATGATAGGTTAGCACACACATTAATCTTTTCATATGTCATTGAGGTCACAAGCCTAATGACATTATTAGGCATTTAATTAATGAATCCCATGCTTGCTACATCTATGAACAAGTGACGGCTAGTGGTGGAAACCAACCCTAGTTCTCTCTCCCATCCTTTACTCTTTAATTTTATTGTTATTACATTCATGCAATAGTTTTATAAACAAAAACTCAAAACCCTGTTTTTAGGATTAAAGTGGAAGTAATCTTTCTTTAAGACAATTGCGACTAGTCCTCATGGGATCGATACCCTCTATATAGAACCGTATCTACAAAGATTCGTGCTCTTGCGAGTGGTTAAATTATATTTTGATAAAAAGGGCAAAATTAAGCTTACAATATAATTTGAGTTTAGCCACATCAAAATTTTGGCGCCGTTGCCGGGGACTACGGTTTTAATTGTTGCCATTGAAAGATTAAATCTGGTTTAATTCTTAGGCTAGAAATTCTTTCATTCTTTTTGTATATATCTTGTTCTTATTACTCAAATTTCTTGATTTTAGGTATACCACATAGCGGGCATCTAAAAGAATTCAAGTTGGAACCCTTTGTGAGTATAAAATCTAAAATTAGTGGGTTTGAGTTCATTCATTTTTCTTTGTATATATTATTGTTTATTTTGCGTATTGAGGTATTGTTCTACTATTAATGTATGTTAGGTAGACGGTCCTTGTCACTTCCTTTGCTTCCTTGTAATATTGAACTTGAAAGAACACTTAGACAATATAGAAGAACCTCTAGGGACCCTATATTGCCTAGGATTGAAAATATGGACCCAAACGAAAGACAACCTCCCGGACTACCTCCTTTCAATCATGAACAACCACCTCCACCTCCACTTCCTCAAGGAGAGTTGCTTATGGACTTTTACCTTCCGACTACATTTGAAGTACCTTCATGTATTCAATTTTCGGATGTAGCGGCAACTCAATTCGAAATAAAGTCCTCCACCATCAATCTTCTTAATAGCTTCCATGGTCTCCCTAATGAGGATCCATACCGGCACTTAGATTACTTCCTTTCTGTGTGTTCCACTATTCGTGTACCACACTTTACGGAGGATGATCTAAAGCTGCGTATGTTTCCTTTCTCCCTAAAAGATAAAGCTAAAAGTTGGTTCAATTTCTTAGAACCTAACTCAATCCATTCTTGGGCGGAGATGCAAATCGAGTTCTTAAAAAAATACTTCCCAATGGAAAGACGAGTGATATCCGGCGAGCAATCACCGGATTCACCCAAATTGATCAAGAACAATTTCATGAGACGTGGGAGAGATTAAAAGATCTTCTTAAATCTTGTCTGCATCATGCTATCCCAAAATGGCAGCTAGTGCAAAGTTTTTACGATGGGGTGAGTGAGTAACATAGACAAATGATAGACTCCGCATGTGGGGGTGGATACCTTTTAAAAAGCCCCGATGAGGCATGAAAACTTTTTCAAACCCTAAGCAATAATTCAGCTCAACGCTCCTCTACTAGGAAAGGGAATGCCACCCAACCTTGTAGAGGAGTGCATGAAATTTCACGGGTAGATGAGGTTGCCATGCAAGTAGAAGCCTTATCCCGAAAAATGGACCTAATCATGAAAAATGGGCTGCCTACTCCAAACCAACCTGTTCAAAATCCAAAAAAGGGTGTTCGTTTTGCTATAGTACTTCCCATTTTGTGCGAGATTGTCCTATTGTCGGTCAATCTCCCGATTATGCTCAAGAGCAAGCGAATGCCTTGTACTCTAAATAGATGAATGATCCATATTCAAACACGTACAATCCTGGTTACAAAAATCATCTAGCTTTTTCATGAAAACCTCAAGAATCAAGTCCCTCTTTTCAAAGGCAAAATTCTTTCAATTCCCAATCTCAACAGCCTCATTATAGGCCCAATCCTCAACCTTACCATCAAAGACCCAATTACCAACAACCACCACCTCCTCCGAGAAGCCAAGGCTTTGAGGAAAGAGTGATAAGCAATCTTGAGGCCAATACCCGCTTATTGCAAACTCACTCTCAATCAATCTCTAAGCTTGAAGCTAATGCTCAATCTATGGCTAGGTTAGAAGCTCAAATCGGGCAACTAGCTAATGCCTTAAATAGAAGAGAGGAAGGTAAGTTGCCGAGTCAACCGGTGGCGAATCCTAAAGGTGTTCATATGATTGAGGATCTATCATCTTCATCTTGTAATGCTCCTCCGGAGCAAGTTCAATCAATCACCACCTTAAGGAGTGGTAAAGTCATCAATTCCAAGGTAGGGGAGGAAGAGAGAAAGGAATCCCAAGAGCAACCCAAAAATCCAAAAGAATCCCATTTAAATCCAAATGTTTTTCCTTTAAATCCAAATGTGCCTAACATCCCATTAAATCCAAAAGGAAAGGCAAGTGAAGTTGTGTCTTCATCAATTCCAAATCTTGACACTTCTTTTGAACCTCCGGTTCCTTTTCCTCAAAGATTGAAGGAACCTTCTCATTTTGGAAAGCAAGGAGAGAAAATCCAAGACATGATGGAGATCTTCAAACAAGTAAAGATCAATCTCCCTCTTCTTGATGCTATCCGGTAAATTCCCTCCTATGCTAAATTTTTGAAGGACTTGTGCACTCAAAAGCCCAAATCTAGGAATAATGCTCCTAAGAAAGTCCTCTTAACTGAGCATATAAGCTCCATTTTCTAACACCAAGCCCCTCCTAAATTCAAAGATCCAGGTGCTCCAACCATTTCATGCACCATCAGAAATCAATCATTTGAAAAGGCACTTCTTGATTTAGGGGCTAGTGTCAATTTGCTTCCATTCTCAGTTTACCAACAACTAGGTTTGGGGGAACTTAAGCATACCACAGTTGTGTTGCAACTTGCTGACCGCTCGGTGAAGCAACCACGTGGCATAATTGAGGATGTAATCATTCAAGTGGACAAATTCTACTTTCCGGTGGACTTCGTAGTCCTTGACATGGAATTAGTTCAAAATCTAAATTGACATATTCCTATCATTCTAGGTCATCCATTCTTGGCCACGAAAAATGCTTGTGTTAATTGTCGTATTGGAGTAATGGACATCTCTATCGGGAATATGAAAGTCTGCTTGAACATCTTCAATGCTTCCCACCACACATCCGAAGACGAAAGTGAGTGCTTTTGTGTCGATGTAGTGGAAGACCTTGTTTAAGAAGCACTTCCTTCTATTCTTTCTAAGGATCCTCTAGAGGCATGCCTAAATCATTTCAACTGTGACAATTTTGACATTGAGCGATCCATTTGTGAAGTCAACTCAATGCTCAATGTCAATACTGTCATGGATGTGCCTAAATGGAGAGTTCCGAGAGAGCCCTTTCCTTTGTTGATTAATTCTGTCGCTCCCCACGGAGCGGTGGAATTGAAGGACTTGAAAGACGGATCGTTGTTCAAAGTTAATGGGTAGCGCTTAAAAATGTGCGTGGATGACCAAGTTACCACCAAATACGTGGATGTCGTCACCTTGATGGATCCCATATATTTTGACTCGTGAGCCGATTCGAACGTCATGCCATAGACGTGTAAGGTGGCAAAGCCATGGTAGCTATCATGCTTCCATGGTGTCCCTTTAATCTAAGGTAAGTTTTGTATCTAAGCAATTTAGTATCTAAGTCCCAAAAATCCAAGTCCATGCAAGAAAAACTCAAGCTGACTGTTTTTGAGCATCTCGATTGATCGAAGCTGAGATCTCGATCAATTGAGATTTTGATTGATCGAGATTTTGGTCTCGATTGATTGAAATATTGCAGAGAGTTTGCCAAGTCCAAAGTCCCGAGAGGTAGTATTCTTCGATAGCACTTCGATAGATCCTCGATCGATTAAAATTTCGATTAATCAAAATGGGATTTCGATTGATCGAAGTAAAATCTCGATTGATCAAATTAAAGTCTTGATTGATCGTAGTAAAATCTCGATTCACTGAAGAAGGATCTCGATTGATCGAAGCTGATCTCGATTGACCGAAGTGGGTTTCGATTAATCGAGATGCACGCGATGCCTGCACGTGAGTCGAACTATTATTTAAACCGTTGGGCTTCCCTCTCATTTCAAAAGACCATTCGACTTCTTCCTTTTCTCCGAGCGATCCAGAGCTGTGCCGATCATCATCTTCACCTTGAGGTAAGTGATGCATGGCTATCTTTTGCGTACTCTCTCGCTATTTTTGATAGTTTTACGGCGTATTAAACATAAAAGGTTGATATTGGATGGGAATGGTGCATTTGCGATATTCATAATGGGATTTTGCGGGTTTCGGGGGTAGGAATGCATGTATGGGTGAGATAGTGCATTAATTTTTTGCTTCGAATGCTTACTGTACGGTTTGTAACCGCGGCACCTTCGTCCCGGTTACATCCGCTTACTCTGCCTTATTGAGAGCAACTTTTTGAATTCATGTGTCAGCACCATGGACTAGGGCCTCATTCTCATTCTTATTCTTTTCTTTTTATTCTTAGTTTAGCATTCCTCTTACTTTTTTTTTATTTATGTACTGTTGGAATAAGTGCAGATTACTCCGAGACTATGGCGAGGGTGAAGAATGCCCCCAATTCTGTTCGAGACGTGCCCGAGCTAGCCTTCCGGTCTTGAAAGTTTCACCCGGAGCAGATATTTGACCTGGGAGAGTTTGAGAGGCGTCCCGACAGTGCGTGGACTATCACCGAGCTCAGGAGGCGTCGCCTCGACCGACTGTGTGTGCCTCCCACTGATGTGGCACACGAGCGCTTGGTGCAGGTCTTTTATGAGCGCATGACCTACTCCTGCACAGCGCTGGACACCTTAGAGACGATCGTGGCCACCACGATGATCACTATTACGCCGAGCCAGATTGCGCAGATGCTTGGCATCCCTCACCAATAGCCTCCAAATATGGTTGACCAGGACGGTCGACCGCTTTATAGGGCCGCACTTCCAGCAGACTCGACACTATTTTCTATTGTGATGGACATGTGTGGCGGGGCGTTTACCACGCCCAGTCACAACTGCACGTCCAAATCGATGTGCCCTGGCAGATTGTGGTTCCTGGACACCGTTCTCATCAAGAACGTGTGTCCCCTCCAACATGTGGCAGAGCGCAGAGGCGACCTCCTCTGTTGCCTTTACGCTTTCCACACAGGCACGTGGTTTTCTGTCCCGTCGCTGATATGGGGGCAGATGTTCAAGGTATGGGACGACCTCGTCAACAAGAGGATGCGGCGAGCAGCGAGTTGGCGGATTCCCTTTCCTTTCCTGATCACAACTTTTCTCAGTCGTGCCAGTATACCGGTTAGTGATACTGACATTCAGTTGGCACCGCCCACCCGCTTCACCTCTACTCAGTGGGAGAGGGTGCGGCGACACTTAGAGTGATAGGACCACCAGGGTGATCCACCAGACGATGTAGATATAGATGCCCCGGTGGAGATGGATGAGGGAGAGCCTACCGAGGGTGAGTCCGATGATGAGGAGATGGATATTGCCGCAGAGCGGCACGACATCCTGGCGACTGGCTATTCCTGCCTCGTAGCTGATGTTGAGCGGCTCCAGTAAGGTTTTGAGGAGCACGTCCAGGTGACGCAGAGTCAGCTGGAGGGCATTCGATCAGACATTTCATCTCTCGCACAAGGCCAGAGGGCGATTTTAGACGAGTTCCGAGCCTTCCGACAGGACCTGAAGTTCCTGTTCGTAGGTCAAGCTTCCACCTCCACTTCTACTCCCACCGAGCTGCCACCACCACCACCCGCCCTCGAGTAGCTGCTTTTATTTGTCCTTTATGTTTTATTTTCAATTATTTTCTTTCTTTGTTTTTCTATAGGTCATGTTGGCCAGGTTTTCTTTCCTTTTATGAGTATTCCAGCTGCATGTATGCTTTGTACTGAACTCATTTTTATATATATGGACTACAGTTTCTTTTCTTTTATATCCTGTATTTTCTTTCCTGTCTTTATTTTTACTTTCTGCCCCTATCAATGCTCTCTATATTTTGACTATGTATGTAGTACCACTTGCCTAATTGTTATATGCAATTCAGTTGATGATTTCTGTTTATTACCGCTTGGTTTAAATTCCCAATACTGTTGAGATTGCTTCAACGCAGTACGGCGTTAATAAAGAAAGGCAGCCCCTTTGCATGCTATACGTTAGCGTGCCTGGATAGTCAATATCTTATCGCATAGACCTCTTAGACAATTGGGAAACACCAGTTCAGACTCTTAGATATGCAGTGATTTTGGCATTGTCTGTTTGTGCATTCTTATTTCATTATGTTCTATTTATCTACTTTTTGTTCCATTTAATGCTCGTGGTATCTAGTTGGTGTCCCGTGCAAGTTTTTCTCATTTCCAGGATGACCGCTACTGGTGGATTACCATTTTTGTCGCGCTCTGCACTTCCGGTAATATCTTTCCTTGCTTTTCTTGTCCACACATTGAGGACAATGTTGCGTCTAAGTTTGGGGGTGCGGTATGCTATACCACTTGCATATGCATGCAATGTTCAGTCGTTATATTGATTGTCATTGTAGAGCAAGTTTCTTTTCTTGATATTTTTGCATGCTTGCTATGATGTCTTACTTTTAAAAGAAAGATCATTCGAATAAATATCCGAGGTAAATGCAGCAGGTAGTTAAGAACTTTAACATTATAAATACCCACACTTTTGCAAGCTATATAGTAGGCTAGAGCGGTCTACATTTTTGTCCAAATATGAGCACGTACAGTTTTTGCCCTAAATTTGTCCATAACGGCACAAATTCGCACACATTCATTTTAAATTGTGGGGTATAAGTCTGAGGGAGAATTTTGTAAATTTCTGTTTTTATCTAAACAACTTCAAGAATAAGTTCTTTCGGTTGTTGTAAAAAAAAAAAAAAATAGTATAAAATAAATGCAATAAGCCTTCTCACTCAATAAATCGGATTTCTATGCCTAAAAGCATAGAGTGTTTGCGTATAAGTGTGCAAGGTTGAGCATTAATAAGCGGGTGGCTTGCTTAAGTTCATCGCCTTGTAAGCTTGGTTATTAAGTCCGAGGGGTGTTTTTTCACCTAATGCCCTAAAACCAAGTGGTTTGGGAGTCATTGGCCCAATGCCGCTACATAGGCTTACAAGAAAGCAAAAAGAGCTAAGCATTGCACGGTCATCCGCACATGAGCAATCATGAATGTTTGGTGATAATGAACAGCTGTGTCGAACCGTTTCAATGAGTTTTTCTCTTAAAAATAGATATGTTCTTATTCTTCTCCAAATATGACAAAAGCCACGCGTTAGAAGGCATGTTCACTTTTCAAGGAGGATTTGGGGTCGAAATCAGTATGTTTGTCCGAACTAGCCATTATGTGGGGACCGTCGTTTATTTGTAGCTTGTGCAAGTCCATTTTTGCTAATGACCACATAGTTCTGTAATACTTGTTGCATTTGCCAATTGAGAAATGAACGGATGATCGCCCTTTATCTAGTTGATGACTGAGCATGATTACACTTTTGTATAAGATAGTTAATTTCATTTTTGTAATATTGCATTGCTAAGGAACTAGCAATATGTAAGTTTGGGGGTGTGATAAGTGTTCAATTCTATGCATTTGAACCCTCTTTATTGCATATGTTAGTTCCGTTTCTACGTTTACCGAGATATGTTTGCGATATTTTTGTATTTTTGATGTATTGCAGGTCTTGGAGTGAAAGGAGCAAAGTTTGAGGCTTGTTGCAGCTGAAGAGAAAAGTAAAAATTGCAGCCAAGGCATCTCGATCAATCGAGATGTTGATCTCGATCAATCGAGATCTCGATTAATCGAGATCTCATTTGGATTGATCGAAATCTCGATCAATCGAGATCCAATCTCGATTGATCGAGATTCTGCAGAAGCCACTTGCCCACTTGCTCACCTGCTCTCCCACTTGCAACAAAATTCCCCTTTTTACACGACTTAGGGGGATTGTCTGACTTGAACAAGACCCTTGGGGACCTTCTTGATATAAACAATAGTATATATTGATATATATATATTTATGGTGGGCCCCAAGATTGAAAAAAGGAGCCATAAAGGACAAAGAAGCCTCATATCTCTCATATCTCTCATACACATTAGGATATACCAAGAGAGACTTTCGGGAGAGGAGAAGAAGGAGCTGAACCAGACCTTGAAGCTCCAATTTCTCCATTAATGAAAGAGTGCAAGGCATCCATGAGCAACTAACTTCTCTACTAGGGTGTTGGTTTCAACCCCTAGCCATGTAAACTTGTTCATCTTTGTAGCACTTGGGATTTGTAATTAAATGTTGATTATTTAGCCTAGTGACCATATACACTAATACACTTCTTTTATATATTCATTTGATGTTGAGTTTATTCTTGTCTTAGAGTATATTCTTTCATGTGAATGCACAACATTTGCATATTCCACAAGAAGTGCAAATGATGGCTAGATAATGGTGTTTAAATGAATGTGTGGTGTTTGCTTGTATAAGCCATGCCAAGATAAGGTAGTTTGGATGCATGTAGGTTCACTTAGAAAGTAGGGTAATTAGATAGTTAGTTAGGTTGAAGAGCTATGCTTGTTGAAGATGGATTATGATAGGTTAGCACACACATTAATCTTTTCATATGTCATTGAGGTCACAAGCCTAATGACATTATTAGGCATTTAATTAATGAATCCCATGCTTGCTACATCTATGAACAAGTGACGGCTAGTGGTGGAAACCAACCCTAGTTCTCTCTCCCATCCTTTACTCTTTAATTTTATTGTTATTACATTCATGCAATAGTTTTATAAACAAAAACTCAAAACCCTATTTTTAGGATTAAAGTGGAAGTAATCTTTCTTTAAGACAATTGCGACTAGTCCTCATGGGATCGATACCCTCTATATAGAACCGTATCTACAAAGATTCGTGCTCTTACGAGTGGTTAAATTATATTTTGATAAAAAGGGCAAAATTAAGTTTACAATATAATTCGAGTTTAGCCACATCATACACCGACAGTATTAGTGGAAGGGTATGAAAAATGAAGTAGCTCAGTTTGTGGCGAGGTGCCTCACTTGTTAACAAGTGAAGGCCAAGCATCAGAGACCGGTAGGGTTATTGCATCCATTACTTGTGGCTATATGGAAATGGAGCATGCTACTGTGGAATTTGTGATGGGGCTTCCAAGGTGGAGGAAGGGTCACGATGTAGTTTGGGTTGTCGTTGACAGATTGACCAAAGTGGCTCACTTTATCCCTATTAAAGTTATCGATGATCTGGATACTCTCAGTAGATTGTAAATTGAGCAGATCCTGAGACTTCATGGCGTGCCAGTTTCTATTGTTTCATATAGAGACTCACGATTTACATCTTGATTTGGCAGAGTTTCCAGACGGCGCTTGATACGGACCTTCACTTTAGTATGGCTTTTCATCCTTAGACGGATGGTCAGTTTGAGCGTACTATACATATTTTGGAGGATATGCTATGGGCTTGTGTATTTGATCTCTGGGGTAGTTGGGAGGATCACCTTCCTTTATTGGAGTTTGCATACAATAATAGTTATCAAGCTAGCATTGAGATGGCTCAATTCGAGGCTTTGTACGGTAGATCATGTAGGTCATCTATTTGTTGGACTAAGGTTGGAGAGACAGTTTCTTTGGGACTAGACTTGGTATGAGAGACTACAGAGAGGATCAAGGTAATTTGGCAGAGATTGCTTACAGCTCAGAGTCATTAGAAAAGCTATGCCGATAGAAGGCGGTGACCTTAGGCATTTGAGGTGGGGGATCATGTTTTTTTGAAAGTCTCACCACGGAGAGGTTTGATGAGGTTTAGTTGTGGTGGAAAGCTAGTGCTATGATTTATCAGACCATTTGAGATTTTGGATCGGGTATGAGAGGTTGCTTGCCGCTTGGCATTGCCACCACAATTGTCAAGTGTGCACAACACTTTCCATGTGTCTTGTTGAGGAAGTATGAGCTGGACCCTTCACATATACTTGATTGGGCAGACCTTGAGGTGGAGGAGGACGTGTCATATGAGGAGAGACCGATTTAGATTTTGGACACTAGAGAACAAGTGCTTCAGGGTAAGACCATTCCATTAGTTAAAGTGCTTTGGAGGCATCATAGGGTGGAAGAAGCTACATGGGAGCGAGAATAAGAAGTTCGCGCGAAGTATCCTGAGTTATTCATCACTTCAGGTATATTCTAATTTTGAGGATGAAATTCCTATAAGGTAGGAGAGGTTATAGAGACAGTGCCCAATTTTGGCCAATTTTTTAATTTTTTATCATTTATTACTTTAAGTGCATTTTGAATGAAGTTTAACATGTTTTGAATATGAGAAAATGTTTAGAAGGTTGAATTATGGATTTGAAAAGTTTTGAAAAAGTTTGACTTTTTGGTCAACGGGAGCCCAAGATGAGGTTGAGTGGGTCCGGGAAATTTGAGAAATTTTACTTTTGGTTATGGACTAAACAAAATGTTTAGAGTATTAAGGAAGTGATTTTGAGTCCAATGGAGTTTTTGGTAATTAATTCCGAGGTCGGGAGGGTACATTAAGTGCCCGAGGGCAAAATAGTCTTTTCGCGCCCCTAAGAGTGATATAAATATAAACTAGGTCTGGGATATTTCATATTTATAGATCTCCTTCTCTCTCTACCTCTCCCACTTCATCTCTCTCCCTTCTCTCTAGATTTTAGGTCACTTAAGGTGTGATTTGTAAGATCCAGAAGAAGGAAAGTGTGTTGAGGGCATTGAGGGCTTTGGTTTGAACTGATCAAAGTATCCATTTTATAAAGTTGAGAAAGTTAGGATTTCTTAAAGTTGGATTCAAAGCATAGGATTTGAGGTAGGGGTGCTAGACTCATCTTTACTTTGATTCTATAGGTCACATATTTGTGACATGAAAGATAGGTTGAGATTTCTTGAGTTTAGGATTTTGTGTATATGTATATATATACGAAAATGTGGTTTATGCACGTGGATATGTCTAACATGTTAATTAGGACTTATATAGGTTGCATATGTGAAATTGAGACTATGAATGTCTTTGATGAAATTGTGTTCATTTGGTGGAAGCATATAAAATCTGAGTTTTTATTTAGAATTGTGCATGAAAGATATGATTTTCTTAAAAAATTCATAACCATGATGATTTTCATGATATGAGTGTATTGGCATTGTGACGACTTGGGATGAGAAGGCAAAATGCATTGTTTTGATAAAAGTATTGCATTATGTGAATTTTGTGCATTTATTTGATAATTGTACATTATTTAAAAAACGAGATTTTTGGGGTTTGTGTGAGAATTAATAAGGGTTTCGAACTCTAGGGTGCAAGACCCAAAACTTGGCCAAGCGGGTGTCGCTCCCGTCGGATTAGTAGCTCGAAAAGCGTGAGCAGAGTATGTAATCCCAAAGCGACCCTTACTACGGATTGTGATAAGCAAAGTCCTCAGTTGAATTGATTTTTAAATTTATGTGGCGTGAGTTATATATATGAGATGTGACTTGTTTAAGTTGATATTTATATATATGTATACCTTGGAATGTAAAGCATCACGTATGATTTCCAAAACTTGTTTGTTTTGAGGGTAAAAAGTATAGATATTTGTCATATATATTGTAATGATTTTATATGCATCCATGCATGACCGCCTGAGTTAAAGTAAAGTTGGGTGGATCATTCCTACTGAGCGAGAGAGGATAAGCTCACCCCCAATTTATACAAACTTTTTCAGATAAGGGGCCAACGGAGGACGAAACGTGATTAGCTCAATGGACCTTGTTGGGTTCCTTTTTGAATTTTGATCTCTTGGGATGTAAATAAATATCCATGTCGGTTTGTGGCATGTTGACCATGGTTGTAGTGTTGCCTTTACATTTGTATCTTATTTTGTTTATGAACTCCAAATGTAAGTGCCACACTTGTAGGAAGAAGACTTTTGAGAAATACATGTATAATGGCTTCCTTCATTTGAGACTTGAAGAATATATGCTTAAAAGACCATTCAAATTCTTATATGTATGGTGTTATGGAAATGAATTTTGGGAGTTAAGGATGGTTTATTCACTTGAGTTTTAGGTGTATTGTGAACCTAGGATTTTTCTATGATTATGAAAGATTTGAGATTGAAATGTATATGTTGGTGTATGTGTATGAATTTATATCATTTGTAGTTGAATTGTATGTGGAATGAAGGATCTAAGGTGGTTTGGTTGAGATTTGGGTTCAAAATGGGCTATGTACAAGGTTGTTGGAGGGCCTATGCAAGACATTTTGATTATGCGAAATGACCATTTCGTATGATCGAAACCCATTTTTCGATTGTGCGAAGTGGTTCCGAAATATGTTGATTTTTAGGGTCCAAACAGGGCATTTTCGCACAATCGAAACCCCCATTTCGATTGTGCAAGGTATTGCAAGTCTAAGTTCCTGAGAGGGTGAAAATTTCACACAATTGAACACTTTTTCGTACAATTGAACTGCCAGTTTCGCACAATCGAAGTTACTATTCACAGCAAAGTCAAAAAATGGATACAAACTTCATTTTAATGTAACTTCTTCATTTTAAATCAGAATTGAGTGTGATTTTTTTTTAATGTAAGTATTTTTGAATTATCTATCCAATTGTATAGGTTTTAAAACCAAATTCAATTATAAAAGGAGTCAATTGTCCAGAACTTGGTGGTTTATATGTGTGAAACCAAATGTGGAACCCATTGTGATGGGTATTGATGTGCATATGCCACTATAATAGTGTGTATATGGAAAGCTCTATAATAGAATATTTTATGACAAGATTGAAGTGTAAGACGATGAGGTGAAAATACTGTTCACCCTCAGATTCCGAGAGCATCGAAATTGCGGCGTGACCGGAATGGAGCATCAAAATCAACCAACTAGTCCATAGTCAATGTGCAATGGCCTCCCCCAAACTTGTAGCACAAAACCCCTGAAAGAAATCACCCCACTTTCACAATTAATGCACACCTCTTTTGAAGAAGGAAATATAGAAAAGTTAAAACTTTAATGATAATGGAGAACATGAAGTTGGAATTGATGATCTTGATGCTTATTGATAATAATGATCATGTACTAGTATAACAATAAAAGTGGAAGATTTTAGAGTGTATATTGATGTAGGAGGGGCAACAAAAGGCACTAAAGTATGTATGTCCAAGTAGGAGAAATTATGTTTTGAAGAGGGAGCTAAATAGTCCCCAAAAATAGATCAGCTAGGTCTTGTGGGATTGGGCGATCGATCCCCCTAGGTATGGGTAATTGATCGCCCATGATGCTGCATGGTGATCTTCAAAAAGTTATGGGGCCATCGACCCTCTTTAGGAGGGGCAATCGATCACCCTTCTTGATGCTCCTTGAGTGTGTATCGCCCAAGGTCGACCGAGTGCTAAAATCGGAGGGTCTATCACCCAAGGTCAACCGAGAACTCTCTTTTTCACCTATTTTGAGTCTGAACACCTCTGTTCACCTCCTGGCATCCCCTGGAAGTAACTAAAACGTCCACAACTTAAAGAAAATACATTAAAACGCAACTAATAATAGAAGAAAAATAAATAAAAACATGAAAGAAAAATTAAAGAAATAAAAATACAAGAAATCAAATATCAAATATACAAAATACACTACAGTGACCAAGTTTAACGTCTAGGCCAGACAAAAATCAACTTCAAGTCAAGGTTCATCCTATGCTACATCTCTTGAGGAGATGTTCCTGTGCGGAACTCCAAACAATTTTAAGGCACGACATGTGAATGTTCTCATGAGGCCTCAAATCAAACAAAATAATTGAATAAAATTCGAAAGATTCAGAAAAACATGACCCCTTAAGTTGCTCTTGATTAAATGTATCACTCATATAAACTTGATTGTTATTCAATTTAAAAGCAATTATAAGAGGTGGAATCTCATTAGGACTTAAGTAATCACACTTAAGTTATTCAAATAAAGTCTCTGAGTCCGGGTTAAGTACTAGTTCCACAAAAGGGCCATGATCTAGCTCCATTGGTTGTATGGGTTCAATATTGGTCACATACTGACTTGAAAGTTCCTCTTGATCTCTCTTACTCAATGTGTTGGCAAGTTGTTCAAAATGAGATTCCAGTTTGGCAATTGACTGAGAATGAGAATGAACCAGTTGAGCAGTAGATTGAACTACTTTAGTAATAGAGTCAAGCTTCTCAAGTTTAGAGTCAAGCTTCTTGATTTTAGACTCAAGTTTCTCGAGTTTCTCTAGAACACTCAAGACCTTTTCCTCAAATCTTGGAGAATAAGTATGGAAAAATTGAACATCTCCCGGTATAGAAAAATTTGCATTTACTTGCTCATGATAAAAATTATAATATTGTCCTGCAGTAAGACAATCTGTCACGTGATGAAAAAGACTAGAGCAACATGCACATGATCCATATGGTATGGAATAGTGAGTAGGAGTAGGAGCGTAACCAAAAGCAATTGAATTTCCAATCAAATTTTCTATATATGCAAAATTATTATTAACAACATAACCAAATTAATCTAAATGTCTCCTAAGGATATCCAAACTCAACCGACATATTTTTTTTAGATATTTTTTTTTTGAAATTAAAATAAACTGAAAAAAAAATTATTTTAAACATTAGTGCATGAATTAAAATACAAACTCATAAGAGGTCTTGAAATTTCAACTTCTTTCCACTTGTGTAGGGCTCTTGTACCTAAATTCAAACACACAAAATATAAAAATTTCTAAACTACAAATCTAATTAGAACTAATTCTAAAATCCAAACAATCAAATAGACAATCTTCGACAATAATGCCAAAAATTGATTTGTGGCTAAGTGTATAATTGCCAATTCGCAATAGAACGAATTCTTTGCAGAATAGGGCTATCGAAAGGGGCGTCAAACCTCAAGGACTGTGGTCAAACTGTGTTGGATAACTGAAATTAATTCTAATTAAATTAAGAAAGAACAGGTTGCTAATTTTTATACCTATTTTAACTTATGAAAGCAATTAAACAAAAGTAAGAGAAACTAAGGAGTGTAGAAAATATGAGATAAATCTAGGGTTATTGACTTCACTACTAACTTCACAATCAATGGTCAATTGAACTAACTATGAAAAATTATACCATGCATAAGTGATGTCAGTGGCTACAAGCTCACCTCCAACCATCAAGAACATAACATATAATTAAGCCTAAGTTATGGACTATCTTCGATTGGCATGGGCATTTTGCCTAACTACTCTATTCTAAAGTGTAGTATGGTCCATCTTCTTTAGGCATAATACATCAAAGCTTTTAATGATATATTCAATGATTACTATTAAAAAACTTACAGGATTTTGAGAAACCAAAAGTCCCGAGAGTGGTTTTTTGACGATACTTGTGTGATGCATCGAATTTACGATGCATCGAAGTGGGTATTTTGATGCATTGAAGTGCCAGGACTAATGCGTTGCAAAAAATCTTGTAACCATGCAATTGGTCATTTTTGGCATTCTAAGTCCCTTGTACTATCATAATCATTTCATACTACTCTAAAATCATGTAAGAAAGGAACCTACATCATTCACAAGCATTAAATTATACTCATGATCAATCACCCCCCAAACATTCATATCTAAGGACTATACATAGTGGAAACAAAACCAACATTTTCCATTCAACTCCAAAGTTACATATGATTCATATATGGTCATTACCTTTGAAACTAAAGTGTACCAACATGAATCAAATATAAATATAATGTTTTTTATTTAGTCCACATGCCACAAGTTGGCATGGACATCTATCTATATATCAAAAGGTTAAAACTCAAAAAGAACTTCAAAATCCATCAACGAATCATGCATCATCCTCCATTGGTTCCTTATCTAAAAAGAGTTTAAAAATAGGAGGTGAGCACCACGGCGGCTCAGTAGGAATGATCCAGCCATCTCTACTCTAACTCGGGATCCATGTATGAATACATATAAAATCATTACAAATTTATACGACAATTATTCATGCTTTTTACCTATAAATAATCACGTTTTATAAATCATGCGTGTTGCTTCATGTTTCATTGTATACATATATATAACAAATTGAACAAGTCACAATTTATATATATATAACTCATACCACATAGCTCTAAAAATCAATTCAATGGGGACTAGCTTATTACTCTAATAGTAAGGGTATTTTCGGCACCCAAGGGAGCCCTGCCCTTATCTTAATTCTCAATGTTTTCACGCTCCAAAACCTCACTTTTCACATAGTGCATATTATCACATAATTGCACATAATCCACACAATTCAATGCATTTATCAAAACAATGCATTTATTTCTTCTTAACTCAAGCTTGTCACAATGTCATTTCACTCATCTCATGAAAATCATCATGCTCATGCATTTTTCAAGAAAAATATATCTTTTATGCACAATTCTATATAGAAACTTAAATTTTCGTATTCTCATCAATTGATCACAATTTCAACAATTTGCACTCATAGTTATAAGATCATATATGCAACGTATATAAGCCCTAACTAACATGTTAGACATATATATATGCATAAATCACATTTATATATATACATATATATATATACACATATATACAAAATTCTAAACTCAAGAAATCTCAAACTATCTTTCATATCACAATTTAAAAGACCTATAGAATCAAAGTAAAAAAAGACTTCACACCGCTACCTCGAATATCAAGCTTGGAATCTAGCTTTTCAAGCCCTTCCAACTTCACAAATTGGAGACTTTGTTCAGTTCAAACCAAAGCTTTTGGTGTCCTCTACGCACTTCCCTTCTTCGGGAACTTCCAAATCACAATCTAACTAGTCCGAAATCTTGAGAGAAGAGAGAGATATGAAGTGGGGGAGTTTAGAGAGAGAAGCAGATCTATAAAATGAAATATCCCAGGCCCTTTTGATATTTATCTCACTCCTTTGGATGCAAAATGACCATTTTGCCCCTGAGCCACTTAACGTACCCTCCCGACCTCTGTTTTTGATTTCCAAAACTTCGTTGGTCTTGAAATAACTTCCTTAACACTCTAAACATTTCATTTGGTATATAGCCAAAAAAAAAAAATTTCAAAAATTTTTCAAAATTCTCGGACTCACTTAACTTCATCCCAGGGCTCCCGTTGACCAAAAAGTCAAACTTTTTTAAAAATTTCCAAAACCCTAATACAACTCTCCAAACATGTTCCCCACATTCAAACTATGTTAAATATCATTTAAAATGCATTTAAAGCAATAAATGATGAAAAAAATAAAAAAAAATGGCCAAAATTGGGCATGATCTCTACAACCTCACAACCTTATAGGAATTTCATCCTTGAAATTAAAATGTACCTCAAGTGGTGAACAACTTAGGATACTTTGAGCAAATTCCTTGTTCCTACTCCCATGTAGCTTCTTCTACCTCATGATGTCTCCAAAGCACTTTAACCAATGGAATGGTTTTTCCCCGAAGCACTTGCTATCTAGTGTCCAAAATTTGAATTGGCCTCTCCTCGTATGATGTCCTCCTCCACCTCAAGGTCTAACCATTCAAGCACATGTGAAGGGTCCAACTCATACTTTCTCAACATAGACACATGGAAAGTGTTGGGGACACTTGACAATTGTGGTGGCAATTCCAAGCGATAGGCAACCTCTCTTGCCCGATCCAAAATCTCAAATGGTCTGATAAATCGTGGCACTAGCTTGCCACTACGACCAAACCTCATCAAACCTCTCTGTGGTGAGACCTTCAGAAAGACATGGTCCCCCCACATCAAATGTCAAAGGTCGCCATCTTCTATCGGCATAGCTTTTCTGAAGACTCTGAGCCGTAAACAATCTTTGCCTAATTACCTTGTTCTTCTCCGAAGTCTCGAACTAAATTTGTTCCCAAAGAAATTGTCTCTCCAACCTCAGTCCAACAGATAGGTGACCTACATGGTCTACCATACAAAGCCTCAAATGGGGCCATCTCAATACTAGCTTGATAGCTATTTTGTATACAAATTTCTCCAATGGAAGGTGATCCTCCCAACTACCCCAAATATCAAGTACACATGCTCGCAGCATATCCTTCAGAATTTGTATAGTACGGTCGGACTGACCATCCGTCTAAGATGAAAAGTCGTACTAAAATGAATGTTTGTATCCAATGCTGTTTGGAAACTTTGCCAAAATTGAGATGTAAATCATAGGTCTCTATCAAAAATAATAAAAATTGGTATGCCATAAAGTCTAAGGATCTACTTAATGTACAATCTACTGAGAGTATCCACATCATCGATCACTCCGTTAGGAAGAAAGTGAGCCACTTTCATCAATTTGTCAACGACCACCCAAACTGCATCATGACTCTTCCTCGATCTTAGAAGTCCTATCACGAAGTTATAGTGACATGCTCCCATTTCCACATACCCACAGGCAATGGCTATAACAACCCCGCTGGCCTCTGATTCACAGCCTTCACTTGTTGAAAAGTGAGGCACCTTACCACAAACTAAGCTACATCCTTCTTCATACCTTTTCACTAATATTATCGGCGTAGGTTATGATACATCTTGGTACCACCTGGATGTACTACTACTCTTGAATTGTGAAACTCTTTCAGAATCTCATCCCAAAAAGCTAAGGGAACAAACATCTTCCTTCTAAATTCTATGCTCTCATCTTAATGAACTGTCCATCCTTCCAATTCTTCGCCACCTAAAATTCATATACGAATAGCCTCAATCTCACTATCCTTTCTCTACTTTTCAATTACTTGACTCACTAAGGTTGGTTAAGTAATAAAAGTAAATAACATCGCCGGTCCATCTTCCTCACTAAAATGTAATCCCATTTCTGAGATATCTTCCAATATCTTCCACTCCCGTATGGCTAAGCTCACTAAGCTACCATGTGACTTCTTATTCAATGCATCCGCTGCCACATTGGCCTTTCCCGTATGATATTGCAAGTCGAAGTCATAATCTTCCATATACTCCATCCATCTCCGTTGCCTCATATTCAAATTCTTTTGTGAGAAAATGTATTTGAGACTCTTATGATCTAAGAACACTTCAAACATCTCGCCATACAAATAATATCCCCATACCTTAAGTGCAAAGATCACCGCCGCCAACTCCAAGTCGTGTGTCAGGCAGTTTTGTTCATGTGTCTTCAATTGCCTTGAACCATACTCCACTACTCATTTGGTTTACATTAGCACACATCCCAAATTGAGTCGTGAAGCATTACAATTAATCGTGTACCCCAACCCATATTCTGGAATGATCAAAATTAACACCGAAGTCAACCGACTCCTCAATTCCATGAATGCATGCTCGCAAGCATCATTCCACACAAAAAACCTTGATGAAGTCAGGGGAAGAGTGTTCAGTATGAGGCCTTTGCCTTCAATCCGGGAAGCTTTCTCAGAGGTGTGTCGAGAAGAAAGTAGGAAGAAGATCATGATGGGAAATCAAAGCACTCCAAGCGCTGCAAATATTCTAAATAGTTTAACTCTTGCAACTCGTGGAATGAATCCCACCAGTGACAATCGAACCCGCAAAGGCAGGCCTTGGTGTGATCACTGTCACAAGCCTGGACATACTAAAGAGATATGCTGGAAAATTCATAGAAAGCCAGTCGAGTGGAAATCAAATAGACCATCTTAGGACAGAGAAGGTCATGGTCTAGTAGCCACTATAGATGACCAACCAACAACTGAAGCTACACCCATCAGCAAAGAACAGATTGAGATGCTGCAGAAGATGTTCAAATAACTTCAGTCAAGTCTAACAACGCCAATCATCAACACAGGTTCAGTAGCACAAAAAGGTACATTCTTAAGTGCTCTTGGAGCCAAAATAAAGAATTTAACTTCATGGATTATTGACTCTAGAGCATATGATCACATGACTGGGGATGCCTCCTTATTCCAAAAGTGTAACCCATGTTCTAAAAAATACAAAGTGAGAATAGCAGATGGTTCTCTATTCACTGTGGCTGGTATTGGGTCAATTAGCATCTCAAAGACCTTTGTATTAAATTCTATGTTATTGGTTCCTAATCTGACCTGTAACCTTTTATCCATTAGCAAAATTACTAGAGATATGAATTGTGTTGCTAAATTCTTTCCCACTCATTATGAATTTCAGGACTTGGATTCAGGGAGGACGATTGGCAATCCTAAGAAAAGTGAAGGGATCTACCTCCTCAAGAGTGATAATCAAATTGGAAAACAATCTCGAAGTGCTCATTGTGCAGAGAGCCAGTCTATTATAAATTCCAATTCTGTTCCAGTTTCTAATAATGAAAATGCAATTATGTTGTGGCATTTTTAGCTAGGTCACCGATGTTTCATGTATCTTGATAAGTTGTTTCCTTATTTATTTATTAGAAAAAACTCAAAGTCTTTCCAGTGTGAAAATTTTCAATTGTCCAAATATACTCAAAATACTTATCCAATTCAACTATATAAGGAATCACAACCATTCTCAGTTATACATAGTGATATTTGGGGACCCTCTCGAGTCAATAGTATTACAAGAACCCGATGATTTATCTCTTTTGTTGATGATCATTCTAGAGTTACCTAAATATTCCTTATGAAAGAAAAATTAGAGGCAGGACCAATATTTAAAAAATTTCACTTAATGATCCAAACTCAATTCCTTGCCAATGTTCAGATTTTCAGAATGAACAATGCCAAGGAATACTTTCATTCTATTCTTGGGGATTATCTCATTGATCATGGGATAATTCATCAGAGTTCTTGCATACACATCCCACAGCAAAATGGGATAGCTGAGAGGAAAAATTGACACCTATTAGAAGTTGCTCATTCTGTCATGTTCACAAGTCATGTCCCAAAATATTTCTGGGGGGAAGCTACCCTTACCACTACCTACATCATAAATCATATACCTTTAAGAGTCTTGAAATTCCAAACTCCGTGCCAGGTACTCACTCAAGTCTATCCTCAATCTAGACTCATCTCGTCCTTGCCACTAAAAGTCTTCGGTTGCTCAACATTTTTCTGCATGCCTCGACATCAGCCCTTCTACTCCAAAAATTATATTTAGGGGGAGAATTCCATAGTGCCAGAAGAATATCAATTTTGGCAAGATGTGGATTGTAGAGACTGTGCCCAATTTTTTAATTTTTGCAATTTATTGCTTTAAATGCATTTTAAATGATGTTTAACATATTTTGAATGCGGGAAACATGTTTAGAAGGTTGAAATATGGTTTTGGGAAGTTTTGGAAAGTTTTGAGGAAGTTTAACTTTTTGGTTAACGGGGGTCCCAAGATGAGGTTAAGTGGGTTCGAGAAATCTGGAAAATTTAATTTTGGTTATGGATTAAACGAAATGTTTAGAGTGTTAAGGAAGTAATTTCGAGTCCAACAGAGTTTTCGAGAATTAATTTCGAGCTCGGAATGGTACATTAAGTGGCCGGGGGTAAAATGGTCATTTCGTGCTCCTAGGGTTGAGATAAATATCTGAGAAGTCAGAGATTTTCATTTTTACAGATCTCTCTCTCTCTCTAAAGCTACCACTTCATCTCTCTCCCTTCTCTCTAGAGTTTGAGGGCCTTAAGGTGTGATTTGGAAGATCTTGAAGAAGGAAAGTGTGTAGGGGACATCAAGGGTATCTGTCACGCCCCGGAACCCGGACCGCCGAGACTTCCCCGAACTGACCCCGAATCCCGAGTGTGAACCCATTCACTCAACCCCATAAACTATCTCAAGCACACTCATGCAATAGTATCTATTACCAATACCATGCCATAACACCCCGATTTCCCCACTCTCGGAAGACCGGAGGTTAACTGTCCATTTAAACCCAATGAACCCTCATTACACTCATTTTTAGCCGAAGCTTAACTTAAGTGTTGCATATAAATGCACACAACCGCTCCTCAACCAATCCCCATGGGCCCTACATCAAATCATACACCTTAGTGGCAATTTACTTGGCCACTCTTTTGAGAATCACTCACTTTCGAGCCTCAAAACCTTTTATGTTTGGAATCTGAAACTGAGGCTTACACCATTAGATAGAGAATCCAAAAATACTCAAGTTCAAAAAAAAGCACACTCAATTCCGATCTAGAACGAAGAAATTACGTCGAAACGAAGTTTTGGAAAAAGCTGTGAATAGTAATTTCGATCAATCGAAATTGGATTTCGATCAATCGAAATCCATCTCGATTAATCGAGATTTTGACCCCATCAATCGAAGAAAACAGCCTCTCGGTACTTTGGACCTGCAATATTTCGATCAATCGAAATGGGGACTTCGATTGATCGAAATTACCCCATTCTGGACCTCAAAAACACTCAGATTTCGCAACCATTTCGATCAATCGAAATGGGAGTTTCGATCAATCGAAATGGACATTTCGATTGATCGAAATGCACTTCCCAGCAACTCCAAAACACCTATACAAGATCCATTTGAACTCAAATCTCAACCAAACCACCTTGGATCATTCATAAAACATATAAATCATCCCCCAATGATATAATATCATACTCACACATCAACCTACACATTTGAATCTCAAATCTTGTATAATCATAGAAAACTCATCCTAAATTCTCAATGCACATAAAATTCAAGTGCATGAACCATCCTCATTTTCCAAAGATCATATTCATCAACTCATACATACAACCTAACTCACACATCGAAATCCTACAACCGTGATTCCAATATAAATCCACTCTTCAAAACCTTCATATCCAAGAGTTCAAGATATAAAGAATAAAAAGGGTACATACATCCATTTAAGCTCCACATTCATATAAAATCCATGAAACCATACACGTACGGATTCAAATGAATATACAAGTTACATATACCATGAATGTAACTATAAATCAACATAATCCACATGCCACATGCCGGCATGGATAGCCAAAAACATAGTCCATACATATATCTCAAAAGATCCCCAAAATGCACCAAAATGCTCCAAGTAAGGAAGCAAGCTCTTTTTATCCATTCTCGGCTTCTTACCTGAAAAAAAATGTTTGGGGGAGCGGGGTGAGCAACACTGCGGCTCAGTAGGAATGCCCCTCCCCTCCTAGGTGCCGACCCGACACCGACCTACATGTCCCTCACTACATGGCATGTAAAATGCTTTCATGCACACGACAACATACAATCCAAGTATGAATGCACTCATTCATATATCATGTTTTTCAATGCATATCAATGCTATAACAAGCCTAGCATGCATTCTAACATTCAAAACAACACATGGTCACATATATGTCATAAGGCATGCATATCACTCTCATATGCCTACAAACCACAACCTAGCATATTTTGATCATGCTTCAACGATGCACACACTTGCTATAAAATAACCTAGCATGCATTCAACATTTTTACACACACACAACCAACATATAATCATATGATTGCACCCCAAAATACACATAACCTACATATGCATATAATACACAATATAGCTAATCATGCTCTCATTTTGCACACTTTGCACATATTCAGCCCACACATCATACATTCATCAAGGTGGATCTATCAAGCATGCATAATCACAAGGGAAGAGGAAATATAAAAATTCAGCCCCTTGCCCATCTCTCTCACATACAAACTCAACCGAACACCTCTCCTAACCACCCAAAACCCTAGGATCGACAACTAGAAGAGAAGGAACACCCCTACCTCAAGATTGAAGACCTTCCAAGCACTTATCAAAATTTCCAGCAGGTTCCACCTTGCCGAAACACAAGTTTGTTCGGTTCAAACCGAAGCCCTAGCCGTCCTCTACACACTTTCCTTCTTCGGCGAATCACGAATCCAAGCCGAATGCACCCGAAATGTAGAGAGAAGGTGGAGGGATGAAGAGGGAAATGTTTAGAGAGAGAGGGAACCGTGAGAAATGAGATGTCAGATCTCCCTGGGATATTTATTCCAGTCCTAGGGGCGCGAAATGACCGTTTTGCCCCCGGGCCACTTAAAGTACCTTCCCGACCCCCGAATTAATTCTCGAAAACTCCGTTGGACTCGAAATCACTTCCTTAACACTCTAAATATTTCGTTTAGTCCATATCCAAAAATAAATATTTCCGGAAATTTTTTCGGATTCCCCGGGCCCACTTAAGTCGCATCCCGGCCCCGGTTTGACCAAAAAGTCAAACTTCTCCAAATTTTTCGAAAACTTCCAAAAACCTCATAACATGTTTCCAAACATGTTTTCCACTCTCGAAACATCCAAAACATCATTCGAAACACATTTATAGCGAAAATGATGAAAATTTTTGAAAACCGGTCAAATTTGGTTCCGATCTCTACAACCTCCCCACCTTTAAAGAATTTCGTCCACGAAATTAGCATCATACTCTAAATTTAAAGAATATTATCACTAAACCTTAAGTGACCTTCCCTATCTTCCTTCTATCATAGGAAATAATCATAACTCGCCGGTATCCAACACGCGGCTTCCATTCTGTAACCAACAAGGTTCTTGGTTATGACATCACACTACCTTGTGCCACATTTCACAAAATATCAAACTATTGGCATATCTCAAACGATGTCCAGATATCTCCAAGACTGTAGTGCCATCATCTATTGTAACTAACATGACCATAAATTATCTCCCAACCCAAGTTTAGGAATATCAAAACTATAACCAATTTACTTTCCAACCTACCCACTTTCCAATCAGTGAAAGTATGCATAGGCATCCCTTTTCTAGTAATTCACCCTCCTTGAATCACAATTCTCAAAGTTCTCATAATGAATCCTTGGATCCTTTCAATTTCACTGGTACCACAAGGTACGGTTCACAAGTAACAAAATCCGTGAAAATCCCTATCGTCCACGCCATGATCCAGTCATGTCCCAAAACTAATCAAATCACATATGACAATCGAAACTCAATCTCTCAGGGTCACACCACCCACAATGATACATCATAGACTAAATTGTCTCTCATGATGAAAATCTCGCATCAACAAGTGTGTCAATAAACAAAGCTACATCTCGATGACAACAATCACACTCTCAGGTGTGTCAAATGGCTAAACTGCCCCTCAATGAAATCACAATATCCAGGGGTTGTGTCCATAGACAAAGCTGCGTCCATAGTAACAACAACCAATCAACAATAGATGGGCCAATAGACAAAACTGCGTCCCCCACCACTGATGTGTCAATAGACAAAACTGCGTCTGAGTGACAACACCAACCACATATGCGACAATGGACAAAACTGCGCCAAGAGTCACCACCACTTGTCAATAGACAAAACTGCGTCTAAGTGACAATGATTGGGTCGATAGACAAAACTGCGTCCATACGACTCCGATCCTCAACTGATGTGCCGATAGACAAAACTGCGTCTAAATGACGACACCACTCATATGCGACAATGGACAAAACTGCGCCCAGAGTCACCACCACTTGTCAATAGACAAAACTGCGCCTAGATGACAAGAATCTCAACTGATGTGCCGATAGACAAAACTGCGCCTAAACGACAACACCACTCATATGCGACAATGGACAAAACTGCGCCCAGAGTCACCACCACTTGTCAATAGACAAAACTGCGCCTAATTGACAAGAATCTCAACTGATGTGCCGATAGACAAAACTGCGCCTAAACGACAACACCACTCATATGCGACAATGGACAAAACTGCGCCCAGAGTCACCACCACTTGTTAATAGACAAAACTGCGCCTAATTGACAAGAATCTCAACTGATGTGCCGATAGACAAAACTGCGTCTAAACGACAACACCACCACAATGTGACAATGGACAAAACTGCGTCCAGGGTCACTATCACTCGTGTCAATAGACAAAACTGCGCCTCAATGACAAGAGTCTCAACAATGGATGGGTCAATAGACAAAACTGCGTCCATATGAGACCGATCCTCCAACTGATGTGTCAGTAGACAAAACTGTGTCTCAATGACAGCACCACAATGATCATCCCAAAGTCTGTAGCCTTCCAAGAATATCACATGTCCCCTCGAGTACTTTATCATGTACTAGAACTCATAACCTCAAGAGCGGTTTAAACTAACCTACTCTTGTTATCACAACCTCAATCATACACTCATTTATAAGTAAAAGTTGCCATACTCACCACATTCGAATTTCATTTCCTTATCTACTGATACTCATCGAATCAATCCCATAATCACTTAGACCTGACACATTGTAAGAGAAGTACTAATCAAAGAGAAATGGCTGGCCAGGCCGTTTCTTCCCGCTAGTGCAACCCCGACTACATGCCTTTCTTGTCCCTCACACTTTTAAATCCCTCACACTTTTGCATGAAATCACTGCTCAGGGACTTTCTCAAAGTCCTAAGCTCCCACAACTGGAGTTTAACATAACTCCTACTTCTCAACTATCATTAGCTCACTCAAGCTCAAATATTTGGCATGTCTCATTAAATCTCCAAAACTAGAATCCCTAGGCAATAATAACACGCCTAATAACCGAACCCCATGTACGGTTCACTTTCACATCCTCCGGAGCACTCGCTCCCTAGAGTCCACAATCTTTACCTCAAGACCTTTCTGGTCTATCTCTACCTTTAGTCTAAGGTAATATCCTTAACCAATCACATCAATCACTCACAGTGATACTTCCCTATAATTGAGATCATCAGTACTCAAAGTCATTCCATCATTATCAACCATGATTTTTTTTTGACTGGAATGCATCTCAGGCATAATCCAAAGTCCCGTGTATCGTTACAATCCACATCAATCTCATGCACTTAACATAACAAGCGCACTAACTAGAGTAAGGCACATAAAGGGTGCACTTACCCAAACAAGTCACATAGTTCAGCCCAGTTCCATAGGCTATCCACCCAATGGAATCCAATTCCAAATCTAGGATCTTACATCCTACTAATCGAACAATCTCAAAGTTTATCACCGCATGTCTATTTCAACGTCATTAGCCGCTCAATTTTCAAATCTCTACCTAGGTTTACCAAAATCCTCAAAATTTGGGACTTCTAAGTAGTGACTACATGTCACTACTAACCACATGACACATAATGAAACACTAAAATGCAATGCTCAATCACATGAATAACATATTCCACGTAGCACATAACACATAACATGTTAAATCACATAAACAAATACAATGCATGATATGACATATGGTGCATCCAAATAACCCAATATTCTAGCCCTCGGGCTACAACTAGGAAAAATACCTACGACCACGCACAGTCCTAGAACATCTTCTGCCTAAGCAATCGTAAAGGCAAGACCCAATTTCCTTAGTATACTAACACATACTCATGATATGCAACTTAATATACTTGCATAAATCATCATTATAACTCACAAGTTGGAGATCACAGATATACCTCAATCACTGTGGGCGAGTCCTTTGATACCTGGACTGCTGTCCTGAACCACTAGGAAGGTTCCTCATACTTGCTCGCAAAACCTGAGCAGACTGCATTGGCGGGGGTGGCGACATTACCACCGAGTCAATCTGACTCGCCAAGAACTGTTCGGTGCGGTTAAGAGACTCTGTCCTACCCCCTGCACCCTGTCCTTCAGGACAATTCACTTTCAAGTGACCAGTCTGATGACAGAGGTAACAAATTTGTCCATCTGCTGGTGCCAAATGTATGCTGGGGCACTCAGACTATAGTGACCCGGCTGCTGACAATGATTACACACTCTCCTTGACCCGACCGACTGTATAGACATGGAAGTCGTAGGTACTGAATATGTCATCCGCTGTCCCATTGATCCTTTAGATCGATAAGAACCACTTTTCTGTTTCTTCTTTGGCTGACTCTTAGAAGAATCATGCCTTTTCTCATCTTGCATCCGATGATTGTCATTATCAAGCTCTTCTGCTATTAGTGCTCTTTCCACCACTGCAGTATAGCTTGTTAATCCCAGAATTCCAACCTTATCTCACAAATAGGGTCGGAGACCTCTTATGAACTGTTTGACCTTCAGCTCTTCCGTTGGAATCATCTCTTTTGCAAATCGAGCCAAAGAGGTAAATCTGGTCTCGTACTCCATAACTGTCATATCCCCTTGAAGCAATTCATAGAACTCTCGCCTCAAGCTATCCTTCACTGTTACTGGAAAATACTTCTCAAAGAATAATGTTTCAAATGTATTCCAATCCATCATCTCAATGTCATGGCGGTTCCCAATAGACTTCCACCAACGTTTGGCCTCACCCTTAAGGTAATGTGTGGCCACTTTCACCTTTAAGTTCTCCTCTACCTCAAGTACGGTAAGGAGTTCAACCATCTCATCTATCCAATTCTCAGCCACCATAGGGTCAGACCCTCCTGTGTACGATGGCGGATTATGCTTCCTAACGTGCCCCAATGTCAACATCATCCTACTAGGAGCTGCTCTAGGTCGAGCCTGAGTCTCCTCTTGTGTTTCCCTAGCAATTTGCCGTATAGTTGCAACCATATCATGCACAACTTGTTCTCCACTCATAAGGACTGTATCTACCCTTTCACGAACTCTTCGTGGTGGCATCTTGCTATTTAGACAAAAAGAAAACACTTAAATCCCAAGCCAAATCAACCAAAACTGTATGCTCATTCTAAACATGTAAGCATCAAATCATATTTTACATGTCATTGCAATAGTTGGATTTCCAATACAAATCTCAAGTCAAATGTCTCAACTCAACCAACTCTGGGAGTATTATCAAATGAAAATTAATTTCATGCACCAATGCATTGAACTTTCATGAGGATCATTCACACTGTGTCAATCATTCCACTATAGTCCAAAGGTAGTCAAACCAACTGTTCAGACAACCTCAAATCACTACATATGTCTAAACTAACACATTGTTCTTGCACTTCATGCACGTACCACATGTAACCTAGCATGTTGTATCAACAATTAAGCACATAAAATTTCCGATAACATGCACTTACTCTCAACTTACCCTCACAACTTCAATTCTAGGATCATAAGTTCAAAGTCAAAATCCTATAAGTCATCAAATCCTTCCACTCAAAATGTGGGTTAACCCTCCTCGTCCTCACAACTCCTCACATGATCTAACCATTACCCGTCGTCCCTAGGTATTCTGACCTAGAGCTCTGATACCATGATGTCACGCCCCGGAACCCGGACCGCCGAGACTTCCCCGAACTGACCCCGAATCCCGAGTGTGAACCCATTCACTCAACCCCATAAACTATCTCAAGCACACTCATGCAATAGTATCTATTACCAATACCATGCCATAACACCCCGATTTCCCCACTCTCGGAAGACCGGAGGTTAACTGTCCATTTAAACCCAATGAACCCTCATTACACTCATTTTTAGCCGAAGCTTAACTTAAGTGTTGCATATAAATGCACACAACCACTCCTCAACCAATCCCCATGGGCCCTACATCAAATCATACACCTTAGTGGCAATTTACTTGGCCACTCTTTTGAGAATCACTCACTTTCGAGCCTCAAAACCTTTTATGTTTGGAATCTGAAACTGAGGCTTACACCATTGGATAGAGAATCCAAAAATACTCAAGTTCAAAAAAAACCACACTCAATTCCGATCTAGAACGAAGAAATTACGTCGAAACGAAGTTTTGGAAAAAGCTGTGAATAGTAATTTCGATCAATCGAAATTGGATTTCGATCAATCGAAATCCATCTCGATTAATCGAGATTTTGACCCCATCAATCGAAGAAAACAGCCTCTCGGTACTTTGGACCTGCAATATTTCGATCAATCGAAATGGGGACTTCGATTGATCGAAATTACCCCATTCTGGACCTCAAAAACACTCAGATTTCGCAACCATTTCGATCAATCGAAATGGGAGTTTCGATCAATCGAAATGGTTCGATTGATCGAAATGCACTTCCCAGCAACTCCAAAACACCTATACAAGATCCATTTGAACTCAAATCTCAACCAAACCACCTTGGATCATTCATAAAACATATAAATCATCCCCCAATGATATAATATCATACTCACACATCAACCTACACATTTGAATCTCAAATCTTGTATAATCATAGAAAACTCATCCTAAATTCTCAATGCACATAAAATTCAAGTGCATGAACCATCCTCATTTTCCAAAGATCATATTCATCAACTCATACATACAACCTAACTCACACATCGAAATCCTACAACCGTGATTCCAATATAAATCCACTCTTCAAAACCTTCATATCCAAGAGTTCAAGATATAAAGAATAAAAAGGGTACATACATCCATTTAAGCTCCACATTCATATAAAATCCATGAAACCATACACGTACGGATTCAAATGAATATACAAGTTACATATACCGTGAATGTAACTATAAATCAACATAATCCACATGCCACATGCCGGCATGGATAGCCAAAAACATAGTCCATACATATATCTCAAAAGATCCCCAAAATGCACCAAAATGCTCCAAGTAAGGAAGCAAGCTCTTTTTATCCATTCTCGGCTTCTTACCTGAAAAAAAATGTTTGGGGGAGCGGGGTGAGCAACACTGCGGCTCAGTAGGAATGCCCCTCCCCTCCTAGGTGCCGACCCGACACCGACCTACATGTCCCTCACTACATGGCATGTAAAATGCTTTCATGCACACGACAACATACAATCCAAGTATGAATGCACTCATTCATATATCATGTTTTTCAATGCATATCAATGCTATAACAAGCCTAGCATGCATTCTAACATTCAAAACAACACATGGTCACATATATGTCATAAGGCATGCATATCACTCTCATATGCCTACAAACCACAACCTAGCATATTTTGATCATGCTTCAACGATGCACACACTTGCTATAAAATAACCTAGCATGCATTCAACATTTTTACACACACACAACCAACATATAATCATATGATTGCACCCCAAAATACACATAACCTACATATGCATATAATACACAATATAGCTAATCATGCTCTCATTTTGCACACTTTGCACATATTCAGCCCACACATCATACATTCATCAAGGTGGATCTATCAAGCATGCATAATCACAAGGGAAGAGGAAATATAAAAATTCAGCCCCTTGCCCATCTCTCTCACATACAAACTCAACCGAACACCTCTCCTAACCACCCAAAACCCTAGGATCGACAACTAGAAGAGAAGGAACACCCCTACCTCAAGATTGAAGACCTTCCAAGCACTTATCAAAATTTCCAGCAGGTTCCACCTTGCCGAAACACAAGTTTGTTCGGTTCAAACCGAAGCCCTAGCCGTCCTCTACACACTTTCCTTCTTCGGCGAATCACGAATCCAAGCCGAATGCACCCGAAATGTAGAGAGAAGGTGGAGGGATGAAGAGGGAAATGTTTAGAGAGAGAGGGAACCGTGAGAAATGAGATGTCAGATCTCCCTGGGATATTTATTCCAGTCCTAGGGGCACGAAATGACCGTTTTGCCCCCGGGCCACTTAAAGTACCTTCCCGACCCCCGAATTAATTCTCGAAAACTCCGTTGGACTCGAAATCACTTCCTTAACACTCTAAATATTTCGTTTAGTCCATATCCAAAAATAAATATTTTCGGAAATTTTTTCGGATTCCCCGGGCCCACTTAAGTCGCATCCCGGCCCCGGTTTGACCAAAAAGTCAAACTTCTCCAAATTTTTCGAAAACTTCCAAAAACCTCATAACATGTTTCCAAACATGTTTTCCACTCTCGAAACATCCAAAACATCATTCGAAACGCATTTATAGCGAAAATGATGAAAATTTTTGAAAACCGGTCAAATTTGGTTCCGGTCTCTACAGTATCAGTTTAAACCGATCAAAGTCTTCATTTTGTGAAGTTGAGAAATTTAGAATTTTTTAAAGTTGGATTCAAAGCATAAGATTTAAGGTAGGGATGCTAGACTCATCTTTACTTTGATTCTATAGGTCACATACTTATGACATGAAAGATAGATTGGGATTTCTTGAGTTTAGGATTATGTATATGTGTATATATATACACCAATGTGATTATGCATGTATAAATGTCTAGCATGTTGGTTAGAACTTATATATGTTGTGTATGTGCAAATGAGACTATGAATGTTCTTGATGGAAAATATGTTCATTTGGTGAAAACATGAAAAATGAGAGTTTGATAGACTTGTGCATGAAGGATATGATTTTTCTTGTGAAATGCATAAGCATAATAATTTTCATGATATGAGTGTGATGACATTGTGACAATTTTGAGGTGAAAGGAAAATGCATTGATTTGATGAAAATGCATTCATGGTGTGGAATAAGTGCATTGATGTGATTATGTGCACTATATGAAAAGCGAGTTTTTGGGGCGTGACAACATTGAGAATTAAGGTGAGGGAATGGTCCCTAGGGTGAAAGATCCAAAACTTGGCCAAGAGGAGGCGCTCTCTTCGGGTTAGCAACCTGATAAAGCGTAAGCAGAGTTTGGGTGCCGAAGAGACCCTTACTATGGATGGAGTGATAAGCTAGTCCCCATTGAAGTGATTTTCGGACTTATGTGGCGTGAGTTATATATATGATAAGTGTTCAATTCTATGCATTTGAACCCTCTTTCTTACATACGTTAGTTCCGTTTTTGAGTTTACCGAGATATGTTTACGGTATTTTTGTGTTTTTGATGTTTTGTAGGTATTGGAGTAAATGGAGCAAAGTTGGAAGCTTTCTGCAGTCAAGAGAAGAAATCAGAAAATGCAGCCCAAGGCATCTCGATCAATCGAGATGTTGATCTCGATTAATCGAAATCTCGATTGATCGAGATCTCATTTTGATTGATCGAAATCTCGATCAATCCAGATTCAATCTCGATCAATCGAGATGCTGCAGAGCCCACTTGGCCACTTGCTCACCTGCTCTCCCACTTGCAACAAAATCCCCCTTTTTGCATGACTTAGGGGGATTGTCTGACTTGAACAAGACTTTTGGGGGCCTTCTTGATACAAGAGATATATATAATGATATATATATATATATATGGTGGGCCCCAAAGGAGAAAAAGGAGCCAAAAAGCACCAAAAAGCCACACATATCTCATATCTCTCAACACACATCAATATACAAGAGGAGAGACCTTCGGGAGAGGAGGAGGAGAAGCTGAACCAGACCAAGAAGGTTCACTTTCTTCATCAATGGAAGGGTGCAAGGCAACCATGAGCAACTAACTCTTCTACTAGGGTGTTGGTTTCAACCCCTAGCCATGTAAACTTGTTCATCTTTGTAGCTCTTGGGATTTGTAATTAAATGTTGATTATTTAGCCTAGTGATTATGTACACAAATACATCTCTTATATATATTCATTTGATTTGGAATTTATTCTTGTCTTAGAGTAGATTTTGTCACTTGAATGCACAACATTTGCATATTCCACAAGAAGTGCAAATGATGGCTAGATAATGGTGTTTAAATGAATGTGTGATGTTAGTTTGTATAGACCATGCCAAGACAAGGTAGTTTGGATGCATGTAGTGTTCACTTAGAGAGTAGAGTAATTAGGTAGTTAGTTAGGTTGAAGAGCTATGCTTGTTGAAGATGGATTATGATAGGTTAGCACACACATTGATCTTTTGATATGTCATTGAGGTCACAAGCCTAATGACATTGTTAGGCATTTAATTAATGAATCCCATGCTTGCTACACTTATGAACATGTGAATGGCTAGTGGTGGAAACCAACCCTAGTTCTCTCTCCCAACTTTAAACTCTTTACTTTTCTTGTCATTTCATTCATGCAATAGTTTTTAAATACAAATTCAAAAATCTATTTTTCAAATTAAAGTAGAATTAATCTTCCTTTAAGACAATTGCGACTAGTCCTCGTAGGATCGATACCCTCTATATAGAACCTTATCTACAAAGATTCGTGCTCTTGCGAGTGGTTAAATTATATTTTGATAAAAAAGGCAAAATTAAGCTTACAATATAATTTAGTTCCGACCACATCAATATATATATATATATTGTGGCTTGCTCAATTTGATATATATATATATATACATATGTATGCAAATGCATTGAGATGTGAAGCATCACTCATGATTTGAAGAACTGATTATTTATGGGTTAAAAGCATGTATACTTGTCATGTAGACATGTAGTGATTTCATATGCATCCATGCATGGCCGCCTGAGTTAGAGTGGGGTTGGGTGGATCATTCCTACTGAGCCACAGTGTTGCTCACCCCCTATTTATATAAAATGTTTTAGATAAGGCGCCGATGGAAGATGAAGCATGATTTGCTCAATGGACCTTGTTGGGTTCCCTTTTTTTTTGGATTTTTGATCTTTTGGGATGTAGATAAATGTCCATGCCGGCTTATGGCATGTTGACTATAGTTCTAGTGTTGCCTTTACATTTGTATCTTCTTTTGTTTATGAATTCCAAATGTAAATGCCACATTTGTAGGAAGGAGACTTTTGAGAAATATATGTATAATGATTTCCGTCATTTGAGACTTGATGAATGTATGCTTAAAGGACTATTTGACTTCTTTTATGTATGGTGTTATGGAAATGAATTTGGGAATCAAGGATGGTTTATTCACTTGAGTTTTGGGTGTATTGTGAACCTAGGAAATTTCTATGATTAAGAAGGAATTGAGATTTAAACGCATATGTTGGTGTGTGTGTATGATGTTATATCATTTGTAATTGGTGTTGGAATCTTTCATTTATGTTATAGATCATGTATGAGAGGTTCTAGGATGATAAAAGGTGGATTGGGCTCCTAATAAATCATATATAGGGTTGTTGGAGGAGCTGGGGAGAGCATTTCGATCGTACGAAATGCCCATTTCGCACAATCAAAGCCCCCATTTCGATCGTACGAAGGGGTGATGATTTATGATGATTTTTAGGGTCCAGGCAGGGGGAATTTCGATCAGTCGAAACTCCCATTTTGATCAATCAAAATATTGTAGGTCTGAGGTTCCGAGAGGGTGAAAACTTCACAAGAATTTTGATCAATCGAGATTTTTTTTGGATCAATCGAAGTCCCATTTTCGATCAATCGAAATTACTATTCACAGCATTTTTCAAAATTTCATTTCGACGTAATTTCTTTGTTATAGATCAGAATCGAGTGTGGTTTTTTTTGAAATTGAGTATTTTTGGATCCTCTATCCAATGGTATAGGCTTTAGTTTTAGATTCCAAACACAGTAAGTTTTGAGGCTTGAAAGTGAGTGATTCTCAAAGGTGTGGGCAAGAAAATTTCCTCTAGGGTGTGTGATTCGATATAAGGCCCATGGGGGTTGGTTAAGATGGAGTTGTATGCATTTATATGCAAGAATTGAGTTAAGCATCTGTGGTGAATGAGGGTCTATGGGGCTAAATAGACAATTTAACCTTCGGTTCTCCGAGAGTTAGAAATTGAGGCGTTATAGCATGATATCAAACCTTGATACTAATGCATGAGTGTAATTGAGATTGTTCATGGGGTTAAGTGAACGGGTTCACACTCGGGATTCGGGGTCTGTCCGGGGAAGTCTCGGCGGTCCGGATTCTGGGGCATGACATGGATACCCCATTTGTACCTTCCACTGACTCAATTTCATCTCCTCCAGGTAACTCCACCACCCTTCTAAATGTGCCTATCTAATCGAGTCAACACCCAAACCATTTGTTCATTCTGAACCCACTCCACAAAGTCCTCAGGTTCTGACCCAACAAAGAAAATCAAGGATATTTAAAAGGGTTGTTTATTCAAGAAAGAAGACCACCACTCAAAGGAAGGTAGATCAACTCACTTTTCCTGAACAGAACCAAGCGTCCACTCCAAATCCAGTCACTCTAACTCAAGGTAACAACGATTCTTATACTAGTAATGATCTTGATATTCCTATTGCTTAAAGGAAAGGTGTTAGCTCATGCACTCGGCACCCGATCTCAAACTTTGTGAGATATGAGAGACTGTCTCCCTCCTACCATGTTTTGACCTCAAATCTGTCCAGCATAGATGTTCCAAGCTGCATACAAGAGGCTCTAAAGCACCTTGAATGGAAGGACACAGTTGATGAAAAAATTCAGGCTCTTAAGAAGAATGGTACTTGGGAACTCATAGAACTTCCCAAAGACAAACAACATGTGGGATGCAAGTGGATATTCAATGTTAAGTACAAGGCAGATGGAAGTGTTGATCGATACAAGATGAGACTGGTAGCCAAGGGATTCACTCAAACTTACAGGATTGATTATGAGGAAACTTTCACCCCAGTCACTAAGTTAAATACAGTACGGGTACTTCTATCTTTGAAAACCAATTTGGATTGGCCTCTACACCAACTTGATGTCAAGAATGCATTCCTTAATGGAGACTTGGAAGATGAAGTCTACATGGAGATTCCTCCTAGTTTTGAGGACTCAAGCAATACCAATGTAAGGACTGGAATTTTGTTGACCGGTTCCGGGTGGATTTTGACCGGATTTAATTTTTTTAGAATAAATTAATTTCAAAAAAAATGTGTGGATATATATATATATATATATATATATATATATAGAAGTGGATGTTTATATATATGGGTATACATATGTATAAGTATCATAGATGGAGAAAGGTGTATGTGTACAAGTATATGTGTAGTGTCATGTATATATATAAGTAATATATATATATATATTATGTGTGGTGTATATTAAAGGGACAAGAGAAGACCACGTGTGTGGTTGGTAGAGGGAGCAAAAGAGAAAGAGAAAAGAAGAAGAGAAAGAGAAAAAGAAGGAAAAAGAAAAGAAAGAAAGAAAGGAGAGATCGAGAAGAGAGAGAAAGAGAAATCGAGGTGAGATCAGGAGAGAGAGACTGAAGGAAGGAGGCACCGCCGATCCCGGCGCTGGCGGTGGCTGTGGCTAGAGCGACTGTTCGCGGTGGCTGAAGAGGTTGAGGTGGGGTTGCCTGGTGACGCGGGGTGGCTCGGTTCGACTGGGCCATTCACGAAGGGGCGTTGCTCACGGTGGGGTTCCACCTGGGCAACGGCGACGGCGGTTGCGACGGCTAGAGGAGGCTGAGGTTGATCTAATTTTGGGTTTGGTTCACTGGTTGGATGGGGGGTTTTGGTTATGGCTAAACGGTGGGTCTCCTTGGTGCTTCGACGGCTGGGTTTACTCATGACTTGTGGCTGATCGTGGTGGTGTAGTCGCGACTCGAGTTGGTTGAAGTTGGTGGTTTCAAATAATTGTTTCGGTAGCTGGCTGTGGCTGGGTATGCTGGCCAAACATGGTGATGGTTGTGGGTCTTCGGATTGTTGGTTGGTGTTTTGGTAGTGAGTGAGAGAGGTAGATGATGGTGGCTTGAGATGATAGATGGTGGCATCCCCACGGCTGTTGAACAGCTTGTTTTAGTGGCTGTTTTGTGGAGGTTTGAGGGTGCACATGGTGCTGCTGAAAGGGCTATTTGGCACCAGGAGGGTGGCTCAGTTAGGGGTTTTTTGGTTGAACTCAAGGTGGAGACAGTTTTGGTTGGCATCAGAATGGTGGCTTTAATGGGGAGAACTTGGGGCTGCTATGAATTGATGGTTCAATGGTGGGTTTGACTTGAACATTTGTTTGAGCTTGGATTAAAAATAGTGGCAGCTTAGTTTGGCACAAAGAAAGTGAATACATACATATATATATATATGTGTGTGTGATGATGGATAGTGTGTTTGGGCTTGGACTTTTAAATTAAAGATGGGCTTAACATTTGGACTTAATGTTGGATTGATTAAATGGAATTGGATGAAAGATGGGTGTACTCATGACTAATGGTTTGGGCTTGGATCATGATGAGTTGGGCCTATTTTTGGTTACATGGACTGATGTGAGTACACACATAGGTTGGGCCGTCATGGTTTTGGGCTGCCCACTTGAATTGGGCCTAATTATTGGGCTGCCAATTTGCATATTTATGGGGCTAAATTTGATTACTTAAATTTGGGCCGAACATGAAAATTTGGAGGAAAAAGGTTCAATGCATTGTTTGTGTGGGCCTTGACACGGGATTGGATTGGACCAGGCTTGGCATGGACCGCTTTGCAAGCGCAGACTTGGTGAAAGCTGGACTTAAGGCAAGTTGATTCTTGCCTCTATCTCCTATGTATATTTTAAATTATGTTGATTAATTTTACGTATGTTCTTAATTTAATCATATGTGACATTTGTATATATATATGTGCATATATATATATATAAAGGTGGATAGTATATATATATATACACGTGGGATGTGAAGATATATATATGTGGGTAGATATATATATATATGTGTGTGTGTGTGTGTGTGTGTGTGTGTGTGTGTGTGTGTGGGCTTGGAGGGGAAGAGCATTGTTAGATGAGTGTTTAGGGATTGAGCCATGTAAAGTATGCTAAATTATATATGTATATTTAGCTAGATGTTGCCTTGCATGTATATATGATTTTTATGCATGAGTTGAGTATATGTGAATATATATGTGATTATATATTTGGTGCAGTGGTAGAAATACATGCTAAATTGATTATAGCATAGAAAGGGCATTAGAAAAGCATGAAATATGTGAAGTGTTATGTATATTTTTACTACCTATATGGGTGACATGATATATATATATATATGTATATATATATATTTGCGTGATTGCATATGGTTGTAAGAATGCATGGTTGGGATGAAAGCATGATAATTTATGCTATATACGTATATATGTGATTATATGCAGGATGTGACACATATATGTTATGTATGTGCAAATGTGACTATGAATGACTTCGGTAAAAAATGTGTTTATTGGTGAAAACGTGAAAATGTGATGTTTATAGATTTATGCATGAAAGGATATGACTTTCTTAAAAAATGCATAAGCATGATGATTTCCATGATATGAGTGTGAGGACATTGTGACAATCTTGAGGTGAAAGGAAAATGCATTGATTTGACAAAAATGCATTCATGGTGTGGATAAGTGCATGGGTGTGATTATATGCGATATATATATGATTTTGGGGCATGAGTGTGAAATTAAGATAAGGGGAAGGCCCCTAGGGTGAAAGACCCAAAACTTGGCCAAGAGGAGGTGCTCCCTTCGGGTTAGTAACCTGATAAAGCACAAGCAGAGTTTGGGTGCCAAAGAGACCCTTACTATTGGAGTGATGAGAAAGCCCCCTATGAATTAATTTGGTGTGAGTTATATATCTATGTATACACATTGAGGTGGAAAGCATCACACATGATTTGAAAAACGTGATTGTTTATGGGTAAAAAGCATGTGTACATGTCATGTAGACATATAGAGATTTCATGTGCATTTATGCATGATTCAGTGGATCTTGTTGAGTAGGTGATGTGGTATTTGATTTACATTGTTCATGTAAATGCTTCTATTCATACATATTTTCTATACATATTGATGCTGGATGTGTATTGCTCTTGAAATGTTGTAAATGATTTTCATAATTCAGGTGTATTAGATTTAAATGTTCATAAGTGCTAGAACTGCCATATGCATTGTTGGTTCATGTATGCTAGGAGGGGCATGACTTTAAATATTGTGATATATTTAAGTGCATGTATATTTTTGAGAATATGTGAGGATTGACCTGCTGCTGCGATGATAGTATGGTTCTACATACCTTGTTGGGCCTTTGAGCTCACCCCCTCCCAGGTTTTGCAGGTGTTGCTAGTTTTGGAGTCAGTTGGGGGATTGATAGCACCAGTTGCTGAGGTAGTGATTAGTCTCCTTAGAATCTTACTTATGCCCAGGGTTTTAGATAGACGCATTACGTTTGGATTAAATGTATGGAGCGGTTATGTTGACTCAGTTCATTCAGTTGTATTTTATTCATGTGATGTATGTATATAATACGGACATTCAAGGACTAAGACATGTATTTTTGATTATATTATGCATGTTGTAGAAATGCTGGGGGGACACGAGCCCAGAAGTGTCCATTTTTATTGTTAGATATAAATGCTGGGGGGACACGTGCCTAGAAGTGTCCATTTGAATTGAAAGCAAGTATAACATGCCAGGATCTGAATTATTAGAATGGGTCATGCCCAATTTTTGTGAAAATAATAGGAGATTGAGATGGTATGATCAGGTGGTGGTTATAGCGTGAGGTTGAGTAAATGGGTTTGCGACTCGGGGTTCGGGTCGATCCGGGGAAGTCTTGGCGATTCGAATTTTGGGGCGTAACAACCAAGCTTGTTTGCAGACTAAGGAAATCTCTTTATGGCCTTAAACAGTCACCAAGGGCTTGGTTTGAGAGATTTACTATAGCGATCAAGAAGCATGGATACACTCAAGGCCAATCAGATCACACCATGTTCATAAAAAAATCTCCTGAAGGAAAACTTACTATCCTCATTGTATATGTGGATGATATTATCTCGACAAGAGATCATAAAGAAGAGATAAGACTATTAAACAGTACTCTTGTAAAGGAAGTAGTTTATTCCAGTAAAGGCATTTTAGTCTCTCGGCGGAAGTATACACTAGATTTGCTCAAAGAAACATGTATGCTAGGTTGTAAGCCTTCAGATACACCTATGGACCTTCCAAGAAACTCGACCTGAAGGGAAGCTCTACTTAGGTTAACAAAGGGAGGTACCAAAGACTAGTAGGTAAACTGATTTACCTGTCCCACACAAGACCAGATATCAGTTTTCCTATTAGTGTCGTTAGTTAGTTTATGAACAACCCTACTAATGAGCACCTTGAAGGAGTTTACATAATTATCAGATATCTTAAAAGGACTCCAGGGAAAGGGCTTTTCTTCAAAAAGGGGATAAACCATAGCATGGAAATCTTCTTAGATGCAGACTAGGCTGGATCCCTAACAGATCGCAGATCTACCTCAGGCTACTATTCCTATGTGTGGAGAAAACCTCATTACATGGAAAAATAAGAAGCAGTCAGTAGTAGCTTGAAGTAGTGCCAAGGCCAAATTCAGGGCTATGGCTTACGGAATATGTGAAGGAATGTGGCTCAAAAAACTCCTATTTGAACTGACAACTCCTACTGAAAGTCCAATAAAAATGTTGTGTGACAATCAAGCTGCTATCAGTATTGCAAAGAATCCGGTTCACCATGACAGAACTAAACATGTTGAAATTAATCGTCACATCATCAAAGAGAAGATCGATCAGGGAATGATCAAGATGATCTATACTCCTTCAAGTCTCTAAACTACAGATATTGTAAGGACCAAAATTATTTGGACCGGTTCCGGGCGATTTTGGACCGGATTAAATTTTTTTCGGATTAATTAAAATTCGGAAAAGTGTGGAGATAGAGATTTCTATACAAGTGGAAGGTGTATGTATATGTATATATATATATCTAAATATATATATATACATAGTACCTATATTTATATTTAATTATAAATATATGGCGGGCTTAGATGCAATTATGAAGAAATGTGGGTCTATATGTAATTATAGATAAGTAAAGAGGGTCCTTTATATTTATTGATGAAGCGAAAATCCACCCGATCTTGTCAAACGCCACCCTGTGAAAAAGACAAGAGAAGAGTAATCGAAGGGGCACCGGTGCAGTACCGGCCGACCACACTCCGACGATCAAGTCAGAAATCGGAAGGGTGTTTCAAAGGATGTAGGGGAACTTAGTGGGTATTGCTTACGTACCTGGCATATGAATCGCTCCTGTATTTATATCAGTAAAAATGAGGCCGTGTCATAATAAGAGACTGTCTCTTGGAGATAGAGAAGTCCTGATTAAAATTGACCTCCTGTCCACGTCACCTTGAGCCCATCCTTTACGTTACACATTTCATAATTCTAGTCAATTACTCTATCAGATGCCCCCTATTCATGAGGGTCGACTGCTGGGCCTTATGAACATTTTTGGACTACTTATTGGGCTTCTCTATCACACAAACTAAACACCCCCCTTTCTTTTTTCTTTTCCTTTCCTTTCTTTTCTTTTTTTTCTTTTCCTTTTTTTTTTTTTTTTTGTTCGCGCGTGGCCCAGGACAGGTGGGCCCGGCCGGGCAGCGCCCGGCCAAGGCCGGTTGAGGCCGGCCGGGACATGCCAGGCCGCGCCTGGCTAGCCATGCCCGGCCTGGTGGGCCCGTCTTTGCCTGGCGAATTTCGCTATTCGCAACCATGCTTTGCACCGGCTCCCTTTGTGACCGTTTGGCTTGCGAACGTTACAAAAAGGTGTCTTTTGTGCTTGAGGACCGTTGGGAGAGAGACGTTGGAGAGTTTTACAATGGTTGGCTCCCATTGCCTATATAAACCCCCCTGCCTTCATTTTCTCCCTACTCCACCACATTCTATCACCAGCTCCTACAACTTGTTTCTCTAGTTCATGCCCGGCACCATTTTACCTTCTTTTTCTCGTTGTCTATACATTGTTGATCATAACTTCAACAAACCAGACCCAGAGCTCTTTGCACCCGGTTCTCCCCTTGCCCAAGTATTCGATTTCCTTCATTCTATAATGGCAAACTACAACGAATGCCAAGATATCAGCTCTACCATGGCAGACGCCGATCTTGAAGAGTTAGCTGCCTTATTCTCTTTTCCAGATGGGGTTGTAGCCAGAGCTCCTTTGCCAACAGAGAGGGCCTATTCTATCTGTCCCAGAAAAATGTGCTTCTACGAAGGCCACTTTCTTTTGGGCCTGCGTTTCGCAATTCCAGACTTTGCTAAAGAGCTGCTCCGGTACATCAATCTCTGTCCCTCTCAGCTCACGCCTAATTCTTGGCGTATTATTATGGCCACCCTGGTCCTTTGGAGGTCCAGCAAGCTTACTCCTCAACCAACTATGAACGAGTTCCTTTCTTGTTATACTATTTTAAAAAGCAAGGATTGGTGTCACATTCAAGGCCGGTCTCGAGGTGCAAGTAGTCTTCCCAAAGGGTTGGTGATTCTCGACAATGGTCAACGGATTAAGAACTGGAAGGAACGATTCTTTTTCGTTTCGGGTGACTGGGAGCTTTCTCCTCACTACATTCCCCGCACTTGGACTGATGGGGTCGTGAGTGGTGAGCTTTTTCTACCTTTATTTTTAAGTCATTCTTTCTTTCCTACGTATGCTTACAGGAATTGGTGTATTTTCATAAACCAGCTATCAGAGCAGAACCCAAGATAAGTCAAGAAGAGGAAGACAGGTTAGACCTCATTTATGATCATGGGATGAGGGATGCGGTGACCTTGACTTCCGACGCGGGATTGAGTACACTAGGTTACCCCCCTCGCATGCTTGGGGAGAGGCGAGGTATACCTTTGCATTTCCTACCCCTCATTCCCTTCTCTTTCTGGACTTTGAGAAATATAGACTTTATCCTACACATCATGCAGGATCTCGGAGGAGACCTGATCAAGGCATCCGTATGTTGGCGAAAGGGAAAGGTGTTGCGGGATCCTCATCCCCTGCTCAGAAAAGATGGCGCCAACCCGTTCTCAGGAATATCGGTGCAACTACAGGTGGGGGCTTATCCTCTCCCCCTTCTATCGAGAATTCTCCCATCGCAGCCACCATGAGTACTCTGGCTCCTGGTGCCAACCCCTTTGTGATACCTTATCCCCCTCTATTTGCGGGTAGTAGCTTGGCTGACCCAGGCACCTTTGGGGTGCCATCGACTCAACTCTTTGGTGGAGACAGCTTGCATGTATCGTTCTCCCTAGCCACCAGCCATACCGAGTTATTAACCCCATCGGCCGGCCATACTGGTTCGTTGCTGGGTGACACATCCTTCGCCATAAAAAGGGCTGGGGAGTTTGCTCTCCCTCGTGACCTGGAAAAGGTGGACGCCCTTGACGTCGTTTCCTCCACCGGATATTTACTAGCCAATATGGCTCAGGTATGCCCCTTGCCTCCCTATCGTGTTTGGGTGAGACTCTGATATTTTCCTTCTTAACCGTGTGCTTCCCCTGTGTATTTGATAGGGCCTGACAATTGCCCATGGTCTCTCCAATCATCTCCTATGTGCGGAGGAGGAGCTGGGGAAGCAAAGAGCAGCCTTTGCCATGGAACGCGCTTCCTTTGCCAGTGAATGCACTAGTTTTAACTCCCAGCTTGAGACCCTTCGCGCTTCTCATAGTGAGGAGATAAACGCCCTCAACTCCCAGCTCAGCCATGAACGGGAGGAGAAAGAGCTGGCCGTGGAAAATTTCAAGGAGTCACCTGATTTTGACAGGGCCCTCAATTAGTTATACATCGATGGTTTTGAGTATTTTCGTGAAGTGGCGCAGGGTCAATGGCCTGACATGAACTTCTCCGGCCTGCAACTTGAAGATCCCGACCCTTGAACTGGGGTCTTTTTTCTTTTGGTATCCATGTATTGTTCCTCGGTGTAGAGGCTCCATGTACCTTTTACTTAATGAAGGATTGAGTATTTTTATTGGTCATGGGACGTTGTGTAAAAGTTACTTCCACACTTATTAAATTCTTGATTTACCTGAAGAGATCTTTCGTAGAGGAGTGCCCCCGTAGGGTCCTGCCCACATAGGGTTTCATCTTTTCTCGGGATTTATTTATCCCACCTTTTCTTTCAAAGGCCCTCCGTAGAGGTGTGCGCCCGTAGGGTTCTGCCCCCGTAGGGTTTTGCCCCCGTAGGGTTTTGTCTTTTCTCGGGATTTATTCATCCCGCCTTTTTCTTCAAAGGCCCTCTGTAGAGGTGTGCCACCGTAGGGTTTTGTCTTTTCTCAGGATTTATTCATCCCGCCTTTTTCTTTCAAAGGCCCTTTGTAGAGGTGTGCCCCCATAGGGTTCTGCCCCCATAGGGTTTTGTCTTTTCTCGGGATTTATTCATCCCGCCTCTTTCTTTCAAAGGCCCTCTGTAGAGGTGTGCCCCCGTAGGGTTCTGCCCCCGTAGGGTTTTTTCTTTTCTCGGGATTTATTCATCCCGCCTTTTTCTTTCAAAGGCCCTCTGTAGAGGTGTGCCCCCGTAGGGTTTTGTCTTTTCTCGGGATTTATTCATCCCGCCTTTTTCTTTCAAAGGCCCTCTGTAGAGGTGTGCCCCCATAGGGTTTTGTCATAACAATATTTAAGGAATAACCCATTTTATTTCATAATAAAGACTTACAAGGGACCAACCTGAACTGGACAGGATCTCTATCCAGAGGTCTTGGGCATTAATGCCAACTTCTCAAATGATAGTTAAAGTCTGGCATATAGCCAATTTTTACAATAATACTTGCTTAAAATGAAATGCAAGCTAAAACCTAAAGACGATAGGGCAAAGAATTAACAAGTCAAGGGAAAACCTTATTGATATAACTTCCTTAAATGTTTGGCGTTCCAAGGATGGGCCAACTGCCTTTCTTCTAACGTTTCCAGCCAGTAGGTGCCTCGCCTTTGAGTCCTAATTACTCTGTACGGGCCCTCCCAGTTAGGGGCCAGCTTTCCCGTGCCGTGAGGCTTGGTGGCTTGAGTGACCTCTCATAAGACCAGATCGCCAGGCTGGAAACCCCTATGCTTGACCCTGGTGTTATAATACTGGGACATGGCCTGTTGATATGCTGCCGTTCGTACCTGTGCCTGCTCCCTATTCTCGTCGATGAAATCGATATTGGCCCTTAGTTCCCTCTCATTGTGAACTGGATCATAATACTTGACACGATGGCTCGCCACTGTCCCCATTTCGATAGGCAGAACCGCCTCACTTCTGAAAGCTAAAAAGTAGGGTGTCTCTCCTGTGGGGATTCTGGCAATGGTCCTGTAGGCCCACAAAATGCTTGGCAGCAGCTCTGGCCATGCTCCTTTGGAGTCATCCAGGCATTTCTTAATCATTTTAAATATAGTCCTGTTGGCTACCTCAGCCTGCCCATTGGCCTGCGGATGGCCTGGTGAGGAGTATCGGTGGTTTATGCCATGCTCTGTGCAAAAATCTTAGAACCGTTGGCTCTCAAACTGCTTTGCGTTATCCATAATCATGACCCTCGGGATACCAAACCTGCATATGATTGATTTCCACACGAAACTAATGACGTTCCTTTCCCCTATTGTAGCCAAGGGCTCGGCCTCCACCCATTTCGTGAAGTAGTCAACCACTATGATTGCGAATTTCATCTGCCCCTTTCCCATGGGTAGAGGGCCAACAAAATCCATTCCCCATTGGGCAAAAGGCCACGGGGCCATTATTGGTGTCAGCTCTTCCGGAGGCTGCCTCGGGATGTTGGTGAAGCGTTGGCACTTTTTGCACCTCTTGACAAAGTTCATTGCATCCCGCTGCATAGAAGGCCAGTAGTACCCCTGCCTAATGGCCTTGTGAGCCAAGGATCTGCCTCCTGCATGGTTTCCACACTCCCCTTCATGTATTTCCCTCATGACACTCTGCGCTTCCTCTGCTGACACGCATCGTAGGTAAGGTAAGGAAACTCCCCTTTTATAGAGGATTCCATCGATTAGGGTGTACCTAGATGCCCTGACCCTTGTTCTGTGTGCTTCTGCTTTATCTGACGGTAGCTCACCATTGTTTATGTATTTGGTTATCAGGTCTGCCCATTCCATGCCCTGCGTGACTTGGTTTACTTCGCCCGACGTTGCTACTGTTATACTTGGGTGATCCATGCGCTTTACAAGCACCCCTCCTTGGGTGGCTTCTTGTGCCGTAGCCAACCGAGCGAGAGCATCAGCATTGGAGTTTTCACTGCGGGGGATCCGTGTGATTGAAAATCTCTGAAAATGGGTAACCAGCTCTTGTACTTTTTGCAAGTAAGATTTCATCCTTGCCCCCTTTGCTTCGTATTCCAAGCTAACTTGTCGGGCAATTAACCTGGAGTCAGTATGAGCTTTTAGTTGTCTAACCTTGAGGATATCAGCTAGCTTTAACCCCGCAATTAAGGCTTCATACTCAGCTTCATTGTTTGTTGCCTTGAATCCGAATTGCAGGGCGTATTTGAAGGTTTCCCCTGCTGGAGATCTAATTAGTATCCCTGCTCCGCTGGCTTGTGTGTTGGATGACCCATCGACAAACAATTGCCACGTGCACCTAGGGTCCATTAGGTCCTCCCTTTCTTGGTGGACTGTATCTTCTGCTTCTTCCTGCTGAACCTGTTCGTCTTCCTGGGGGTATGTAAACTCTGGTATGAAATCTGCCAGCACTTGGCCTTTGACTGCTGTCCTAGGCTTGTATCGGATGTCAAATTCTGCTAACTCCATGGACCACTTCACCAGTCACCCTGAGGTTTTGGGTTTGAAGAGGACATGCCAGAGTGGTTGATCGGTTAACACCACAATGGTGTGCGCTTGGAAATATGGCCTGAGTTTTCTAGCCGTGGTGACCAAGGTAAATGCCAGCTTTTCTATGGAAGGATACCTTTCTTCTGCCCCCCTAAGAATCCTGCTGGTATAATAAACTGGCCTTTGCACTCCTTCCTCTTCTCGCATTAGCGCGGAACTGACTGCTGCAGGAGAGACAGCCAAGTATAAGTACAACTCCTCTCCTACACGCGCGCATGACAGCAGTGGGGGCGAACTGAGGTACTGTTTTAGCTCATTTAGGGCCTGCTCACATTCTGGAGTCCACTCAAATGCCCGCTTGAGGACTTGAAAGAATGGGAGGCACCTGTCTGTAGCACGGGAAATCAACCGGCTTAGCGCTGCCACTTTACCCGTCAGTTTTTGGACTTCTTTAGTAGTTTTGGGCGATCTTGTATCCAAGATGGCTTGCACTTTCTGTGGGTTGGCCTTTATTCCCCTCTTGCTGACCAGATAGCCCAAGAACTTCCCAGAAGATACTCCGAAAGCACACTTACTTGGATTAAGCTTCATCCTGTACTCTCGAAGGACATTAAAGGTTTCTTGTAAATCAACCAAATGGTTGGCAGCCTCCTGGCTTTTGACAAGCATATCATCGACATACACCTCCATGTTTCTGCCAATTTGCTCCTTGAACATTCTATTTACTAGCCTTTGATAGGTTACGCAGGCATTCTTTAGGCCGAACGACATTACCGTGTAGCAGTATAACCCCCTTTCTGTTATAAAGGAGGTCCTTTCCTGATCTGACGGCCACATCGAAATTTGATTATATCCTGAGTAGGCATCTATAAAACTAAGCCGTTCGTACCCTGCTGTCCCTTCCACGAGCATGTCAATCTAGGGGAGGGGGAAGCTGTCTTTCAGACAAGCCTTATTCAGGTCGGTAAAGTCGACACACATGTGCCACTTTCCATTAGATTTTTTAACCAGTACTACATTTGCCAACCAGTCTGGGTAACCGGTTTCTCGCACAAAGTTGGCTTTCAATAACTTCTCTACCTCCTCAAAAATGGCCGCGTTTCTATCTGGGGCAAAGACTCTCCATTTTTGTCTTACTGGCTTGGCGATGGGGTCGATATTCAGTCGATGCACGGCAACTTTTGGATCAATCCCTGGCATATCCTCGTGGGACCATGCGAACACATCCTCGTTTACTTTGAGGAATCGCACCATCTCCTCCCGGGAGGTGGGTGAGACTGAGGACCCCAAGCTCACCTTTTTTCCCGTGCCTTGTTCATTTAAGTTGACCTCGATTAATTCCTCCATTGGTTCTGCATGACGGACCTCTTCTTTTTCCTCCCTCTCTTATCCCTTAATGTTTAGGGTTTCTGTCATCTTCCTCTCCCTTAGGGAGGTGGCATAACATTCTCTGGCAGTGATCTGATCTCCCCTCAGTTCCCTAACACCATGCTCCGTGGGGAACCAGACAAGGAGGTGGTAGGTGGAGGTCACAGCTTTCATAGCATTCAACGTGGCCCTTCCCAGGATGACATTATACGTGGTCGGGCAGTCCACCACAAAGAAAGTCACCATCTTGGTGACTTGTCTGGGACTTGAACCAGCTGTAATTGGGAGGTCAATTGTGCCAAAGGGGAGGAGTTTCTCTCTGGAGAAGCCCATAAGTGGCGACTGAGTGGTCTTGAGTTTGTTTCTTCCAATCTTCATCTGATCAAATGCATCTACGAAGAGGATATCCACGGAGCTACCGTTGTCGATTAATACCTGCCTAATTGTGAAGTTGACGACGATCAATGTGACGACAAGGGCATCATCATGGGGTTGCTGGACTTTTTTGGCGTCATCCTCCGAAAAAGTTATGACCTGGTCGCTCAACCGGGGGCACTTGGCGGGCGAGTGGCTCACCTCCCCGACTTCAGAGAAACTCCTGGCTTTCCTAGCATGTGCTTTGCGAGCGGCGTTAGAATCCCCGCCCCCCGTTACTCCTCCTGAGATGACTCTAATTTCCCCTACTGGGGGGTTCTTGCGAGCCGTACCCTCATTTATATCCTGTGTCTGATCCTGCGTTCTCTGTCCTCCACCGGCCACAAACCTATGCAACTGGCCCCTTTGAATTAAACTCTCAATCTATCTTTTCAAGTCTATGCATTCATTGGTATCATGGCCATGATCACGATGGAACCTACAATACTTGTCTCGAGATCTCCTGGCGGGATTAGTTCTCAACTTCGGAGGCCACGACACAGCCGGGTCATCTTGGATGTGGAGGAGGATCTGGCCTATAGGAGAGTTTAACGGGGTGAAAGTGAGCCCCCTTTCACGTCGCACGGTCCTGTCACTTTGTTCCTGTGATACTCTATTGTACTTGGGGTTTTGTTCTTCTCTGCTCGGTTGTCCTCCCCTCTTCCTGTCCACTTTTTTGTCGTTATCACCTTTTTCCCTTCGGGCATCAAGGGCATCCTTGGCATTCATGTATTTCTGGGCTTTCACGAGTAATTTGGACATGCTTTCAGGGGGATGCTTAGAAACAGAGTATAGGAACTTAGAGGGTAATAGCCCTCCCATGAATGCTGTAACGGCCACCTTGTCATCCAAGGCATCTACTTGTAACATTTCTCTGTTAAATGGATTGATATAGTCCCGCAATGATTCTCCTTTAGCTTGCCTTACATTCAGGAGATAGGTAGCGGGTTTCTTGTGCCTCTGGGCAGCAATGAAATTGCCAACAAACAGCTGGCTTAGCTCGTTAAAGGAACGGACAATTGATGGTTTTAAACTATTGAACCAGGACCTGGCGGAGCCCTTCAATGTAGTGGGAAAGGCTCTGCACATGATCTCGTCGGGCACCGCCTGAAGATGCATTAAGGCCTTGTAAGTTTCCAGGTGATCTAGTGGGTCCTTAGTCCCGTCAAAGCTTTCCACTGTTGGCATCTTGAACCTGGGGGGCAGGGGACAATTCATTACCCCTACAGAGAAAGGAAGGTTGGTTTGCTGGACCAAGTCCTCTATCGTGGCAGGACCTTTTCCTCTTATGGCGTGGGCCATACTTTCTACCCTGGCTCTTAGGTCCTGTATCTCCATATCGTGGTAAGCAAGGGATGCTGAATCCCCATGAGGTTGGCTCCTCTCAGAAGGGACCGAATGGTCCTGATTCGCCCCGCCTCTTACGCGACTCTGAGCTGCATCCTCCACTGGTATTTCACTTTCTCTCCGAACGCCATCCTCCTCGGGATCAACAGTCCTTATGTAACTAGGTGACGGCGTCGGCGCCATAGGGGGAGGCATTGCAGAATCGCCACATTTTGCTGGAGCAGTTGGACCAGACTTTGATTTAAGTTCTGGACCTGGTGCTCCAACACTGCGACACGCCCCTGGTCGTTTGGGACTTCGGGGTGAGTCCCCAGGAAGTCCGTCTGTCCAGGGGGATGCATACCTCCATGTCCTGCGGGCGGAGGCACCTACTGGCTAGAAATGTTAGAAGGAAGGCAGCTGGCCCATCCTTGGAATGCCGAACATTTAAGGAAGTTCTATCAATAAGGTTTTCCCCTGACTTGTTAATTCTTTGCCCCATCGTCTTTAGGTTTTAGCTTGCATTTCATTTTAAGCAAGTATTATTGTAAAAATTGGCTGTATGCCAGACTTTAACTATCATTTGAGAAGTTGGCATTAATGCCCAAGACCTCTGGATAGAGATCCTGTCCAGTTCAGGTTGGTCCCTTGTAAGTCTTTATTATGAAATAAAATGGGTTATTCCTTAAATACTGTTGTTACAAAACCCTACGGGGGCACACCTCTACAGAGGGCCTTTGAAAGAAAAAGGCGGGATGAATAAATCCCGAGAAAAGACAAAACCCTACGGGGGCAGAACCCTACGGGGGCACACCTCTACAAAGGGCCTTTGAAAGAAAAAAGCGGGATGAATAAATCTCGAGAAAAGACAAAACCCTACGGGGGCACACCTCTACAGAGGGCCTTTGAAGAAAAAGGCGGGATGAATAAATCCCGAGAAAAGACAAAACCCTACGGGGGCAAAACCCTAAGGGGGCAGAACCCTACGGGCACACACCTCTACGGAGGGCCTTTGAAAGAAAAGGTGGGATAAATAAATCCTGAGAAAAGATGAAACCCTATGTGGGCAGGACCCTACAGGGGCACTCCTCTACGAAAGATCACTTCAGGTAAATCAAGAATTCAATAAGTGTGGAAGTAAATTTTACACAATGACCCATGACCAATAAAAATACTCAATCCTTCATTAAGTAAAAGGTACATGGAGCCTCTACACCGAGGAACAATACATGGATACCAAAAGAAAAAAGACCCCAGCTCAAGGGTCGGGATCTTCAAGTTGCAGGCCGGAGAAGTTCATGTCAGGCCATTGACCCTGCGCCACTTCACAAAAATACTCAAAACCATCAATGTATGACTGATTGAAGGCCCTGTCAAAATCAGGCGACTCCTTGAAATTTTCCACTGCCAGTTCTTTCTCCTCCCATTCATGGCTGAGCTGGGAGTTGAGGGCGTTTATCTCCTCACTATGAGAAGCGCGAAGGGTCTCAAGCTGGGAATTAAAACTAGTGCGTTCACTGGCAAAGGAAGCGCGTTCCATGGCAAAGGCTGCTCTTTGCTTCCCCAGCTCCTCCTCTACACATAGGAGACGATTGGAGAGACCATGGGCAATTGTCAAGCCCTATCAAATACACAGGGGAAGCACACAGTTAAGAAGGAAAATATCAGAGTCTCACCCAAACACGATAGGGAGGCAAGGGGCATACCTGGGCCATATTGGCCAGTAAATATCCGGTGGAGGAAACGACGTCAAGGGCGTCCACCTTTTCCAGGTCACGAGGGAGAGCAAACTCCCCAGCCCTTTTTATGGCGAAGGATGTGTCACCCAGCAACGAACCAGTATGGCCGGCCGACGGGGTTAATAACCTGGTATGGCTGGTGGCTGGGGAGAACGATACATGCAAGCTGTCTCCACCAAAGAGTTGAGTCGATGGCACCCCAAAGGTGCCTGGGTTGGCCAAGCTACTACCCGCAAATAGAGGGGGATAAGGTATCACAAAGGGGTTGGCACCAGGAGCCGGAGTACTCATGGTGGCTGTGAGGGGAGAATTCCCGATAGAAGGGGGAGAGGATAAGCCCCCACCTATAGCTGCACCGATATTCCTGAGAACGGGTTGGCGCCATCTTTTCTGAGCAGGGGATGAGGATCCCGCAACACCTTTCCCTTTCGCCAACATACGGATGCCTTGATCGGGCCTCCTCCGAGATCCTGCATGATGTGTAGGATAAAGTCTATATTTCTCAAAGTCCAGAAAGAGAAGGGAATGAGGGGTAGGAAATGCAAAGGTATACCTCGCCTCTCCCCAAGCATGCGAGGGGGGTAACCTAGTGTACTCAATCCCGCGTCGGAAGTCAAGGTGTCACGCCCCGATTCCCGAGGCCCAAAAACCGAGGTGTGAACCCCGTGAGATCACCCTCACGACATAACCTCCACCTGATCATGCAACCTCAACTTCCTATCATTTTTACAAAAATTGGGCATGACCCATTCTAAATAATCAGCTCCTGTCATGATATACCTGCTTTACAATTCATATGGACACTTCTGGGCACGTGTCCCCCCAGCATTTATATCTAACAATAAAAATGGACACTTCTGGGCCCGTGTCCCCCCAATATTTCTACAACATGCATAAAACAATCATAAATATACATGCCTCAGTCCTTGAATGTCCGTATTAAATACATACATCACATGAATATAATACAATTGAAGGAACTGAATCTACATACTCGCTTTATACATTTAATCCAAATGAAAAGCGTCTATCTATCCACTATCCTGGACATGCATTAGATTCAAATGAATCTACTTACTACCTCTGCAACCGGTGCTGTCAGTCCCCTAACTAACTCCAAAACCAGCAATACCTGCAAAACCTGGGAGGGGGTGAGCTCAAAGGCCCAACAAGGTATGTAGAACCATACTATCACCGCTGCAGCAGGTCAATCCTCACATATTCTCAAAAATATACATGCACTTAAATATATCACCATATTTAAGACCATGCCCTACCTAGCATGCATGAACCAATGATGTATATGGCTACTCTAGCACATATGAACATACAAAATCCACTATACATGATTTTAGAAATCATTTTCAACATGCTTGAAAGCAGTAAACATCAGGCGTCAATATGTATATGGAACATATATGTCAACACATTTACATAACCGATGTAAATCCATCACCACGTCTCCTACTCAACAAGTAGCACAACTCAAATGCAATATAAATGCATTTAAACAGAAAAACATGCTTAACAGGTAAACACATAAGCATAAAGGTATTTTCACCTTCCACGGTCATAATCCGATACATAAGACAAGCATCTAAGCTTGCACATACTCTCACTCTCGGTCCTCATCCGATACCCCACATGATTGGGCCGCTCCGAGGATCATGTGACCTAGGACAACTCCGATAACCAACCTATGACCTGGACCACTCCGAAAGGTCATCCTACCCTGGCAATGTATAAGATTGCCATTATGTGAGGGGACAGCTCCGAGGCTCACATTCATTGGACATACTCCGATTTCCAGGCTTTAAGCCTTAGCATGGCGGGTCCACTCCGAGGGCCATACTTGTTGGACATATTCCGATGGCAATATATTGGTTTGCCAAATTGTGAGGGGGCAGCTCCGAAACTCACAAATGTTGGACACACTCCGATTCTAGGCATAAAGCCTTTGTATGGCGGGTCCACTCCGAGGGCCATACGTAGCGGATAGCTATACCACTTCTCGTGCCACGGTTGGACCACTCCGAAGTCCCGTGCACCTCTTTTTGCGTTAATTTTTCCGCAACCTCCCATATGTGCAATATGGATGTATACGTAACCAAGCATTCTATTTTATGCCATCCCAATGCACCAGCTAATATATAAGTACATAGCATGCATTTCCCTCTACCTCAACCCACATATAACCACATATGTGTCACTTCCCTCCCATATATGCAATATAGATGCATATATACATAGCATGATATTTTCATGCATCAACCCATGCCTATGAATACTAAAAAGAAGCATTTGGCATACTTTTCATCACATTCCAACACATATAGCACATATATGTTCAAAAACTTGCATAACACCTCATATATGCAAACAATTCCAACTTAGCATATTTTTATCATGCTATAACCACTGCATACTTTTTCTATAAACAGATAGCATGCATTTCATTCACGTAAACCTACATGTAATCACGTACATGTCAAATCACGCATATCAATCACATATGCACATACACTAGCATAAATACAGTCATACTCTCATTCAATGCATGTATTCATTACAAGTAGCTAACACGCATTCCAGTCATAGTATATATATATATACACATATATATTACATCACCCACGTATGTATCAAGAACATATAAAACACTTAGCACATTTCATGCTTTTCAAATACTCGCCAAAAGTAAATTCATACTTAGCATGCATTTCTACCGCTGCAACCATATATATATATATAATCACATACATATATATACTTCCTGAACACCATGCATAAGAACCACATATGCATACAAGACAACACAGAGCTAAACAGGTATTAGTTAGCATGCTTTCCATAGACTTTAATCTATACGTACATGCATATCACAATGCAATTAGGCGATTAATCTAACATGTTATCGCTTCCCAAACCCGCACATACATATATATACACACACGCATATATATATATATATCCTCTCACATCCCATGTACGTACCACATTCCCTATACACATATATATATAAGCACCTACATATATATGTATATACACATACCACATATGATTAAATTGAGACATATGCAAATTACTCAATATACATAAAATATCTGTATGAGATAGAGGCAAGGATCAACTTGCCTTAGGTCCAGCTTTCGCTAAGTCCGCGCTTGCAAAGCGTCCTGTTTCCAAGTCTGGTCCCGTCCCGTGTCAAAGCCCACACGACAATCCTCTGAACCATTTCCTTGCCCTTTCTGATTTCCGGTCCAACCCAAACCACGAGCCATAACATCCTGTTATGCAAGACCCTCAAGCCAACACCAAGGCCGGCATCCTCAAACCATCCAATCGAAGCTCCAAGCTTCGGCACTATTGTCGACTCCAAAGCCGAACTCATTGACCACCGTTGTCAACCTCCAGTTATACCCCTTTTTCCGGTCACCGTGAACAGACCCAGTATGAACCGAGACCACCAACAATTTAAACTCCAAAATCAAGCCTCCAAGGCCGAGCCTCCACTAGCCACTGCTGCAATCTCACGGCTGCAACACCCAAACTAGCCAAAGCCAAACAGCCTCTACGGTACCACTGTGTGCACCCTCAAACAGTCCACAAATCAGCCCCAAAATGGCCGCCAAAAGGATTTAAAACTTGAACCCGTGAACACCCAAACCTCACCGTGAACCCACAAACGTGAGTCGCTAGTTCCGGCCACCTTGCCATGACCATTCAACAACCCGCCGAGAACCGCCGTCGGCACCATCTCCATCATCAAACAACCACCCAAAATCCAACTGGTACAACCCCAAAAGAATCGGACCCAAATACAGCCCCAATCAAGCCGTATCAACCTCACAAGCAAGGAACCCATCTCCGGCCACCACCATGGTCGGAATCACTCCACCCAAGTCTACAAAACCGAGCACCACCAACCTGAACCGAAGCCCCGTCAACACCCCAGTCAAACCACCCGAAAGCCCAGCCAGGAGAGTCACGCGCAACCCAACCGGCAAGGGCCCAGCCCGTGACTGTCGGCCACCATGGCCGTCTGACAGCCAGCCGAGAGCCATAGTCGGCGCCACCGTCGGTCGAATCCTCCACCGGACCAGCCGAAGCTCCACCGCGAATGACGCCCCTTCGCGAACGGCTCGGCTGCGAACACCCCCCACTCGCGGCCAGCAACCTGCAACCAGCCGCGCCGTCGCCGTCGCCGTCAGCCGCTGCCGCCCAGGCGAAGCTGGTCGGCCATCGCCGTCGGCGCCTCTCTCTCTATCCCCGATCTCTCCTTCTCGGGTTCTCTTTCTCTCTCCCCGATTCTCTCTCCCTTTCCCTTTTCTTTTCCTTTTCTTTTTCTTTTCTTTCTTTCTTCAGCCGACCCACTTGGGTCTTTTATCTTCTCATCACTCTTTTGGTCCACATATTACTCATATATAAATATATATATATATGATATATGCTACACAATACATATAATTATGCATGTGCACCCACACTTCTTCACATTTGCATATAAGCCCACACATATACACACTTTTATGTGTATATATAATAATGCATGTACTCAATAAATATATTTATAATTTAATATAAATATATTCCATATAAATATACATATCTCCATATATATATTTATATATGCATCCTCCGTCCAATCTATATATATATATATATATATATATATATCCACATGTTTCCGAATTTAATTTATTCGAAAAAATAAATCCGGTCAAAATTCATCCGGAACCGGTCAAAAAAATTTCCGGTCCTTACACAAGGTCACCGCATCCCTCATCCCAAGATCATAAATGAGGTCTAACCTGTCTTCCTTTTCTTGACTTATCTCGGGCTCTGCTCTGATAACTGGTTTATGAAAATACACCAATTCCTGTAAGCAAACGTAGGAAAGAAAGAATGACTTAAAAAGAAAGGTAGAAAAAGCCCACCACTCACGACCCCGTCAGTCCAAGTGCGGGGAATGTAGTGAGGAGAAAGCTCCCAGTCACCCGAAATGAAAAAGAATCATTCCTTCTAGTTCTTAATCCGTTGACCATTGTCGAGAATCACCAACCCTTTGGGAAGACTACCTGCACCGCGAGACCGGCCTTGAATGTGACGCCAGTCCTTGCTTTTTAAAATAGTATAACAGGAAAGGAACTCGTTCATAGTTGGTTGAGGAGTAAGCTTGCTGGACCTCCAAAGGACCAGGGTGGCCATAATAATACGCCAAGAATTAGGCGTGAGCTGAGAAGGATAGAGATTGATGTACCGGAGCAGCTCTTTCGCAAAGTTTGGAATTGGGAAACGCAGGCCCAAAAGAAAGTGGCCTTCGTAGAAGCACGTTTCTCCAGGATAGATAGAAAAGGCCCTCTCTGCTGGCAAAGGAGCTCTGGCTACAACCCCATCCGAAAAAGAGAATAAGGCAGCTAACTCTTCAACATCAACGTCCGTCATGGTAGAGCTGATATCTTGGCATTCGTTGTAGTCTGCCATTATAGAATGAAGGAAATCGAATACTTGGTCAAGGGGAGAACCGGGTGCAAAGAGCTCTGGGTCTGGTTTGTTGAAGTTATGATCAACAATGTATAGACAACGAGAAAGAGAAGGTAAAATGGTGCCGGGCATGAACTAGAGAAACAAGTTGTAGGAGCTGGTGATAGAATGTGGTGGAGTAGGGAGAAAATGAAGTCAGGGGGGTTTATATAGGCAATGGGAGCCAACCGTTGTAAAACTCTCCAACGTCTCTCTCCCAATGGTTCTCAGGCACAAAAGACACCTTTTTGTAACGTTCGCAAGCCAAACGGTCACAAAGGGAGCCGGTGCAGAGTATGGTTGCGAATGGCAAAATTCATCAGGCAAAGACGGGCCCACCAGGCCGGGCATGACTAGCCAAGCGCGGCCTGGCATGTCCCGGCCGGCCTCGGCCCACCTTGGCTGGGCGCTGCCCTCCCCTGTGGGAAAGATAAGAGAAGAGTAATCGAAGGGGCACCGGTGTAGTACCGGCAGACCACACTCTGATGATCAAGTCATAAATTGGAAGGGTGTTTCAAAGGATGTAGGGGAACTTAGTGGGTATTGCTTGCGTACCTAGCATATATGTATAGCAGTAAAAATGAGGTCGTGTCATAATAAGAGACTGTCTCTTGGAGATAGAGAAGTCCTGATTAAAATAGACCTCCTGTCCACATCACCTCGAGCCCATCCTTTACGTTACACGTTTCATAATTTTAGTCAATTACTCTATCATTTATATAGGTAAGTGTGAGAAAATACATGTGAATACATGTATTGTGTATTATATATATATATTATTTATAAATATGTAATGTGTGGACCTCATTTGATAGAGAAATGAGGAGAAGAGAAGAAGTGGTCAGCCAAAAGAAAGGAGAAGAAAGAAAAAGAAAAGAAAAAGGAAAAAGAAAGAAAAAGAAAAAGCAGGAAAAAGAGAAGAAAGAGAATCGGGGAGAGAGAGAAAACCTAGAAGAGAGAGGGAGAGATTAGGAGATTGAGAGAGAAACCGGGGGAAAGAGGAGCCGTCGATCCCAGCGCCGGCGGTGGCTGTGGCTGCCGGCGGTTTATGGTGGCCGAAGAGTTTGAGGTGGTGTGCCGGTGATGCAGGGTGGCTCGGTTCATCTGGGCCATTCGCGAAGGGGTTTTGCTCGTGGTAGGACTTCGCCTGGGAGACGGCGCTCCGACAGCGAGGGTGGTTGGCAGTGGTTGGTTCCCGCGACTCTAGCGACAGCGGTGGGGATCATTTTCAGTGATGGGTTCCAGTGGGTGGAGCTTGGAGGCTGAGTTCGATCGTGGTGTTGATGGGATCTAAATTTTGATTCCTTGTTCTCGGCTGTTTACGACTCATGGTGGAGTTCCTCAGCTGAGGTGGTGGTGCCGACTTCGTGGTTGGTGTCTCACGGCTGCCATGATTGTGGTGGTGGTTCGAGTGGTGTTCGCTCAAACACCCTTTGTTCGTGGGTCAAATTTGAATGGGAGCTTCAGATTCTATGGGTAAAGCTTGCGGGTTGTTGACAACGACTGGGATTTCTTGGCTGAGGGTTGTGGATCTTCACCGAAGTGGTGATGAGGGTGGCTGACCGACAGTTGCGATTGGGGTTCGGTTGGGTTTCTTCCATGGTGCTTGGGGGTTTTCGGTTGGCTATTTTGGTGGTGAACTGTCGTGACAGCCATGGGAGGTTTAGTTGAGTTCGGGCCATACGGTTGGGCTGGATTTTGGGATCTTCGGTTGATGCCGGTTTGACGGTGTTTGAGGTTGGGCTTGACAGCCATGGTGGCTGGTTTGTGGATGCTTGCTGAGGATTCGGTTATAGCGGGCCTATGGTGTCCCGTGGTTGTAACGAGGTGGTGTAACATAGTGGTTCATGTGGCGTGGACTGCTTGGGTTCTTGTTGGTGATTTGCTTGTGGATTCATGTGAGAATGGGCTTGAAATGAGCTACCGCTAAACTGTAATTGGAGTGGCCATTAAATTGGACTTGGACATTGAATTGGATTGGTTTAAATTGGGCTTTAGATTTGAAATGGAGCCGAATTGGATTGGAACCAAGATGTGGGTTGGACCAAGCATTAGAACTAGCAAAAAGAAAATGGGTGTTCGTGTTGGCCTTGACACAGGACTGGACAGGACTTGGAGATGGACCGCTTTGCAGGCACGGGCACAGTAAAAGTGGGACCTAAGGCAAGTTGATTCTTGCCTCTATCTCTTATGTATATTTTATTTTACGTTGGAAAATTTGCATATGTTATTAATTTGATCAAATGTGGTATGTGTATATACATATATATATATATATATAGGTGCTTATATATATGTGTGTATAGATGGATGTCGTATATACGTGGGACGTGAGGATGTATATATATGTGTGTGTGGGTTTGGAGAGCGATGACATGTTAAATTTAATTGCTTGTTTGCATCGTGATATGCATGTATTGTATTGATTGAAATTATGTAAAAAGCATGCTAAATAATACCTATTTAGCTATGTGTTGTCTTGTATTCATATGTGGCTTTTATGCATGATGTTTAGTATATATATGTGATTATATATATGGTTGCAGTGATAGAAATGCATGATAAGTATGAATGTAACTTTTGGCGGGCATTTGCAAAGCATGAATATGATATGCTAAGTGTTCTATATGTTCTTATTACATATGTGGGTGACGTAATATATATGTGATTATATATTGTGATTGGAATGTATGTTAGCTACTTGTAGTGAATACATGCATTTAATGAGAGCATGACTATATTTATGCTAGTGTATGTGCATATATGATTTATATGCATGATTTGACATGTTATCTGTTTATAAAAAATGTATGCATTGGTTATAACATGATAAATAAGTGCTAGGGTTGAAATTGCTGGCATATATGAGGTGTTATGCGGGTTTTGAACATGTATGTGCTATACGTGTTGGAATGTGATGAGAAACATGTTAAATACTTCTTTCTAGTATTCATAAGCATGGGTTGATGCATGAAAATATTATGCTGTGTATATATGCGTCCATATTGCATATATGGGAGGGAAATGACACATACGTAGTTATATGTGGGTTTATGTAGAGAGAGAAATGCATGCTATGTACTTATTTACTAGTTAGTGCATTGGGATAGCATAAAATAAAATGCTAGAGTACGTATGCATCCACATTGCATATATGGGAGGTTGTGGGAAAACTAACTCAAAAAGGGGTACACGAGACTTCGGAGTGGTCCAACCGTGTCACGAGAAGTGGTATAATTATCCACTACGTATGGCCCTCGGAGTGGACCCGCCATACGAAGGCTTTATGCCTAGAATCGGAATGTGTCCAACATTAGTGAGTTTCGGAGTTACCCCCTCACAATTTGGCAAACCAATATATTGCCATCGGAGTGTGTCCAACAAGTATGGCCCTCGGAGTGGACCCGCCATACTCAGGTGAAATGCTTGGAATTCAGAGTATGTCCAATGAATGTGAGCCATGGAACTGTCCCCTCACATAATGGTAAGTCCTATACATTGCTAGGGTAGAATGACCTTTCGGAGTGGTCCAGGTCATAGGATGGTTATCGGAGTTGTCCTAGGTCACATGATCCTCGGAGCGGGCCAATCATGTGGGGTATCGGATGAGGACCAAGAGTGAGAGCATATGCAAGCCTAGATGCTTGTATTATGTATTAGATTATGACCATAGAAGGTGAAAATACCTTTATGCTTATGTGTTCATCTGGTAAGCATGTTTTTCTGTTTAAATGCATCTGTATTGCATTTGAGATGTGCTACTTGACGAGTAGGAGATGTGGTAGTTGATTTACATCGGTTATGTAAATATGTTGACATATATGTTCTATATACATATTGGTGCTGAATGTTTACTACTTTCAAGCATGTTAGAAATGATTTCTAAAATCATATGTAGTGGATTTTATATGTTCATATGTGTTAGAGTAGCCATGTACATCATTGGTTCATGTATGCTAGGTAGAGCATGGTCTTAAATATTGTGATATATTTAAGTGCATGTATATTTTTGAGAATATGTGAGGATCGACCTGCTGCAGCGGTGATAGTATGGTTCGGCATACCTTGTTGGGCCTTTGAGCTCACCCCCTCCCAGGTTTTGCAGGTATTGCTGATTTTGAAGTCAGTTAGGGGGATCGGTAGTCCCAGTTGTAGAGGTAGTAATTAGATTCCTTAGAATCTAATGTATGTACAGGACAGTGGATAGATAGATGCTTTACATTTGGATTAAATGTATAAAGCGATTGTGTAGATTCAGTTCCTTCAGTTGTATTTTATTCATGTGATGTATGTATATAATACGGACATTCAAGGACTGAGACATGTATATTTTTGATTATATTATGCATGTTGTAGAAATGCTGGGGGGACACGTGCCCAGAAGTGTCTATTTTTATTGTTAGATATAAATGCTGGGGGGACACGTGCCCAGAAGTGTCCATATGAATTGTAAAGCAGGTATAACATGCCAAGAGCTGATTATTTAGAATGGGTCATGCCCGATTTTCGTGAAAATAATAGAAAATTGAGGTTGCATGATCAGGTGATAGTTATGTCATGAGGGTGATCTCACGGAGTTCACACCTCAGTTTTTGGGCCTCGGGAATCGGGGCGTGACAGATATCCTCACCAAGGCTCTCAACCGAGATCACTTTGAGGTTCTTCTTTCCAAGCTAGGAATGATTGACATCTACTTCTCAACTTGAGGGGGAGTGTGGAATTTTGGGTATGCAATCAGAGGAAATCTTGGATTGCATTTCCTTATTTATTAGTTTCTAAAATAAAGAGAGGATGATAATTAGTATCTCGATCTCCATGATTTATGGATTAGTCATCTCCTTGATTTATGGCTTAGTTACTTCCTAGAATCAAGGAGTTTTTGTTTTTACTTCCTAGAATCAAGGAGTTAAGTTACCTAATTGTGTGGGTATACTCTCCTATTTATTATGCTATTCTTGTCTATCCTAGAACAATGATGTGAGAAGAATTTTCTCTCATATTTTTTCTATAAATAATTATCTTATGTTTTTCTATAGTAAGAAACTGAGGCACTTCAAGACAGATTGTCTTTTGAGAGCACCTACAAGTCATCCTATAAGTTAGCTTGGCATAATGACTTGTTATGGTTGTGGATAGCAAGGACACATGATTAAACATTATCCATAGTAGGGTGGAAATGTTATGGGTGGTTAGGGTTCGTAGTAGAGATTGGCACACACCATGAGTGCACAGTCGAGCTATAGGGCGTTGCCTCCACCACAGCCAGATATGTCTATATAGAGTGTGAGACTAGTGAGGGGATATACCCCTAGTGCATTCACACAATAATTAGGTTTTTAGGCTAGTAGAGCATATGATTAGAGAGCACAAGGCAGACTACATGCTACGACACCCGCAGACACCTCAACAAGACCTTCAGTGGGCAGAGGTATATTTTAGGTGTTTAGTGCTTGGGCACATGTATTGATTAATTCAGGTGCGTCATACTCATTTATTATAACATCATTTGTATGAGCATTGATGCTAGAGGTTAGTCCATTGGGTAGAGCTGTTTGTGTTGATACGCTAGTGGGCAATACAGTGATCCTTGATGGAGTGTGCTGGGGATACGCTATTGAGATAGTTGGGCAAACACTTGAGTTTGATTTCATTCTCCTAGACATGAGTAGTTTTGATATCATCTATGGTATGGATTGGTTATTAGAATTTCATGCGACGATAGATTATTTTAGAGGGAGAGTGATGATTTGTACGCCCAAGGGTGACTATTTTTGTTTTGTAGGTGATCGGAGTGATTACTACACTTCTCTATGCTATGGTATTAGTAGTTGTGAGTGACACAGTTTTATCTTGGCTAGTCTTTTGGCCAAGGGAGAGGAGATGTCGAGAGAGATATATCCAACGGTAGTGTGTGATCTCTTAAATGTATTTTTGAAGGATTTGGCAGATTTACCTCCCAAGAGAGAGGTAGAGTTTGGGATTGATTTTATGCCCGGTACAACGTCCATTTCTATGCCACTATATCGAATGGCACTGGTGAAATTGAAGTGTCAATTGGATGATTTGAAAGCTAAGGGCTTTATCAAACCGAGTGCATCACTATGGGGAGCACCGGTATTGTTTGCTAAAAATAAAGATGGTTCCTTGAGATTGTGCATTGATTATTGAAAGTTGAATCATGTGACAATCAAGAATGAGTATCCATTGTCAAAGATAGATAACCTGTTTGATCAATTGAAGGGCGCTCACTACTTTTCAAAAATTGACTTAAGGTCGAGTTATTATCAATTGAGGGTGAAGGATGATGATACCCATAAAATAGCTTTCCATACATGGTATGGACACTATGAGTTTCTTGTAATACCATTTAATTTGACTAATGTACTGGCGACATTTATGGATCTGATGAACCGCGCATAGTGAACTCATTTTTTTGTGATAGTATTTGTGGATGATATACTTGTGAACTCATCTTTAGAAAAGGAGCATGAGTTACATTTGAGGACAGTTTTGCAAATCCTTATAGAGCACTGATTGTATGCTAAGTATGAAAAGTGAGAGTTTTGACACCAAGAGGTGAAGTTTCTTGGGCATGTTGTTTCTGGAGGTGGAGTCTCAGTTGATCCATCTAAGATTGAGGTTGTCATGAGTTAGGAGAGTCCGAAGTGTGTCTTCGAGATTCAGAGTTTTCTTAGTTTAGCGGGCTACTATAGAAGGTTTGTAAAATACATCTCTACTATTGCAGCTCCTATGACACGACTCACTCGTAAAGGTGTGAAGTTTGTGTGGAACGAGGCATGTGAGTTAGCTTTCTGTGAATTAAAGAACTGGTTAACCACAACTCCTATTTTGGTGATACTTGAGCGTAGCTTGGGGTATGTGATCTATTATAATGCTTCAGGGAGTGGGATAGGAGTAGTTGCTTATGAGTCAAGGCAATTAAAGACTAACAAGCACAATTATCCTATGCATGATTTCAAAATTATTAATATCACAACCAAATTAATCTAAACATGCTTCCAAAGAGTCTTCAAACTCAACCAACATGTCTTCAATTTTTTTTTTTCAAAATTAAAATAAAATAACAATCCTAAATAAAAATACATGAATTAAAATACAAAAACTCACAAGAGGTCCTAAAATTTCAACTTCTTTCCACTTGTGTAGTAGCTTTTGTACCTACATTCAAACGCACAAAACACCTAAAACAAATTAAAAATAGAATATATACAAGTTCTAAATTATAATTAAACTAGACTAAATCTTTAAACTTAATAACACAACCGTGATGGTAGTCCCCGGCAACGGCGCCATTTTGTTCGTTGTGCAAAACGCAATAAAATATTATGTAATAGTGTCGTTGTTGTTTTACACTTCAACAAAAAAGAATTTATAAAACCCTACAAATACTCTACTAAAATTAGTAAAGTGGTGAGTAAGGGTCGAACCCACAGAGACTACGTTGGTTTCGTTGTTAAGCTGTCAAAACCTTATCTAATTTAATTCAAAAATAATTTGTTTTGTTTGTTTTAAATTAAGGTGCTGAAATTAAATAAGATAAAATAAAAACATAAATAAATGATAGATAAATTTCAAGAGAGAGAAGTCTAGGGTCTTGACTCCACCACGAGCATTATACCATTGTCGATTGAAATTACTTTGGGGGAAATTCTACAATATACATAAATAAGATTCATGTAACGATGAACATACAATTAAGGTCTAAGCAATAACCCATCTTCGGTTGGCACAATTGTCTACCTAAATTAGGGTGTAACACGACTCATCTTTCCTAGGCATGGCCTATCAAAGTCCTTGTCTCATACACACATGTTCACAATGAACTCGTCAAGAAGATATATACAAACACTCACTAAACTATAACCCATCTTCAGTTGACACGAATCGTCTACCTAAACTAGGGTGTAGCACGACTCGTTGATTCGTGTGTGAGTGTGACTCAAAAAGTATACCAATTAAAATTTTCCACACTTCGCAATAGAACGAATTCTTTGCAGAATAGGGCTATCGAAAGGAATGGGTATCGTACCTCAGGGATTATGTTCTGACGAGTTGGAACACAGAACTAATTCTAATTAAATTTATAAGAAAAGAATGCTGATTTTTAACTAATTAAAAAGATAAAATAAAATAAATCAAAGGTAAACAGATAATGAAGATAATAAGAGAGAAACCTAGGGTGTTTGACTTCACCACTAACTACACAATCAATGGTCAATTGAATCAACTATAGGGGAATTACATCATGCATAAGTGGTGTCGGTGGCTACAAGCTCACCTTCATCCGTCAAGAAGATAACATATGATTAAGGCTAAGCCATGGACTATCTTCGATTGGCATGGGCCATCTGCCTAACTACTCTAATCTAGGGTGCAGTATGGTTCATCTTCTCTAAGCATAATCCATCAAAGCTCATAACAATATATTCAGTGATTACCATTGTGTAATAATCTCTCTCATGATCACAGAAAACAAAAGAGATTGAGTTCAATAACAACAACTAAATATCTAAGACAAGATAAGAAATCATTGAGATTGAATTTACAAGACTTTTATTGCTCAATTCATTAATAAGAATCCTCACAATTACACAATCTATGCATGTATATAAAGGTCCCCAATAATTAAAACAATCAAACCATTGATGCTTTGTTAGGGCTACATCAAAACCCTAGTGGATGAACTAGCCGCTCATGGTAGAAGAAGAAGCTTCAACTGTTGAGGAAGAAGACATCATCTTTCTGAATTACGCGTATGACTTCGTTCTCCAATGGCTCTGCAATATGTTCTGTTCTCTTCAGCCCTCTCAGACTCTCCAATCTCTGTGTGTAAGCTCCCCCAATTCAGCCTCCAAGTCTTCCTTTTATTCCCCAAGAGAATACACCAAAGTCCTAATCCAATTAGGAATTAATTAGGGTTTCCCGCAGCACTAATAAGGTGGGTTTTTCCTGCTGACTTCGGCCCAACTTTTGACCCACTAGAAGTCCGATTCACGGAATTTTCGTGAAATACAAAAGTGTGCAGAATCAAATTTCGTTCAACCCCACGCGGAAATAATGTCGATTTGAGGCTCGGAAATAAGACTTCTGGTCCGTTTTCCAAAACGGGATTAAGACTGCATTATGCGCAGATTTGGGCTTCAGGCCCGAAACCTTTTTAAGCAGCTGTAATTCTCTTGGACCTCTTTCTTGGGCTGATTTGAGTTGAAATAAATGGTTGAGTGAATCTCCTTGATGTAGGTTCATCTCACCATCTTGGATGTCTTCTTTAAAAGCCCAAAAGCTTGGTTTTAACTGAAATACTCATTAAGGCCCTGAAAATACAGAAAACACTAAAACAAAGTAAAATAACAAAATAATCTATCACTAAGAGAATAAAATACATAAGTTAAGAGGCTAGAATGCGTAACATTCAACGCCTATCACACCCCCAAACTTACATATTGCTAGTCCCTTAGCAATAGAATAAAACAAAACTAAAACAAAGGAAACTAACAAATACTAACTAAACTACCAAACTCCACTTTCGTGGGAGAAACGATTGCATTTAGCATATGCAACAAGCCTTTAAACCCCTAGGTTCCCCCTAGTGGACGAGTATAGTCTCGTGAGGGTTTCCAGAAATGTTACCCACAAACATTCAAAATTTTGTTTCAACATTAATTCAAGAAGAAGATTACAATATATAGTTACAAACTTGCATTCAAGAATAATTTCAAACTTTCAAATTCTATAATTCAAAGCAATGGTCCTCATACATAATTCACATCAACATATCTCAAAATAATCAACTCTAGCTCCCTCGTGTAAAGTGAACTAGCAGTCCTCTCATGTAGCATAACTCAGCTCTGAATATATTAAGGCACATACCCCTTCAACTCACTAGCTCCCCTTATTGAAATCATACTTCCAAACATGAATACATGACTTTTCAATTTTTTTTTCATCATTCTTTTTTTTCCATTGCTTTATTGGTTGTGCAATGTCTTGATCTATTAAGCTTTCTGAAAGATCCATGTAGCAAGCTTTCAGTCAGTGACTCCCAAACCAGATGGCTTTAGGGCACTAGGCTTTAAGATACCCCGAAGACCTAATTACTCGAATCAGTCAGGCTACAAATCAAGACAACCAATGCTCATCTTTTCTCACCCTTTCACTTTTGACGCGAACACTCCGTGCTTCCTGAGGCATAGAGGCCCGGTTACTCATGAAAAGGATCAAATTGATTTGCTTATTCATCACTTTTTTTTTCTTTCTTTTTTTTTTTCATTGAAGTCAAGTATAACACATTATCGGTACTCATTCTCAAGAGATACTACTTAATATCAAACATATGTAACTCAATAACTCAAAACCAAAGTTTATACCCCATAAGACTATGCTAGTGTGTTTGTGCATGTAAGGAAACTAAAATTAATTACTCCAAAACATGTTATTGCAAACCATGATTAAAACCACTTAATTTAAACCACAGTTTTCAAAAATTTAAAACATACTCAAAAATTGCAGGTTAAGCAACTACATAAGGTATTAATCCCTTGAATGATGTCAAAACATTCTATCTAAAAACAAAACAAAATAAAATAAAAAAAACAAACTAAGAAAATAAAATAAAATAAAAATCCTAATACAAGAAGAATTTCACACAAATTTCCCCCCATATTGCAATAAAGCACACAAATAGGCATCGCCTCACCCCCAAACTTAAACTGTACATTGTCCTCAATGTACTACCAATCAAAACATAGAGAAGAGTAAGAACGATAATACCAGGATCATGGAATAGTGGAAAGAAAATAGAGGACATCACTAGCATGAAGGCAAGGCAAGCACACCCCCAAACTTGGATGATTCAACCTGTCAAAACAAACCACTATACCCCAAAGATCAAGTGAAAATAGTATGGGTGAAAATAAATATGAAAGAGAAAAATCCGAAAATTTTTTTTTTTCATTTTTCATTTTTTTTTTTTTTCATTGAGATTAAAAATCTAACTAAAAAACTAAATAGAAAAACTAAAAATAAAATAATATACAAAAGATGGTTACCTTCCTGTCAAGGATGTGGTGGTGACTGAGCATCCGGATCTAAGTTTGCTTGGCGCATCAGTGCACGCATCATCCTCCGCATCTCTAGTTGCTCTTGGCGAGTGTCACGAAAGTGATCCGCCATCTCTGCTCTCATTGCACCAAACTGTGTGGAGACCTCTGTCTGTAAGGTGCCAAACTGGGCTGTCAACCCAGCAATCTGCCCTTCTAAGTATTGATAATCATGGCCACCAGCCTGTGCATGCACTTCCTCTTCCTCTGCCTCCATCTCCTCTGGATCGTCCACCGGTGGTGGTATATCTACATGCTCTCCTCCTTGGGCCAACCGAGATACCTCACCAGGCGCTGCTATGACTCTCTGGTGCATATGAGATCGACTCAAGTTCCAGTCATGCGTGCCATAATGAAGGTCATGTGGAAAGACAAGCTCGTCCTCGTGGACTGCATACCCCTGTGTTACAAGCAACTGGTGAATAATAGTGGGGAATGGAAACTCCCAGTCACTTGCACTGTCTGGTACTTTGGCCACAACCTTGGAATAGAATTTCTCCATCTGGCCCCAGACAATCTGTGGGAGTGACAGCCAATGCCCAAAATGTATGGCATATAAGGCTCTGAGGAACTCTTGACGTCTTTCAGTTTTATGTCCAATTGGACATACATTCTTGAGTAGCACAGCGTCAAGGAACCATAAATGATTTGGCATTGAAGACTTTGAAGCTGCATTCCTTTTTGGCCCGGAGAATTGGTTGGCACACAATCGTGCAACCATATTGCCCACCGACAACTCGTCGGGTAAAGGAGTGTAGATATGAGATAAATCAGCTGGGCATTCATGAGGACAACCCATAGCAATGGCAATGGATGACATGTCCACTCGAACTATTGTTCCATCTATGGAAGAAGTAAGCACCTCCCGCTCATCAGGTTTCGGCATCAAGTTTTGATAAAATACCTTGACAAGCCTCGGGTAAATGGTAGATGAGAGTGGAACAAAAATGGATGCCGACCGACGACGACGGATGTCGGAAATCCCCCATCGTGTCTCGGGAAACATACCATAAAGTTCGGCTATGTCAAACGTTGTTTCATAGTTCAACGCCCTTGGATGCCATCTCTCTTGAATACCGTCTCGGCGAGATCGTGAAGAACCTGTGGTCGGATCATTCCTCGCTCGGCGAGGATTACGTGAACTTGAAGCATCTTGGTGACTTGCTCTCTTTGGTGCCATAGAAGTAGAAAAAGTGTAGTTGAGGAATTAAATCGAACACTTGGTGTGCACAATTCTTTTGTAACCTTCAACCTCCTTTTTTCGGCAATTTTTCCACCCAAATCGAACAAGTAATTGCACCAATTTGATCCCCCAAACTTGGTCTTCAAAAGCCCTCAAAAAGATTTGAATAATTTCTTCAAGGAAAAACTTCACTTACTTTGATGTTGAACTTGAAAAAGTGTGAGCTTCCTTTGAGAACTAGTGATTTTTGATCTTCTTTGATGTTGAAGTTGATGTTGATCAATGTTGAATCCTTGTATAATAATCACTAATTGAAGAAATTAGTTTTCCGGATGATGTAGGACTTGAATTGGAGTTCAAAGAGGCTTAGGATGCATGTAGGAGCAATATAGGAGGAGTGGGTGTCCATATATAAGGAGAACTCTCGGCCAGCCCATGTTTTGGGCTTGGGCGATCAATCCCCCCTAGGATGGGCGATCGATCGCCCACCTGAAGGTGCTGGTCCTCATGGAAAATCATGGGGCGATCGATCCCCCTTGCCTGGGGCGATTGATCCCCCCCCTGAAGGCCTGTTTGACCCTCCATCGCCCAAGTTCGACCGAGACTTGATATTTTTGAGTCTCCATCGCCCAAGGTCGACCGAGAGCACGATTTTTCACCCGTCTTGAGTCCGAATACCTCGGTACACCTCTTGGCATCCTCCGGAAGCAACTTATACATCAAAAACTCAAAGAAAAAACATTAAAACGCAACTAGAATTGAAGAAAAACCTAAGAAAACTAGAATCAAAAATTAAAATTAAAGAAAACTAAAAGAAATAAAGTATAGGAATACATACAAAACCTACTATTTAACGTCCGTAGGAGACGATTGACTCTCCGAAGGGATTAAGTCGGATAGATGGGATCCGTCAAGTCGACGGACTCCACGTCTCTTCTTGGCAAACATCCTTCCACACAATGTTTCAACCTTTGGCCATTAACTTTCATCAACGTGATTCCAAACAATTGCTCATCCGGGAATGAGTCTCGAATTGGTAGTGCATCGATCACCGGCTCAAACTCGATTCGAGATAAATGATCTGCAACCACATTCTCCGTCCCCTTTTTGTCTTTTATCTCTAAATCAAATTCTTGCAGCAATAAAATCCACCGAATAAGACGCGGTTTGGTTTCTTTCTTTGCCAATAAATGTCTCAATGCTGCATGATCAGAATAGACAACCACCTTGGATCCTAATAAATAAGAACGAAACTTGTCCAAGGCAAACACTACAGCTAGAAGTTCTTTCTCTGTGGTTGTATAATTGAGTTGAGCATCAGAGAGAGTCTTACTAGCGTAGTAGATGACATGTGGTCGTTTCTCTTCTCTCTGTCCCAACACGGCTCCCACTGCATAATCAGAGGCATCACACATGATTTCAAAAGGTACAGCCCATTTTGGAGACTGCATGATTGGTGCCGAGGATAACAGAGATCGAAGCTTTTCAAAAGCTTTCACGCACTCTTCATCAAAGATAAAGGGAACATCCTTAGATAACAAATGGCACAATGGTCGAGCTACTTTACTGAAATCCTTGATGAATCTTCTATAGAACCCGGCATGGCCTAAGAAAGATCGAACTTGCCTTACCGAAGTTGGATGAGGCAGAGTTGCAATTAGGTCGATCTTTGCTTTATCAACTTCAATGCCCCTCTTTGAAACAATATGGCCCAATACAATACCTTCTTTCACCATAAAATGGCTCTTCTCCCAACTAAGTACCAGATTCCGTTCTCGGCATCTTTGAAGCACAAGTGATAAATTGCTCAAACAATGTTCAAAAGATGATCCAAAAACAGAGAAATCATCCATAAACACCTCCAAGAATTTTTCCACCATGTCAGAAAAGATGGCCATCATACACCTCTGGAATGTAGCCGGAGCATTACATAATCCAAAAGGCATACGACGATACGCAAAAGTACCAAAGGGACAAGTGAAAGTGGTCTTCTCTTGATCTTCTGGATCCATAGCTACTTGGTTATAACCAGAGTAGCCATCCAGAAAGCAATAATAACTCTGACCAGCTAACCTTTCAAGTATTTGGTCAATGAATGGAAGGGGGAAGTGATCTTTCCTTGTCGTAGAGTTGAGCTTTCTGTAATCAATGCAAACACGCCAACCTGTGGCAGTACGTTGTGGGACAAGCTCTCCCATGGAGTTAGGGGCAATGGTAAGACCAGATTTCTTTGGAACCACTTGTGTCGGACTCACCCATGTGCTATCAGAAATTGGATAAATGATTCCTGCATCAAGTAACTTGACAACCTCTTTCTTTACCACCTCCTTCATGTTGGGGTTCAACCGCCTCTGAGCCTCTCTAGTTGGCTTACATCCTTCTTCCAAATGGATTTTGTGCATGCAAATTGAGGGATCAATGCCCTTAAGATCAGCAACACTCCATCCAATTGCTTCCCGATGTTGGTATAAAACCTCTACTAAGCTCTTCTCTTGAATTTCTGTCAGATCAGAGGCAATTATAACAGGAAGAGTTTTCTGTGCCCCCAAGAATACATACTTCAATTTGTCAGGCAAAGGCTTCAACTCTAATTCTGGAGGGGACTCCAATGAAGGCACTAAGGGAGTGCTAGAGAGAAAAGGTAGTGGCTCAATTGGAATTCTCCATGGTGGAGTATTCTGAATAGCATCCACTTCCAGCATAGCATGCACCTCTTCACACAAACCTTCATCATTAGTGTTTTCAAAGTCATAAAATGACTTACATACCTCCAGGGAGTTTCGAGATATAGAGGATGAAACAAATTCCTCCACACATTCATCAATATCATCCATGGAGAACACATCACTCTGATCTGGAGGGTGTTGGATAGCATTGAACACATTAAGCTTGACATTCATGTTGCCAAAAGAAATATCCATGATCCCCGACCTACAATTTATGCAAGCATCAGCAGTAGCTAAGAAAGGTCGACCAAGGATCACAGGAATGTGCCTCTTCGGATTGTGAACCGGCTCAGTGTCAAGTACAATGAAATCAACAGGAAAGTAGAACTTGTCCACTTTAATGAGCACATCTTCTATGATTCCTCGGGGTTGCTTTGTTGATCTGTCTGCAAATTGTAATACCACCGAGGTAGGCTTCAATTCTCCCAAGCCCAATTGTAAGTAAACTGAATAAGGTAGCAAATTCACACTTGCACCCAAATCAAGAAGAGCTTTATCCACATGGTGCTCTCCAATAATACATGAGATAGTTGGAGCACCAGGATCTTTGTACTTGGGAGGAGTACATTGCTGAATTATTGAACTCACTTGTTGTGGCAGCATTACTTTCTTTGGCACATGGCTTTTAGAACGCCTTTTCTGAGTGCACAAGTCCTTCAAAAATTTTGCATAAGGAGGAATTTGCTTGATGGCATCAAGGAGTGGCAAATTAATCTTCACTTGGCGAAACACCTCCATCATGTCATGCAGCTTGTCCCCTTGCTTCCCCAACTTAGATGCTTCAAGAAAACGTTGTGGGAAAGGAGCCTTGGGCTCATAAGGAATTTCAGCACTTGGACTTGTGATCACTTTTTCTTCTTCTTTCTTCTCACCCACCTTATTGTCAATTATTTTCCCACTTCTCAAAGTGGTAATGGCTTGAACTTGCTCATGGTGTGGGTTGCTTGTGGAAGCTTGCATCCCTCTTGGATTAGCAATTGGTTGACTAGGGAGCTTCCCTTCTTCTCTTCTACTCAATGAAGTAGCAAGCTGTCCAAACTGAGATTCCAGTTTGGCAATCGATTGAGAATGCGAATGCACTAGCTGAACTGTAGATTGTACTGTTGCTGCAGTAGCTTGCACTGTCTCTATAAGAGAATCAAGCTTGTCAAATTTAGACAAGGTAAGAGTCAGCTTGTCTTCAATAGCAGAAATTCTTTGGGCCATAGGACTTTGTGTTTGATATTGCTGTTGAGGCACAAAAGTCCTAGGTTGATATGATGGTTGCATTGCTGCCCCTTGGTTACTGTAAGAAAAACCAGGATGATTCCTCCATGTGGGATTGTAAGTATTACCTCGTGGAGGATTCATTGGTCCAGTGAAAGTAGCTTGAACTTGCTCATGTTGAATATCAAAAAATTGCCCCATTGAAGGACAATTGCACACATTATGCATAGGACTAGAGCAGAATTCACACGGGCCTAGCAATGAAGAATTTAAAGTAGAAGGAGTTTGATTGGCAGCCATAATTGCTGCTACCTTCTGTGCAATTAAATCAATATCAGTTGGCATAGCTTCTGAAGCACCAACCTCAAAAATCCCATCAGTCTTCCTGGTAGTGGCAGGTCTGCTAGAACGAGTAGAGGACACATGTTGTAGAGAGTTGTCACTAAGATTTTCAAATAAGGTCCATGCCTCTTCTTCACTCTTCAACATAAAAGTACCTCCACATGACGCATCAACCATCTGTCTGTTGGCTTCTGTGAGCCCTTCATGAAAACTCTGCACTAGTTGCCACTTAGGAACTTGATGATGGGGACACTTCCTAAGAAGGTCCTTGAATCTTTCCCATGTCTCATAAAATTGTTCCCCCTCATGTTGGGAGAAACCAGTGATAGCACGTCTGAACTGATTGGTCTTCCCTATCGGAAAATACTTCTTGAGAAACTCATGTTGCATCTGAGTCCAAGTCGTGATAGAACCAGCCGGTAGAGAGTTGAACCAATACTTTGCTTTGTCTTTCAAAGAGAATGGAAAAAGTCTCATTCTGAAAGCATCTTCAGAGAAGTTGTGAATTTTTGTAGTTGAGCACACTTCAATGAAGTCATACAGATGCTTGTAAGGGTCTTCTTGAGTCAGCCCAAAATAAGATGGTAGCATCTGAATAATGCTGGACTTGATCTCATAATTCTGTGCTGTGACATTGGGCAGTTGAAAACCTGCTGGCGAGGTATATGTCTCAGGAACATAGTAGTCCCTAAGCAATCTAGCTCTTTCTCCATCAGCATTAGGAACAAGGTTATTATTCCTCTCTTCTGCCATGTCTTCAATTATTTCTTCCTCTTGCACAATGGTATCAACAGGGATGTTCCTCTGTTGTCTAAGAGTACGTTCAGGCTCAGGATCAAGAGGTATCAAAGGATCAGCCACAGAACGACGACCTTGCATATATTACCAAAAGCAGCTGAAAAGAAAACAAAAACAAGAATAAAAATAAAATATAAAAATTTCCTAAACTAAAAATCCAATTAAAACTAATTCTGTAAAATCCAACCAATCAAATAGATAATCCCCGGCAACGGCGCCAAAAATTGATTCGTGTGTGAGTGTGACTCAAAAAGTATACCAATTAAAATTTTCCACACTTCGCAATAGAACGAATTCTTTGCAGAATAGGGCTATCGAAAGGAATGGGTATCGTACCTCAGGGATTATGTTCTGACGAGTTGGAACACAGAACTAATTCTAATTAAATTTATAAGAAAAGAATGCTGATTTTTAACTAATTAAAAAGATAAAATAAAATAAATCAAAGGTAAACAGATAATGAAGATAATAAGAGAGAAACCTAGGGTGTTTGACTTCACCACTAACTACACAATCAATGGTCAATTGAATCAACTATAGGGGAATTACATCATGCATAAGTGGTGTCGGTGGCTACAAGCTCACCTTCATCCGTCAAGAAGACAACATATGATTAAGGCTAAGCCATGGACTATCTTCGATTGGCATGGGCCATCTGCCTAACTACTCTAATCTAGGGTGCAGTATGGTTCATCTTCTCTAAGCATAATCCATCAAAGCTCATAACAATATATTCAGTGATTACCATTGTGTAATAATCTCTCTCATGATCACAGAAAACAAAAGAGATTGAGTTCAATAACAACAACTAAATATCTAAGACAAGATAAGAAATCATTGAGATTGAATTTACAAGACTTTTATTGCTCAATTCATTAATAAGAATCCTCACAATTACACAATCTATGCATGTATATAAAGGTCCCCAATAATTAAAACAATCAAACCATTGATGCTTTGTTAGGGCTACATCAAAACCCTAGTGGATGAACTAGCCGCTCATGGTAGAAGAAGAAGCTTCAACTGTTGAGGAAGAAGACATCATCTTTCTGAATTACGCGTATGACTTCGTTCTCCAATGGCTCTGCAATATGTTCTGTTCTCTTCAGCCCTCTCAGACTCTCCAATCTCTGTGTGTAAGCTCCCCCAATTCAGCCTCCAAGTCTTCCTTTTATTCCCCAAGAGAATACACCAAAGTCCTAATCCAATTAGGAATTAATTAGGGTTTCCCGCAGCACTAATAAGGTGGGTTTTTCCTGCTGACTTCGGCCCAACTTTTGACCCACTAGAAGTCCGATTCACGGAATTTTCGTGAAATACAAAAGTGTGCAGAATCAAATTTCGTTCAACCCCACGCGGAAATAATGTCGATTTGAGGCTCGGAAATAAGACTTCTGGTCCGTTTTCCAAAACGGGATTAAGACTGCATTATGCGCAGATTTGGGCTTCAGGCCCGAAACCTTTTTAAGCAGCTGTAATTCTCTTGGACCTCTTTCTTGGGCTGATTTGAGTTGAAATAAATGGTTGAGTGAATCTCCTTGATGTAGGTTCATCTCACCATCTTGGATGTCTTCTTTAAAAGCCCAAAAGCTTGGTTTTAACTGAAATACTCATTAAGGCCCTGAAAATACAGAAAACACTAAAACAAAGTAAAATAACAAAATAATCTATCACTAAGAGAATAAAATACATAAGTTAAGAGGCTAGAATGCGTAACATTCAACGCCTATCACTCGTCTTCCGTAGGCATGGACTGTCAAAGTTATATGTTCATACATGCAATGAAAACTTGTTGTATAATTATCATTCATTTTTAATCTCTCATGGGAATGATTTGAGTTCAATTAAGATAAAATACCATCTAAGACAAGACAACATTAAATCAAGAATGATTATAAACATTTAAACAACCATAAATGCACATCTATGCAATTGTCACTTATTACATAAATGATACAAAATAGTCCTCAAAATTATACAACCATATACATAAAAATAATAATCCCCAAATATAACTCAATCAACAATGATACTTAGCTAGGGTTTCGTTAAACCCCTAGGAAGAAGTTAGCTCCTCATGGCAGTTGTTGAAGCCTCCCTTTTCTTTCTGTCCATCGTTATGAATCGCCTCCGTCTTTTCTCTCTGCCCTCGAATAATACCCTAGTGTTCTCCTTTTTCTCTCTTTTATTCAACAAAGAAAACACAAACGGGACACCTCACCTCCCAAAGTGGCAAATGCGCATAAGAAAATGGCACATGCGCCTCAAAAGTGGCATTTGCACCCAAAAAATGGCAGCTGCGCAAATAGGACAGAAAGTTGCCTTAAACGTCCGTTTTAGGAAATTTTTGTGAAATATGAAATTGTACATAATTGAATTTCCTTCAATCTAAGTGAAGTTTGGGCTCTTTTACAATTGTGTACGGAGTTATGGTCTGAATACCAATATAGGTCCAGGACTTTTTAGGCCTGAATTAGCCTAATCTTTAATGTGAATAGGCCTAACACCATCTGTAGCCCGATTGCACCATTATTAATTATAATTACCCTTAATCACCTAAAATCCTGAAAATATTAAAATTATTAATAAAAATATGAAATAAATATGACTAAGACACTAATTCATATAATTTTAAGGGCATTAAATATGCAATATTCATTACTTATCAACTAACAAGCACAGTTATCCTATGCATGATTTGGGACTAGCAGTGGTGATATTTGCCTTAAAAAGGTGGAGACACTACTTGTATGGTGAGAGATTTGAAGTGTATTCAGATTTCAAAGGTCTCAAGTATCTTTTCTCCCAAAAAGACTTAAACATGAGACAGAGGTGATGAGTTGAGTATATGGAGGATTACAATTTTTACTTGCAATACCATCTGGGGAAAGCAAATATAGTGGCGAATGCATTGAGCAGAAAGTCTCATGGGACTCTAGCTAGCATAGCCATACGTGAATGGAAAATGATGGAAGATTTCTCAGAGTTGGAATTGTACTTTAGTTATGATAGTGAGCCAGTTACATTGTTTAGCTTGGTAGCTCAACCTATGCTTGTGAGTAAGGTGATTGAGGTATAGAAATGAGATAGTGAGTTGGAGGCCATTCACTCACAAATTATTGGTGGTACGACAGTGAATGATTGGACCTTACATTCCGATGGGGGTCTACGATTCAAAGGATTGATGGTTGTTCCTTCTGATTGTCTTGATGATGTATTATGGGTTGCAATTCATCCTGGTGGCACAAAACTATATCAGAATATGAGACACCAATATTGGTGGCAGGGTGTGAAGAGGAATATAGCACAGTTTGTGGTTAGATGCCTTACTTGCCAGCAAGTAAAGATGGAACATCAAAAGCCAGCTGGGTTATTGTAACCATTCCAGTGGTAGAGTGAAAATGGAAACATATTACCATGTATTTTTTGATAAGTCTTTCGAGATTAAACAAGGGTAATGATACAGTTTCAATTATTGGGGATAGATTGACCAAAGTAACAAATTTCTGGCCTATGAGATTGATAGATATTGTGAGTACGCTGAGCAAGCAATATGTAGAGCAGATTGTGAGGCTACATTGGTTTCAGTATCCATTATGTTGAATAAGGATCCACAATTTACTTTAAGATTCTGGCAGGGATTATAAACAGTGATAGACAAAAAATTGCATTTTAGCACAATGTTTCATCCTTAGACTGATGAACAATCAGAGCATACTATTCAGATATTGGAGGATATTCTTTGTGCTTATATTTTGGACTTTTGCAGTGGTTGGGAGGACCATTTGCCACTCATGGAGTTTGCATAGAACAACAGTTATCAGGCCAATATTGAGATGGCACCATTTGAAGCATTGTATGGTAAAACTTGTAGATATCTAGTTTGTTGGACTGAGTTTTGTGAGACAGCAGCCTTAGGACTAGATATTGGGCATGAGACTACTGGAAAGATCAAGTTAATTAGATATCAATTGTTGATAGCTCAGAGTCAACAAAAGATGTATGTCGATAGTAGACAATGACCATTATCCTTTAAGATAGGAGATCACGTGTTTCTTAAGGTTTCACTATAGAAATGATTGATACATTTTGGGTAGAGTGTAAAGCTATCACCTAGATACATTGGACCATTTGAGATCCTTGAGTGTATAGGTGAGGTGGCCTACAGATTGACCTTGCCACAACAGTTGAAAAAAGTTTATAATTTATTCCATGTTTCGATGTTAAGGAAATACGAACCTAATGAACTCATGTTCTGAGTTGGATAGATGTTGAGGTTAGCGAGAATGTCACCTATAAGGAGAGACCAGTTCATATTCTTGATGCTAGAGAGCAAGTTCTGAGGGGTAAGAGTATTCCTTAAGGTTTTGTGGCATCATCATAATATTGAGGAGGCTACCTGAGAATAAGAGAAGGAAGTTCGTTCGAAGTATTCTGACTTGTTTCCTTTAGGTATGGCCTAATTTCGGGGACAAAATCCTTTTAAGATGGGTAGGTTGTAAGAACCGTGAAATATTTTTTTGGTCAATTTTCTTTTTATTTTATTTAAATGCATATAAATGATTTAAATGATTATTAATGTGTTCTAAATATAAAATATATGTTTGGGGACATGTATAAGAGTCCGAGGAAGTTTTGGGAAGGTTTGGAAAAAGTTGATTTTTTTGAGTCAGGTAGGCCTCAACGTAGGTCCCGTGCACCCGAAAAATTTAAAAGTGTCAAAATAACACCAAATTTGGTGAGTAGCTTAAATAAAATAATTAATGCGCTAAGGAATGGATTTTGGGTTTGTAGGAGTTATGAAAATAAAAAATGGAATCTGGGAAGGTTTGGTGAATGGCTAGTGACATTTTTGTAAATATATCAGTTAGGTCTATAAATAGAAAATAATAGAATTAATCAATTCATTCTCTCATTCTCTAGCACCCATGAGAAAGTAATATACATACACATATATCTCTATATTTTCTTCTTCACTTCTCCATTGATTTTGAGAGGCTTTGGGCGGTAATTGGAAGACACTGAAGAAAAAACGCATTGAGGGCTCAAGTTCAATTTGTCCAAAATTGAATTCAGAGAAAGTTGATTTTTTTGGTGAGAAATTGGGGAAATCATTTTGAAGCTCTTCCAAATTGAGGTTGGGATGCCTAACCCATAAAATCTGGGGTTTTTGTGAGTATATTGGTTGTTAATAGCAATCAATTGGTTATGTGGGTATAATTAGATGTCTTTTAAGGTTGAAACATGCTAGATTCTACTACTTAGTGAATTGTCAATGTTAAATGATGTAATTACATGTTTATAATTGTCTTGAAAGTATGTTTGGATGTGAAAGCATGTTTAGTTATTAATATAAGTGATATGAATGGTGCAATGTATGAGGCATGTTCAATGTGAAAGTATGTGACTTTTATTTGTAAAATGTGCAAGCATAACAATTAGTATTATATTATTTTGAATCGTAATTGCATGGTGAACATAAATATATGAGAATTGGATTCATTCACTGGCTTGGGTTAAGGTGGTGAGCTCAATTGGGCGGTAAAGTCCTCTTGACGAATGGCAAGGTAATCCGGTAAAGGAACCCAATGGAGTGATCCGGCAAGGGAGCTCCATCTTGATGGAAGCGGATACTTCCTAAAATGAAGTCCTAGTATGAGGTAAACCAGTAAAGGAGCCCCAGTTAGATAGGATTGGGTGATCCGTAAAACCAGAGCCTAATGAATGTGCTGAGAGGATAAGAGAGTTATTCATATCATATTGCATTACATATTATTTATGATATGGCAGTGATGTTTGGATATTTGCTTAACATGATTTAATGCAAATATATGTTTATGTGGTATTTAAGAAACTTGTGTTATTGTGTTTTAAACATTTCTACTTGGCATGTTGTAGCTCATCCCATGAGTATTAACTCTTTTCAAGAAATGAGAAAGAAGTGATGGAGTCTCCCCAATGGTAAAGTTGGCGTGGAGCAGTATCAGTTTATTGAAAGACTTAAACTATTTTATTTGAATGCATGTCTGGATTGTGTACTATATACATGTAGTAAGCATGTAAAGACCATTTCTGTTTTGAGAATATGTAATGTTTATGCTTTATGATCTCATATATTATAAGCATGATTTTGATCATGGTAGATGCTAGACAATTTAAATTACGATTCTTCATTTATGTTCATGTTTACATGTATAAAATTGTGAGAATGGTTGTGTTGATGAATTGGTAAAATGAGATGTATGTATGGTTAGAATGAAGACCAAAGCATGAGAATTGATGCTTACGAAATTTTGTAGAGTATTTGTTTTGGAGGATTTCAATCAATTGAAAACCCTATTTCGAACAATCAGCCAAGTATCAAAATAGATTCATTGGAGATGGACCAATTCTAATGGAGTTTCGATAGAACTTCGATGGAACTTCGATAAAGTGAACCTTTTGATCAATTGAAACTCTCATTTTATACAATCAAAATGTGTTTCGCACAATTGAAAGGTGCATTTCGATCAATCAAAAAGTGCACCGGCTGTGTGTTGTAAAAGGACTCATGTAAGCATGTTTTCATTAAAGGGTTTCCATAGTAGAGTTAAATTATTTATGTACGCATGTATGCATGGTATTAATGGTATAAAGAATGCTTCTGCTAGACTTTGAGATCACAACTTAGATTATTGATCATTGTGACATATCTAGTGAGGGATAGACATATTGATAAATATAAAGACTTTCATTTTATGTAATGATCTCGGTGGTCCAAGTAGGAACCAAGGGTGATGATGGTAATCTGCGATGGTGGTCTAGTTCATGGAGTGACGATCAGGCGATCATGGCACCTCGCTACCCGAAATTTGGGCTCGGATTGGGGGAGTCCCGGAGGTCCAAATTTTTGGGGCGTGACATCTATATTGCAGAGATTCTCTCACATCTCTCTTGACCAAGGACCGACTATATCTCCCTCTCTCTCTCTCCCACTTCATCTCTTTTCCTTCTCTCTTCATTTTGGAACCCTTAAGCTTAGATTCAGAAGTTCTCAAAGAAGGATAACTTGCTCGACGGATTAAGGGCTTTGGTTTGAACCGAACAAACGTGAATTTTGGTAAGGTAGAACTTAGAGATATTCTAGAGGATTTTCTAGAAAGTCTTTAAATTCAAGGAAGGGGTGTTTTTTCCTTCTTACTCATCGATTCTTGGGTTTTTCCTGAGTTTGGAGATGTGTTGGGTATGTTAGCAAGTATGGGAGTATGTCATGATTGAGTGATTTTATCTTACCTCTCTCTTTATGTGTTTATACATGTTTATTTGGCTCATATTATGATGTATGATGACTTGAGAGATTATTCATGCAATGTGTAGGAAATGAGAACATAACTAGCTATGTTGTGTATTGTATCCATATATGACTATATGGAGAATGTGTAGATGAAATACATGCTAGAATTCAATTTTGACATGAATGTACATTGAAGAGCATGAAAATTTTATGTTATGTGGTATATGTGTTTGATGTGTACATATAAGAAATTTATTGAAGGATTGTCCAAGTGAACCGTACATAGGATTCAAAGTTGCCTAACCATGTCACGGGAGTGGTGTAATTATTCACTAAGGTATGACCTTCAGAGTTGGCCACTTAAACCAAGTCTAATGCCTAAAACTCAGAGTTGTCCAAAACCTTGTGACCGTTGAAGTTTCGCACTCACAATTGAAAGACTAATATATTGCCAGAAATGTATGATTCTTTAGAATTGTCCAAATCATACGGGTGTCGTCGGAGTTATCTAACACCACAAGATCGTCAAAAATGACCAATCATGTCTATGTATCAGATTATCACCGAAGAAGATGTAAATATCTTAATGCTTCTGTGTTTTAACTGTTAAGTATGATGTATGGATTAAATGCATACTTGTTAAACTAAATTTACGTTGGTTGATATGAGAACTTGATAAATGTCATGTAGTATAGCGGCATTATGGTTGCATATCATGTAGGTCATTGTCGGGTCAATGTCTAGGTGGGTTAGGGCATTCCAACTGAGCTTGTTTATTTGCTCTCCCCTCTCCCCCCAAAGCTTTTACAAATAAGGCACCGATGAAGGATAGGACTTGAACATCCAAGTGGAGTTTCCTGTGGTTTTTTAGTCTTATTTTGGATATTGCATCTAATGTTATCTATGTCGGCTTGTGGCATGTTGATTTTGTTAAAAATATAGCTATAGTTGCGCTATTTGTATTTTTGGACCATTATATATGTGATTCATATAATGACTATGAATTTGATGAATTATATCAATAAAATTTATGATTTGGATAAAATGTAGGGACTTTATGATTTAGTAGCATTTCATTATGTTAAAATGATATATGGATGGATTTATGGACTTGAAATTTGTTTTGATGTGACTTTTATAGAACTAGTGAAACACTTACGAATTCTGTAGGAATTGCATTTAATGGCTTACGATGCATCCTAATCCCCATTACAATGCATCCAAATCCGGTAATGCATCGAAATGGCAAGGGTGATGTATCATAAAAATGTAGAGAATTTGGGTTAGAAAATATCATGTTTCACATAATATTACGATCCTTCTCTGATGCATCTTAACTATGATTATGATGTACCGTAGTTCATAGTAAAGTTTAACAAATTTGAGGTGTTAGACATGTATGTGAGGTCAAGTGTGGGGTCCATTGGGATTGGTTGATGTTGAGTTATGCATGTGTACGTGTATGCACGTGATTAAGCTTCTGAGATGACTAGAGGTTAAGATGGTTCATTAAGGCTTAATGGATGGGATCACTCTTTGGATTTGGGCTTAGAGACAAAGTCTCTGCTGACTTAGAAATCGGGGTGTGACAACTTGGTATCAGAGCATGATATCAGAGTGAGATTGTTAATTTAAAGGTGATGACGTGTGACTGACTCACCCTTGGTTTCCAGGAGTCAAAAATTGGGGCATTACAACTTGGTATCAAAGTACTAGGTTTGAATACGTTATACGATGGGTTGTGGTGAGACCACAAGAGTATTTAAGATTAAGGATTTAGACTTAAGGTTTATGAATTGTTTATGTGAAATATAATTACTTTCTTATGTCTTTATAACATGCTAATTGTGGAATGACTTAGCATGGCGTTGAGTATGCATGAGTAAAATTGGTTGGTAATATACATGGTTTACATTTAAGTGTCTTCTTGTTATCTATATAGCAAGATGCCACCATGAAGAGCTCGCGAAGGAGTAGCTGTAGCTGTAGCTCTTATTGATGAGGAGTAATTTATGCACAATATGATTGCAACCATGTAGCAAATTGCTAGTGAAACAGAAGAGGAGGCTTAGGCTCACCCTAGAACAACTCCTAGTAGAATGATGTTGGCATTGGGACATGTTAAGAAGCATAATCCACCAACATATTTAGGAAAGTTTGACCCTATGGTGGTAGAGAATTGGCTAGGTGAAATAGTCAAGCTCCTTACCACACTAAAGGTAGCGGAGGACTTGAGGGTGAAAGTGGTTGCTTATTATCTTATAGGTGAGGCGAACTGTTGGTGGAAATTCATCGGAAACTACCATGACATTGAGACAATGGATTGGGACATGTTCCAAGTGATATTCTTCGAGAAGTATTTTTTAGTAATAGTGAAGGATAGTTTGAGCCAAGAATTCTATGATTTGATTCAAGGCACTATGACAATTATGGAATACGAGACCAAGTTCATATCATTGGCTCGTTTTGCACAAGAGGTGATCCCTACTGAGGAACTCAAGGTGAAAAAGTTTGTTAGAGGTCTGATCGGCGTTGAATGTTACGTATTCTAGCCTCTTAACTTATGTATTTTATTCTCTTAGTGATAGATTATTTTGTGATTTTACTTTGTTTTAGTGTTTTCTGTATTTTCAGGGCCTTAATGATTATTTCAGTTAAAACCAAGTTTTTGGGCTTTGAAAGAAGACATCGAAGATGGTGAGATGAAGCCTACATCAAGGAGATTCACTCAACCATTTATTCCAACTCAAATCAGCCCAAGAAAGAGGTCCAAGAGAATTACAGCAGCTTAAGAAGGTTTCGGGCCTGAAGCCCAAATCTGCGCATAATGCAGTCTTAATCCCGTTTTGGAAAACGGACCAGAAGTCTTATTTTCGAGCCCCAAATCGACATTATTTTTGCGATGGGTTGAACAAAATTTGATTCTGCACACTTTTGTATTTCACGAAAATTCCGTAAATCGGACTTCTAGTGGGTCAAAAGTCGGGCCGAAGTCAGCAGGAAAAACCCACCTGATTAGTGCTGCGGGAAACCCTAATTTATTCCTAATTGGATTAGGACTTTGGGGGATTCTCTTGGGAAATAAAGTGAGGACTTGGAGGCTGAATTGAGGAGAGCTTACACAGAGATTGGAGAGTCTGAGAGGGCTGAAGAGAACAGAAACATATTGCAGAGCCATTGGAGAACGAAGTCATACGCGTAATTCAGAAAGATGACGTCTTCTTCCTCAACAGTTGAAGCTTCTTCTTCTACCATGAGCGGCTAGTTCATCCACTAGGGTTTTGATATAGCCCTAACAAAGCATCAATGGTTTGATTGTTTTAATTATTGGGGACCTTTATATACATGCATAGATTGTGTAATTGTGAGGATTCTTATTAAGGAATTGAGCAATAAAAGTCTTGTAAATTCAATCTCAATGATTTCTTATCTTGTCTTAGATATTTAGTTGTTGTTATTGAACTCAATCTCTTTTGTTTTCTGTGATCATGAGAGAGATTATTACACAATGGTAATCACTGAATATATTGTTATGAGCTTTGATGGATTATGCCTAGAAAAGATGAACCATACTGCACCCTAGATTAGAGTAGTTAGGCAGATGGCCCATGCCAATCGAAGATAGTCCATGGCTTAGCCTTAATCATATGTTATCTTCTTGATGGATGAAGGTGAGCTTGTAGCCACCGACACCACTTATGCATGATGTAATTCCCCTATAGTTGATTCAATTGACCATTGATTGTGGAGTTAGTGGTGAAGTCAAACACCCTAGGTTTCTCTCCTATTATCTTCACTATCTTGTTTACTTTGATTTATTTTATTTTATCTTTTTAATTAGTTTAGTTTAAAAATCAGAATTCTTTTCTTATAAATTTAATTAGAGTTAATTCCGTATTCCAACTCGTCAGAACATAATCCCTGAGGTACGATACCCATTCATTTCGATAGCCCTATTCTGCAAGGAATTCGTTCTATTGCGAAGTGTGGAAATTTTTAATTGATATACTTTTTGAGTCACACTCACACACGAATCAATTTTTGGCGCCGTTGCCGGGGATTATCCATTTGATTGATTGGATTTTACAGAATTAGTTTTAATTGGATTTTTAGTTTAGAAAATTTTTATATTTTATTTTTAATTTTGTTTTTGTTTTCTTTTCAGGTGCTTTCGGTAAATATATGCAAGGTCGTCGTTCTGTGGCTGATCCTTTGATACCTCTTGATCCTGAGCCTGAACGTACTCTTAGACAACAGAAGAACAACCCTGTTGATACAATTGTGCAAGAGGAAGAATTAATTGAAGACATGGCAGAAGAGAGGAATAACAACCTTGTTCCTAATGCTGATGGAGAAAGAGCTAGATTGCTTAGGGACTACTATGTTCCTGAGACATATACCTCGCCAGCAGGTTTTCAACTGCCCAATGTCACAGCACAGAATTATGAGATCAAGTCCAGCATTATTCAGATGCTACCATCTTATTTTGGGCTGACTCAAGAAGACCCTTACAAGCATCTGGATGACTTCATTGAAGTGTGCTCAACTACAAAAATTCACAACTTCTCTGAAGATGCTTTCAGAATGAGACTTTTTCCATTCTCTCTAAAAGACAAAGCAAAGTATTGGTTTAACTCTCTACCGGCTGGTTCTATCACGACTTGGACTCAGATGCAACATGAGTTTCTCAAGAAGTATTTTCCGATAGGGAAGACCAATCAGTTCAGACGTGCTATTACTGGTTTCTCCCAACATGAGGGGGAACAATTTTATGAGACATGGGAAAGATTCAAGGACCTTCTTAGGAAGTGTCCCCATCATCAAGTTCCTAAGTGGCAACTAGTGCAGAGTTTTCATGAAGGGCTCACAGAAGCCAACAGACAGATGGTTGATGCGTCATGTGGAGGTACTTTCATGTTGAAGAGTGAAGAAGAGGCATGGACCTTATTTGAAAATCTTAGTGACAACTCTCTACAACATGTGTCCTCTACTCGTTCTAGCAGACCTGCCACTACCAGGAAGACTGATGGGATTTTTGAGGTTGGTGCTTCAGAAGCTATGCCAACTGATATTGATTTAATTGCACAGAAGGTAGCAGCAATTATGGCTGCCAATCAAACTCCTTCTGCTTCAAATTCTACATTGCTAGGCCCTTGTGAATTTTGCTCTAGTCCTATGCATAACGTGAGCAATTGTCCTTCAATGGGGCAATTTTCTGATATTCAACATGAGCAAGTTCAAGCTACTTTCACTGGACCAATGAATCCTCCACGAGGTAATACTTACAATCCCACATGGAGGAATCATCCTGGTTTTTCTTACAGTAACCAAGGGGCAGCAATGCAACCATCATATCAACCTAGGACTTTTGTGCCTCAACAGCAATATCAAACACAAAGTCCTATGGCCCAAAGAATTTCTGCTATTGAAGACAAGCTGACTCTTACCTTGTCTAAATTTGACAAGCTTGATTCTCTCATAGAGACAGTGCAAGCTACTGCAGCAACAGTACAATCTACAGTTCAGCTAGTGCACTCGCATTCTCAATCCATTGCCAAACTGGAATCTCAGTTTGGACAGCTTGCTACTTCATTAAGTAGAAGAGAAGAAGAGAAGCTCCCTAGTCAACCAATTGCTAATCCAAGAGGGATGCAAGCTTCCACAAGCAACCCACACCATGAGCAAGTTCAAGCCATTACCACTTTGAGAAGTGGGAAAATAATTGACAATAAGGTGGGTGAAAAGAAAGAAGAAGAAAAAGTGATCACAAGTCCAAGTGCTGAAATTCCTTATGAGCCCAAGGCTCCTTTCCCACAACGTTTTCTTGAAGCATCCAAGTTGGGGAAGCAAGGGGACAAGCTGCATGACATGATGGAGGTGTTTCACCAAGTGAAGATTAATTTGCCACTCCTTGATGCCATCAAGCAAATTCCTCCTTATGCAAAATTTTTGAAGGACTTGTGCACTCAGAAAAGACGTTCTAAAAGCCATGTGCAAAAGAAAGTAATGCTGCCACAACAAGTAAGTTCAATAATTTAGTAGTGTACTCCTCCCAAGTACAAGGATCCTGGTGCTCCAACTATCTCATGCATTATTGGGGAGCACCATGTGGATAAAGCTCTTCTTGATTTGGGTGCAAGTGTGAATTTGCTACCTTATTCAGTTTACTTACAATTGGGCTTGGGAGAATTGAAGCCTACCTCGGTGGTATTACAATTTGCAGACAGATCAACAAAGCAACCCCGAGGAATCATAGAAGATGTGCTCATTAAAGTGGACAAGTTCTACTTTCCTGTTGATTTCATTGTACTTGACACTAAGCCAGTTCACAATCTGAAGAGGCACATTACTGTGATCCTTGGTCGACCTTTCTTAGCTACTGCTGATGCTTGCATAAATTGTAGGTCGGGGATCATGGATATTTCCTTTGGCAACATGAAGGTTAAACTCAATGTGTTCAATGCTATCCAACACCCCCCAGATCAGAGTGATGTGTTCTGCATGGATGATATTGATGAATGTGTGGAGGAATTTATTTCATCCTCTACATCTCGAAACTCCTTGGAGGTATGTAAGTCTTTTTATGACTTTGAGAACATTAATGATGAACGGTTGTGTGAAGAAGTGCATGTTATGCGAGAAGTGGATGCTATTCAGAATACTCCACCATGGAGAATTCCAATTGAGCCACTACCCTTTCTCTCTAGCACTCCCTTAGTGCCTTCATTAGAGTCCCCTCCAGAATTAGAGTTGAAGCCTTTGCCTGACAAATTGAAGTATGTATTCTTAGGGGCACAGAAAACTCTTCCTGTTATAATTGCCTCTGATCTGACAGAAATTCAAGAAAAGAGCTTAGTAGAGGTTTTATACCAACATCGTGAAGCAATTGGATGGAGTGTTGCTGATCTTAAGGGCATTGATCCCTCAGTTTGCATGCACAAAATCCATTTGGAAGAAGGATGTAAGCCAACTAGAGAGGCACAGAGGCGATTGAACCCCAACATGAAGGAGGTGGTAAAGAAAGAGGTTGTCAAGTTACTTGATGCAGGAATCATTTATCCAATTTCTGACAGCACATGGGTGAGTCCGACACAAGTGGTTCCAAAGAAATCTGGTCTTACCATTGTCCCTAACTCCATGGGAGAGCTTGTTCCACAACGTACTGCCACAGGTTGGCGTGTTTGCATTGATTACAGAAAGCTCAATTCTATGACAAGGAAGGATCACTTCCCTCTTCCATTCATTGATCAAATACTTGAAAGGTTAGCTGGTCAGAGCTATTATTGCTTTCTGGATGGCTACTCTGGTTATAACCAACTAGCTATGGATCCAGAAGATCAAGAGAAGACCACTTTCACTTGTCCCTTTGGTACTTTTGCGTATCGTCGTATGCCTTTTGGATTATGTAATGCTCTGGCTACATTCCAAAGGTGTATGATGGCCATCTTTTCTGACATGGTGGAAAAATTCTTGGAGGTGTTTATGGATGACTTCTCTATTTTTGGATCATCTTTTGAACATTGTTTGAGCAATTTATCACTTGTGCTTCAAAGGTGCCTAGAACGGAATCTGGTACTTAGTTGGGAGAAGAGCCACTTTATGGTGAAAGAAGGTATTGTATTGGGCCATATTGTTTCAGAGAGGGGCATTGAAGTTGATAAAGCAAAGATCGATCTAATTGCAACTCTGCCTCATCCAACTTCGGTAAGGCAAGTTCGATCTTTCTTAGGCCATGCCGGGTTCTATAGAAGATTCATCAAGGATTTCAGTAAAGTGGCTCGACCATTATGCCATTTGTTATCTAAAGATGTTCCCTTTATCTTTGATAAAGATTGTGTGAAAGCTTTTGAAAAGCTTATATCTCTGTTATCCTCTGCACCAATTATGCAGTCTCCAAAATGGGCTATACCTTTTGAAATCATGTGTGATGCCTCTGATTATGCAGTAGGAGCCGTGTTGGGACAGAGAGAAGAGAAACGACCACATGTCATCTACTATGCTAGTAAGACTCTCTCTGATGCCCAACTCAATTATACAACCACAGAGAAAGAGCTTCTAGCTGTAGTGTTTGCCTTGGATAAATTTCGTTCTTATTTATTGGGGTCCAAGGTGGTTGTCTACTCTGATCATGCAGCATTGAGACACTTATTGGCAAAGAAAGAAACCAAACCGCGTCTTATTCGGTGGATTTTATTGCTGCAAGAATTTGATTTGGAAATAAAAGACAAAAAGGGGACGGAGAATGTGGTAGCGGATCATTTATCTTGAATCGAGTCTGAGCCGGTATTCGGTGCATTACCTATTCGAGACTCATTCCCGGATGAGCAATTGTTTGAAACTACTTTGATGAAGGTTAATGGCCAAAGGTTGAAACATTGTGTGGAAGGATGTGTGCCAAGAAGAGACGTGGAGTCCGTCGACTTGACGGATCCCGTCTATCCGACTTAATCCCTTCGGAGAGTCAATCGTCTCCTACGGACGTTAAATTGTAGGTTTTGTATGTATTTCTATCCTTTAATTTCTTTAGTTTTCTTTGATTCTAAGTTTTAGTTTTAGTTTTCTTACTTTTTCTTTCAATTCTAGTTGCGTTTTAATGTTTTTTCTTTGAGTTTTTGAAGTATAAGTTGCTTCCGGAGGATGCCAAGAGGTGTACCGAGGTATTTGGACTCAAGACGGGTGAAAAATCGTGCTCTCGATCGACCTTGGGCGATGGAGACTCAAAATTATCAAGGTTCGGTCGACCTTGGGCGATGGAGGGTCCAACAAGCTTCCAGGAGGGGGATCGATCGCCCCAGCCAAGGGGGATCGATCGCCCCATGCATTTTCTCAAGGATTCCCACCAGCAGGTGGGCGATCGATCGCCCACCCTAGGAGGGATCGATCGCCCAAGCCCATGGGTGGGCTGGCCGAAAGTGTATGCTATAAATGGACTCCTTATCCTCCTATGTTGCCACTACTTGCATCCTAAGCCTCTTTGAACTCCAATTCAAGTCCTACATCATCTGGAAAACTAATTTCTTCAATTAGTGATTATTATACAAGACTTCAACATTGATCAACATCAACTTCAACATCAAATTGGATCAAAAATCACTAGTTCTCAAAGGAAGCTCACACTTTTTCAAGTTCAACATCAAAGTAAGTGAAGTTTTTCCTTGAAGAAATTGTTCAAATCTTTTTGAGGGCTTTTGAAGACCAAGTTTGGGGGATCAATTTGGTGCAATTACTTGTTCGATTTGGGTGGAAAAATTGCCGAAAAAAGGAGGTTGAAGGATACAAAAGAATTGTGCACACCAAGTGTTCGATTTAATTCCTCAACCACACTTTTTCTATTTCTATGGCACCAAAGAGAGCAAGTCACCAAGATGCTTCAAGTTCACGTAATCCTCGCCGAGCGAGGCATGATCCGACCACAGGTTCTTCATGATCTCGTCGAGACGGTATTCAAGAAAGATGGCATCCAAGGGCGTTGAATTTCGAAACAATGTTTGACATAGCCGAACTTTATGGTATGTTTCCCGAGACACGGTGGGGGATTTCCGACATCCGTCATCGTCGGTCGGCATCCATTTTTGTTCCACTCTCATCTACCATTTACCCAAGGCTTGTCAAGGTATTTTATCATAACTTAATGCCGAAACCTGATGAGCGGGATGTGCTTACTTCTTCCGTAGATGGAACAATAGTTCGAGTGGACATGTCATCCATTGCCATTGCCATGGGTTGTCCTCATGAATGCCCAGCTGATTTATCTCATATCTATACTCCTTTACCCGACGAGTTGTCGGTGGGCAATGTGGTTGCACGATTGTGTGCCAACCAATTTTCTGGGCCGAAAAGGAATGCAGCTTCAAAGTCTTCAATGCCAAATCATTTATGGTTCCTTGACGCTGTGCTACTCAAGAATGTATGTCCAATTGGACATAAAACTGAAAGACGTCAAGAGTTCCTCAGAGCCTTATATGCTATACATTTTGGGCATTGGCTGTCATTCCCACAGATTGTCTGGGGCCAGATGAAGAAATTCTATTCCAAAGTTGTGGCCAAGGCACCAGACAGTGCAAGTGACTGGGAGTTTCCATTCCCTACCATTATTCATCAGTTGCTTGTGTCACAGGGGTATGCAGTCCATGAGGACGAGCTTGCCTTTCCACGTGATCTTCATTATGGCACGCATGACTGGAACCTGAGTCGATCTCATATGCACCAGAGAGTCATAGCGGCGCCTGGTGAGGTATCTCGGTTGGCCCAGGGAGGAGAGCATGTAGATATACCACCACCGGTGGACGGTCCATAAGAGATGGAGGCAGAGGAAGAGGCAGTGCATGCACAGGCTGGTGGCCATGATTATCAATATTTAGAAGGGCAGATTGCTGGGTTGACAGCCCAGTTTGGCACCTTACAGACAGAGGTCTCCACACAGTTTGGTGCAATGAGAGCAGCGATGGTGGATCACTTTCGTGACACTCGCCAAGAGCAACTAGAGATGAGGAGGATGATGCGTGCACTGATGCGCCAAGCAAACTTGGATCCAGATGCTCAGTCACCCCCACATCCTTGACAGGAAGGTAACCATCTTTTGTATTTTATTTTATTTTTAGCTTTTATTTTTCTCTTTATTTTTCTTTTTGTAGTTAGATTTTTATTATCAATAAAAAAAAAATGGAAAAATGAAAAAATATATATATATATTTTTTTTTTTTTAGGATTTTTCTCTTTCATATTTATTTTCACCCATACTATTTTCACTTGATCTTTGGGGTATAGTGGTTTGTTTTGACAGGTTTTCACATCCAAGTTTGGGGGTGTGCTTGCATTGCCTTCGTCCTCGTGATGTACTCTATTTTCTTTCCACTACTCCCTGATCCCGGTACTATCGTTCTTACTCTTCTCTATGCTTTAATTGGGTGTCCATTGAGGACAATGTACAGTTTAAGTTTGGGGGTGAGGCGATGCCTATTTGTGTGCTTTATTGCATATGGGAAAATTTGTGTGAAATTCTTTTGTATTAGGATTTTATTTTATGTTATTTTCTTAGTTTGTTTCTTTATTTTATTTTGTTTTATTTTTAGATAGAATGTTTTGACATCATTCAAAGGATTAATACCTTATGTAGGTGCATAACTTGCAATTTTTGAGTAGGTTTTAAATCTTTGGAAACTGTGATTTAAATTAAGTGGCTTTAATCATGGTTTGCAATAACATGTTTTGAAGTGATTAATTTTAGTTTCCTTACATGCACAGACACACTAGCATAATCTTGTGGGGGTATAAACCTATGTTTTGAGTTATTGAGTTACATATGCTTGATATTAATTAGTATCTCTTGAGAATGAGTACCGATAATGTGTTTTACTTGACTTCAATGAAAAAGAAAAAAAAAAGAAAGAAAAAAATGATGAATAAGCAATCAATTTGATCCTTTTCATGAGTAACCGGGCCTCTATGCCTCAGGAAGCACGGAGTGTTCGCGTCAAAAGTGAAAAGGTGAGAAAAGATGAGCATTGGTTGTCTTGATTTGTAGCCTAACTGATTCGAGTAATTAGGTCTTCGGGGTATCTTAAAGCCTAGTGCCCTAAAGCCATCTGGTTTGGGAGCCACTGACTGAAAGCTTGCTACATGGATCTTTCAGAAAACTTAATAGATCAAGACATTGCACAACCAATAAAGCAATGAGAAAAAAAGAATAATGAAAAAAAAATGAAAAAGTCATGTATTCATGTTGGGAAGTATGAGTTCAATAAGGGGAGCTAGTGAGTTGAAAGGGTATGTCTCTTAATATATTCAGAGCTGAGTTATGCTACATGAGATGACTGCTAGTTCACTTTACACGAGGAGACTAGAGTTGATTATTTTGAGATATGTTGATGTGAATTATGCATTGGGACCATAGATTTGAATTATGGAATTTGAAAGTTTAAAATTATTCTTGAATGCAAGTTTGTAACTATGTATTGTAATATTCTTCTTGAATTAATGTTGAAACAGAATTTTGAATGTTTGTGGGTAACATTTCTGGAAACCCTCACGAGACTATACTCTTCCACTAGGGGGAACCTAAGAGTTTAAAGGCTTGTTGCATATGCTAAATGCAATCGTTTCTCCTACGAAAGTGGAGTTGGGTAGTTTAGTTAGTATTTGTTAGTTTCTTTGTTTTAGTTTTGTTTTATTCTATTGCTAAGGGACTAGCAATATGTAAGTTTGGGGGTGTGATCGGCGTTGAATGTTACGTATTCTAGCCTCTTAACTTATGTATTTTATTCTCTTAGTGATAGATTATTTTGTGATTTTACTTTGTTTTAGTGTTTTCTGTATTTTCAGGGCCTTAATGATTATTTCAGTTAAAACCAAGTTTTTGGGCTTTGAAAGAAGACATCGAAGATGGTGAGATGAAGCCTACATCAAGGAGATTCACTCAACCATTTATTCCAACTCAAATCAGCCCAAGAAAGAGGTCCAAGAGAATTACAGCAGCTTAAGAAGGTTTCGGGCCTGAAGCCCAAATCTGCGCATAATGCAGTCTTAATCTCGTTTTGGAAAACGGACCAGAAGTATTATTTTCGAGCCTCAAATCGACATTATTTTCGCGCTAGGTTGAATGAAATTTGATTCTGCACACTTTTGTATTTCACAAAAATTCCGTAAATCGGACTTCTAGTGGGTCAAAAGTCGGGCCGAAGTCAGCAGGAAAAACCCACCTGATTAGTGCTGCGGGAAACCCTAATTTATTCCTAATTGGATTAGGACTTTGGGGGATTCTCTTGGGAAATAAAGTGAGGACTTGGAGGCTGAATTGAGGAGAGCTTACATAGAGATTGGAGAGTCTGAGAGGGCTAAAGAGAACAGAAACATATTGCAGAGCCATTGGAGAACGAAGTTATACGCGTAATTCAGAAAGATGATGTCTTCTTCCTCAACAGTTGAAGCTTCTTCTTCTACCATGAGCGGCTAGTTCATCCACTAGGGTTTTGATGTAGCCCTAACAAAGCATCAATGGTTTGATTGTTTTAATTATTGGGGACCTTTATATACATGCATAGATTGTGTAATTGTGAGGATTCTTATTAAGGAATTGAGCAATAAAAGTCTTGTAAATTCAATCTCAATGATTTCTTATCTTGTCTTAGATATTTAGTTGTTGTTATTGAACTCAATCTCTTTTGTTTTCTGTGATCATGAGAGAGATTATTACACAATGGTAATCACTGAATATATTGTTATGAGCTTTGATGGATTATGCCTAGAGAAGATGAACCATACTGCACCCTAGATTAGAGTAGTTAGGCAGATGGCCCATGCCAATCGAAGATAGTCCATGGCTTAGCCTTAATCATATGTTATCTTCTTGACGGATGAAGGTGAGCTTGTAGCCACCGACACCACTTATGCATGATGTAATTCCCCTATAGTTGATTCAATTGACCATTGATTGTGGAGTTAGTGGTGAAGTCAAACACCCTAGGTTTCTCTCCTATTATCTTCACTATCTTGTTTACTTTGATTTATTTTATTTTATCTTTTTAATTAGTTTAGTTTAAAAATCAGAATTCTTTTCTTATAAATTTAATTAGAGTTAATTCCGTATTCCAACTCGTCAGAACATAATCCCTGAGGTACGATACCCATTCATTTCGATAGCCCTATTTTGCAAGGAATTCGTTCTATTGCGAAGTGTGGAAATTTTTAATTGATATACTTTTTGAGTCACACTCACACACGAATCAAGGTCTCCAAACTTTCATAAGAGATAGAGTGTTGGTTTGGGTTTAACAAGCTATGCTATAGTGGTAGAAAATGCATTGATAGTGGAGGAGGTTAGCAATGATAATCAAAGGATATAGGATGCAAAGAATTAGGCTAAGGGGACCGAAACATCTTCTAGTAATCAAGGGAGGAAGAAGCACATAGATAATGTGTCGCTTTCTCATGGGCAGCAGCAGGCTCGCCAGGTACCATCATCATCCTTGTCTGTTGGACCTTCAGAGTTTATGGTAGTGTGTTATCACTACCAGTAGTCTGGTTATTATAGATCAGAGTGCCCTCAGAGGCAAGTAGTGGTATCAGTGCTAGTGACATCAAAAGGGGAGTGGACATGCTTCCATTACCTATAGCCTGGATATGTTAAAAAAAACTACCCTTAGAGGTAGAATGCATAAAGTGGTTCTGGGTCTTAGTAAAGGACCGTACAGGCTGCCATAGTTCAGTCCAGCCATAGGGCGTTGCCACCACCCTAGCCAACATAGTCAATTTAGGGTTCTTGAGCAGTAAGAGGGTCTGTACCTGTTTCTAGTTAGCAGTCAGTATTTTTCAGGGTGCTAGCCAATGAGATCAGCAGGCATAGGGCCTTATTTTAACGCTTACTTAGGTAGAGGATGTACTAGGACCATCAGTGGTCAGAGGTATTTTCCTAGTTTCTAGCTCGTGGGCTAGGGAGTTGATAGATTCGAGTGCATCTCATTCAGTCATATCTGCTGCATTTGTTTATGCCTTGGGGCTGAAGGCGTCATTACTTGAGTCATCATTGTCCATTGATACGCTTGTCAGGGGTAGAGTTATCTTGGGTAGAGTGTGTCAGTCTTTCGAGATAAATGTTGCTGGACGTTGACTAGTATTTGACTTTTATTAAACATTACTAGTTTTGATATCATTCTAGGTACGGATTGGTTGTCTATGTTTAGAGACACGATCGATTGCCTCCATGGGAGAGTGACAATGTGTAAACATTTCTTGGAAGAGCGGGATGATTTCTATATACCATCACTACTTGGTTCTGATGTTCAGGATGGGATTGGGTGCTTCTTAGCCGAGGATGATGAGGTTATTACTCGTGAAGGGTTTCTGATCGGTGTTGAATGTTGCGTATTCTAGCCTCTTAACTTGCATATTTTATTCTCTTACTAATAGTTTATTTGTGATTTTACTTCATTTTAGTGTTTTCTGTATTTTCAGGGCCTTAATGATTATTTTAGTTAAAACAGTAATTTTGGGAAAAAGATGACATTCAAGAGGGTTATATGAATCCTACATTAAATGGATTCATTCAACTCCATATTTTAACTCAAAATAACCCAAGGAAGTGACCTTAGAGAATTATAATTGCTTAAGGAGATTTTGGGCCGAAAGTCCAATTCAGCACGTAATCCAGTTTTAATCCCATTTTGAAAAACGGTCCAAAACTCTTATTTCTGAGCCTCAAATGGACTCAATTCTCAAGTTGGTTGAATGAAATTTGATTCTAGATACTTTTGTGTTTAACATAAATTTCGTAAATCAGACTTCTAGTGGGTCAATCTTAAAGCCAAAAGTCAGCAGAAAAACCCACTTGATTAGGGCCTAGAGGAAAATCCTAATTGTCTCCTAATTAGGCGGGGACACTTCATATTCGCTTGGGGGTTTTAAGGTAGTGATATGGAGCTGTATTGGGGAGGAATTTTGAAGACTTTTGAATAGCAATTTGTAGAGCTTTGGAGTGGAGAACCATTGGAGAACAAAGTCTTGCTCTATTCCATGAAGATGATGCACTACAAGAAAATTAGTCTTTTACAACGGGCCAAAACTGCCTTAAATGACTTTTTAAGGCGCTCCCTAGCCTGTCCTCTATTAAGGCGTTATAATTACTAAGTTTTTTTAAAGGCACGCAAAAACTTTTTAAAGGCAGTCAGAAATTGCCTTTAATAATTTCAGAAACGCCTTTAAAAGAATTTTTCAAGGCGGTTATTTAGTGTCTTAAAAGTTCCATTATTCAAGGCGGTCGTTACACGTCATAGAAGTGTAATTATTTAGGGCGGTCAATTATTGCCTTAGAATCTCAATTATTAAGGGCGGTTAGTTTCTGCCTTAAAATCTCAATTATTTAGGACGGCCCATGCCCGCCTTAAAAGCTAAACCACATAATATTAAGGGCGGTTTTGGCCCGCCTTAGAAACTAAACCACATAATATTAAGGGCGGTTATGGCCCGCCTTAAAAGCTTAATATTAAGGGCAGCTTTGGGCCGCCTTAAAAGATAAGCCTCATATTATTAAAGTCGGCCATTGTCCGCCTTTGAAAGGTTTTTTTTTTTTTTTGAAATATTCCTTTTTCTAATACCCCATTCCAAAAACCTGTGAAACCTAATCCAAAAACCTGTGAAACCATACAATACCAACATCCAATTTGCATTCGAAGCTAACATATTCAAATGAAAGTCAACCCAAAAACACAGTATGAATAACTTTCATTCCAACCCAAAAGTATGTGCTTCCATACAATATCAATATCTAATTTGCATCCCTTCAAAGCAAGTACATTCAAATGATTTAGCATGCTTAAAAATTACAACCATTAACAAATATTTCTAGATACAGTGAACATTTAAAAGACATTCTAGCTATAAATGAACTTAAGCAAAACACTGAACTTGAAGACGTAGTTTAGAGGCAATCGAAACAAAATGGTGCAATGGAGCAAGTACAACAGGAGAGAAGACTACTGCTACTGGTACTGCTGCTGTTGTTGCTACTGCTGCGCTGGTTCATTATCCTGGGAGTTAAAGAGAGAGGATCAATGGAGCAAGTACAACAGGAGAGAAGGCAAAAAAAGATCAATATATAATGAAATTTAATTGCAATTTTCTAGTATGCAAGCTTTCAGTTTGATTTGAATTGTATCATTTAATGTCTTGTTCTATTTAGATTTGAGTGTGTGCATAAAATAATGTTGATTTTTTTTCCTTTTCTAAGCACTAAAGGACTTTTCTAAATATTAAAATAGTTTTTTTAGAACATCAAGAGTGTGTTGCACAAGTGAGGACCCACTTAAGTGCTTAGTGTTCAATGCTAAATGAAATGTTCTCGCTTAAAATTTAACTTCATTGTAAGTTCTAAACTGCAATGAAAATGTCTATTTCAAAGGTTGCTCTAGTTACAACTCTTGCAGCGTTTTGGGGGCAATGCTGCAATGGGTGTCTAGAGTCTGTAACAGGCATGTGTTTCCTATTTGTTTTTTAAATGTGCCTAATGATGAATGTAATGGTGCTTCTGATTAAATAAAGTTTTATATTGCAAGGACAAAAAAAATTGCATTATCAAGCACACAAACAGCACCTTAATTTGAGTAGCAATACTAACTTAATTACAATAATACTGTAATGGTAGAGCATGACTATTTATACATGTATATCTATTGTAGGAAAAAGTTACAATGAGGGTCTCTCCTTTTGACAAGAGCAACATCCAGATCATTGAATTGAACCTAGATTTCTCACTCCAGTATCCAGATTACTGAGTTCTAAAGGCTTGGCTAGAAATTCAACATGACACAAAAATCTGAAAGAAAAAATCTTGCACATCAGACATGAAAAGAAATTGAAATTTACAATAATAATTGTTGCTCCACTAGTAATATTGAAAATTATACAGTAATTGACCAAAAAAATATAAATCTGAAAGTGATCTTTAGTTGCAATAAATTCTTAGCAACGACAAAACAATACTCAGGACTTTCTGCTCATACTAAGAGTAAGTAAACAAGGTATACCTTCGATGTATCATTCAAGTTTTTATCTTGACTTGAACTATTTGTATCATCCTTCACAGAAGACCAACCATTAGCAATCTCAATGCAGGAACTAGTCGTTGCTAATTCAACTCTTTGCCACAGAAGTATTTGTCGTGGCAAAAAGTTTGTTTTCTACCACGAAATTAATTCGTGGCTATTCTATTACTAATATTAATAAATAATTGATCGCCACAAATAAATCTTGTGACAAATTACAAAAATACACCACAATAATTTCTAAAATACTCCAATTTGAAAATAATTTCAATAGTTAAGCCAAGAAAAGTAAGCAAAAATAATTGCAAAGTTGTCTCTTTCCACAAGAAACCAATAAGAAAAGAGTCCAACTTCAACCTTATAGACCAACAACCAAAAGAACCATAACATAAATTATCTAAGTGACATTTCAAATATTCAGTTCATAGTAAAATGGGATAGCTTTCCGTATTCCGAACTGTATTTCAACTAGAAGCAAACATCAAAATAACACAGTTCATAAAATTTTCAATCACATTATTTTTATCTAAGAATTAATTATGTAATCCTTTGGCCATTCCTTATTCAATATAAGTTGAGTTTGTAAGTCAGCTTTATCAATAGGCAGATTATAAATGACATGTACCAAACTTGTGTAGCTAGAATGGTATGCTTATTTAACTTTTAAACATGAAGAATGTATAATTATAACATAAGTAATCTTCACCAAAAAATAATAAAGCAATATTAACAAGGCCATGACCAGGATACACCAAGTTCAATTTATAATCATACACTAATGACCTGAGTGACCCATTTAAGATTTGGTTGAATAGAAACATCTTGCTGAAGATAAAAAAAAAATGGTGACATGCCAATAAATGAGACAAATTTGCATTATCCATGCTTTGTCTAAAACTCTAAGTGTCAATATGTGAGGGACTGACTCAAGATGGGGGCCTCAGCATATCCCGATAATGTGGACCAAACTCACAATATTGCAATCTTTTTTTTTTGGATAAATTAATTGAGTTTTATTAAATCAAAAGCTACCAAAAATTAATAGAACTGCAAAAAAGACTCCATTGGAACAGCAGTTATGCACCTACCCTTTGTCACCCAATTCTACAGAAGTTGTTAAAAAATATGAAAGAGTACTAGTGGTCCAAAGACAGCATCAAACTTCGCAGACATGGAAAGACAGCATAGAGTGCAAAACACCTGCAATTTTCAATTTTTAGTTTCATTTAACACCAATTTTCTCATTAAAACCATATTTGTAAAAGCGTAATTTTTTCTTCACTCACTAGCCATCTAGGAGACTCTGGAATAAAGAACAGCCCCACAAGCAAGACAATGCATGGAGCAGGTCCTTCAATTCAAATCAATTAATCAGTTTCTACATGTCCTTTTTTGGGTATTAAATTTTACAAAATTTTTAAACTTATACCATATGTCATCATAGAATTATAAACTATGCAAAATTATAATTTAACAGAGCTAGTGTTTGCCATGTTATCATTGTTCCAATCAAGAATGCAACCAATGAGCCCCTATCATGAGCTACAGAAGAGAAAAGAGATGTCAATGATCAAATCCTTTGAATCTGAATTACATAAAAATCTAGCATTATGACTCCTTACATATTCTTGAGATAATCCTTTTCATGGTGTTACCATTATATTCAATGCCCATGCCACTAATTTCTAATTGATGTTCTGTACATATTTCACTACCCCTTCCATTATCTACAGACAATAGTAATCAGTGACAATTACTTGAAGCCTAGTTTTCATGTTCAACAGTAGATAGGTTTTCATAGAAAGTGAAAAATGATCGCCAAAATAGAAGTATAGAACCAAGATGAAGTTGAATCATTTTATAATTAAAAAATGGATGAAGTGAGAGGATGAGATGCAAGATGGGTTAACTACCTATCGATTGCCAACATATCAGGATAATAAAGAAGCCAAATGAAAAAAAAATCTTTAAAAATAATTTTTTGAAGAAATAATAATCTCGACTTTGCCTATGTTGTTTAGAAGAAAAAAATCAATTAAACAAGAAAAAGAAGGGTAGAAAGATCCTATATTCTTCTTCAATATTCCTTTTTTTTTGTGGTTTTGTTTAACACTATAGTCTTAGGTTATGCAACAACAACATGCATGGATCATACTAAAGAGCAACTAAAATCTGCCATAGTACCTGCGAGCCGCACTGAAAGCTTGAGATAGCATAATAGACATATTTTTTTCAGAGGATGCCATTCGATTATGACAACTATATTCCACTACATGCAGGCCCAAATGGTGAGCAACATATTTAACCACAGTCCTCTTCCCACACCCTGCAAAAAGTACTGAATCAATACATAGCAACAATTACATAGTCACATGAATGCATATAAATATGTGTGTAATAGCAGAATAGAAAAATAAGACATTTTACTGTTTCACTTAGAAGTTATTCAACTCACCATAATCATTCAAAAACCTTGTCTATGAATCCAGTTTTTAGGATATCAAGTCACTGCACATAACAGTCCCTTCATTTTTTATCAAATCCTTCGATTCTGTGTTGCAAATTATGACTAACAAGAGTCCCTAAGGCTATAGCGTTGACTCCCTAATCAACAACATCAGGAAGCTTTTAATTTATTTATTTTAATAAAATCTCATTAAATCTGAACAAAAATTGTAAACCACAAAACTCACCAGGCAAACCATATAATAGAATAGCAAACCTGAGTTTTGACGAAAGTGCTGATGGACACAGAGGTGGTGTTAGTATAGAGGCCAAAGTCTTTACTGTATCTCCTTGTACAGGCACAAAAATTTTAGTTCCAGCAATCAACACATCTGGAGGAATAGCAGAAGGAACATTCCCTCCAAGCACGAGGGTAGTTTGAGTACGATTGACTCTGAGAACTAGTTCATCTGAGGGTTCCATAGACACAACCTGAGGCCAAGAAACTACTTAGAAATAAGAGTCTAGATGATGGTGCCATTGGTATTTTGCATCTTTTGGCTGCAAGGAATGCATAAAGCTGAACTGCAATTCCAATTGATGCAAATACTGAAAAGATCACCTTTGGCAAGATATCTATCTATTTCAAAGTAATTATGTAGTGCCAGATCAATCATTTCTTGACGATCTTCAGCTTCAATAGACGAACTTTGTTTAAGAGATTCAAAGGTACCACATTCTGGTATTTTCACACAAGAAACCCTCAAGTGTGAGGCATATCTTGGTAATGGAGCCAAAGGTTCAAGTCCTACACTGATGATAGAGGCCTCATCCCCTTTTGCATTTGTTTCATCATCCACGTTAACTTCAAATAAAGATGCCAAAGCCTCTTTCCCTTGATGAACAAGCAATTTCAAGCATGATACATGCAAACTAAGGTTAAATGCCAGGAGGAATAGATAGGCAACTTCTTAATCCAACAACACACTATGAATTTGAGGGAGACTATATGAAGGAAAAACTAGCATTACTCGAGAAGACTGGGAAATGGGTAATCTACTATCCAATGAGTGTTCATGGGTCTTGGGAGGATCAAGAACGATAGCTTAGCCAATTCTCTAAATGTTTATCTCAACATTCTTGACAAGTATCTAATACATATTTAAAAGAAGAAAAAGGAAAAAGGAAAAAATCAATTGTTTCATCAATCTAGGACACCAAATAAAAAAAAACTTGTGTAAATGATAATGTAGATAAAGAATTAGGTTACAATTGAATAATTAAGTAATTACGAAGAAAGGATTTTGCCAAATATGCATAATTACATCCAAGCTATTGCATGCATAAATGACATACAAGTATATTAAAGCCACTATTCAATTTACTTTTCTTGCAGTTCTATGAGCATACTGTACATGTAAATCCACACTTTTTCAGCTTATACATATGTATGCATATTTGTTGCAGAATGTGCACATTTTCGATGGGGCATATATGCTTGTCGGATATATATTTTATTTCTTGTCAAGCCTATTAAGAAAAGAGCAGTTGAGTTACAGCACCAGTCATCACTAATGCTGATATATAAAAAAGGAAACTGAAAATAAAAAAGAAAAGAAAACATGTGACTCTTACGTTATCCACCCCCACCACCAATACATTTTTAGAATTTCCATACTTTATTCTAGTGATGTATCAAGAAGTTATAATGAAAAGATAAGAAAAGTAAGAACAATGCAATAGCCACTTCAACCCAGACTATTGCAAGTTCCAAGTGCTCTTTTTTCTAATTCTATATTTCTCTGCAATGAAATGAGAAGTAGTGGATTTTTCATTTTTCTTTTGTGCATGAATAAACTAACACAAAATATCAATCTGTCAACAAATATAAGCTGTCTGGATATACATCGATAAATCATCACATGTAAAGCATGAACTAAAACTCTTAGAAAAATTTTATATCCTCTGTTTGGTTTTCAGATAAACTGTAAAAAAGTAAAGAGGTTCGGTTATTGAATCTTATTTTAAAAGTTATCTGAATCTTTTAATTATCTTGAACTTAAGAAAACAAAATTCTCCAGTTATCTAAGCATGATACAACTACTTTGATCAATTGAGTCGTGAACAAATCTTTCAATTTTTTTTTTGTTGGGGAAAGTAACAAATCTTTCACATTTGGGAAACCAAGATTACATAAAATATTATCTAGTTCTATTTTCTTTTCTTCTCTTATATTTTCTGGCAACCAAACAAGGTCATAAAATAACTAATTATAACAAAATTCAAAACAATCATAAAAAGAAATAAAGAAAACGTACCAGTGATCCTGAAGTTATTGATAGCTTCTTGAAGATAGACATGGGGAGCCCAACCAAGGCAGAGTCGTCGAGAGAGGCCATCTTCATGAAGACAAAGCAGATCCTCATAACTCAGATCGTTCAAACTCTCACCTGTCTTTTGCCTACCGAATTAAGAAAATTCATCAAAAATATCAACACACGCAAAACACAATTTAAATTTTCAAAATAGTTCAACAACGTAACAGAGCAAATTAAGTAAGTAAAAACTTCTCCTAAATATCACCTAATTTCCCTCAGAAATTTCCTATTAATGTCTTTGAGTTTCTTCAAATTTTCTTTCATTCTCTGCAAAGCATCAATCAACATATATAAGTATAACACAACGATATATATATATATATATATATACAAACACACACACACATACGTATTAGAAACAGAGAGTGACCTCATAGTGTGAGTTCCGCAGATCGATCCCCAAAGTCTTCTGGTACTGATCAAACATTGTCTTCATTCTCAAAATATACATAAAAATAAAATAAAATAAGCTAATATTATAGTGAGAGAAAGAGAGTATAGAGAGAGAGAGAGAAAGGAATATATACGAGATGGAAGGACTGATGAACTCATGGAGTTTGCCGGTGCTGGAGAACATGATGAACTCATGGAGTTGTGGGCTGACTCAATCAATCAAGGAGTGAGATTAGGTTAGGGCTTTCACCGAAGGGAAAGAGATTGGGTTAGGGCTTCGATTGGTGAGTGGGATTGGGTTAGGGTTTCGATCGGTGAGTGAGATTGGGTTAGGGCTTCAATAGTCTGGTGAGATTGAGTTTAAATTTGGTTGAGGAATAGAGATTATAGGTTGAGATTTTGAGTAGAGATGGAATGAGAGAGAAGGTCTGAAGTGAGAGAGAAAATTGAACGTGCCCATGAGAGAGATGAAGAGTGTATCGCGTGAAACCAAAATAATAACATGAAATTATTTTTAAAAAACATTTCAATTACGGGCAAAGCCCGTAATAAGAATAAAGCTTTCTACGACGGGCCATTAGCCCGTCGTGAAAACCAACTTTCTACAACGGGCCTACATGGCCCGTCGTGGAAAACTAATTTCTACAACGGCTCATGCGAGCTCGTCGTAGAAAGTGATTTTCTACAAGGGGCTATGCGGGCCCGTCGTAGAAAATTGTTTTCACAAGGGGCCATGCGGGCCCGTCGTAAAAAGTCTGTCATTAAAATCCTAATTTCTTGTAGTGATGCCTTCTTCCTCAACAGTTGAAGCAGTCTCTTCTACCATGAGCGGCTAGTTCATCCACTAGGGTTTTGATGTAGCCCTAACTAAGCATCAATGGTTTGATTGTTCTAATTATTGGGGATTCTTGTATTCATGCAGAGATTGTGTAATTTAGAAGATTCTTCTTACAGAATTGAGCAATAAAAGTCTTACAAATCCAGTTTCAATAATTTCTTATCTTATTGTTATTGGACTCAATCTCTCTTATTTTCTGTGATTATGAGAGTGGTTATTACACAATGGTAATTACTGAATATATCATTAAAAGCTTTGATGGATTATACCTAGAGAAGATGGACCGCACTGCACCCTAAAGTAGAGTAGTTAGGCAGATGGCATAGTCCATGACTTAGCCTTAATCATATGCTATCTTCTTAATGGTTGGAGGTGAGCTTGTAGCCATCAACATGACTTATGCATAATATAATGCCCCATATTTAGTTCAATTGACCATTGATTGTGAAATTAGTGGTGAAATCAATAATCCTAGATTTATCTCATATTTTTACACTCTTTAGTTTCTCTTGTTTTTATTTAATTGCTTCCTTAGATAATTTAGATATAAAAATTAGAATTATTTTCTCATAAATTTAATTAGAATTAATTTAGGACATCCAACACAGTCAGACCACAGTCCCAAAGGTTCGACACTCCTTTCGATAGCCCTATTCTGCAAGAAACTTACTGACGAATCAATTTCTGGCATCGTTGGTGGGGACTGTCTATTTGATTGTTTGGATTTTATAGAATTAATTTTAATTGGATTTTTAGTTTAGGAAATTTTTATATTTTGTTTTAATTTCATTTGTGTTTTATTTTTAGGTACTTCTAGTTAATATATGCAAGGTCGTCGTTCTGTGATTGATCCTTTGATGCCTCTTGATCCTGAGCCTGATCATACTCTTAGACAGTAGAGAAACATTCTTATTGATCCTATTATGCAAGAGGAAGAAATACTTGACGACATGACTGAAGAAAGAAATAATAACATTGTTCCTAATGCTGCTAGTGAATGAGCGAGATTGCTCAAGGACTACTATGTTCTTGAGATATACATTTCACCAGCCGATTTCCAACTACCTGATGTCATAGCACATAACTATGAGATCAAGTCCAGCATTATTCAGATGCTACTATCATATTTTGGGTTGACTAAAGAAGACCCTTACAAATATCCAAATAAGTTCATAGAAGTGTGTTCAACTACAAAAATTCACAACTTCTCTGAAGATACTTTCAGAATGCGACTCTTTCCATTCTCCTTGAAGGACAAAGCAAAGTATTCGTTTGATTCTCTACTGGTGGGCTCTATCATGACATAGACTCAAATGCAACATGAGTTCCTTAAGAAGTATTTTCTAATAGGGAAGACCAATCAGTTCAGACGTGCAATTACAGGTTTCTCTTAATATAAGGGGGAAAAATTCTATAAGATATGGAAAAGATTCAAGGACCTTCTTAGGAAGTGTCCTCATCATCAGCTTCCTAAGTGGCAACTAGTACAGAGTTTTCATGAAGGGCTAATAGAAGCTGACAAACAGATGGTTGATGCATCCTATGGAGGTACTTTTATGTTTATGAATGAAGAAGAGGCATGGACCTTATTTCAAAATCTTACTGACAACTCTCTATAACATATGTCCTCTACTTGTTCTAATAGACCTACCACTACAAGGAAGACTGATGGAATTTTTAAGGTTGGTGCTACAAAAGCTATGCCAACCGATATTTACTTGATTGCACAAAAGGTAGCATTGATCATGGCAACCAATTAAGCTCATTCTGTTGCAAGTTATTCATTGTTAGGCCTTGTGACTTTTGCTCTAGTCTTATGCATAATGTGAACAATTTTCCCTCAGTTGGACAATTTGCTAATCTTCAACAAGAGCAAATCCAAGCTACATTCACTGGACCAATGAATCCTCCACGTGGCAATACTTACAATCCCACATGGAGGAATCATCTTGGTTTTTCTTATAGTAACTAAGGGGCAGCCATGCAACCAACATATCAGCCTAGGAATTATTTACCTCAACAGCCATATCAAGCACAAGTTCCTATGCCATAGAAAAGTTCCTCCTTCAAAGACAAGATGATGAGTGCCCTGGCAAGACTTAAGAAGATTGACTCTAAACTTGCCAAACTGGAATCTCAGTTTAGACAACTTGCAATGCCTTAAGTAGAAGAGAAGAAGGGAAGCTCCCAAGCCAACCAGTTACCAATCCTAGAGGGATGCATGCATCCTCAAGTAACCCATACCATGAGTAGGTTTAAGCCATCACTACTTTAAGAAGTGGGAAAGTAATTGACAACAACGTGAGGGAGAAGAAGGAAGAAGAAGAAAAAGTGATCACGAGTCCTAGTGCTAAAAATTCATATAAGCTTAAGACTCCCTTCCCACAATGCTTTCTTGAAGCATCCAAGTTGGGGAAGCAAAGGGACAAGCTAAATAACATGATGGAGGTTTTCTGATAAGTGAAGATTAATCTGCCACTCCTTGATGCTATCAAACAAATGTCTCCTTATGCAAAATTTCTGAAAGACTTGTGCACTCAAAAAAGGTGTTCAAATAGTCATGTGCCAAAGAAGGTAATGCTGCCACAACAAGTGAGTTCTATTATTCAGCATTGCACTCCTCCCAAGTACAAAGATTGTCACGCTGATAGGCGTTGAATGTTACGCATTCTAGCCTCTTAACTTATGTATTTTATTCTCTTAGTGATAGATTATTTTGTGATTTTACTTTGTTTTAGTGTTTTCTGTATTTTCAGGGCCTTAATGATTATTTCAGTTAAAACCGTGCTTTTGGGTTTTTAAAGAAGACATCCAAGATGGTGAGATGAAGCATACATCAAGGAGATTCACTCAACCATTTATTTCAACTCAAATCAGCCCAAGAAAGAGGTCCACGAGAAGTACAGCTGCTTAAGAAGGTTTCGGGCCTGAAGCCCAAATCTGCGCATAATGCAGTCTTAATCCCGTTTTGGAAAATGGACCAGAAGTCTTATTTTCGAGCCTCAAATCGACATTATTTACGCGCTGGGTTGAACGAAATTTGATTCTGCACACTTTTGTATTTCACGAAAATTCCGTAAAATGGACTTCTAGTGGGTCAAAAGTCGGGCCGAAGTCAGCAGGAAAAACCCACCTGATTAGTGCTGCGGGAAACCCTAATTTATTCCTAATTGGATTAGGACTTTGGTGTATTCTTTTGGGGAATAAAGTGAGGACTTGGAGGCTGAATTGGGAGAGCTTACACACAGAGATTGGAGAGTCTGAGAGGGCTGAAGAGAACAGAAACATATTGCAGAGCCATTGGAGAACGAAGTCATACGCGTAATTCAGAAAGATGATGTCTTCTTCCTCAACAGTTGAAGCTTCTTCTTCTACCATAAGCGGCTAGTTCATCCACTAGGGTTTTGATGTAGCCCTAACAAAGCATCAATGGTTTGCTTGTTTTAATTATTGGGGACCTTTATATACATGCATAGATTGTGTAATTGTGAGGATTCTTATTAAGGAATTGAGCAATAAAAGTCTTGTAAATTCAATCTTAATGATTTCTTATCTTGTCTTAGATATTTAGTTGTTGTTATTGAACTCAATCTCTTTTGTTTTCTGTGATCATGAGAGAGATTATTACACAATGGTAATCACTGAATATATTGTTATGAGCTTTGATGGATTATGCCTAGAGAAGATGAACCATACTGCACCCTAGATTAGAGTAGTTAGGCAGATGGCCCATGCCAATCGAAGATAGTCCATGGCTTAGCCTTAATCATATGTTATCTTCTTGACGGATGAAGGTGAGCTTGTAGCCACCGACACCACTTATGCATGATGTAATTCCCCTATAGTTGATTCAATTGACCATTGATTGTAGAGTTAGTGGTGAAGTCAAACACCCTAGATTTCTCTCCTATTATCTTCACTATCTTGTTTACTTTGATTTATTTTATTTTATCTTTTTAATTAGTTTAAAAATTAGAATTCTTTTCTTATAAATTTAATTAGAATTAGTTCCGTATTCCAACTCGTTAGAACATAATCCCTGAGGTACGATACCCATTCCTTTCGATAGCCCTATTCTGCAAGGAATTCGTTCTATTGCGAAGTGTGGAAATTTTTAATTGGTATACTTTTTGAGTCACACTCACACACGAATCACACGCCCCGGAATTCAGACCGCCGAGACTTCCCCGGACCGACCCTGAATCCCGAGAGTGAACCCATTCACTCAACCCCATGAACTATCTCAAGCATACTCATGCGATAATATAAAGGTTTTATACCATGCCATAACACTCCAATTTCCCCACTCTCGGAAGACCGGAGGTTAACTGTCCATTTAAACCTGGTGAACCCTCATTACACTCATTTTCAGCAGAAGCTTAACTTAATTGTTGCATATAAATTCATGCAACACTACCTCAACCAATCCCCATGGGCCCTACATCGAATCACACACTTTAAAAAACATTTACTCGTCCACACCTTTGAAAATCACTCACTTTCGAGCCTCAAAACTTTCTGTGTTTGGAATCTGAAACTGAGGCTTATACCATTGGATGGAGAATCAAAAAATACTCAAGTTCAAAAAAAACCACACTCAATTCCGATCTAGAACGAAGAAATTACGTCGAAACGAAGTTTTGGAAAAAGCTGTGAATAGTAATCTCGATTGATCGAGATTAAATCTCGATTAATCAAAATTCTAGTGAGATTTTCACACTTTCGGGACCCCAGACCTGCAATATCTCGATTGATCGAAAATGGGACTTCGATTGATCAAAATTCCTCTTTTCTGGACTCTAAAAATCACCATAAATCATCACCCCTTCGATCAATCGAAATAGGGACTTCGATTGATCGAAATGGGCATCTCGATTGATCAAGATTAAATCTCGATTGATCGAAATGCACCTCCTGAGACTTCCAATAGCCCTATATATGATCCATTTGAATTCAAATCTCAACCAAACCACTTTGGATCATTCATAAAACATGTAAATCATCCTCCAATGATATAATATCATACTCACACATCAACCTATACATTTGAATCTCAAATCTTGTAAAATCATAGAAAACTCATCCTAAATTCTCAATGCACATAAAATTCAAGTGCATAAACCATCCTCATTTTCCAAAGATCATATTCATCAACTCATACATACAACCTAACTCACACATCGAAATCCTACAACCGTGATTCCAATATAAATCCACTCTTCAAAACCTTCATATCCAAGAGTTCAAGATATAAAAGACGAAAAGATACATTCATCCATTTAAGCTCCAAATTCATAAAAAATCCATGAAACTATACACATAAGAATTCAAATGAATATACAAGTTACATATACCGTGAATGTAACTATAAATCAACATAATCCACATGCCACATGCCGGCATGGATAGCCAAAAACATAGTCCATACATATATCTCCAAAGATCCCCAAAATGCACCAAAATGCTCTAAGTAAGGAAGCAAGCTCTTTTCATCCATTCTCGGCTTCTTACCTGAAAAAATGTTTGGGGGAGCGGGGTGAGCAACACTGCGGCTCAGTAGAGATGCCCCTCCCCTCCTAGGTGCCGACCCGACACCGACCTACATGTCCCTCACTACATGGCATGTAAAATGCTTTCATGCACACGACAACATACAATCCAAGTATGAATGCACTCATTCATATATCATATTTTTCAATGCATATCATTGCTATAACAAGCCTAGCATGCATTCTAACATTCAAAACAACACATGGTCACATATATGTCATAAGGCATGCATATCACTCTCATATGCCTACAAACCACAACCTAGCATATTTTGATCATGCTTCAACAATGCACACACTTGCTATAAAATAACCTAGCATGCATTCAACATTTATACACACACACAACCAACATATAATCATATGATTGCACCCCAAAATACACATAACCTACATATGCATATAATACACAATATAGCTAATCATGTTCTCATTTTGTACACTTTGCACATATTCAGCCCACACATCATATATTCATCAAGATGGATCTATCTAGCATGCATAATCACAAGGGAAGAGGAAATATAAAAATTCAGCCCCTTGCCCATCTCTCTCACATACAAACTTAACCGAAAACCTCTCCGAACCACCCAAAACCCTAGAATCGACAACTAGAAGAGAAGAAACACCCCTACCTCAAGATTGAAGACCTTCCAAGCACTTATCAAAATTTCCAGCAGGTTCTACCTTGCCGAAATACGAGTTTGTTCGGTTCAAACCGAAGCCCTAGCCGTCCCCTACACACTTTCCTTCTTCGGCGAATCACGAATCCAAGCCGAATGCACCCGAAATGTAGAGAGAAGGTGGAGGGATGAAGAGGGAAATGTTTAGAGAGAGAGAGAGAACCGTGAGAAATAAGATCTCAGATCTCCCTGGGATATTTATTCCAGTCCTAGGGGCGCGAAATGACCGTTTTGCCCCCGGGTCACTTAATGTACCTTCCCGACCTCCGAATTAATTCTCGAAAACTCCGTTGGACTTGAAATCACTTCCTTAACACTCTAAATATTTCGTTTAGTCCATATCCAAAAATAAATATTTTTGGAAATTTTCCGGATTCCCCGGGCCCACTTAAGTCGCCTCCCGACCCCGGTTTGACCAAAAAGTCAAACTTCTCCAAATTTTCCAAAAACTTCCAAAAACCTCATAACATGTTTCCAAACATGTTGTCCACTCTCGAAACATCCAAAACATCATTCGAAATGCATTTATAGCAAAAATGATGAAAATTTTTGAAAATCGGTCAAATTTGGTTCCGGTCTCTACAACCTCCCCACCTTTAAAGAATTTCGTCCACGAAATTAGCATCATACTCTAAATTGGAAGACTGTTGTCACTAAACCTTAAGTGACCTTCCCTATCTTCCTTCTATCACAGGAAATAATCATAACTCGCCGGTATCCACCACGCGACTTCCATTCTGTAACCGACAAGGTTCTTGTTTATCACATCCCACTACTTCGCTCCAAATTTCACAAAATATCAACTATTGGCATATCTCAAATGATGTCCAGATATCTCCAAGACTGGAGTGCCATCATCTACTGTAACTAACACGACCATAAATTATCTCCCAAACCAAGTTTAGGAATATCAAAACTATAACCAATTTACTTTTCAACCTACCCACTTTCCAATCAGTAAAAGTATGCATAGGCATCCCTTTCTAGTAATTCATCCTCCTTGAATCACAATTCTTAAAGTTCTCACACCAGACAACACCATGTTCATAATCCAAACTTACACATTTCATCTGTGATCTGAGGCCAATGTTTGTTAAGGATTGATAACTCAATCCTGGGCTGGTTCTATCACCTTTCTCCAAAACTCATGAAATCTTTACTCCCGAAGTCTCATAATGAATCCTTGGATCCTTTCAATTTCGCTGGTACCACAAGGTACGGTTCACAAGTAACAAAAATCTGTGAAAATCCCTATCGTCCATGCCATGATCCAGTCATGTCCCAAAACTAATCAAATCACATATGACAATCGAAACTCAATCTCTCAGGGTCACACCACCCACAATGATACATCCATAGACTAAATTGTCTCTCATGATGAAAATCTCGCATCAACAAGTGTGTCAATAGACAAAGCTACATCTCGATGACAACAATCACACTCTCAAGTGTGTCAAATGGCTAAACTGCCCCTCAATGAAATCACAATATCCAGGGGTTGCGTCCATAGACAAAACTGCATCCATAGTAACAACAACCAATCAACAATAGATGGGCCAATAGACAAAACTGCATCCCCCACCACTGATGCGTCAATAGACAAAACTGCATCCCCCACCACTGATGCGTCAATAGACAAAACTGCGTCTGAGTGACAACACCAACCACATATGCGACAATGGACAAAACTGCGCCCAAAGTCACCACCACTTGTCAATAGACAAAACTGCGTCTAAGTGACAATGATTGGGTCGATAGACAAAACTGCGTCCATACGACTCTGATCCTCAACTGATGTGCCAATAGACAAAACTGCGTCTAAGTGACAATGATTGGGTCGATAGACAAAACTGTGTCCATACGACTCCGATCCTCAACTGATGTGCCAATAGACAAAACTGCGTCTAAATGACGACACCACTCATATGCGACAATGGACAAAACTGCGCCCAGAGTCACCACCACTTGTCAATAGACAAAACTGTGCCTAAATGACAAGAATCTCAACTGATGTGCCGATAGACAAAACTGCGTCTAAACGACAACACCACTCATATGCAACAATGGACAAAACTGTGCCCAGAGTCACCACCACTTGTCAATAGACAAAACTGCGCCTAAATGACAAGAATCTCAACTGATGTGCCAATAGACAAAACTGCATCAAAACGGCAGCACCATCACAATGTGACAATGGACAAAACTGCATCCAGGGTCACTATCACCCATGTCAATAGACAAAGCTGCGCCTCAATGACAAGAGTCTCAACAATAGATGGGTCAATAGACAAAACTGCGTCCATATGAGACCGATCCTCCAACTGATGTGTCAGTAGACAAAACTGCGTCTCAATGACAGCACCACAATGATCATCCCAAAGTCTGTAGCCTTCCAAGAATATCACATGTCCCCTCGAGTACTCTATCATGTACTGGAACTCATAACCTCAAGAGCAGTTTAAACTAACCTACTCTTGTTATCACAATCTCAATCATACACTCATTTATGAGTAAGAGTTGCCATACTCACCACATTCGAATTCCATTTCCTTATCTACTGATACTCATCGAATCAATTCCACAATCACTTGGACTTGACATATTGTAAGAGAAGTACTAATCGAAGAGAAATGGCTGGCCAGGTCGTTTCTTTCCGCTAGTCCAACCCCAACTACATGCCTTTCTTGTCCCTCACACGTTTAAATCCCTCAAACTTGTAATCACAATTCAATCCCCATGAAATCACTGCTCAGGGACTTTCTCAAAGTCCTAAGCTCTCACAACTGGAGTTTAACATAACTCCTACTTCTCAACTATCATTAGCTCACTCAAGCTCAAATATTTGGCATGTCTCAGCAAATCTCCAAAATTGGAATCCCTAGGCGATAATAACATGCCTAATAACCGAACCCCATGTATGGTTCACTTTTACACCCTCCGGAGCACTCGCTCCCTAGAGTCCACAGTCTTTACCTCAAGACCTATCCGGTCTACCTCTACCTTTAGTCTAAGGTAATATCCTCGACTAATCACATCAATCACTCACAGTGATACTTCCCTATAATTGAGATCATCAGTACTCAAAGTCATTCCATCATTATCAACCATGATTTTTTGACTGGAATGCATCTTAGGCATAATCCAAGGTCCCGTGTATCGTTATAATCCACATCAATCCCATGCACTTAACATAACAAGCGCACTAACTAGAGTAAGGCACATAAAGGGTGCACTTACCCAAACAAGTCACATAGTTCAGCCCAGTTTCATAGGCTATCACCCAATGGAATCCAATTCCAAGTCTAGGATCTTACATCCTTCTAATCTAACAATCTCAAAGTTTATCACCACATGTCGATTTCAACGTCATTATCCGCTCAATTTTCAAACCTCTACCTAGGTTTACCAAAATCCTCAAAATTTGGGACTTCTAAGTAGTGACTACATGTCACTACTAACCACATGACACATAATGAAACACTAAAATGCAATGCTCAATCACATGAATAGCATATTCCACATAGCACATAACATATAACATGTTAAATCAAATAAACAAATACAATGCATGATATGACATATGGTGCATCTAAATAACCCAATATTCTAGCCCTCAGGCTACAACTAGGAAAAATACCTACGACCACGCACAGTCCTAGAACATTCTCAGCCTGAGCAATCGTAAAGGCACGACCCAGTTTCCTTAGTATACTAACACCTACTCATGATATGCAACTTAATATACTTGCATAATTCATCATTATAACTCATAAGTTGGAGATCACGAATATACCTCAATCACTGTGGACGAGTCCTTTGATACCTCGACTGTTGTCCTAAACCACTAGGATGGTTCCTCGTACTTGCTCGCAAAACCTGAGTAGACTGCATTGGCGGGGGTGGCGACATTGCCACCGAGTCAATCTGACTCGCCAAGAACTGTTCGGTGCGGTTAAGAGACTCTATCCTACCCCCTGCACTCTGTCCTTGAGGACATTTCACTTTCAAGTGACCAGTCTGATGACAGAGGTAACAAATTTGTCCATCTGCTGGTGCCAAATGTATGCTGGGGCACTCAGACCTATAGTGACCCGGTTGCTGACAATGATGACACACTCTCCTTGACCCGACCGACTGTATAGACATAGAAGTCGTAGGCACTGAATATGTCATCCGTTGTCCCATTGATCCTTCAGATCGAGAAGGACTACTTTTCAGTTTCTTCTTTGGCTGACTCTTAGAAGAATCATGCCTTTTCTCATCTTGTATCCGATGATTGTCATTATCAAGCTCTTCTGCTATTAGTGCTCTTTCCACCACTGTGGTATAGCTTGTCAATCCCAGAATTCCAATTTTATCTCACAAATAGGGTCTGAGACCTCTTATGAACTGTTTGACCTTCAGCTCTTCCGTTGGAATCATCTCTTTCGCAAATCGAGCCAAAGAGGTAAATCTGGTCTCATACTCCATAACTGTCATATCCCCTTGAAGCAAATCATAGAACTCTCGCCTCAAGCTATCCTTCACTGTTACTGGAAAATACTTCTCGAAGAATAATGTTTCAAATGTATTCCAGTCCATCACCTCAATGTCATGGCGGTTCCCAATAGACTTCCACCAACGTTTGGCCTCACCCTTAAGGTAATAGGTGGCCACTTTCACCTTTAAGTTCTCCTCTACCTCAAGTATGGTAAGGAGTTCAACCATCTCATCAATCCAATTCTCAGCCACCATAGGGTCAGACCCTCCTATGTACGATGGCGGATTATGCTTCCTAACGTGCCCCAATATCAACATCATCCTACTAGGAGCTGCTCTAGGTCGAGCCTGAGTCTCCTCTTGTGTTTCCCTAGCAATTTGCCGTATAGTCGCAACCATATCATGCACAACTTGTTCTCCACTCATAGGGATTGTATCTCCCCTTTCATGAACTCTTCGTGGTGGCATCTTGCTATATAGACAAAAAGAAGACACTTAAATCCCAAGCCAAATCAACCAAAACTGTATGCTCATTCTAAACATGTAAGCATCAAATCATATCTCACATGTCATTGCAAAAGTTGTATATCTAATACAAAACCACAAGTCAAAATCCTTGACCTCAAATAAACACACATTCAAAATCTCACTCTTTGTCCAAGGTAATCAAGTCTATGGCTTTGACAAGCCCTATGTTAACACAAGTTCCAATCCAACACGTGAATGGACCTCACCCTTCATCTTTGGGTTTTTGAACCTCATGTTCAGATCATCAAACCCCTTTCAAACTTCAAAATGTAGTTTAGCCTTTCCCGTCGTCCCTAGGTATTCTGACCTATAGCTCTGATACCATGCTGTCACGCCCCGGAATTCAGACCGCCGAGACTTCCCCGGACCGACCCTGAATCTCGAGTGTGAACCCATTCACTCAACCCCATGAACTATCTCAAGCATACTCATGCGATAGTATAAAGGTTTTATACCATGCCATAACACTCCAATTTCCCCACTCTCGGAAGACCGGAGGTTAACTGTCCATTTAAACCTAGTGAACCCCCATTACACTCATTTTCAGTGGAAGCTTAACTTAATTGTTGCATATAAATTCACACAACACTACCTCAACCAATCCCCATGGGCCCTACATCAAATCACACACTTTAAAGAACATTTACTCGTCCACACCTTTGAAAATCACTCACTTTCGAGCCTCAAAAATTTCTGTGTTTCGAATATGCAACTGAGGCTTATACCATTGGATGGAGAATCCAAAAATACTCAAGTTCAAAAAAAACCACACTCAATTCCGATCTAGAACGAAGAAATTACGTCGAAACGAAGTTTTGGAAAAAGCTGTGAATAGTAATCTCGATTGATCGAGATTAAATCTCGATTAATCAAAATTCTAGTGAGATTTTCACACTTTCGGGACCCCAGACCTGCAATATCTCGATTGATCGAAAATGGGACTTCGATTGATCGAAATTTCTCTTTTCTGGACTCTAAAAATCACCATAAATCATCACCCCTTCGATCAATCGAAATGGGGACTTCGATTGATCGAAATGGGCATCTCGATTGATTGAGATTAAATCTCGATTGATCGAAATGCACCTCCTGGGACTTCCAATAGCCCTATATATGATCCATTTGAATTCAAATCTCAACCAAACCACTTTGGATCATTCATAAAACATGTAAATCATCCTCCAATGATATAATATCATACTCACACATCAACCTACACATTTGAATCTCAAATCTTGTAAAATCATAGAAAACTCATCCTAAATTCTCAATGCACATAAAATTCAAGTGCATAAACCATCCTCATTTTCCAAAGATCATATTCATCAACTCATACATACAACCTAACTCACACATCAAAATCCTACAACCGTGATTCCAATATAAATCCACTCTTCAAAACCTTCATATCCAAGAGTTCAAGATATAAAAGACGAAAAGATACATTCATCCATTTAAGCTCCAAATTCATATAGAATCCATGAAACCATACAGATAAGAATTCAAATGAATATACAAGTTACATATACCGTGAATGTAACTATAAATCAACATAATCCACATGCCACATGCCGGCATGGATAGCCAAAGACATAGTCCATACATATATCTCCAAAGATCCCCAAAATGCACCAAAATGCTCTAAGTAAGGAAGCAAGCTCTTTTCATCCATTCTCGGCTTCTTACCTGAAAAAATGTTTGGGGGAGCGGGGTGAGCAACACTGCGGCTCAGTAGAGATGCCCCTCCCCTCCTAGGTGCCGACCCGACACCGACCTACATGTCCCTCACTACATGGCATGTAAAATGCTTTCATGCACACGACAACATACAATCCAAGTATGAATGCACTCATTCATATATCATATTTTTCAATGCATATCATTGCTATAACAAGCCTAGCATGCATTCTAACATTCAAAACAACACATGGTCACATATATGTCATAAGGCATGCATATCACTCTCATATGCCTACAAACCACAACCTAGCATATTTTGATCATGCTTCAACAATGCACACACTTGCTATAAAATAACCTAGCATGCATTCAACATTTATACACACACACAACCAACATATAATCATATGATTGCACCCCAAAATACACATAACCTACATATGCATATAATACACAATATAGCTAATCATGCTCTCATTTTGTACACTTTGCACATATTCAGCCCACACATCATATATTCATCAAGATGGATCTATCTAGCATGCATAATCGCAAGGGAAGAGGAAATATAAAAATTCAGCCCCTTGCCCATCTCTCTCACATACAAACTCAACTGAAAACCTCTCTGAACCACCCAAAACCCTAGAATCGACAACTAGAAGAGAAGAAACACCCCTACCTCAAGATTGAAGACCTTCCAAGCACTTATCAAAATTTCTAGCAGGTTTTACCTTGCCGAAATACGAGTTTGTTCGGTTAAAACCGAAGCCCTAGCCGTCCCCTACACACTTTCCTTCTTCGGCGAATCACGAATCCAAGCCGAATGCACCCGAAATGTAGAGAGAAGGTGGAGGGATGAAGAGGGAAATGTTTAGAGAGAGAGGAAACCGTGAGAAATAAGATCTCAGATCTCCCTGGGATATTTATTCCAGTCCTAGGGACGCGAAATGACCGTTTTGCCCCCAGGTCACTTAATGTACCTTCCCGACCTCCGAATTAATTCTCAAAAACTCCGTTGGACTTGAAATCACTTCCTTAACACTCTAAATATTTCGTTTAGTCCATATCCAAAAATAAATATTTTTGGAAATTTTCCGGATTCCCCGGGCCCACTTAAGTCGCCTCCCGGCCCCGGTTTGACCAAAAAGTCAAACTTCTCCAAATTTTCCAAAAACTTCCAAAAACCTCATAACATGTTTCCAAACATGTTTTCCACTCTCGAAACATCCAAAACATCATTCAAAATGCATTTATAGCAAAAATGATGAAAATTTTTGAAAACCGGTCAAATTTGGTTCCGGTCTCTACAAAGATCCTAGTGCACCAACTATCTCATGCTTCATTGGTGAAAACCATGTTGATAAAGCTATTCTTGATTTGGGTGTGAGTGTGAACTTTCTGCCCAATTTCGTCTATCTATAGTTGGGTTTGGGAGAATTGAAGTCTACCTCAGTGGTACTATAATTTGCATATAGATCAACAAAGCAACCACGAGGGATTGTCAAAGATGTGCTCACTAAAATGGATAAGTTCTACTTTCCAGTTGATTTTATTGTGCTTGACATTGAGCCAATACACAATTCGAGGAGACACATTACCTTGGTCGACCTTTCTTAGCTATTGTTGATGCCTGTATAAACTATAGATCGGGAATCATGGATATTTCATTTGGCAACATGAAGGTTAAGCTCAATATTTTCAATGTTATCTAACACCCTCTAGATCAGAGTGATATTTTCTGCATAGATATCATTGAAGAATGTGAGGAGGAATTTGCTTCTTCTTCTCTATCTCAAAACTCCTTAGAGGTCTTTAAGTCACTTTTTGACTCTGAGACATTTCATAAAGTAGAATTAAGTTAAGAGGTAAATTCTATGCTTGAGGTGGATGCCATTCAGAAGACTCTACCTTGGAGAATTCCAGTCGAGTCACTGCCTCTCCTCACTAGCACTCCTCTAGTGCCTTCACTAGAGTTCCCTCCACAATTAGAGTTAAAACCCTTGTCGGATAAGTTCAAATATGTGTTTTTGGGGGCACACAGAACTCTTCCAATTATCATTGCCTCTAATCTAACAAAAACTCAATAAGCGCTTAGTGGAAGTCTTGTACCAACATCATGATGCAATTGGGTGGAGTGTAGCAGATCTCAAAGGCATTGATCCTTCTATTTACATGCATAAAATTCATTTGGAAGAAAGAAGCAAGCCATCTAGAGAAGCTTAGAGGCGATTGAATCCCAATATGAAAGAAGTAGTGAAGAAAGAAGTGATTGAATTACTTGACTACAGAAAACTTAACTCCATGACTGGGAAGGATCACTTTCCTCTTTTATTCACTAATCAAATTCTTGAGAGGTTGGCAGGTGAGAGTTATTCTGGGTATAATCAAGTAGATATGGACCCAGAAGATCAAGAGAAGACCACTTTTACATGCCCCTTTGGTACTTTTGCTTATCACAGCATACCCTTTGGGTTATGTAATGCTCCGACAACATTTTAGAAGTGTATGATGGCAATATTCTCTAACAGGATGAAAAAGTTTTTTAAGGTTTTCATAGATGTTTTCTCTATTTTTGGATCATCCTTTGAAGACTGTTTGAAGAATTTATCACTTGTGCTTCAGAGATGCCGAGACCAGAATTTGATCCTCAGTTGGGAGAAGAGTCATTTTATAGTGAAGGAGGGTATTGTGTTTGGGTATGTCATTTTAAAGAAGGTATTGAAGTTGATAAAGCAAAGAATGATTTGATTTATATTATGTTTCCTCCTACTATAATGAGGCAAGTCCATTCTTTCGTAGGCCATGCCGAGTTCTATACAAGATTCACCATGGACTTTAGTAAAATTGCTCGACCTTTATGTCAACTCTTGACTAAGGATGCTACTTTCTTCTTTGATGATGACTCTTTGCAAGCTTTCGAGAAGCTTCGATCTTTAATATCGTTTGTACCAATCATGCAATCTCTGAGATAGGCACTGCCTTTTAAAATTATGTGTGGTGCTTCTGACTATGTTGTAGGAGCAGTGTTGGGACAAAGAGAAGATAAGTGGCCATATGCCATCTACTACACTAGTAAGACTCTTTCAAATGCTCAACTCAATTATACCACCACAGAGAAAGAGCTTCTAGCTGTCGTATTTGCTTTCAACAAGTTCCATTCTTATCCATTGGGGTCCAAAGTGGTTGTTTACTCTGATCATGCAACATTGAGACACTTATTGGCAAAGAAAGAAACCAAACTATTCCTTATTCGATGAATTCTATTGTTGCAAGAGTTTAATTTTGAGATAAAAGATAAGAAGGGGACAGAGAATGTGGTTGCAGACTATTTATCCCAGATTGTGTCAGATTCCATGTTTAAAGCATTGCCTATATGCAACTCAATTCCAGATGAGCAGTTGTTTGGGGTTCTCCAAGAATCATTTAATAAGCAAAGATTAAAACATTGTGTAGAAGGAGTTGTGCCAACTAGAGACGTGGAGTCCATCAACTTGATGAATCCTGTCTATCTTACTTGATCCTTTTTGAGAGATGATTATCGCTCACGAAGGTTAACTGTGGGTATTTTGTATTTCTAGCTTTTAATTTCTTTAGTTTTACCTTTCTTTCCAAGTTTTAGTTCATGTTTTCTTAATTTTTCTTTTAATTTTAGGTGTGTTTTAATATGTTTTCTTTGAGTTTTTGATGTTTTAGTTGCTTCCAGGGAATACCGAGAGGTGTGTCAGAATATTCAAACTCAAATGGGTGAAAAAGAGAGGTCTTGGTTGAGCTTGGGTGATCACTACATCAAAAATACCCTTCCCGGTCGACCCTTGGCAATAAAGGCCCAAGAAGCTTCAGCAAAGGGGATCGATCGCTCCCATCATATTTTTTTAAGGGGAGCATATCAACTGGGTGATCGATCGCCCAACCTTGAGGGGGATCAATCACCCACCTATAAATATGGGCTAGCCGAATTTTTTATGCTATATAAGGGCCCTCTCCAAAGCCTACATGCATACACTTGAATTTTTGAATACTTGGTGCTACCCATTGACTACTACATCAATCAAAATTCTAATTTTTCAAATTGGTGATTTTATTACAAGCAATTACACCTGATCATCATCATCAACAACATCAAATATGGGTTGGTCATCTCAAATTCTCAAGTAAACTCTAAGTTTTTTGAATTTCTTCATCAAGTAGAGTGGAGTTTTAATTTCTCAAAATTGAGTGAATATCTTTGAGGGCTTTGGAATACCAAGTTTGGGGGAGTGGATTGTGGTTTGAATTATTTGATTTTGGGGTGAAAAATATTCCAAAAGAAAAGGTTGAAGGTGGTATTTAATTTGTGCACACCACGTGTTTGCTTTAATTCCTTAACTACACTTTCTGAATTCATATGGCACCAAAGAGAGCAAATACCCAAGGCATGCCAAGCTCGCATAATCCACAATGAGCACGACATGATCAACCACTGGTCACCTCTAGACCTTGCAGAGAAGGGATACATGAGAGATGGCACCCAAGAGCTTTAAATTTTGAGCAACATTTGATATAGCAGAACTTTATGCTATATTCCCCGAGACTTAGTGGGGCATTGCTGATATCCATTGTTATTGGTCTGCTTCAATCTTTATTCCATCATCTACTACCATATACCCGTGGCTTGTCAAGGTTTTTTACCATAACTTCATATCGAAACTTGATGAGCAGGGAGTTCTTATTTCTTCAGTGGATGGGATACAAGTTCCTATTGATATGTCATCCATTGCTACTGCCATGGGATGTCCTTATGATTGCCCATATGATTTGACAAAAATCTACACTCCTTTACCCGATGATCTTTCGGTGGATAACTTAGTTGGACATTTGTGTGCTAACCAATTTTTCAGACTGAAGCATAATGCTGCTTCCAAATTCTCCATGCTAAATCATTTATGGTTCCTTGATGCAGTATTACATAAGAATGTGTGCCCCATTGGGCACAAGAGAGAGTGACGTCAAGAGTTCCTCAGAGCTTTATATGCTATACATTTTGGGCATTGGTTGTCATTTTCATAGATTATTTGGGGCCAAATTGAAAATTTTTGTTCTAAGGTTGTTGCAAAGGCATCGGATAGTGCAAGTGAATGGAAATTCCCATTCCCTACTCTTATTCACCAGTTGCTCTCTGCACAAGGGTATGCAATCGATGAGAATGAGATGGCCTTTCTAAGAAATATCCATTATGGCACACATAACTAGAACATGAGTCATTCAAATATGCACCAAAGAGTCATTGTGGTGCATGATGAGGTAGCCCAACTAGCCCAAGGAGGGGAAGCCATGGTAGCACCACACCCATAGTGGAAGAGCCCCAAGAAGTAGAAGCTATAGAAGGAGATATTCATGCATAAGCTAGTGGATAGGATTATAGCCAGCTAGGGGAGCAAATTACTAGATTGACTACCTAGTTTGGTGACTTACAGACAGAGGTGTCTGCCCAGTTTGGAGCTTTATGGGCAAAGATGGCGGATTAGTACAGAGAGACTTGCCAGGATCAGAGGGAGATTGTAGAGACCGTGACCAATTTTGGCCAGTTTACCAATTTTTTTATCATTTTCACTATAAATGCGTTTGGAATGATGTTGTGGATGTTTTGAGAGTGGGAAACATGTTTGGAAGGTTAATTTGAGGTTTTTGGAAGTTTTTGGGACATTTGGAGAAGTTTGACTTTTTAGTCAACCCGGAACACGGGATGCGACTTAAGTGGGCCCGGGAATCCAAAAAATTCTTAAAAATATTTATTTTTGATAATGGCTTAAATGAAATGTTTAGAGAGTTAAGGAAGTGATTTCAAAATTGTAGGAGTTTTTGAAATCGAAAAGGGAGTCCGGGAAGGTGCGTTAAGTGGCTCGGGGGTATTTTGGTCTTTTTGCGACCTAGGAACTTTAAATATCAGATGTGGTAGAGATATTTCATATCTCTAATGTCCCAACAGCAGGCCATGGCTCCTTTCTCTCTCTTCTTTCTTCCTTTTCCTTCTCTCTAAGATTTGGAGACCCTGGGGTGTGATTCGTGATCCGCTGAAGGAGGGAGATATGTAGGGGACGGCTAGGGCTTCAGTTTAAACTGAACGAAGTTGCATTTTGACAAGATAAACATCGTTGGAATTTTGGTGAAGTGCGTAGAAGGTCTTCATTTTTGAGGTAGGGGTTCTTTTTCTCTTCTAATTGTCGATTCTAGGGTTTCGGGTGAAGAAAAGAGGTGTAGGTTGTGTTTCACATGCTTTAGGATGGTGAGAGGTGTGGTAAGTTGTGTTTTCTCCTTCTCTAGAGTCCTATATTTTCATAATTGCATTCATTGTGTTGGTGGTAGCATGTGGGTTTGTAGTGTGTGAGTGTAAAAAATTGATACATAGGCATTATGTGCTCAATTTGGTGTATATGTGAGACATGTGTTGTAGAGACCGTGTCCAATTTGGCCGGTTTTTCAATTTTTGTCATTTATTTCTTTAAATGCATTTTAAATGATGTTTGACATGTTTTGAATGCGGGGAACATGTTTAGAGGGCTGGTATAGGGTTTTGGGAAGTTTTGGGGACCTTTGGCAAAAGTTGACTTTTTTGAGTTTGGTCAACCTAGAGGCGTGGGCCTTGTGGGCCTAGAAATTTTAAAAGTGTCGGAATGACTTCAAAATTTGAGGATAGCTTAAATAAAATATTTGACGCGCAACGGAGTTGATTTCGTGTCAATCTGAGTTACGAAACTCCAAAAATGAGCCCGAGAAGGTTTTGCAAAAAGGTGATGGCAAACTAGTAATTAAGAGGAGGTCACTTAGCTATAAATACTAAGAGAGATCAGCTCTTCTCTCATTTTCATCCCAGCAGCCGAGAGAGAAAGATATATATACGTCTATATATACAAGCTTCATCTCCTCTTCTTCTTCACTAGATTTGAGGGCCTTAGAGTGGGATTTTGATTTCACCAAAGAAGGAAGAAATGATCTACGCATCGAGGGCTCGAGATAGATCGGTTCAAAAATAATTTCAGAGGAAGTTGGGTTTTGAGAGATTGGGGGAAATCAATTGGAAGCTCTTCCAATTTGAGGTAGGGGTGCTAGACTCACTTCTACTTTGATCTTGTGGTCCCTTTCTAAATATCATAAGAGATAGCTTTTGATTTCTTGAACCTAGGTCTATGTATATATATATATATATATATATATATGTATACGATGGTGATTTATGCATGTATAAGTGTCCAACATGTTAGTTAGGGCTTATGCATAGTATATATGTGCAAATGTGACTATAATGCTTTTGGTGAAAAATGTGTTTGTTTGATGAAAACATGAAAATATGATTTTCTAGCAAAATCCATGAGCATAGTGATTTTCATGATGTGAGTGTGACAGCATTGTGACAATCTTGAGTTGGAAGGAAAATGCATTGATTTGATGAAAAATGCATGCATTGTGTGACTATGTGCATTGGTGTGATTATATGCACTATATGATGATTTTGGGGCATGAGTGTGAAATTAAGATAAGGGGAAGGCCCCTAGGGTGAAAGACCCAAAACTTGGCCAAGAGGAGGTGCTCCCTTCGGGTTAGTAACCCGATAAAGCACAAGCAGAGTTTGGGTGCCGAAGAGACCCTTACTATTGGAGTGATGAGAAAGCCCCTTTGGATTGATTTGGTGTGAGTTATATATATATAAGTTGTGACTTGTCCAATTTGATATATATATATATATATATATATATACATATGTATTTGCACTTTATGTGAAGCATCATGCATGATTTGAAAAACGTGAATGTTTGGGTAAAAATGCATGAGCATGTGCATTCATGCATGGCTTGCGGGTTAGAGTGGGGATGGGTGGATCATTTCTACTGAGCCGTTGAGATGCTCACCCCTTTATACAAAACATTTTCAGATAAGGTGCCAATGGAAGACGAAGCATGATTAGCTCTATGGATATGTTGAGCTTATTTTTGGACTTTTGCTCTTTTGAGATGTAGATAAATGTCCATGCCGGCTTGTGGCATGTGGACAATGGTTGTGGTGTTGCCTTTACATTTGTATCCTCTTATGTATGTGAAATTCAAATGTAAGTGCCACACTTGTAGGAAAGTGATTTTTGAGAAGTGTATGTATAATGGCTTCCTTCATTTGAGACTTGTTGAATGTATGCAAAAAGGGCCATTCAAATTCTTATATGTATGGTTCCATGGATTATGTATGGATTTGGGATTTAAATGGATGGATGTATTCTTTTGTCTCTTGTATTTTAATTTCGTGGATATGAATGTTTAGAGTTGTGGATTTATGTTGGAATCATGGTTGTAGGGTCTCAATGTATAAGTTAGATTGCGTGGTTGGATTAATGAAGATCACCTTTTGATAAGTGTTCAATTCTATGCATTTGAACCCTCTTTATTGCATATGTTAGTTCCGTTTTTGCGTTTACCGAGATATGTTTACGGTATTTTTGTGTTTTTGATGTATTGCAGGTATTGGAGTAAATGGAGCAAAGTTGGAAGCTTTCTGCAGTCAAGAGATGAAATCAGAAAATGTTGCCAAGGCATCTCGATCAATCGAGATGTGGATTTCGATCAATCGAGATTTCGATTGATCGAAATCTCATTTCGATTGATCGAAATCTCGATCAATCGAAAGGCAATTTCGATCAATCGAAATGCTGCAGAGCCCACTTGGCCACTTGCTCACCTGCTCTCCCACTTGCAACAAAATCCCCCTTTTTGCACGACTTAGGGGGATTGTCTGACTTGAACAAGACTTTTGGGGGCCTTCTTGATACAAGAGATATATATAATGATATATATATATATATGGTGGGCCCAAAGGAGCCAAAAAGCATACAAAAAGCACCAAAAGCCACATATCTCATATCTCTCAACATACACATCAGAAGACAAAAAGAGAGACCTTCGGGAGAGGAAGAGAAAAGCTGAACCAGACCAAGAAGCTTCATTCTCTTCATCAATGGAAGGGTGCAAGGCAACCATGAGCAACTAACTCTTCTACTAGGGTGTTGGTTTCAACCCCTAGCCATGTAAACTTGTTCATCTTTGTAGCTCTTGGGGATTTGTAATTAAATGTTGATTATTTAGCCTAGTGATTATGTACACAAATACATTTCTTATATATATTCATTTGATATGGAATTTATTCTTGTCTTAGAGTAGGTTTTGTCACTTGAATGCACAACATTTGCATATTCCACAAGAAGTGCAAATGATGGCTAGATAATGGTGTTTAAATGAATGTGTGATGCTAGTTTGTATAGACCATGCCAAGACAAGGTAGTTTGGATGCATGTAGTGTTTACGTAGAGAGTAGAGTAATTAGGTAGTTAGTTAGGTTGAAGAGCTATGCTTGTTGAAGATGGATTATGATAGGTTAGCACACACATTGATCTTTTGATATGTCATTGAGGTCACAAGCCTAATGACATTGTTAAGCATTTAATTAATGAATCCCATGCTTGCTACACTTATGAACATGTGAATGGCTAGTGGTGGAAACCAACCCTAGTTCTCTCTCCCAACTTTACTCTTTAATTTTATCGTCATTTCATTTACGCAATAGTTTTAAACACAAAACCAAAAACCTGTTTTTAGAATTAAAGTAGAATTAATCTTTCTTTATGATAATTAACGACTAGTCCTCGTGGGATCGATACCCTCTATATAGAACCTTATCTACAAAGATTCGTGCTCTTGCGAGTGGTTAAATTATATTTTGATAAAAAGGGCAAAATTAAGCTTACAATATAATTTAGTTCCGACCACATCAAAATTTTGGCGCCGTTGCCGGGGACTACGGTTTAATTGTCGCCATTGGAAGATTAAATCTGGTTTAATTCTTAGGCTAGAAATTCTTTCATTCTTTTTGTATATATCTTGTTCTTATATCTCAAACTTCTTGATTTTAGGTATACCACATTGCGGGCATCTAGAAGAATTCGAATTGGAACCCTTTGTGAGTATAACTTCAAAAATTGGTGGTTTGAATCATTCACATTCTTTTGTATATATTATTGTTACTTTGTGTGTAGAGGTGCTGTTCAATTGTTAATGCATGCTAGGTAGACGGTCATTGTCACTTCCTTTGCTTCCTTGTAATAGTGAACTTGAACGAACACTTAGACAACGTAGAGGAACCTCTAGGGACCCTATTTTGCCTAGAATTGAAAACATGGAACCAAATGAGAGACAACCTCCCGGTCTACCTCTTTTTAATCATGAACAACCACCTCCACCACCACCTCCTCAAGGAGAGTTGCTTATGGACTTTTACCTTCCGACTACATTTGAAGTACCTTCGTGTATTCAATTTCCGGATGTAGCGGCAAATCAATTTGAAATAAAGTCCTCCACCCTCAACCTTCTTAACAGCTTTCACGGTCTTCCTAATGAGGATCCATACCGGCACTTAGATTACTTCTTTTCCGTGTGTTCCACCATTCGTGTACCACACTTTACGGAGGATGATCTAAAGCTACGTATGTTTCCATTTTCCCTAAAAGATAAGGCTAGAAGTTGGTTCAATTCCCTAGAACCCAACTCAATCCATTCTTGGGCGGAAATGCAAATAGAGTTCTTAAAAAAATACTTCCCAATGGGTAAGACAAGTGATATTCGGCGAGCAATCACCGGATTCACCCAAATTGACCAAGAACAATTCCATGAGACGTGGGAGAGGTTAAAAGATCTCTTAAAATCTTGTCCGCATCATGCTGTCCCAAAATGGCAGCTAGTGCAAAGTTTTTATGATGGGGTGAGTGAGCAACATAGACAAATGATAGACTCCGCGTGTAGGGGTGGGTACCTTTTGAAAAGCCCCGATGAGGCATGGAAACTTTTTCAAACCCTAAGCAACAATTCAGCTCAACGCTCCTCCACTAGGAAAGGGAAGGCCACCCAACCTTGTAGAGGAGTGCATGAGATTTCACGGGTAGATGAGGTAGCCATGCAAGTAGAAGCCTTGTCCCGAAAAATGGATTTAATCATGAAAAATGGGCTGCCTATTCCTAACCAATCTGTCCAAAATCAGGAGGGGTGTTCGTTTTGCTATAGCACTTCGCATTTTGTGCAAGATTGTCCTATTGCCGGGCAATCTCCCGATTATGCTCAAGAGCAAGCGAATGCCTTGTACGCTAACACTACAAGAAAATTAGTCTTTCACGACGGGCCAAAACTGCCTTAAATGACTTTTTAAGGCGGACCAACGCCTGCCCTCTATTAAGGTGTTATAATTACGAAGTTTTTTTAAAGGCATGCGGAAACTTTTTAAAGGCATTCAAAAACTGCCTTTAATAATTTCATGAACGCCTTTAAAATAATTTTTCAAGGCGGTCACTTAGTGTCTTAAAAATTGAAATTTTCAAGGCGGACCATACATGTCATAGAACTGTCATTATTTACGGCGGTCAGCAGTCGCCTTTGAAGTTGAATTATTAAAGGCAGACAATGCATGTCATAGAACTGTAATTATTTACGACGGTCAGTTATCGCCTTAGAATCTTAATTATTAATGGCGCTTGCTGACTGCCTTCAAATACTACTTATTTACGACGTGCAATGCTTGCCTTAAAATCTAATATTAAGGGCAGCTATGTCCCGCCTTAGAAGATAATATATTAACGGCGTTTGTAGACTGCCGTAGAAGGTAAAATAGTAACGACGTCTCTAACCCGCCTTAGAAGCTACCCACACGATATTATTAAGGGCGGGCTTTGCCCGCCTTAAAAGATACTATTAAGGGCGGCCATTGTCCGCCTTAAAAAGTTTTTTTTTGGAAAAATTCCTTTTTCTAATATCTCATTCCAAAAACCTGTGAAACCCAATCCAAAAACCTGTGATCAATACCAACATCAATTTGTATCGGAAGCTAAAACATTCAAATGAAAGTCAAGCCAAAAATACAGTTTGAATAACTTTCATCCCAACCCAAAAGTATGTGTATATCTAATTTGCGGATTCAAAGCTAGCACATTCAGCATGCTTAAAAATTACAACCATTGACAAATATACAGTGAACATTTAGAAGACAAATATTCTAGCTACAAATGAACTTAAGTAAAACACTGAACTTGAAGATGTAGTTGAGAGGCAATCGAAGCAAAATGGAGCATGTACAACAGGAGAGAAGGCTACTGCTACTGCTGCTCTGGTTCATTATCCTGGGATTTAAAGAGAGAGGGTCAATGGAGCAAGTACAACAGAGAAAGCACAAAAATATCAATATATAATGAAATGAAATAATGAATATATATAAAGAGGTATACTTGATATATATTCCTTTTCACTTTCCTTTATAAGTCTACAAAAACTATTCTATGTACTGACATAGATTGTTTGCTCGAGGAACTCAAGTTGCCAAAATGGGAAGAGACAGTCGTTGGTGCAAGGACCAGATATGAGCAGATTATTAAGGCCCTTGCAGATAAATTTCCTTCAGAAAACTTGCTGCTTGTCACACACGGTAACAACTTTATGGATTTCCATCCATTCATAGTTTTTGAATAGATTTATGATTAGAATACCATACGTATTTATTTTGGTGCCTCAAATCATATATAATATATAGGTACATAAACATATCCATGTCATACTTTTTGTTAAAGATAGAGTCTAACTTCCCATTATCCTTAGAAACTTTATCTCATTCCTATATGTATATGTGTGTGTGTGTGTGTGTGTGTGTGAGAGAGAGAGAGAGAGATTGATCTAGCGTGTCAGTGCAACTTATAAGTTGCGTCTTGGGTTCGGTTCGGTCTGGTTCTAATGTAAAACAGAACCAAACCGGTCCCAGCAGTTCTAGATATATTAGAATCAAATAGAATTGTTAGAATCAGTGGAACCGAACCGTAGATGATTGGTTCAATGGTTTTGGACTTTCTTATATATATATGCATATATAGATATACATATTAATCAAATAAAAAACCAAATCTGAAATATATATACACATAAGATGATCTTATGTATTGTGTTGTATGGCAAGTTATATTCTCTACCAATAACATGTATATTACATGATGTACATATATTTATATTATCACTAATGGTTTGGTTCAGTCCTTTTCGACCTCAAACCGGAATCGTACGAAACCGTACGGTTTGGTTTGGTCCGGTTCTAACATTTTTTGTGCACCCCTAAGAATTTCAATCTATTTTTTATAATTAACTTGTTCGTTCTACTTATCGTTGAGAACCTTCTATTTCTAGGGGGTTGTGGATATGTTTTGACTGGAGAAGATCCAGGTAAATTACCTTTTAGTGCTGCTCAAGTGTTGGGTGGTAAGCTGCTTCCAAACAGAGTTACTTCTACTGGGGAAACAACTAAAATTGTACCTGCCCTAGAGCTTAAGGCTGGACAACTACATCCTTCTCTAAAGATTAAGCTGCAGCTTTTCCCAATAGATGAATGCACTCGTTTAGGATTGGAGAAGGTGAGATTATGATCTAAAATTATTTAGCAAAACAGAATTCTATTTAATTAGGTCTGTAATTATCAGTTTACAAAAATAATATTTTTCCTTTCTTATAGGATGGTCATAATCCATTTTTGGAACTCACTTTAAGTACTCGGAAAAAGATATCCTCTGTGCTTAAGCACCTCAATAACAAATGGGGCAGTTCAAGTGTAGCTCAAGGGAACCCTGTGCTTTTCCCATACTATGTACAGTTGGAGAAGTTAGCTAGTTGCAAAAGATGGACTTTGAATGACAGTGGCATTAGTGCAGGAGATGTGTATGCAGCTATAGAAAGTCCTGTCATTTTTTGCTTAAGGTTTGTGAGTTGATTCTTTGCCTTTGGCATTTAGTAGTTTTAGCCTAACTTCTAACTTGATCTCTTTTTCAAGGTATGGCTGGGTCTCTAATGTTGAGCCTGAAACCTTTGCGGTCCCTTCTGCATCTATGCCTTTGGATACTTGTTTAGAATCTAAAGGAATCCAAAGAAGTTGCAGTACAATTTCGGAGATTATGCATGACAGAAAGAATAAACTTGAGGTAACAAGTGAAGAGGTTAAACCAATATGTATAAGCAAAGCAGCAGATGCAGTTCCTTTGGATGTGGCAGTAGATTGTATGGTAGTTTTTGACTTTCTTCTCCCCATATGTTTATTTATTATGATATAATTTAAAAAGGCTTTTGACTTTTGAGCACTTAAACTTTTAGAAGCACTATATTTATAGTGCACATTACTTATATTGTAGATCTAGATTCAGAATCTAATAGGTTCAAGTAAATATATTGAACGATGAAGTACTAGAATGGAGTGGATAATACTTGACTGCTTATGTTTTTTATCCATTTCATTTATACTGTGAAAAGTTTTAGAAAAGTTCTTCAATGAAGTTTTCAGTTTAGGTATCAACTTTCAAGAATTCGGCAATTGTTGTCAGCTTTGCTTGGTCAATCTTTTGAGCTAGTGTATGTTCAGTTATTGCGCTGGAGAACCAATGCTTCTACCAAAAGGCTCAGTTGCATTATATTTCCAATACATGTTTTAGTTTTTCTTGAATGTGTTAATTTTGTTCTTACTAGGATGATGAAGTGAAAAATTAAGGATAGGCTCGCACAATCAACAGTTCCATGGGATGACAGTCTGACTAACTTAAGCATTGGTGGCCTGCTGTCTGAAGCATCTTTGCAGGGGAAAATCACTAATTACGATCCGGAGTCAAATGGGAGCAAATCAGATTTGCATCCAACTACGGATAAGGGCCCTATACAATCACTATTGCCATGGGATGATAATCTAACTACCTTAAGCATTGGAGGTCTGCTATCTGAAGCATCATTGCAGGGCAAGATCAATACTTGTGAACCAAAATTAGATGGGAGCAGATCGGGGTTGCTGCCAACTCTATTGATCTCTGATTCTTTTGATGCATTTATTGCGGGCCAAATGAATTCATATCCTCAAGTTTTAAAGCCAACATCACATGAATTACACTCATCTATATTGGACGCCGAAGAGACATGTCATGCATTTCCCTTTCGGAACTTCTCTTCGTCAGCCAAAGATGTTGTGGTTGTTAGTGGAAGTGTTAATTCAAAGGGCGGCAGTCGTGATACTAGTTCAAAGCCATTCAAATTTCCTAATTTTGCCGAGGTTTGCTCCATATTTTCTTTTTTGTACTCAGGTCTTGTTACTGTTATTTGCTAATAATTCTAGTTCCTATATTGTTTCTGGAAAACTGTCAATTTTCGATGTCGTATAGCTTGCAACAGCATCCATCCATCAACCATTGCCATTGAACAAAATTGTAAGCAATAGACATCTGGTGGAAGTGCACCTGAGAGGCTATTTTCATTCAGATACCAGTCAATGATCTCTTTACAGTTGCCCAAATCTGGTGCTATTTCACCAGAAACCATTGTACTATAGATAGACAATGTTTAAAGCTTGCTTAGTTTACCCAATGAAGCAAGTAAAGAACCAGAAATTTTAGTATCTTCAAGACCTAACACCTTCAGTTTCTTGCAGTTTCCTAACTCATTTGGGATTTTTCCAAAAATTTCTTTGTTCCCACCGGCTCGTACAGCTTCCGAATTTGACAATTTTCCTAGTTCAACTGGAAGATCCCCACTAAGCATATTATCAAACAGTAGCAGATTCTTAAGATTAGTGCAATAGCCAAGCTCTATTGGGATCATCCAAGTGAGCTGGTTGGAGTTCAATATCAGGTCTTGGAGGTTCAAGAGCTTACCAATGCTTGTTGGAATAGTACCCACAAGACTGTTTGAATTGACATAAAGGACTGTAAGTGAAGTGCAGCCTCCAATGTTAGGTGGGATTGTTCCTGTGAGATTAGCTCCTAAAATAATAAGTGTTTGGAGGAAAGGAAATGAGGAAATATTGGAAGGAAAAGGAAGAGCTAAGCGCATAAACTGTATATTGATTTGGGTAACAAAGTTTTTGGTAGAACAAGTGATGTATGACTAGTTACAAGGAGTGGGGTCTAAAGGGTTCCAGTTTGAGAATCAGGAGGGTGTGGTACTAATTAAGGAGAGGTGTGAAGCCATAAAAGTAGTGTAATGGCTTCATTGTTTGCTGCAGAAGTAGAAACTGATGATACAACAAGTATAGTAACTAGGAAAATGAGATAGTGGTGGTGGGGATAGTGGTGGCTGTAGCTGTGGGTGTTGAAGGATTGCCTCAGCCTCAGCATCGACATTGGCATTTGCATTGGCCTCAAATTCCAAACCAGTCTTCTTGGTTTTGCATTGTGTGTTTGTGTGTGTGTGTGTGTGCCTGTCTCTTGGTTCTTTTCTTGCAGTCCCTCTGTTTAATGCAATTAAACTATTGCTATTCTACTTGCTTTGTAGTCAAGCAAGAAAAGAAGACACAAAGAAAGAGGAAATTTGATTAAAAAGACTAACACTCACAACACCTCCACAAAGCAAAATTCCACAAACAAGTTTCCACAAAGCAGAATTCCACAAACAGATTTTCATAAAGCAGAGTTCCACAAAACAGATTTCCATAAACCAGAATTCTACAAAACAGATTCCACAAAACAGATTGCTCAAAAATAGAGCATTTAACATATATCAATTTTGGACAGTAATATTATAAATTCAGCAAACAGAAAATTTGGACAGCAATATTATAAATTCAGCAAAAAGAAACTTTGGACAGCAATATTATAAATTCAGCAAAAAGAAATTTTGGACAGCAATATTATAAATTCAGCAATTCAGCATTGTAAAGGCTATATGGAAATTCAGCAATTCAGCATTTTAAATTCAGCAAATCAGCACATTTTTAATTCAGGATCAACAATATATTAGTTTCTCAAAATCAGCATTATTTGTTCACAAATCAGCAAGTTTAAAAACCCAAATCAGCAATACAATAGTCTCGTGACAGCTCCACTTTGGATTATAAATGTAGTGCAGTTGAATAAACAATGATGCAGCAACTTTCACAGGTCTAACTTGGTTCTTACTGATCAATGATATAAATATACACACGTCAGGTCTAAGGCAAGCACCTTTGTAAATATTGTGAACCAATCAGTCCCTATTTGCAGCTTTTGACAGTAGAAATAAATAGTAAATGGACAGAATTAAAACTAACCTCAACCTTAGCCGAACAGTTTTTAAAAAAATAACAACTTTAATGAACTTTAATGAGCATGCTAAAACCCTTTTCAAGCTTAACCTACTACTGGAGTAAACATTGAATCAATTAAGAGCATAACAGCAGCACATGTCTTAACAGTCACTGTTCACATCTTATATTGAGGTTTCAGAATTTGAATTTGAGCTATACTCAGTGAATTAACTTTAACTTAGAAATTATAGCCTTAATGTAACAGAATACTTTTACTAAGCTCAAATAAAACAGTTACGATGTTTAATAAATAAGTTTTGGCAGACCAATTGTTTTGACAGGTTATTTGAGGTCAAAAGAGAGGTTTAGGTGTACAGATTCAAGGGAAGCCTCAATTTTAATTCTAAATCAGTATTGACAGATATGAAATGTTAAATCCAAATTGCAGACAACAAACATAGCAGCTCAGAAACTCTTTAAACCATATTTTGAGAAATAGAATAACTCAAACATATTTTCCGCAACAGACACAATCACACAGATTTTCAGAAGTAGAAATTTGGGGGAAAATAAATGTATTGCTAGTTCAACACAAATGTAATTCAAACCAGAGAATAAACATGTATGCCTGTGAGTTGTGTATACAAATATTTAAAGCACAAATTATAGCAAATTGATGTGTGCCTGTGCTTGTGTGAAAGAGAAGAGTTTAGAAAATAGTTTCAGCAATTCAGCATTTTAAATGGCAGCTATATAGAGCAATTTAGAACAGTCAAACTCAATTTTCAACAACTTTAGATTTATGGCAGCAAGTTGAACAATTCAGCAAAGTTTACCATCCAACCCAGAATTCTGTCCCTAAAGCAAAATAACATCAAAACTCATAATAGAATATTAGCAATTCAAACCCTCAATAACAGAATGGCAAATTAAGTCCTCAATAATAGAATAGCAAATCAAATCCATAAGAGTGCGCCTGTGAGAGGTGTGTGTCAACAAGTAAGCCCCAACAAGTGCGCCTATGATGGTGTGCATATATATATATATATAGAGAGAGAAACTAACCTTAGAGTTGTTTTCAAAAGAACCAAACATGCCCTGAACAGATTGCTTTCAAAAAAGTTCTATATATCTCTTGTAGAGATACAACCACAAAAATAAGCAAAAAGCCCCAAAATACGATTATCCCTAAGGCTGAGCTGCAAGTAAATAAATGTTATATTTTCAGTGTCAATGGAATTAGATATTCAAATATTATATATTATATTTTCAGTATCAATGGAATTAGATATTCAAATATTATACTTTGGAATACTTACTGATCTTGATAAACTTGCTAGGCCATGCAATTGAATTTCCATGAGCTTGCCCAAGCAAGTAACGGCCGGAGGAATCTGCCCTATACAAGGGAGCTTCGGATTCAAAGACAAAATCGACCCACACTTTCCAACAATCAGAACCGAGTGGTGCATCACCTATGAGCGTAGAAGGATCTGAGGAAACAACTTCACCAGTAGCAACAAGTAATCCTGTCCCATTGTAATGGAATAACTCGCAATCTTTTCTTTCAACATTTTCAGTAGATGGGACACGTGGTGAAGCATTGGGACAAGATTGGTTATTAGCATTCTGTGTCTGGCATGAAAAAAAAGAAAAATAATTATGACAAAGCATTTTTAATAGAAATGATGACAACGCATTCTTATTTTCACTTACCAACAATGATCTAAACTCTTGCATTTGTTCCCTCATCTCTTCCCTCATTTGGTCCCTCATCTCTTCCCTCATTTGCTCTCTCATTTCCTCCCTCATCTCTTCCCTCATTTTCTCCCTTTCAAGTCGCATTGCTTCCAACATTTGCTCCCTTTGGTCCCGCATCATTGCTTCAAATTTCTTTTCATATCTTTGGGAATTTTCTTGTTGTTGTGCTTGGGTTTTCAATTTTGTAAGTGTTACCCCAAACCCAAGCCCTCTCACTCTTCCTCGATGTTCTGAACCAAATACATGATTGATGGCATCGTCATGAATTCCTGAACTTTGAGTCGTTTGGGAATATGTCTTAATTATTTCCTAAAATTTCATATTTTAAACACACGCATTAGTAATTTAATATAATAAATATAAATAATTAACTTAAATTAAAAAACCTAAACATGTTACCTCAGTCTCCTTGACTTGTTCATTTATGGGCTGACCATCCTTTCTCATATGCGCTTTAATCCACACATCGACCCTTGAAATGTTATCGGGCGTGTCAGACTCTTTTCTCTACATACCCAAACATGCACGTTTCAATTATTTGTGCTACTAAATCACAAGAACTATGGTTAGCATTAAATAAGTGAAGAAAATAAATATTCATTATTACCATTGAATCTTCTAATCGAGCATAGCCTAATCGGCTTGTTGTGTGTGGGGTAGTTATTTTGCTCCTCAATTCTTGTTTTTGTTTTCTTTCTTTCTGTAAATACAAAAAAGTTGCTAATTTATATAGGTTATGAAAATATATATCTATATATATATATATATATATAATTAAAAAGTGCATATAAATACTCACAGCATGCTCCTCCGATAATCGATTGGCAACAAATCCTTGCCACTCATCCACTGAATTTATATTATCGGGCTTCATTAAGGCAATGGCTCGTCGATTATTTCTCATGGACAACACATTATTTGTTGTATTTGATTTGTGATTGCGCCACGCCTTTCCCATCAATCCAAATGATACGCTTGCATGACAGTCGGCAACATCGAATCTTAGCTGCAAATATATATCAAATTATCAAATAAATATCCTACTATCATAGGGAGAACATGTTTCTATTCTTCTAATAGAGAATCAGACACATCCTTCTACTAGCAAATTAGTAAAAATAAAATACCTTTATAATATCCCATAATTCTTGTAATAGAGACTCAGGCACATCATTCCAGCTCTTAATTGTTATGGGAACCCTCTCACGTGCTAGAACCCCAAGGCAAGAACTATACTTCTTACTATTATCACCAACTGGCTGCCCCCTTTCATTAAAATCCACAACTAGGCGCTCATTTGGTGTGGATGCTATCTTGTACAGTTGAGACTTTCCCCTACCCTTTCTTTTCTTTGTATTTGATGTAGCCTCAATGGAAGGTCCTTGAGAAGTAACGGGATCGGGTGAAACCCCACCAACTCTAAATTGATCGCCTGAAGGTGTCCTTGGAGAATTTGAACCCCCGCCAGAAATGCGTACAACTGAGGGTGTACGTATCATTGCAGCCATAGCTGCTCGACGATTTCGTTCTGCACGTTTCCCACACTGTCTAGATGACTTCATTCAAGTACATGCATTAAAAGAAGAAGAACATTAAAAATACACATGTTTAAAGTTGATACTTAAATCAAAATAATTAATTTAAGATAAAACAACATTAAGTAAGATTGATACTTACTTCAGGATGTTCAGACATAGTAAAAATCTTTAGATGACCTGTAATCTTATCAAAGGAGTAATAATTCAGTTTATATTGGAGGCGCCACTATTGATTTAGAAAAAGAGCACCAGAAACAACATATTACCAGTTTAAGATGGAATTTAATGCAAATTTAGATAGGTACATAATCACAACCATTCATTTTCATCAAAAAATATGCTACAAGTAACCAATTACAAACCAAAAAATATAACCAAGTAACCAAATACCCATTTGAAAATATTCTACAATGTTATGCCCTCACAATCAAGTCGTACATGATGTTCGCCATCATCAAGAATTTCACATTCAAGTCTTGATATATCTAATGGAGCATAAGGCATATAAGCATTCTCTTCAAAAGTGTCCAAGTCAATTTTGCCTCTTGGTGGTACTTTAAGTACCACATACCAACTTGACGTTTCAGTATCCCTAGAATAAAACACTTGCTTAGCCTGTGACGCAAGGATAAATGGATCACTTTCAAATTGACTTTGACCTACATGAAGGTTCACCAATGTAAATCCATCTTCAACTTTGATGCCGTTTCTAATATTTGCCCAGTCACAATGAAACAACGGTACTTGAAATGAGTAGTAGTCTAACAAAATTATATCTTTCAGAACACCATAGTAAGATATTTTTTCAACAACTTGATTTGTGTCTCTTGCACTAGATCGACATATAGTTTCAGCTTCAATGGAAACACCACTATTTTGTGTGCTTCTCTCGACATCCTTGGTGTGAAATCGATGGCCATTCACAATATAACCAGAATAAGAAATTACATCATTCCTAGGCCCATTTGAAAGCCCCTTTAGCATCATTGACACATTACTACTTGCATTAATCATAGTTTTGAACCATGAACTGAAGGTCTCCATGTGTTTCTTTTGTAGAGTGCTTTCATTCCTTGCAAGACAACTGTCCAAACCCTTGAGTTCCTCCACATGCTTTCTAATAAGAAAATAACATGGTTAAGTATTTTGTTTTTCAATAATAGTTATAAATTAAAAAAATTTCATACCATCTTACTTTAAATATGGTTCCACCTCCTCATTGTTGAATAATACATAACGGTGAGCAATGGCTAACATGTCACTAGACATGGTTTTTGAAATTCCCTTAGAAAGTGGGCGTCCTCCTTCTATTGTTTCAGTTTCAATATCTTCATTGCGAGAACGACGAACACCAATTTCAGCGACTTGTTTCATGTGCTCACTACAAAATTGAATGCACTCTTCTACCAAGTACTTTTCTGCTATGCACCCCTCAGGTCTTGCTCGATTTTTAACATATCCTTTATAAACTTTCATCATCCTAAATATAACGATAGAATTATATATATGTAAATTAAATAATATTTGTAATTGCATAACATATATAAAAGAATGTTATAAATAAATTACCTCTCAAATGGGTACATCCAATGAAATTGTACTGGTCCACATAAACGAGCTTCTCGTGCAATATGAATGGTAACGTGTACCATAATGTCGAAGAAAGACGGTGGGAAGAACCTTTCAAACATACATAAAGTTTTGACAATTTCATTTTCAATTTTTTCCAATTGATTCCTATCAATCACCCTTTGACATATTTCATGAAAATACGCACATAGGCGAAATATAGCAATCCTCGGACCTTTTGGCAATGTCCCGCGTAAAGCTACAGGCAGCAATTGTTGCATAAGAACATGACAATCATGAGATTTTAGGCCACTAATTTTGCACTCATCCAATGATACACGTTGCCCAATATTTGAACTATAACCATCAGGTAACTTCAGCTGTTGTAACCTTTTACAAAATGATTGCTTCTCTTTCTTCGATAATGTATATGGTGCTGGTGGCAAGTAATTTTTTTTCCCTAACTCCTTTGGGTGCAAATCTCCCCTAATGCCCATTTGCTTCAAATCCATACGAGACTTTAGTCCATCCTTTGATTTTCCCTTTATATTCAATAGTGTGCCAAAAATACTCTCACAAACATTTTTTTCAATGTGCATCACATCCAAATTGTGTCGGAGAGGTAACGCCTAACATAACAAGCAAAAAGAATTATTAGTAAGAAGTGTGAACTCCTCAAATAAAAAAAACATGACCACCGAAGATAAAGGTGAATTCAAATTGTGTACCTCCCAATATGGTAACTCAAAAAATATAGACTTTTTCTTCCATGGCCAAATGCTAGGTTTCTCTTCCTTCTTGCGCTTTTTACTTTTTTCCTAATTTTTACTTTTTCCCCATGTATTTTGAAAATACTTAACGCCGCAAAAAATTTCTGAACCAGCTAATACTCTAGGTGGCCCCTTCATTTCTTCTTTTCCATCAAACCAAGTTTTCTTCTTTCTATATGGGTGATTGAATGGAAGAAATCGCCGACTACCCCTGAACACAGTCTTTCCACTAGATTTCAACCATTCAGAATATGTGTCTTTAACACACACTGGACAACCAAACTTACCTTTTGTTGCCTGGCCAGACAAATTAGAATAAGCCGGAAGATCATTGATTGTCCACATCAAAACCACCCTCAAATTAAACAAGGATTTAGTGAATGAATCATAAAGCTCAACACCTTTTTCCCATAATACTTTTAAATCTTCCAGTAGTGGCTCCAAATACACATCAATGTCATTTCCTGGTTGCTTTGGTCCTGAGATTAACAACGTCAACATCATATTCTCTTTAGACATACAAAGCAACGGGTCAAAATTATATACTACTAAAATCACAGGCCAACAACTATGTTTAGAGCTAAGGTCACCGAATGGATTGAACCCATCAGTTGCAAGGCCAAGCCTCAAATTTCGAGGATCTGATGCAAAACTCGGCCACTTTTTATCAATCAATTCCCATGCACATGAATCAACTGGATGCCGCATTTTTTTATCCCGACTTTTATGAGTCGAATGCCATAATACTTGTTCAGCCTTTTCATTTGATCGAAATAATCGCCTAAATCTTGGTATTATTGGAAAGTACCGTAACACCTTAGCCGGAATCCCATTTCGAATTTTTTTACTATGTTCATTCACTTTCCACCGTGAAGCACCACATTTTGGGCATGCAATCAGATTCTCATTTTCTTTTCTAAAAAGACAACAATCATTGATACACGCATGTATTTTTTCATACCCCAACTCAAATATCTTCAATAACTTCTTTGTTGCATTGATCCCCTCCGGAAGGTTATTATCTGTCGAAAGCATATCACGAATAATCTTAAGAAGCTCATCAAATCCAGTATCCGATATATTATGAGCAGCTTTATGCTTATATAAAGCAACTGTTGCTGACATAATTGTATACTTCGTGCAATTAGGATATAGAGGAGTTTCAGCCTTTTCCAACGCCTCTCTGAACTCAAACTCTCTACTTCCATAAGTGGGATCTGTTGTAGCGTTTTCTTCACCATCAAAATACACATCTCTAAACATCTCATACGTTTCAGGCATTTCCACACCATCTTCAGTGCCTTCATTTTCTACATATGTAATCCGATTCTCTCCATGAAAGGCCCATACAGTATAAGCAGAATCCATTCCATTGATCACTAAGTGCTCGTACACCGTATTAAAATGTTGATATTGTGAGTTTAAACAATGTTTACAGGGGCATATAATCTTAGCTGGATTCCCTGCATTACGTTGGGCCCAATTGGAAAATCTACGTGCTCCATTTAAATACTCCGTTGAAGCTCTACAATTGGAAAGTCAAAATTTTCATTATGACAAGAATGACAGGTATAATGTCTAAATTGTTATGGGTAAGGTTATTTAGGTTATAATAACCTGTTATGAAGATGCATCCAGCCTTTATCCATGTCTCCTTGCTAATTTATTCAACAATTGGCAACTACTAGTAGAAGTGACCAATAAACCTAAACAAGGTTCATCGTGAAACAAATGACAAAATGTAGGGCGTAGAAAAAATCCTCTGAGGAAAATATCAACTCGAAACTGCATAGAGAAAATAATTATGGACAGTTCAATTCACTGCCTAACTGAACTCTTTGAAATTACCACATATAGAATTCACTTCTAGATAACTAGTTCTATAACAAATGAAGCATACAAACCTGTTATCAAAGTGAAAACTATAACTTATAAAGTAAAATAAGAAAGTTATAGTCAAAAGTGTCACTAATCAAAACAGAGGGGAAAACAATCAGAACACTTCCACTTAAAACATAATGTTCAACAAAAAGGAAGTGACTATGAACTCAAACCTATTCGACCAATTTGGGGGAAAAGTGGGGTTAGGGTTTGACAGTTTGAACAATCATTTGAAAATTGGAAAGGAAGGAAACAGATAGAAGAAATTAAAAATCGAAAATCACACACATAAACAGAAAGTGTACATATACGTGTGTACATAAAGAGAGATGGGAGATAAACAAGAACTAACCGTCGAGGCATACAATGTCGAGAGATTGAACACGACTATAATCAAATAGCGGTTTGAGTTCTTCTATCAATTCCTCCTACAAAATAGAAATTTAGGAATTAATTTTCAAAAACAAGAGAGAAATATTCAACTGAAAATTAGGATATCAATGGTACGATGCTCGATAAAAATATATCGGTCGTGGCTTGATGAACATGGAGAAAAAATTCTGACAAGAAATAGAAAAAGGAAACCCTTTCTGACAATCGACAAACTCAATGGGAGAGTCACTCAGCAGTAAAAAAGCGCAAGTGGTTTAATTGGCAAATATTCCCTTTATAAATTTTAGCTTTTACACATTCTCTTTTTTTTTTTTGCGTTGGTGAAACTTATCTACTAACACTTCGTTTCTGTGCGTTGTTGAAACTTATCTTTTACCAGCGCTTTCTATGCAAAGAAGCTTCACCCCTTTGACATCTCTAGTATTTATCGTAGGATTAGAGTCCCACACTTCCTACCCTCCTAAGTCCTGAGAGAGAGATGTTAACCCCCCACATCCCAGATATACTAAAAATAAAATGGCAAACAACAATGGAGCCAAACAATTAATGATCACCCAACATGTGACCAATCCAGTTATTTTAGAATTCACTTGGCTTTTAGCTACTGTCTTCTTCCTACCTATGAGCATCCTTTTAGCACTCTGGGTCCTATATACTGGATGTCTATCATTCAAGTAGTCCTGCACAATCGCAATTGCCATCATCTGTCTCATATTACAAAGAAATCTAGGAGCAAAAATGAAGGAAATTAATGGTTAGATAGATTTAACTTAAGCTCTTTTCCTGAGAATTTTTACTAAAAAAAAAAACCGATTTAATTGAAGTGGATTCTGACCTATATGACCACTGCTAAGTTCTCCATTAATTTGAATGGCAGCTTAGAAGGATACTTTGAGAATGGGAGGGGGTTAAGACAAGGTGATCCAATGTAACCCTATTTATTTGTTATGGGGATGGAGGTTCTTACAGGTATATTAAAGCAGCAGATTGATCAAGGACAATTTGATTATCACTGGAAGTCCTCTGAATAGAAAATTTCTAGCTTGATATTTGCGAATGATCTGATGTTATTCTCAGCTGGAAATGTAAACTTTATAAGGGTTTTGAACGGTGCTATCCATTCTTTTGGGGCTATGTTTGGTTTAATGCCGAATTTCTCAAAGAGTGTGTTGTTTCATTCAGGATTAGATCAAAACTATTATGATCAAATCCTATCTGAATTGCATTTTTCTGCTGGATTCCTCCCAGTTCAATACTTGGGAGTCCCTCTTCTATCATCTAAACTAAAGAAGGAGCATTGTAGTTCCTTGGTTGAGAGAATTACTAATAGAGTCAGATCATGGACTAGTAGGTATCTATCTTATGCTGGAAGGATGCAATTGATAAGCTCTGTGTTATTTTCTGTTCAAGTATACTGGGCTTCTATTTTTGTGCTGCCAAAATCCATTATGAAATAAATATCTGCTATCATGAGAAGGTTCTTGTGGAAAGGTCAAAGTCTAAATGAAGGGGGTAATAAAGTGGCATGGAAGGATATTTGTTTACCCAAATTAGAAGGGGGGCTGGGTATTAAAGATATTGAGGTGTGGAATGCAGTAGCAATGGCTAAGCACCTTTGGAAAGTTATTCAACCTAACTCAGATTCTCTTTGGGCTGCCTGGGTCAAATCTTATCTGATAAAAAATATAAATTTCTGGACTCTTAAAATACCATCAGACTGCTCGATCATGGACTTGGAGGAGAATTTTGAAAATGAGGGGCACTTTGAGACTTGCTGTCCATTATAAGATAGGGAATGGTATGTTAACTTCTCTTTGGTATGATAATTGGCTTCCGGATGGGCCTATAGAGTTGAAGTATCACAATAGAATTATAAGAGATTCAGGAATGGGCACGGATGCTATAGTGGCTGATGTTATTCAAGGTAGTGAATGGCACTGGCCTGTTACTAACACCATAGAATGGATGAGCTTGAGAAGTAGTATTCCTACTGAATTTAAACCTAACTCCTTTCAAGAGGATAAGATTGAGTGGGTGCCTGGTAAGGGTATATTCACTATTAAATCAACTTGGGAGTTTCTTAGACACAAGCAAAGTAAAGTTAATTGGAGGGACATAGTCTGGTTCAAGCATGCGATTCCAAAGCATGCACTCTTACTGTGGTTGGTGATTCAAGATAGGATATGGACTCAGAGCAGATTGATGAAACTGGGATTGGTGTAGATAGGATATTGTGTGTTTTGCAATCATATTATTGAAGACAGAGAGCACCTATTTTTTGAACGTGGATTTACTTGCAGGATCTGGCATACAATAAGAAGCAAATGTTGGATGCAATGGCCGGAGGGGTGGAATGCTATGGTGCAGTGGGCTTCATTGGTGCTAAAGGGGAGGTCTCTAGTAGCTGCTATCAATAGGTTGGCCTTTGTTGCTACGATTTATGAGGTGTGGAGAGAAAGGAACAAGAGGATTAATGCAGATGAGTATAGGACTGAGGCAGCCATCATCAATGAGATTATCTAAGTAGTAAGATTTTGGCTGTTCTCCCTATCTAATTTTGATAAAAATCGAATGCATTTATGGATCCAAAAAGAATGGAACCTTCCCGAATCTATTTAGCAGACCTGAAGCTGAGAGTAATTATGCAAAAGCTGCTTGGTATTGGTATGGAGGTGCAACAGTCAGGTTTTATTAACTGGCGTCCAAATTCTGATATGGGGTTAGTCTTTGGGAAGCAATATACAAACAGTGTGTTATCCTTGGGATCCAGTTTATTTTTGAGAATCCCAATCTCTAGTAGAAAGTGGTGGAGCTATTTGAAGCTGGAAGGGACTGTGATAGGTTTCTACTGTTTGCACACGTTAATTGTAAGGGCTGGAGCTGTAGAAGTGTTTCAAATATTATTGTATTATGTTGTCACAATTATGTTAGCATATGCTATTGCATATGTCACAATATGGATAATGTTCATATTGGCCCTTACATGAAATTTTTGTAAGCTATTTAAAGTAAAATTTTTAAAATTGTAAACCATCTCTTCAAAAGCAAAATGAAACCTACTAAAGTAGTATGACTATATTTGAAGCTAGTATGACTATATTTGAAGCTGGAAGGGAGTGTTACTAATTGAAGAAGGCTAGCTAGTTAATTTGATAGGAGGTGAAAGTTTTCTAAAGGTTTAATCTGAAGCATTAATTTGAAGGTATACTTATATATATACTAGTGGATAACTTATTTACTTGTGGTGAAGTCAAGCTTGGAAGTCCCTTTCAAGCAATGGAAATTTCCAAACGACACACTCATTAGAGGTTTCTTATTGACTCATAAGTCATACTCAAAACTTTGAAGAGAGAGAGAGAGAGAGTAGAGAGAGCCTAGTTGATTAATTAACAGAAGAAGGGAATCCTAGGAAAAAAGATTCAATAGTATAACTAAGCCCAGTAATAGCCCCTGCAATTATATTGGCAGCATCACCAGCCGAACATAGCCTCAATCTACTTCATGCTTGTTTTTATCCTGAAGACTGAAGTATAAAAGGCAAAAACTCAACCAAAAAATTACACTCCAGGCCCAGGTTTAGCATTGTCATCCCAAGGAACAATCCCATGACTCCCATCAGATAGGAATAATATTGAGTGATAGTAAGAGTAGATAACTGATCACAAAATGATGTCTATTATGCACATGCTATCTCTGTGACCCCAGAAAAAATTGTATAATGTGCAGAGAAGTGGGGGAAAACAGATCGCTGAAATGTTGATGGTCATAATATTATGCTTACACCACTTGATCCCAAATTTTCTAATCCTACAGAAATAATTTCTTTCATAGAGATTTGATTGGCAAAGGAAATGCATTCAACAATTTGAACACCGATCGTAGCAAAATTGTAGAAAGTTAAAGTTTATTTTCTACATTATATATCTAAAGTAGCATTCAAGTGATAAAGGATATTCTCACCAATGGACAACTGAAAGCCACATAAGAGTTTATTCAATGCAGAATAAGAAAATCAAGATCAAACAAATATTTGGATAATATAACCTAGAGATCATAGAAGTATCCATGTTCCTAAAGAGTAGCTCCTGCACAACCTTGAATTGATCCACATGGAAGTAAACCATCAACTTTTAAAGAAATGACAAGGAAATGACACACTAATTAATTAAAAGAACTAAACATAAATTGGGACTGCCATTCGGCTAGGCAATATGGAACTTCTCAGTAGCTCCGATCTTTTGTGGGGTCCTATCATGATAGCTAGGCCCAAGCCTCTCCCTGGTGATATTCTTGACACATCCGTAAATCTTAAACCAATTCCTAGGCTTATCACTAGCAGCAATGATTTTGACAATGTAAGTTAAAGAAGACAACAAATTTGAAGACACCACAAGTGATAAATTCAAATGTCTAAAATTTGACACAAACTTGTGCTAAAGTCAAGTAACAATCAGTACCTTATAATGCTTCAAATGGAAACAAAATACCAAAGTTCAAACCTATATTGAGACAAAGTTTGACATCACCCTCCCTCTCCTAAACAAATCAAACAGTTGTTCCTGGAAAACTTCTCCATCTTTATTTGTTTTTGTTTTGTTTTTGTTTTTCTAAGCCAAATATTATTAAATCAAAAGTACAAGAAAATTATGAATCAGAACATATATTATATAATATGTATATGTATAATTACTTAGTTAATATAATTAATACCACTTTTTGTTTGTCTAGGTGTTTCCATAATCCCCTTATACCATGGTGTCATACATATTGAATTGTCATTAAATTGCATATATATATTGAAGAATAAGGAAAATAAAAGACAGGTTCAAACAAGCAATTCTAATACTGCTATTAATGATTATATAACATATTGGATTGGTTGCCTTGGTTGTAGGATAACTTATAGGAAAATGATCGTGTAACAATTTGTGACCCTTCATGAGTGGTCCACCATATATATAGGGAGGTCATGTGGCTTAAACTCCAGACCTGTTGTTACTAATCAACTTCTCTAAAAGCTTAAGCTAATGGAGGATGAACTTTAAATCTTTTAATATTAATCTGCTTTCTCAGGGCGGTGTTGTAGTTTTCCTCAGGACCTTTTCACTATGATAGAAAAAAAATGGAACTCTATACGAGTTTCAATAGTGAAATGGCCACATGTGTTATAGATTTTCTAGGTTTCATATGTCCAAAATTGTCCATGTATTCAAACATAACAGAGCAGCCATACCAATAAATGATATCAAAGTCCACATTAGTGTTGTTATTAAATTGACCAAATCGAGTACGTAAAAAAAGAATATATATATATAGTATTTTCTTCTTAGTTGATATGAACTCTTCAGAAATGATTGACATTTGAAACTTGAAGGTTAAAAAATTAAGAGACACAGATGCAAACATGAGAAAAGTAACATGATCCAGTAGTTCACAATTAAAAAGGCATTAAAACCAGCTAAATTATGTTTGAACCACCTACTATTCTGCCTAAATTGCTTCACAGAGAAGCATCCTGAAAGAACTTATTATTTGACACAAAGTATGCCATTTAACAGGATATCTAAATTCTCAAGGAAAAAAAAAACAAGACATCTAAATTCTCAAGGAAGTAACATCATCATTCATTGCAAAAAAAGGATATTTGATTCAGCAACAATAGAAAAATTGCAGAGAAACAAGAAAGACACCAGTGCTACAAAGAGTATAAAAATGGGCTAGTTTGACTGTACCTTAATCCCATATTGACGTAAGATAAAAATGAAATCCAGATTATCAGGGCAAAGACCACATCTTATTCCACTTAATTAATGTAACAAGAGAAAAAAACAATAAAAAAGAAAAACTCCTCAGCCAAACCAACTTCTATCATAGAGGCCAAATTAAACTAGTTAATAGAAAATTCAGTGTAAATTCACCAAACTAAAAGTAAATTCTATCATCAACGCATCCAATTGAACTTAAGCCAGTTTCTACAAAATCAAAGAAAACCTAACAACTGAAAGTCTCAATTTTAAAATATTAAGGGGACAATTCAATCTTGCCTATGGAAGTAGTGGTGGACTTATTGGAGAAGTCCAGACTATAATCTTGTTAGATATTTCTTCACCTTGGTTTCAGCTCTCATGGTTGGCTCAATTTTCTGGCAGCTTGGCACTAAAAGGTCTGTGTCTATTCTCACATGATTCAAGCTCTTATCTTTCAATCCATTTCTAATAGGGATCAAAAGGTCAAGTTCCAATTCCTTATTTCAATTTTCTTTGGTTCAGGGAGAACACAACTGATCTGACCATGATTATCGAGGCCATGTATGCTGCTGTCCTGTTTGTTGGAATTAACAATTGCTCGACAGTGCAGCCAATAGTAGCCATTGAAAGAACAGTATTTTATCGAGAAAGAGCTGCTGGGATGTACTCTGTATTACCATATTCCATGGCACGGGTGAGGGACAGGTTTACTTAAGTGATATGGATCATTATATGCTTGTTCACTAGTAATATCAAGTTCACATGACATAACATATGGCTACAACATTTTTTTCAGTCTTATTAACGGAGTTTTTGGTTATTTGACATGTAGATTTTCGCTGAAATACCATATGTGTTTATTCAGACCACGTATTATACTCTTATAGTGTATGCCATGGTGAGCTTTGAATGGGCAGCACATAAATTCTTGTGGTTCATCTTTGTCAACTTCTTCTCGTTTCTTTACTTCACATACTATGGAATGATGACTGTTTCCATCACACCAAACCACCAAATAGCAACTATCTTTGCATCCGCTTTCTATGCACTCTTCAATCTTTTCTCTAGTTTCTTCATCCCTAAACCGGTAAGTCTATTTCATTTTCAGGCAGTTAAAGCTTTCAAAAAACTTGAGCTTTAACAACATACTGACTTTTATTCTTTCTTGAAAATTTAGATTTGCCAAGTGGTGGATATGGTATTACTAGATTTGCCCAGTGTCTTGGACTGTTTATGGATTGATTGTGTCACAGTATGGAGATGTAGAGGATACCCTTAAAGTTCCAGGGATGTTGTCTGACCCAACCATTAAATGGTATGTGGAAGACCATTTTGGATATGACTCGGATTTCATGTGGTCAGTTGCTGGAGTTTTGGTTGGTTTCACAATCTTCATTGCATTTGTGTATACCTACTACATTAAAACTCTGAACTTCCAGATGAGGTAGAAGAAATCTTATAGTCAAGTTGACACTTGTAAATATATATTTGAACCAATCGAAGATTTAGGAATGGTGACAAATTGTACTATATATGGGCTAGTATTTAGGATTAAAAATGTAATTTTGGATTTAACAAGGTGGATATTCACCACCAAGCAGACCATGGAGATGTATTCACGAGTTTTGAGGTTGTAAATGTAAGTTCCATTGGTCCATATCAATACAAAGGAAGAGAGAACTTTGCTTTTTACAACACCTAAAAATGCAATGATTTAGTTTTTATTTGTGATTTAACATTTCCTTTCCGTTTTTGTTTTTCCACAGCGACGTCTATTGATAAAAATGCAACTGATTAAAAGTGTTTGATAAATTATAAAAAAATTTACTTGAATGTGTATGACAATACAAGTTCATGAGAAGAAACTCAGCTATTTGAATCCTACGAATTAACAGGATTGAACTATAGCTTTTTGAAAGCCAGATATCCAACATAGACAATTATTGATGTATTTACCAACTAACATGTTCAAAGAGAGGTGGGGGTGGTTTGGAAGAAATATCCAAGTAATTGGGACCTTTGATTTTTCAGGTGAGAATCAGTGAAGACAGCTTTCTACAGAGTCCAGCTTATGAAATCCTCTATAGAACAGAGGTGGTAAGGATGTTTCAAATGCGACCACAAAGAAAATATCTACTAAAACATAAAACATAAAAAAGCTGCACCAAAGCAAAACATAAAAAATTAAAGACGCCTTAGTGGACAAGGATGCAATAAGCTGCACCAAAGCAAAAAATTCAACTGTCAGAAGTGAGTTTGGGGGAAAACAATATAAACTAGAAATTGGTTTTGGAGATTGGAAAGTGGTACAAAATAAATTTTAGAAATAACTAACATTGAACCACGAGGTCTACAATTGAGTTTTCAGATTTTGGCCAGCCACATGTAATGTTCCGATTTCTCACCGGAACACAGATTTGCTTACCCATCAATCATATAGCTAGATATGGTTTTATAATATCATACTTTTATCTTAAATAATTAGTGTTCTATTTATCCAAAAATAAATTCGATGTTGTTCTATTTTTTTTTTAAAATCACAATGGTGTTGTGTATTGTTGGACCTGTTAATCTAATTCCAAAGAATTAGATTAATCTTTTACTTGACTTTATATACTTTTTTGGACTGTCATAATCTCTTTGAATTGCAAATTCACCTTCTCAAAATCCCTCACCATCTAAATCAGTTCTAAGCCAAAAGGAACCATAAACATTCTGCCCAGAAATGAATTTCCAGCCTGAAGCTCCCAACTTCAAAAATTCATAGAAAAATCATTTTAAAACGAAATTGCATGAAACCAAAGCCCATTGAAAGCTAAGAGACAATATTTTCATACCATATATTCACTTTCATAAAGAGAAAATTAATTCAGGTCCGTTTTTGAACAAAACAGTAGCAAAATTCTGTTTTGAAAACCAGTTTTCCAGCAAGAACAGGTTATCTTCAAAATTTCACCAAAAATAGAATACTAATTGAAATGACATGAAACCGAAGCCCAAAATGAAGCCAAAAGGCTAAAATTTCATGCTGTAATTTTTGTTTCATGAGATACCTAGTGGATCAAATCAGTTTTAACAAAGAAGGCAGACCAATTCTGTTTTCAAAAAATGAAATTTCCAGCAGCAAGCTTCCCAACAAATATGAGCTGTCAACAAATAGATGGGACGATTAACTCATGAAACCAGCATCTCTTCTATTTTTAGGTGCAAAGATGATATCAAGAGTTCTAGAATTGACAGATATAGAAGGCAAAATGAACCTTTTTATTCTGCTATGCAGAAAAGCTGGTTAGTTTTTTGTGTAGAGAGTGTATGACAATTAGAGAGTTAACAGCCAAATGATCTCAAAAATGATAACCTAGAAAGGTGTCTCTCTAGATTGTGCCTTAGGCTAACAATCAAACATTTTACGCGCACATTCAATGTCTGAAAACTTGCCATACATGGAGATGACAGAATTGGATGTAGTAGATTCCAAATCAGAACCTGTTTTGAGGACAACACAATGAATTTGAAGACCGAAGTGATGGTTTTGAGCATAAGAACAAGCTTTGATAACTGAAGGAAGAATGGTGGTGATTCCATGGAACAGGGAAGAAGAGGGATGGAGTTGTTCTTTGTAGAGTTTAAGGGTTTGGTCAGCTCAATGGATGAAGAAATATCAGATGGTACTAGAGCAAATAAATTAAAAGAAGAAGAAGATCAGATTCAGTTGAAGTCCTGACTGAGCTTTAAAGGGAAGTCATAAAGAAAACCTTTTATAGTCGTAGTCTTGAGTTTCCTCATGAGAGTGGGTGGTCTGTGGTCTACTGTTTGACCTACAAATGCTTAGTTGGAAGTCGTTGGTTTTGGTGGCATTACGGTAATGGGGATATCCTTTTTGGTCCAATGAGGAAGGTTGCAGGGCAGCTGAATATGCATAGTTAGTTCCACTACAAGATTCACCAAAGAATCAATCTCAGAGTTTAAGATCTTGCATCAATTGGAGAAAAAATCCAGCATGAACTACACTTTTAGCCCATGGACAGATTTCAGCTTGGGTGGTGTCTCCTGCGAACCCAACGACAAGAGTGCATATCCAAGTCTTGGTGGGGACACGTGTGTGATCGTGTAGTTATCAAAAAAAAAATTACTTTTAGACAAAATTGAGAATCAAACAAGCTAAACAAAAATGGTGCCTCTCACTCATAGTATTTATCATGAAACTATACAAACCAAAAATACATGAAGAGAAAATATCAGAGACTGCTTTTGGATCTACGCTGAAAAAGATCTCTGTTAATGCTATCATATTTCAATAAATCATATGCCTAACTTATATTGACAGGGAAAATGATACCTACAAATATGTGAAGTCGTGCAAGCCTACTAAGAAATGATAGTATCCAAGATAAGTGTTGCAGCTACGTTGGTCAACTTATGTTCATAATTTGGAAAGGATTGTATTGATACGAGTTGTAATTAAATTGCATGAAGATTAATAGAAGAGTACTCATTTTTCGATCAATATACCTCAAAGAAATTCTCAAATGCTGCTAGGAATTATCTGCCTTTGGATTCATTGCGAGTGCCCAGACATAGTAAGGAATAGCTCCTCAAACATACCCTGTAGTGAAAAAGAAAAGATATTTTCACCAATTCAATACATTGAGATGCTTAATATTTAGTGAAGTGGAATGTTGAAATTTTCCAGAAAAGGAGGTGGTTAAAACCTGTAATCTGGAAATGAACAAAGTTTATCATACAAAAGTAATTATGTTGTTTAAGCTAAACAAGTACTTATAGTCAGAAAATGAGTCCTTATTTAATCATACACCAATATAATCCTGTGACTAATGTCTTGAGAAAATGAGTCCTTATTTCTCTCTCTCTCTCTCTCTATTTTTTTTTTGTTTTTTGTTTTTGGTAATCATCTTCTATTTCTCTTACATTTCCCCCTAGATATGTTTTAGTGTTCTACAAAATTTTACTATTATCAGTTGTAAACTGGAGTGATTGAGCTCTTTGGATGTGCTGCTTCCCCTGAATCAAAATTGATATAAAAAGGGACAATAAATAATCCTATGACAGACCTGGAAAATGGAAGGCAGTTTTCAACCCACCAATTAACTGACCCAAACTCAGATCAATAAGTTTTCCTGTTCGTAAGGGTTCAACAAACTTTAAAGAGTTCAAACAAATTGATTTGCGCTTAAACAACAATACCAAAGGAGAGCAACTATCCAATTCTTTGCTGAGATGAACATTTTTTTAGCAAGTCTGTGAGGAACATTTGCTCAAGTCAGTCTTTATATATATATTGTGTAGGCCATTAAAAAGGAAAAAACACATGACCAGTATGAAAGGGGCAGCAAAGTGAAGGACTTCTTGGCTCTCTCTCACCTGTCCAAGAATATTTTTTCCATATTGTGTGCTCTATAATTCTTTAGTAGAACTCAGATCCTAGCTGTCAATAAAAAAAGTAAATGACTAAAAACTTCTTGATGTGGCTGGATATTTGAGTTTCTTTAATCAAGTGGTACTTTGTCCAGATTAAGGCCCTTGAAATAATTTCATGAAGTTTAACATTTCCCAATAATTTATTAGGTATCGTCTGTAAGAGGCGCAAAATTCCTACTGTTGACCCATTCTTCCCATCACCAACCACATCATTTGACATTCCTGTGCTTTCTTTAATATCAGAGCAGCCAAATTCCTTCCTATGAAGGTGCCTAAATTAACTCACTTGCATGTTCCATATATAATGAAATACTATTTAAAAAAGAGAGTGAAGTCTACTTTTGAATGATCTGCAGAATCTTGACAAAGTCACAAAATTATAGAATTATAAGCATATATGTATATGTTCATACATATATATAACTAATTTGTTGACTTGTATACCCCATTGACAAACTTTTATCTACAACATGTTCTAGGGAGCTTTGCCCTTGTAGTTGTGGTTCATGCACAGCCCCTTCAGGTTTGCAAACACTTTCTTGAAATATCATTATAATCAGTATACTGTTGTTACACTAAACATATAGCTAATCTATCTCTCTCTATATATGTGTGTGTGTTAGGTTTCATAAGCATAGATTGTGGAATACCTATAGATTCCAACTACATAGATAGAACAATAGGAATATATTATAGATCAAATGCAGGTTATGTAGATACTGGTGTAAGCAAATCTGTATCCTCTGAGTTTAATGCTGACACACTTGAATAGCAGTTCTTGTATGTTAGAAACTTTCCTCAAGGGACCAGAAATTGCTACACTACAAGACTTGCAAAAGGAAGAGGTAATAAATATTTGATAAGGGCAAGGTTCATGTATGGTAACTATGATGCTGAAAATATATTACCAAAGTTTGATTTGCACCTCAGAGTTAATTTCTGGGACATAATCAAAGTGGCTAATTCATCCACTATACTGTATAAGGAGATCAAACATGTTCCTCCCCTGGACTACATACATGTCTGTCTCATAAACACAGGCCTTGGAACACCTTTTATATCAACATTAGAGATAAGACCTTTAAATAATTCTATGTATGCAACTATATTTGGATCACTAAACCTCATGGGGAGTTGGGATTTTGGTTCAACAACCAATGAACCATAAACATAAACATTCTGCCCAGAAATGAATTTTCAGCCTGAAGCTCCCAACTTCAAAAATTCATAGAAAAATCATTTTAAAACGAAATTGCATGAAACCAAAGCCCATTTAAAGCTAAGAGACAATATTTTCATACCATCTACTCACTTTCATAAAGAGAAAAATAATTCAGGTCCATTTTTGAAAAAAACAGTAGCAAAATTCTGTTTTCAAAACCAGTTTTCCAGCAAGAACAGGTTATCTTCAAAATTTCACCAAAAATAGAATACTAATTGAAATGACATGAAACCGAAGCCCAAAATGAAGCCAAAAGGCTAAAATTTCATGCTGTAATTTTTGTTTCATGAGATACCTTGTGGATCAAATCAGTTTTAACAAAGAAGGCAGACCAATTCTGTTTTCAAAAAACGACATTTCCAGCAGCAAGCTTCCCATTTCAAAAATTCATATCTACCTCATCTCAAAGGCAAATTGCATGAAACAAATTTCAAATGGAAGCTAAAAGACCATATTTTCATGTTATCAAACCAATTAAACCAAGCTCCTTACAAAAAAAAAATCAATTCAGGGTAGAATGTCTACTTACAAATCTTGCAACCAATTTAAACATCAAAATCACTTAATATTCCCACACAATCAAAGCTATTGAAGATTAATTACACATACCTTAAATCAAGCAAAAAGCCCCAAATTTCTACCCAACTATTTTAGTGTGTTCTTCCCTGAATTTTACTGTAATAGCTCCATTTACCTTTCAAGCAGAGCCAATAGCCTCCAGAGACCATATACAACTGGTAAGATAATTGGGATTCTCTAAATTTATATAAAAATCACATTCTTAGATGATTACTTCAGCTATAAACAAGTCATCATTTGGATTCTTGTACATTGACCTAAAAAGCTACAATCTGAAATTCCAAAAACCTATTGCGCCTTCTCATAAAAGTTCAGTGTTAGATGCTCCTAAAGTGGTAACAGAGTATTGCATCGTGCCCCTCCTGATTGTTGGTTAAGCTATGCTACTGCCCAGCCATACTTGAATCATACTTGTATATATATATACACACTGACCATTCAACCTCCAATACACCAAAACAATCTCTTTCTTCATTACATAAGAGCAAATAAAGGATCCACATTCATTACAGGCCTAAGAATGCAAACCATTGTGATGCACCACAGTGATACAGGCAGAAAATACCAAGGTTTCAGGATAGGTTTGTTGCTCCTTCATTCATTGAGCCCCCCAACCACAGAAACCACACCCACACCTTACCGAAAAAGTAAAAGAAACCGTTGTAGGAAACAATAGGACAAGAACATACTTTTAATGGTTATAAGATTTTATTGTGTGATTTTAAAATTTACTTTGAAATGTGTCTCGGAAATGTGAATATATATATATATATATATATATATATATATATAGTGAGAGAGAGCTTTGCGCTTGTTCAGAAGGGGCTTCTTGACATCGTCGGCCGGGAAGAACTTCGTTGACCGAAAATATATATATATATGTGTGTGTGTGTGTGTGTGTGTGTGTGTGTGTGTGTACTAAGGTATTCGTATAACAAATTAATATATAAATACAAAGGATGAAGAAAATCAAAGAAACTGAAACCATCACAAATGCTGGATGAATTAGAGTAAAAACACGAATATAGGAATCTTACCGAATGAAGGGGCTCAGAGATTGCTTCGAGGTGGAGAAATTGTGATTTTTGTTGCTTCCACGGAGCTTTGCCTCAAGCTTGTTCAACGAAGCAAGAGAATGACGTCGATGAGAGGTTAAGGCTGAGTTTGGCTGATCGAGCTTTGATCTAGAGAGAGTTAGAGATTTGGGGGTTTGGGTTGTGCACGAGAGTCAGAGAGGGTTGTAGAGATTTGGGGGTTTGGGTTCTGCACGAGAGTCAGAGAGGGTTGTAGAGATTTGGGGGTCTGGGTTTTGCGCGGGAGTGAGAATTACATAGCACGAATTGGGGCTAAAAAATTCAATCTTTCCACTACGGGCTTGGCCCGTCATAGATAATAAACTTTCCACTACGGTTTAGGCCCGTCATGGATAGTACCTTTTTATGGCGGGCACACCTAGCTCGTCGTAGAAAGTATTTTCTACGGCGGGTTATGAATGACCGCCTTAGAAAATAAGCTTTCTAGGGCAGGCTACACGGGCCCGTCGTTAAATATACTTTTTACGACGGACTTGACGGGCCCGTCGTAAAAAACCCGTCGTTAAAACCCAAAAATCTTGTAGTGTAAACAAATGAATGATCCATATTCGAACACGTACAATCCTGGTTACAAGAATCATCCGGCTTTTTCATGGAAGAATCAAGAATCAAGTCCCTCTTTCCAAGGGCAAAACTCTTTTAATTCCCAATCTCAACAGCCTCATTATAGGCCAAACCCTCAACCTTACAATCAAAGATCTAATTACCAACAACCACCACCTCCTCCGAGAAGCCAAAGCTTTGAAGAGCGAGTGATAAGCAATCTTGAGGCCAACACCCGCTTATTGCAAACTCACTCTCAATCAATCTCTAAGCTTGAGGCCAATGCTCAATCTATGGCTAGGTTAGAAGCTCAAATCGGGCAACTAGCTAATGCCTTAAATAGAAGGGAGGAAGGTAAGTTGCCAAGTCAACCAGTGGTGAATCCCAAGGGTGTGCATATGATTGAAGATCCATCATCTTCAACTTGTAATGCTCCTCCAGAGCAAGTTCAATCAATCACAACCTTGAGGAGTGGTAAAATCATTAACTCCAAGGTAGGGGAGGAAGAGAGAAAGGAATTTCAAGAGCAACCTAAAAATCCAAAAGAATCCCAATTAAATCCAAAATTGTTTCCGTTAAATCCAAATTTGCAAAATACCCCTTCAAATCCAAAAGGAAAGGCAAGTGAAGTTGTGTCATCATCGATTCCAAATCTTGACACCTCTTATGAACCTCCGGTTCCTTTCCCTCAACGATTGAAGGAACCTTCTCATTTCGGGAAGCAAGGAGAGAAAATCCAAGACATGATGGAGATCTTCAAACAAGTAAAGATCAATCTCCCTCTCCTTGATGCTATTCGACAAATTCCCTCTTATGCGAAATTCTTGAAGGACTTATGCACTCAAAAGCGCAAATCTAGGAATAATGTTCCTAAGAAAGTCCTCTTAACTGAGCACATAAGCTCCATTTTCCAACACCAAGCCCCTCCTAAATTCAAAGATCCGGGTGCTCCGACCATTTCGTGCACCATCGGAAATCAATCTTTTGAAAAAGCACTTCTTGACCTAGGGGCTAGTGTCAATTTGCTTCCATTCTCAGTTTACCAACAACTAGGTTTGGGGAAACTCAAGCATACCACGGTTGTGTTGCAACTTGCCGACCGTTCGGTGAAGCAACCACGTGGCATCATTGAGGATGTCATCATTCAAGTGGACAAATTCTATTTTCCGGTGGACTTCATAGTCCTTGACACGGAACCGGTCCAAAATCCGAATCATCATATTCCTATCATTCTAGGTCATCCATTCTTGGCCACGGCAAACGCTTGCGTTAATTACCGTACTGGAGTGATGGACATCTCTTTTGGGAATATGAAAGTCCGCTTGAACATCTTCAATGCTTCCCACCACACACCCGACGATGAAAGTGAGTGCTTTTGTGTCGATGTTGTGGACGACCTTGTTCAAGAAGCACTTCCTTCTATTCTTTCCACGGACCCTTTAGAGGCATGCCTAAATCATTTTAACTATGACGATTTTGACATTGAGCAATCCATATGTGAAGTCAATTCCATGCTCGATGTTAATACTGTCATGGATTTGCCTAAGTGGAGAGTTCCGAGAGAACCCTTGCCCCCTTTGTCCAAAACTCCCCAAACTCCTTCTTTAATTTCCCCACCACAACTTGAGCTCAAGCCTCTTTCAGCTACACTCAAGTATGTTTTCTTGGGCGCAAATGAGACCCTTCCAGTCATTATTGCTTCCAATCTCACAAATGATCAAGAATTGGAACTCATAAAGGTGCTCAAAGAGCACAAAGAAGCAATAGGATGGAGTGTGGTAGATCTTAAGGGAATAGACCCTTCTGTTTGTATGCATCGCATACACTTGGAAGAGGATGCAAAGACCTCAAGGGAGGCACAATGTCGATTGAATCCAAACATGAAGGACGTTGTAATGAAGGAGGTGGTGAAGTTACTAGATACGGGGATCATATACCCCATCTCTGATAGCAAGTGGGTTAGTCCCACTCAAGTGGTTCCAAAGAAGTCTGGTATTACGGTGCAACCTAATGATAAGGGTGAATTAGTTCCCCAACGCACCACCACAGGATGGAGAGTGTGCATTGATTATAGGAAATTAAATTCAGCCACTCGGAAAGATCACTTCCCCCTCCCATTCATTGATCAAATATTGGAGAGATTGGCCGGGCAAAGCTTTTATTGCTTTTTGGATGGATATTCTGGCTATAATCAGGTTGCTATAGACCCAAGGGACCAAGAGAAAACCACCTTTACATGTCCCTTCGGCACATTTGCTTATAGACGCATGCCCTTTGGGTTGTGCAATGCACCGGCAACTTTTCAACGGTGTATGATGTCTATCTTCTCGGACATGGTGGAAAAATTCTTAGAAGTGTTCATGGATGATTTTTCCGTTTTTGGGCCTTCATATGAATCATGCCTCCAAAATCTAGCTTGTGTTCTCAAACGATGTCAAGAAACCAACCTAATTCTTAGTTGGGAAAAGAGTCACTTTATGGTTCAAGAGGGTATTGTCCTAGGGCACATTGTGTCTAAGCGAGGAATAGAGGTTGATAAAGCCAAGGTTGAACTCATTTCTAAACTTCCTCCACCATCAACGGTGAGAGAGATTCGTTCATTCCTTGGGCATGCGGGCTTTTATCGCCGTTTCATCAAAGACTTTAGCAAGATCTCTCGGCCTTTGTGTCGCCTTCTTGAAAAAGAGTCTTGCTTTACCTTTGATGAAACGTGCCTTGTCGCTTTTGAAAAACTCCGCACCATGCTTACAACCGCTCCAATTCTAATCCCTCCAAATTGGGCTCTCCCATTTGAGATTATGTGTGATGCATCCGACTATGCCATGGGTGCTGTCTTAGGGCAACGAGTAGACAAACTGCCACATGTCATCTACTACGCAAGTAAAACCCTTTCCGAGGCTCAAATTAATTATACCACAACGGAAAAAGAATTGCTTGCGGTAGTATTTGCATTAGACAAGTTTCGAGCTTATTTATTAGGTTCAAAGGTCATTGTCTATTCGGACCATGCTGCCCTCCGGCATCTTTTGACGAAAAAGGACACCAAGCCTAGGTTGATCCGATGGATACTCTTGTTGCAAGAGTTCAATTTTGAGATTAGAGACAAAAAGGGAACTGAAAATGTGGTAGCTGACCACCTTTCTAGAATTCTTGTTGAATCCCTCCATAATTCCATTCCAGTTTGTGAATCCTTCCCGGATGAACAACTCTTTGTCATCTCTCAAGAGAGTATCCCTTGGTATGCGGATGTGGTTAATTATTTGGCAACCGGTAAAATACCATCTTCTTGGACCAAACAAGAGAAGGATCGTTTTCTCTCCCAATCACGATCATATTATTGGGACGATCCTCAATTGTTCAAATACTGCCCCGATCAAATAATTCGTAAGTGTGTACCCAACAGTGAATTCCAAAGCATTCTTAAATTTTGTCATACACTCGCTTGTGGGGGACACTTTAGTGCTAAGAAAACCGCAGCAAAAATTCTTCAATGCGGATTTTTCTGGCCGACACTTCATCGGGATGCATATTCATTCTGCCGCTCTTGTGAGCGATGTCAGCGCCTCGGCGAGATGTCTCGGAAGGACATGATGCCTCTTAACCCTATTCTTGTCATTGAAATATTTGATGTGTGGGGCATTGACTTCATGGGACCATTTCCACCCTCTTCTGGTCATGAGTACATACTTGTGGCGGTGGACTACGTATCTAAGTGGATAGAGGCCGTTGCTACCAAAACCAACGATCACGCAGTCGTGGTTAAATTCATACAAGCTAACATTTTTAGCCGGTTTGGTACGCCTCGGGCCATCATCAGTGACGGAGGTAAGCATTTCTGTAACCGGTTCCTTCGAACCTTGCTTCTCAAATACTCCGTCACACACAAAGTAGCCACCCCCTACCATCCTCAAACTAGTGGCCAAGTAGAAGTATCCAATAGGGAGATTAAGAACATTCTTCAGAAAACTGTTCGGCCTGACCGGAAGGATTGGTCATTGCGACTAAACGACGCATTATGGGCATACCGAACCGCATATAAAACTCCCATTGGAATGTCACCTTATCGGTTAGTTTATGGCAAGGCGTGCCATCTTCCGGTTGAATTGGAGCATAAAGCTATGTGGGCCACCAAGACCTTCAATTTTGACATGAAAAAGGCCGGTTCTAATCGAAAGCTTCAATTAAATGAATTGGAAGAATTGCGACATGACGCTTATGAGAATGCGAAAATCTATAAGGCAAGGTCCAAAGCCTTTCATGATCGTAATATTCGAGTCAAAACATTTTCGCCAGGCCAAAAAGTTTGGTTGTACAACTCACGCCTCCATTTGTTTCCCGGAAAACTTCGCTCCCGTTGGGATGGTCCATTTTTGGTTAATTTCGTCGCTCCCCACGGAGCGGTGGAATTGAAGGACTTGAAAGATGGTTCGATATTCAAAGTAAACAGGCAGCGCTTAAAAGTGTGCGTGGATGACCAAGTCACCACCGAATACGTGGATATCGTCACTTTGACGGATCCCGTGTATTTTGACTCGTGAGCCGATCCGGACGTCGCGCCATAGACGTGTAAGGTGGCGAAGCCATGGTAGCTATCAAGCTTCCATGGTGTCCCTTTAATCCAAAGTAGGTTCGTATCTAAGCAATGTAGTATCTAATCCCCCAATATCCAAGTCCCTGAAGCATATTTTAAACTGATTGTTTTTGAGCATTTCGATTGATCGAAACCAAGATTTCGATCAATCAAAAATTTCGATTGATCGAAATTTTGGTTTCGATTGATCGAAAAATTGCAGAGATTTGCCAAGTCCAAAGTCCCGAGAGGTGGTATTCTTCGATTGCACTTCGATAGGTCTTCGATCGATCGAAACTTTCGATTGATCGAAATGGGATTTCGATTGATCAAAATAGAAGTTCGATTGCATCAATTAAATGTTCGATTGATCGAAGTAAAAATGTGATTCAGGGAAGGAATGTTCGATTGATCGAAGAGACAATCTCGATCCATCGAAGTTAGTTTCGATTGATCGAAGCAAGATTTCGATCAATCGAAATTTCGATTGATCGAAATGCACATTTCGATCAATCGAAATGCACGCGGAGCCTGCACGTGAGCCGAAAATCTATTTAAACCGTTGGGCTTCCCTCCCATTTTAAAAGACCATCCGACTTCTTCTCTTCCTCCGTGCGATCCAAGCCTTCTCCAAGCATTCCCGATCATCCGCCGCCATCCGACGTAGTCCGATCCGCCGCTAGCATCTGCGAGATCTTCTCTTCGCGGCTGCGCGTGGAGTTTTCTTCGGTTGAGCTGTTCATCTTCTTCCTCACGAGGTAAGTGATGCATGGCTACTTTTTGTTTATTCTCTCTCCATTTTTGATAGTTTTACAGCGGAATAAACATAGTTAGATCATGTTGGGGTGGATGGTTGCGATTGCGATGTCTGAATCGAGTTTTTGTGGGTTTCGGGGGGTAGGAATTCAAGCAGGAGTGGGATTTGGCATTTTCTTCGTTTCAAACGCTTAGTGTACGGTGTGTAACCGCGATACCTTCGTTTCGGCTGCACCCGTTCACATTGCCTCTTCGAGTGCAATTTTTTTTTGCATTTTTGTCAGTACCTTGGACTAGGACTACATTTTTATTTTTATTCTTTTAGTCTAGTAGTAGTTTAACTTTCTTCTTATTCATCTTTTATTTACGTACCTTTTGGAATCCAGTGCAGACTGTTCCGAGGCGATGGCGAGAGTGAAAAATGCCGCCGGTGCTGTTCGTGACGTGCCCGGGCGAGCCTTCCAGTCCCGGAAGTTCCACCCGAAGTAGGTTTTCGACTTAGCGGAGTTCGAGAGGCGTCCCGACACCGAGTGGACGGTTGCCGAGCTCAGGAGGCGTCGCCTCGACCGGCTATGTGTGCCTCCCACCGACGTAGCACACGAGCGCCTAGTGCAGGTCTTCTACGAGCATATGACCTACTCCTGCACAGCGCCAGATACACTCGAGACTACCGTGGCCACTGTCACGATCACGATTACACCGAGCCGGATTGCTCATATGCTCGGCATTCCTCACCAGCAGCCGCCGGACATGGTTGGCCCGGACGGTCAGCCACTCTATAGTGCCACGCTCCCAACAGATACCACGCTCTTCTCGATAGTGATGGACATGTGTGGCGGGGCGTTTACCACGCCCAACCACAACTGCACGTCCAAGTCGATGTGCCCGAGCAGATATTGGTTCCTGGACACCGTTCTCCTCAAGAACGCGTGTCCGTTGCAGCACGTGGCCGAGCGTAGGGGTGACCTCCTCCGTTGCCTCTATGCTTTCCATACGGGCGCTTGGTTTTCTGTCCCATCGCTTATCTGGGGGCAGATGCACAAAGTTTGGGATGGCCTCGTCAACAAGAGGAAGAGGAGAGCAGCGAGTTGGCGGCTTCCCTTTCCATTCCTGATCGCTGCTTTTCTCAGCAGTGCCAGTATACCGGTCAGTCGGACTGACATTCAGTTGGCACCGCCCACCCGCTTCACATCTACTCAGTGGGATTGGGTGAGGCGACACTTAGAGCGACAGGACCATCAGGGTGATCCACCAGACGATGTAGATATGGATGCCCCGGTGGAGACGGATGAGGGAGAACCAGCAGGGGCTGAGTCAGAGGATGAGGAGATGGAGGAGGAGGAGATGGATGTCACTGCAGAGCGGCATGATATCTTAGCAACGGGCTATTCCTGCCTGGCGGCTGACGTAGAGCGGCTCCAGCAGGGTTTTGACGAGCACGTCCAGGTGACGCAGAGTCAGCTGGCAGGTATTCGGACGGACATTTCTTCTGTGGTGTAGGGCCAGAGAGCGATCTTAGATGAGTTCCGAGCCTTCCGGCAGGATTTGCAGTTCCTGTTCGCAGGTCGAGCCTCCACCTCCACTTCTGCTCCCACCGAGCCACCATCACCACCACCCGCCCTCGAGTAGCTGCACTTTATTCACCTTTTATGCTTTACTTTCTGTATTTTTCTTTCTTTATTTTTGATAGGCCATGTTAGCCATGTTTAGTTTCTTTTTGCGTATTCCACCTACATGTACACTTTGTACTGAAACGCATTTTCATCTGTATGGAATACATTTATATTTTCTTTTATGACATGTGTTATCTTTACTTTCTTTTCTTTTTGCTTTCCGTCAATTTATCTGTTCTCTATACTTTGACTATGTATGTAGTACCACTTGTCTAATTGTTATATGCGATTCAGTTGATGATTTCCGTTTATTACCGCCTGGTTTTAATTCCCAATACTGTTGAGATTGCTTCAACACAGTATGGCGGTAATAAAGAAAGGCAGCCCCTTTGCGTGCTATACGTTAGCGTGCCTGGATAGTCAATATCTTGTCGCATAGACCTTTTAGACAATTGGGAAACACCAGTTCAGACCATTAGATATACAGTGATATTGGCATTGACTGTTTGTGCGTAATTATTTCATTTTGTTCTATTTATCTACTTTTTGTTCCTTTTAATGCTCGTGGTATCCAGTTGGTATTCTGTGCAGGTTTTTCTTATTTACAGGATGACCGCCGCAGTGGAATACCATTTTTCTCGCCTTCGGCCATCCCGGTAACTTCTTTCCTTGTTCTTCTTGTCCAAACATTGAGGACAATGTTGCATATAAGTTTGGGGGTGCGGTATGCTATACCACTTGCATATGCATGCAATGTTCAGTCATTATATTGAGTGTCATTGTAGAGCAGTTTTTTTTTTCTTTGATATTTTTGCATGCTTGCTATGATGTCTTGCTTTTTAAAGGAAGATCATTCGAATAAATGTCCGAGGTAAATGCAGCAGGTAGTTAAGAACTTTAACATTGTAAATACCCGCACTTTTGCAAGCTTTATAGTAGGCTAGAACGGTCTACATTATTGTCCAAATTCGAGCACGTACAGTTCTCGCCCTAAATTTGTCCTTAACCGCACAAATTCGCACACATGCAGTTTAAATTGTGGGGTATAAGTCTGAGGGAGAATTTTTGAAAATTTCTGTTTTTATCAGAACAACTTAAAGAATAAGTTCTTCCAGTTGTTGTTAAAAAAAAAAAGAGAAATAAAAAGAGAAAAATATGCAATAAGCCTTCTCACTAAATAAACCGGATTTCTATGCCTCAAAGCAGGAAATATTCATGTAAAAGTGTGTAAGGTTGAGCAGTAATAAGCGGGTGGCTTGCTTACGCTCATCGCCTTGTAAGCTCGGTTATTAAGTCCGAGGGGTGCTTCTTCACCTAATGCCCTAAAACCAATTGGTTTGGGAGTCATTGGCCCAATGCCGCTACATGGGCTTGCAAGAAAGCAAAAAGAGCTAAGCGTTGCACGGTCATCCGCACATGAGCAATCATGAATGTTTTGTGATAATGAAACAGCCGTGTTGAGCATTTTCAATGAGTTTTTCTCTTAAAAATAGATTTGTTCGTTTTCTTCTCCAAATATGACATAAGCCACGTGTTAGAATGCATGTTCACTTTTCAAAGAGGATTTTGGGGTTGGAATTGTTATAGTGTTCGGGCTGGCCAGTATGTGGGGACTGTCGTTCATTTATAGCTTGTGAAAGTCCATTTTTGCTAATGACCACATAGTTCTGTAATACTTGTTGCATTTGCCAATTGTGAAATGAATGGATGAGCGCCCTTTATCTAGTTGATGACTGAGCATGATTAAACTTTCGTATAAGATAGTTGACTTCATTTTTGTAATATTGTATTGCTAAGGGACTAGCAATATGTAAGTTTGGGGGTGTGATAAGTGTTCAATTCTATGCATTTGAACCCTCTTTATTGCATATGTTAGTTCCATTTTTGCGTTTACCGAGATATGTTTACGGTATTTTTGTGTTTTTGATGTATTGCAGGTATTGGAGTAAATGGAGCAAAGTTGGAAGCTTTCTGCAGTCAAGAGATGAAATCAGAAAATGTTGCCAAGGCATCTCGATCAATCGAGATGTGGATTTCGATCAATCGAGATTTCGATTGATCGAAATCTCATTTTGATTGATCGAAATGTCGATCAATCGAAAGGCAATTTCGATCAATCGAAATGCTGCAGAGCCCACTTGGCCACTTGCTCACCTGCTCTCCCACTTGCAACAAAATCCCCCTTTTTGCACGACTTAGGGGGATTGTCTGACTTGAACAAGACTTTTGGGGGCCTTCTTGATACAAGAGATATATATAATGATATATATATATATATGGTGGGCCCAAAGGAGCCAAAAAGCATACAAAAAGCACAAAAAGCCACATATCTCATATCTCTCAACATACACATCAGAAGACAAAAAAAGAGACCTTCGGGAGAGGAAGAGAAAAGCTGAACCAGACCAAGAAGCTTCATTCTCTTCATCAATGGAAGGGTGCAAGGCAACCATGAGCAACTAACTCTTCTACTAGGGTGTTGGTTTCAACCCCTAGCCATGTAAACTTGTTCATCTTTGTAGCTCTTGGGGATTTGTAATTAAATGTTGATTATTTAGCCTAGTGATTATGTACACAAATACATTTCTTATATATATTCATTTGATATGGAATTTATTCTTGTCTTAGAGTAGGTTTTGTCACTTGAATGCACAACATTTGCATATTCCACAAGAAATGCAAATGATGGCTAGATAATGGTGTTTAAATGAATGTGTGATGCTAGTTTGTATAGACCATGCCAAGACAAGGTAGTTTGGATGCATGTAGTGTTTACGTAGAGAGTAGAGTAATTAGGTAGTTAGTTAGGTTGAAGAGCTATGCTTGTTGAAGATGGATTATGATAGGTTAGCACACACATTGATCTTTTGATATGTCATTGAGGTCACAAGCCTAATGACATTGTTAGGCATTTAATTAATGAATCCCATGCTTGCTACACTTATGAACATGTGAATGGCTAGTGGTGGAAACCAACCCTAGTTCTCTCTCCCAACTTTACTCTTTAATTTTATCGTCATTTCATTTACGCAATAGTTTTAAACACAAAACCAAAAACCTGTTTTTAGAATTAAAGTAGAATTAATCTTTCTTTATGATAATTAACGACTAGTCCTCGTGGGATCGATACCCTCTATATAGAACCTTATCTACAAAGATTCGTGCTCTTGCGAGTGGTTAAATTATATTTTGATAAAAAGGGCAAAATTAAGCTTACAATATAATTTAGTTCCGACCACATCACCTTTGAAAATAATAAGGATGTTAGGTTCACTTGAATTTTATGGGCATGGTGGACTTTGGATAAATTTTCTATGATTATACAAGATTTGAGATTCAAATGTATAGGTTGATGTGTGAGTGTGATTTTATATCAGTGGTAGATGATTTGTATGAGATATAAATGATCTAAGGTGGTTTGGTTGAGATTTGGGTCCAAATTGATCTTGTATAGGTGTTTGAGATGTTCTGGGCAGTGCATTTCTATTAATCGAAATGCCCATTTCGATTAATCGAGATGCCCATCTCGATTGATCGAAATGGTTGCGAGGTTTTAAGGATTTTCGGGCTTTATTTCGATTAATCGAAGCCCCATTTTGATTAATCGAGATGCCCATCTCGATTGATCGAAATGGTTGCGAGATTTTATGATTTTTCAGGCTTAATTTCGATCAATCGAAGTCCCAATCTCGATTAATCGAAATATTGCAGGTCCAAGTTACCGAGAGGCTGTTTTCTTCGATTAAAGGGGTCAAAATCTCGATTAATCGAGATGAATCTCGGTTGATCGAGATTACTATTCACAGCAAGGTTCAAAAGTTGTCCAAACTTCGTTTCGATGTAATTTCTTCGTTTCAAATCGGAATTGAGCGTGGTTTTTTTTTAAATTGAGTATTTTTGAAAACTCTATCCAATGGAGTAGGTTTCATAATCAAATTATATCTGTGTGAAAAGTTGTGGTCCAGAACTTAGTGGTTTATAAGTATGGAACCAAAGATGAAAATCATTTGCAAGGGCCATTGATGATCTAATACCACCTTAAGGGTGTGCATATAGAATGCTTCCACAATAGAATAGACTATAATGATATTAAGGTGTGGGAACTTGAGGTGAAATTATGGATTCACCCCCGCTTCCTTCGCTCCTAACCGGGTGTCGGAAACCGGGGCGTGACAACATGGTATCAGAGCGTAACCGGGTTTGAATACCTACGGACGATGGGAAATGGTTGCATCACATATGGAAATGTGAGGAGTAGATTAAGTGCATATTGCATGGAAAATTTTTATGTGTTTAATTGTTTGATATGATATGCTACTTATGAAGTGTATAAGTATGTTGAGTATGCATGAAGTGAATTGGACATGACATTCATGCTTTGAATTTTTAAGTATCATTTTGTCATCTATACAGAAGGATGCCACCAAGAAGAGCTTGTGAAGTGACACCGGAAGTGGTCCCTATTGGAGGGGAGCAATTTATGCGCGACATGGTCGCTGCCATGCGCCAAATTGTGAGGGAGACACAACGGGAGACTCAAGAGGAGACACAAGCCCCACCAAGAGCAGCTCCTCTAGCCGAATGATAATGGCACTGGGCCACTTTAAGAAACACAATCCACCAACCTATTCTGGGGGATCCGATCCCATGGTAGCAGAGAATTGGTTAGACCAGATAATCAAGCTTCTCACCGTGCTTGAAATAGAGGAAGAATTGAGGGTGAAAGTGGCCACGCACTATTTGGTAGACGAGGCTAGTCGTTGGTGGAAGTTCATCGGTGATTACCATGACACCGAGGTTATGGAGTGGGACACATTTCAAGTACTCTTCCTTGAGAAGTACTTCCCAATGACAGTAAGGGATAGTATGAGGAGAGAATTCCTCAACTTAACTCAGGGCAACATGACGGTGATGGAATACGAGACTAAATTCACATCTTTGGCTCGGTTTGCCAAGGAAATAATTCCAACAGAAGGGTTGAAAGTTAAGCAGTTTATTTGGGGCCTACGACCGTATTTGCAAGATAGAGTTGGACTTCTAGGCCTGACCAACTATGCAGCAGTGGTGGAGAGGGCCTTGGTAGCCGAGGGGTTTAGTAATGATAACCAAAGGATCAGGGAAGCACAGAACCAAGCAAAGGCTACAGGGTCTCTTGCGGATAACCGTGCTAAGAAGAAGCGAAAGAATAGTGAGTCATCCTCACAAGGGCCACAAACCCAATCTGTGACTTCCGTGGCTATACCTTCTGGATCCTTATGATCTAGAATAGTTTGTTACAATTGTCAGAAGCCAGGACACAGAATGGCTGAGTGTACACAAGGACAAGTTCCTTCAGTGGCAGAGAAAAAGTGCTTTAATTGTCATCAACTGGGGCATATGAGCTGGGATTGTCCACAAAAGAAGGGTGCACAGGGTGGTATGAATTCACAGCAGCGTCTTGCATAGCCTACTGCTTCACAGTCAGGTTCCAGGGCATTGCCACCACCACAGCAGGCAGCGCCTTCAGTTCAGAGTTCACGGGCACCTGCTAGAGGAGCCACGTCTAGTGCTCCCAGTCAGCAGTCGGGGTATCGGGGTACAGGATAGCAGGGCCAGAGGACCCCGGGCCATGTCTTTACTCTTGCTCTAGGAGAGACATCAGCAGGACCGTCAGTGGTCCGAGGTATATTTCTTATATCTAGCTCGTGGGCTAGGGTTTTAGTAGATTCAGGTGCATCACATTCATTCATATCATATGCATTTGTTTGTGCTTTGGGGTTGGAGGTGTCATCTTTGGACTCGGTTTTATCCATTGATACGCCAGTTGGTGGTAGAGTGGTTTTGAGTGATGTGTGCCGGTCTTGTGAGATCGAGATTTCGGGACATCGACTAGTGTTTGATTTCATTCTCCTTGAGATGTCTAGCTTTGACGTAATATTGGGTATGGATTGGCTATCGTCCTATAGAGCCAACATTGATTGTTATAGGGGAAGAGTGACCTTGCATACGCCGGAAGGTGTTAGAATTTGCTTTGTCGGAGAGCGGGATGACTTCTACTTATCATCTCCACTTGGTTCTAGTGATCGAAAAGGGCTTGGGTATTTCTTGGCAAGCCTACTTGTTGATGGTGATGATGAGACACTTGGAGAGCTTCCTCGTGTAGTGTGTGAGTTTATGGACGTATTTCTGGGGGAATTGACACAGTTGCCTCCGAAACGAGAAGTGGAGTTTGTGATAGATCTTGCTCCAGGTACCGCGCCCATTTCCATGGCACCGTACCGAATGGCACCGGCTGAGTTGAAAGAGTTGAAGGACCATTTATAAGAGCTACTAGACAAGGGATTTGTACGCCCTAGTACATCGCCTTGGGGAGCTCCGGTTCTTTTTGCTAAGAAGAAGAACGGGTCCTTGTGGCTTTGCATTGACTATAGGAAGTTGAATCGGGCAACGATCAAAAATAAGTATCCCTTGCCAAGGATAGATGACTTGTTCGATCAACTTAAGGGTTCGAGGTGTTTCTCAAAGATAGACTTGAGATCGGGTTACTATCAGTTGAGGATTAGAGAGGCGGACATTCCGAAAACCGCTTTTCGCACACGATACGGACATTATGAATTTTTGGTGATGCCATTTGGTTTGACAAATGCACCGGCGGCATTCATGGATCTAATGCATAGAGTGTTCAATGCTTACTTGGACAAGTTTGTGGTTGTGTTCGTTGATGACATCCTAGTGTACTCGTCTTCGGAAGAGGAGCACGAGGGTCACTTGAGGATTGTGTTGCAACTCTTAAGAGAACATCAATTATATGCCAAGTATGAGAAGTGTGAATTCTAGCTAGCGGAAGTGAAATTCCTTGGGCATGTTGTGTCCGAAGGAGGAGTGTCCATAGATCCATCCAAGATAGAGGCGGTGATGGGTTGGGAAAGACCTAAGAGTGTATTTGAGATACGTAGTGTCTTGGGATTGGCCGGGTATTATCGGAGGTTTGTGAAGGACTTTTCGAGGCTAGCTGCACCTATGACGAAGTTTACCCGAAAAGGAGTGAAGTTTGTATGGGATGATGCTTGCGAGCATGCATTCATGGAATTGAAGAATCGGTTGACTTCGGCTCCAATTTTGATCATTCCGGAATGTGGGTTGGGGTATACAATTTATTGTGACGCTTCACGACTCGGTTTGGGATGTGTGCTAATACAAACTGAACGAGTAGTGGCATATGGTTCGAGGCAATTGAAAACACATGAACAGAATTATCCGGTACATGATTTGGAGTTGGCGGCGGTGATCTTTGCACTTAAAGTGTGGAGACACTACTTGTATGGCGAGAAGTTTGAAGTATTCTCAGATCATAAAAGTCTCAAATACCTTTTCTCACAAAAGGATTTGAATATGAGGCAACGGAGGTGGATGGAGTATATGGAGGACTATGACTTCGACTTACAATATCATCCGGGAAAGGCCAATGTAGTGGCGGATGCATTGAGTAGGAAGTCACATGGTAGCTTAGCGAGCTTAGCCATACGGGAGTAGAAGATGATGGGAGACATCTCAGAAATGGGATTACATTTCAGTGAGGGTGATGGACCGGCGATGTTATTTACTCTTATCGCTCAACCAACTCTTGTGAGTAGAGTGATTGAAGAGCAGAGGAAGGATGGTGAGGTTGAGGCTATTCGCACGCGAATTTTGGGTGGCGAAGTAGTGGAAGGATGGACAGTTCATTCAGATGAGAGCACGAAATTCCAAGGGAAGATGTTTGTCCCCTTAGCTTGTCGGGATGAGATTTTGAGAGAGTTTCACAACTCAAGGCTAGCAGTACATCTAGGTAGTACCAAGATGTACCATAACCTACGCCGACAGTATTGGTGGAAGGGTATGAAAAATGATGTAGCTCAATTTGTGGCGAGGTGCCTCACTTGTCAACAAGTGAAGGCTGAGCATCAGAGACCAGCGGGGTTGTTGCAGCCATTGCCTGTGGCTATGTGGAAATGGGAGCATGTCACTATGGATTTTGTGACGGGGCTTCCAAAGTCGAGGAAGGGTCACGATGCAGTTTGGGTGGTCGTTGACAGATTGACGAAGGTAGCTCACTTTATTCCCATTAGAGTGACAGATGATGTGGATACTCTCAGTAGATTGTATATTGAGTAGATCCTTAGGCTTCATGGTGTGCCAGTTTCTATTATTTCAGATAGAGACCCACGATTTACATCTCAGTTTTGGCAGAGTTTCCAGGCAGCGCTTGATACGGACCTTCACTTTAGTATGACTTTTCATCCTCAGACGGATGGTCAGTCCGAGCGTACCATACAAATTTTGGAAGATATGCTACGGGCATGTGTACTTGATCTTCGGGGTAGTTGGGAGGATCACCTTCCTTTGGTGGAGTTTGCATACAATAATAGCTATCAAGCTAGCATTGAGATGGCTCCATTTGAGGCTTTGTATGGTAGACCGTGCAGGTCACCTGTCTGTTGGACAGAGGTTGGAGAGACAGTTTCTTTGGGACCGGATTTAGTTTGGGAAACTACGAAGAAGATCAAGGTAATCCGGCAGAGATTGCTTACGGCTCAGAGTCGTCAGAAAAGCTACGCCGATAGGAGACGGCGACCACTAGCATTTGAGGTGGGAGACCATGTCTTTTTGAAGGTCTCGCCACGGAGAGGTTTGATGAGGTTCGGTCGTAGTGGCAAGCTTGCACCACGATTCATCAGGCCATTTGAGATTTTGGATCGAGTAGGAGAGGTTGCTTACCGCTTGGCATTGCCACCGCAATTGTCAAGTGTGCACAACACTTTCCATGTGTCTATGTTGAGGAAGTATGAACCGGACCCTTCACATGTGCTTGATTGGGCAGACCTTGAGGTGGAGGAGGATGTGTCATACAAGGAAAGGCCGATTCAAATTTTGGACACTAGAGAACAAGTGCTTCGGGGCAAAACCATTCCATTGGTTAAGGTGCTTTGGAGGCATCATGGTGTGGAGGAAGCTACATGGGAGCGAGAACAAGAATTCCACTCAAAGTATCCCGAGTTATTCACCACTTGAGGTACATTCTAATTTCGAGGACGAAATTCTTATAAGGGTGGGAGGTTGTAGAGACCGTGTCCAATTTTGGCCGGTTTTTCAATTTTTGTCATTTATTGCTTTAAATGCATTTTAAATGATGTTTGACATGTTTTGAATGCGGGGAACATGTTTAGAGGGCTGGTATAGGGTTTTGGGAAGTTTTGGGGACCTTTGGCAAAAGTTGACTTTTTTGAGTTTGGTCAACCTAGAGGCGTGGGCCTTGTGGGCCCAAAAATTTTAAAAGTATCGAAATGATTTCAAAATTTGAGGATAGCTTAAATAAAATATTTGACGCGCAACGGAGTTGATTTTGTGTCAATCTGAGTTACAGAACTCCGAAAATGAGCTCGAGAAGGTTTTGCAAAAAGGTGATGGCAAACTAGTAATTAAGAGGAGGTCACTTAGCTATAAATACTAAGAGAGATCAGCTCTTCTCTCATTTTCATCCCAGCAGCCGAGAGAGAAAGATATATATACGTCTATACATACAAGCTTCATCTCCTCTTCTTCTTCACTAGATTTGAGGGCCTTAGAGTGGGATTTTGATTTCACCAAAGAAGGAAGAAACGATCTACGCATCGAGGGCTCGAGATAGATCGGTTCAAAAATAATTTCAGAGGAAGTTGGGTTTTGAGAGATTGGGGGAAATCAATTGGAAGCTCTTCCAATTTGAGGTAGGGGTGCTAGACTCACTTCTACTTTGATCTTGTGGTCCCTTTCTAAATATCATAAGAGATAGCTTTTGATTTCTTGAACCTAGGTCTATGTATATATATATATATATGTATACCATGGTGATTTATGCATGTATAAGTGTCCAACATGTTAGTTAGGGCTTATGCATAGTATATATGTGCAAATGTGACTATAATGCTTTTGGTGAAAAATGTGTTTGTTTGATGAAAACATGAAAATATGATTTTCTAGCAAAATCCATGAGCATAGTGATTTTCATGATGTGAGTGTGATAGCATTGTGACAATCTTGAGTTGGAAGGAAAATGCATTGATTTGATGAAAAATGCATGCATTGTGTGACTATGTGCATTGGTGTGATTATATGCACTATATGATGATTTTGGGGCATGAGTGTGAAATTAAGATAAGGGGAAGGCCCCTAGGGTGAAAGACCCAAAACTTGGCCAAGAGGAGGTGCTCCCTTCGGGTTAGTAACCCGATAAAGCACAAGCAGAGTTTGGGTGCTGAAGAGACCCTTACTATTGGAGTGATGAGAAAGCCCCTTTGGATTGATTTGGTGTGAGTTATATATATATAAGTTGTGACTTGTCCAATTTGATATATATATATATATATATATATACATATGTATTTGCACTTTATGTGAAGCATCATGCATGATTTGAAAAACGTGAATGTTTGGGTAAAAATGCATGAGAGTGTGCATTCATGCATGGCTTGCGGGTTAGAGTGGGGATGGGTGGATCATTTCTACTGAGTCGTTAAGATGCTCACCCCTTTATACAAAACATTTTCAGATAAGGCGCCAATGGAAGACGAAGCATGATTAGCTCTATGGATATGTTGAGCTTATTTTTGGACTTTTGCTCTTTTGAGATATAGATAAATGTCCATGCTGGCTTGTGGCATGTGGACAATGGTTGTGGTGTTGCCTTTACATTTGTATCCTCTTATGTATGTGAAATTCAAATGTAAGTGCCACACTTGTAGGAAAGTGATTTTTGAGAAGTGTATGTATAATGGCTTCCTTCATTTGAGACTTGTTGAATGTATGCAAAAAGGGCCATTCAAATTCTTATATGTATGGTTCCATGGATTATGTATGGATTTGGGATTTAAATGGATGGATGTATTCTTTTGTCTCTTGTATTTTAATTTCATGGATATGAATGTTTAGAGTTGTGGATTTATGTTGGAATCATGGTTGTAGGGTCTCAATGTATAAGTTAGATTGCGTGGTTGGATTAATGAAGATCACCTTTGAAAATAATAAGGATGTTAGGTTCACTTGAATTTTATGGGCATGGTGGACTTTGGATAAATTTTCTATGATTATACAAGATTTGAGATTCAAATGTATAGGTTGATATGTGAGTGTGATTTTATATCAGTGGTAGATGATTTGTATGAGATATAAATGATCTAAGGTGGTTTGGTTGAGATTTGGGTCCAAATTGATCTTGTATAGGTGTTTGAGATGTTCTGGGCAGTGCATTTCGATTAATCAAAATGCCCATTTCGATTAATCGAGATGCCCATCTTGATTAATCGAAATGGTTGCGAGATTTTATGATTTTTCAGGCTTAATTTCGATCAATCGAAGTCCCAATCTCGATTAATCGAAATATTGCAAGTCCAAGTTACCGAGAGGCTGTTTTCTTCGATTAAAGGGGTCAAAATCTCGATTGATCGAGATGAATCTCGATTGATCGAGATTACTATTCACAGCAAGGTTCAAAAGTTGTCCAAACTTCGTTTCGATGTAATTTCTTCGTTTCAAATCGGAATTGAGCGTGGTTTTTTTTCAAATTGAGTATTTTTGAAATCTATATCCAATGGAGTAGGTTTCAGAATCAAATTATATCTGTGTGAAAAGTTGTGGTCCAGAACTTAGTGGTTTATAAGTATGGAACCAAAGATGAAAATCATTTGCAAGGGCCATTGATGATCTAATGCCACCTTAAGGGTGTGCATATAGAATGCTTCCACAATAGAATAGAATATAATGAGATTAAGGTATGGAAACTTGAGGTGAAATTACGGATTCACCCCCGCTTCCTTCGCTCCTAACCGGGTGTCGAAAACCGGGGCGTGACATGTGTACCAAGTGTCATATATGTGATTATATGTGGGAATGTGATTGTTGAATGCATGTTAGTTCTATGTACTAAAATTATGCATTGAGTGTAGCATGAGTAAGATATGCTAATTTTGAAGTTGTATGAATATGAGATGATATATGCATGTGTTATACATATATGTGCTATATGTGGTGTGTGCTGATGGGGAATATGCTTGTTACTTCTTTTTAGTATCAATGAATATGAGTTGAGCATGAAAATAAAATGTCATGTGCTTATGCATTCATATTGCATCTGTGGGAAGTTGCGCGAAAATGACGCAAATGAGGTGCACGGGGCTTCGGAGTGGTCCAACCGTGTTGTGAAATGTGGTAAAATTATCCACTACGTATAGCCCTCGGAGTGGATCAACCATACTAAGGCTTAATGCCTAGGATCGGAGTATGTCCAATACTAATAACCCCTCAGAGTTATCCCGGTCATAGGATGGTTATCAGAGAATGTCCAAGATTTGTGAGCCTCGGAGTTGTCCCCTCGCTCTATGGCAATCCTATATATTGCTGTGGTAGAATAACCTTTCGGAGTTGTCCCGGTCATCGGATGGTTATCGGAGGTGTCCAAGGTTACATGATCCTCGGAGTGGGCCAATCATGTAGGGTATCGAATGAGGACAGAGAGAGAGAGCATTTACTTTTCTTAATGCTTTTATGTTTGAACATGTTATACATGATTCATGAAATATGCAACCCTCTTTAATTGTATTTGTTGGTTGGTTTGTGAGATTGTGGATGTGGCATGTAATGTATTCATATGCATTCCATGTAGGTCGGTGTCGAGTCGACACTTAGGAGGGTTGGGGTATCTCCACTGAGTCGTAGTGGTGTTCACCCCGCTCCCCAAAATATTTTTTATAGGTAAGGTAATTATGGATGGACAAAAAAGGACTTGCTTGGTCACTTGGAATAAATTGGAGCGATTTAGTGTATTTTGAAGTTTTGAGGGTGAAATATCTTTTTGGCTACCCATGCCGGCATGTGGCATGTGGATTTTGTTGAGTTATAGTTACATTAACGTTATATGTAACTTGTATGTTCATTTAGACCTTGTATATATAACAAATGATGTTGGTGTACGGATATTGTGAATGTATGCAATAATATATGCATTTTGATAAAAATGTATGAGGATGGTGAGATTATAATATCCAAATGTATGATTTAGAGTGTGTGTGATGATATATCATGTATAGATGATCTTAATGTTGAGGGAATGGTCCTAGGTGTTTTGGATGAGATTTGGACCCAAATGGACAAAATGTGAAGTTGCAGGAAATCCTGCAGAGTGCAATTTCGATTCTGAGAAATGGCAATTTCACAAAATCAAAATTTTCTGTTGTGCCCAAACTTCAAACGGGCATAATTCTTTCGTTTTAGATCAGAATTAAGTTTGGTTTTTCTTTTAAATTGAGTATTTTTGAATTCTCTATCCAATGGTATTGGTGTCAGATTCAAATTCCAATCATAATAGGAATTAAGTCCCGGGATTGAGTGATTCCCATGTGTAGAAGGATGATTCTAGATGACTAGAGTGGGCATTGAGATAAAAAAGATAAAGTTTTGAAATAGCAAAAATTCTCAATAGAGAGAATTTTGATTGTGCGAAATGACCATTTCGTATGATCAAAGTTTCGATTATGTGAAATGGTTGTTTTGCATAATCGAGATAATGCAGGTCTTGGTAGTGGACAAAAGTCCCGAGAGATGAAAATTTCGATACTACTTCGCAAGCACTTCGATTGTGCGAAGCACTTCGATCATGAAAAATTCAGGTTTCGCACAATCGAAGTTTCGATTGTGTGAAAGGAACTTTTCGATTGATCAAAAAGTTGTAGGTCCAGATTATGAGGAACATACAGATGTGGCTTGATGTGGGGCCCATTGAGGTTGGTTGATGTTAAGTTGTGTGCATTCATATGCAAGAATTGAGTTAAGCTTCCGCGGTAAATGAGGGTAATGAGGGTCTGTTAGGCTAAATAGATAAGTTAACCTCCGGTTCTTTGGGACTCAAAAATCGGGGCATTATAGCATGGTATCAAACCTCGATACTATGGTGTAAGTGTGATTAAGATCGTTCACGGGGTTGAGTGAATGGGTTCACACTTGGGATTCGGGGTCGGTCCGGGGAAGTCCCGGCAGTCCGTGTTTCAGGGCATGACAGAGATGAGCAGGATGTTGTGTGCTTTGATGCGACTGGTCAACCTTGATCCAGATGCTCAATCACCCCCACGTCCTTGATTCAGAGGTAACTATCTTGTGTATTTAGTTTTTAGTTTTAGTTTTTTTCTTTCCATTCTTTTTTTTTCGTTCAGTTAATTTTCTTTTAGTAATTAGTTTTTTAATTCAGTTTCAAAAAAAAAAACTTACGTTCTTGTTTTCTTTTTCTAATTCATATTTGTTTTCACCCATATTATTTCATTTAGTCGTTGGAGAATAGAGGTTTCTTTTGACAGATTATCGCATCCAAGTTTGGGGGAGTGCTTGCATTGCCTTCATACTATTGGTTTGCTCTATTTTCTTGCCACTACTCCGGGTTTAGGGTAATATCGTTCTAACCTTTCTCTATGCTTTTATTGGGATATACATTGAGGACAATGTATGATAAGTGTTCACTTCTATGCATTTGAACCCTCTTTATTGCATATGTTAGTTCCATTTTTATGATTACCGAGATATGTTTACGGTATTTTTGTATTTTTGATATATTGCAGGTCTTGTAGTGAAAGGAGCAAAGTTTGAGGCTATTTGCAGCAAAAGAACAAAAATCAGAAATATAGCCAAAGGCATCTCGATCAATCGAGATGTTGATCTCGATCAATCGAGATCTCGATTGATCGAGATCTCATTTCGATTGATCGAAATCTCGATCAATTGAGATCCAATCTTGATTGATCGAGATTCTGCAGAAGCCACTTGCTCACCTACTCTCCCACTTGCAACAAAATCTCCCTTTTTGCACGACTTAGGGGGATTGTCTGACTTGAACAAGACCCTTGGGGACCTTCTTGATACAAGGGATATATATATTGATATATATATATATGGTGGGCCCCAAGGTTGAAAAAGGAAGCCTTAAAGCACCAAAAAGCCACATATCTCATATATCTCTCAACACACATCATCATCAAAAGAGAGACATTCGGGAGAGGAAGAGAAAAAAGCTAAACCAAACCAAGAAGCTTCATCTTCTTCATCAATGGAGGAGTGCAAGGCAACCATGAGCAACTAACTCTTCTACTAGGGTGTTGGTTTCAACCCCTAACCTTGTAAACTTGTTCATCTTTGTAGCACTTGGGATTTGTAATTAAATGTTGATTATTTAGCCTAGTGGTCATGTACACTAATACCTTTCTTTTATATATTCATATGATTTTGGTTTTATTCTTGTCTTAGAGTATAATCTTCATGTGAATGCACAACATTTGCATATTCCACAAGAAGTGCAAATGATGGCTAAATAATGGTGTTTAAATGAATGTGTTGTGTTTGTTTGTATAAACCATGCCAAGATAAGGTAGTTTGGATGCATGTAGGTTCACTTAGAGAGTAGGGTAATTAGATAGTTAGCTAGGTTGAAGAGCTATGCTTGTTGAAGATGGATTATGATAGGTGGACAAACACATTGATCTTTTGATATGTCGTTGAGGTCACAAGCCTAATGACATTGTTAGGCATTTAATTAATGAATCACATATTTGCTACACTTATGAACATGTGAATGGCTAGTGGTGGAAACCAACCCTAGTTCTCTCTCCCATCCTTTACTCTTTAAATTTATTATCATTACATTCATGCACTAGTTTATAAACAAAAATTCAAAAACCTGTTTTTAGGATTAAAGTAGAATTAATCTTTCTTTAAGACAATTGCGACTAGTCCTCGTGGGATCGATACCCTCTATATAGAACCGTATCTACAAAGATTCGTGCTCTTGCGAGTGGTTAAATTATATTTTGATAAAAAGGGCAAAAAAATTAAGCTTACAATATAATCCGAGTTTAGCCACATCAATGTACAGTTTACATTTTGGGGTGGAGCAATGCCTTTGATGTGCTTTATTGCAATGGGGGAAATTTTTATGAATTTTTTCTTGTTTTAGGACTTTTTGTTTATTTTCTTTTCTTAGTTTATTTATTTATTTATTTTCTTTTGTTTTATTTTTAGATAGAATTTTTTTACATTATTCAAGGGATTAATACTTTATGTAGGTGCTTGACTTGCAATTCTTGGGTATATTTAAAATTTTTGGAATCTATGGTTTGAATTAAGTGGTTTTAACCATGGCTTGCATCGACATGCCTAGGGGTGATTGGTTTAGTTTCCTAACATGCACAAACACACTAGCATAATCTTGTGGGGTATAAACTTTGGCTCTGAGTTATTGTGTTATATATGCTTGATCTTAATTAGTATCTCTTGAGAATGAGTACCGATGATGTGTTTTACTTGACTTTAATGAAAAAAAAAGAAACAAAATAAATGTGATGAATAACAAATCAATTTGATTCTTTTCATGACTAACCGGGCCACTTGCTTCAGTAAGCATTGAGTGTTCGCGTCAAAAGTGAAGGGGTGAGAAAAGATGAGCATTGGTTGTCTTGATTTGTAGCCTGGTTGATTTGCGTTATTAGGTTCTTTGGGGTGTCTTAACACCTAATGCCCTAAAGCCATCTGGTTTAGGTGTCACTGACTGAAAGCCTACTACATGGATCTTCCAGAGAGCTTAATAGCCAAAACATTGCACAACCAATAAATCAATGAATAAAATGAAAAAAAAGAGAAAAAAAAACATGTATTCATGTTTGGAAGTATGAGTTCAATAAGAGGAGCTAGTGAGTTGAAGGGGTATGTGACTTAATATATTTGGAGCTGCGTTATGCTACATGAGATCATTGTTAGTTCACTTTTCACAAGGAAATTAGGGCTCGTTGCTTTGAGAAATGTTGATGTGAATTATGCATGGGGACCATTACTTTGAATTATGGAATTTAAAATTTTGGAGTTATTCTTAAATGCAAGTTTGTAACTATATATTGTAATCTTCTTCTTAGTTAATGTTTAAACAAAAATTTTGAATGTTTGTGGGTAACATTTCTAGAAACCCTCACGAGACTATAACTTGTCCACAAGGGGGAACCTAGGGGTTCAAAGGCTTGTTGCATATACTAAATGCAATCGTTTCTCCCAAGAAAGAGGAGTTAAGTAGTTTAGTTAGTGTTTAGTAGTTTCCTTTTTTTAGTTTTACTTTGTTCTATTACTAAGGGATTAGCAATATGTAAGTTTGGGGTGTGATCAACGTTGAATGTTGTGCATTCTAACATTTTAACTTATATATTTTATTCTCTTAGTGATAGTTTATTTGTGATTTTACTTCGTTTTAGTGTTTTCTCTATTTTCAGGGCCTTAATGATTATTTCAGTTAAAGCCATGATTTTGGACTTTTAAAGATGACATTTAAGAGAGTTATATGAAGTCTACATAAAATGGATCAATTCAACTCCATATTTTAACTCAAATAGCCCAAGGAAATGGCCCTAGAGAATTATAACTACTTAAGGAGATTCCAAGCCTGAAGTCCAATTCTGCGCGTAATCCAGTTTTAATCCCGTTTTAGAAAATGGCCCAAAACTATTATTTTCGAGCCTCAAATTGACTTAATTCCCTAATTGGTTGAACGGAATTCGATTTTGGACACTTTTGTATTCAACATAAATTTTGTGAATCAGACTTCTAGTGAGTCAAACTTTGGGCCAAAATTCAGTAGAAAAACCCACCTGATTAGGGCCTATGGGAAAATGCTAATTGTCTCCTAATTAGGTGGGGACACTTCATATTCTCATAGGGGTTTTAAGGTGACAAATTGGAGCTGTATTGGAAAGGACTTTTGAAGACTTTTCAACAGCCATTTACAGAGCTTTGGAGTGGAGAACCATTGGATAACAAAGTCTTGCATGTATTACATAAAGATGACGCCTTCTTCCTCCACAGTTGAAGCAATCTCTTTTACTATGAGCGGCTAGTTCATCCACTAGGGTTTTAATGTAGTCCTAACTAAGCATCAATGGTTTAATTGTTTTAATTATTGAGGATTCTTGTATTCATGCATAGATTGTGTAATTTAGAAGATTCTTCATATAGAATTGAGCAATAAAAGTCTTACAAATTCAGTTTCAATATTTCTTATCTTGTCTTAGATACTCGATTATTGTTATTGAACTCAATCTCATTTTCCGTGATTATGAGAGTGACTATTATACAATAGTAATTAGTGAATATATCATTAAAAGTTTTGATGGATATGCCAGAGAAGATGGGCCATGACTTAGCCTTAATCATATGTTATCTTCTTGACAGTTGGAGGTGAGCTTGTAGCCACCGACACCACTTATGCATGATATAGTACCCCATAGTTAGTTCAATTGACCATTGATTGTGAAGTTAGTGGTGAAATCAATAACCCTAGATTTATCTCATATTTCTACACTCTTTAGTTTCTCTTGTTTTTATTTAATTGCTTCCTTAGATAATTTAGTAATAAAAATCAAAATTATTTTCTCTTAAATTTAAGTAGAATTAATTTTGGACATCCAACACAGTCAAACCACAGTCCCAAAGGACTTTCAATAGCCCTATTCTGTAAGGAATTCATTTTATTGTGAAATGTGGTAGTTTAATTGATACACTTACCGATGAATCAGTTTCCACCTGTCACGCCCAAAAATCTGGACCACCGGAACTTCCTATGTCCAAGCACAAACTCTAGGTAGTGAGGTGACATGATTACCCAATCGTCATCCCATGACCTAGACAACTATAGAAAACTACCATTATCACCCTCGGTTCTTACCCGGACCACCGAGATCAATACATACAACGAAAATCGTTACATTATCAAACATCAATTCCTTATCAGAACCTCACAATGGTCAACAATCTAAATCATCATCTCATAAATTAGTGAAAGTATTATTCTATCCATTAATATCATCACATTGAGTAACCATTCTCACAATAGGACCCCACGTACTCACCATACATACCTATCCAAAACACAATATCTATGCATTTTGATCAATCGAAATGCATCTTTCGATTAAGCGAAACCCACACATTTCGATCAATCAAAAATGAGGTTTCGATCAATCAAAAACTATGCATAATCGAACTTATATCAATGTACCATTGAAATCCTACTGAATTGATCACTAAACATGTCTGAATTTTCGATCAATCAAAATGGTGATTTTGATTAATCAAAATGTCTCGATTATGTTTTCTTGTAGAATTCCCTAAGTGTTCAGTCTCATCCCTTGGTCCCCATTTTTATCATGATCAAATTCCCTCAATTCACCGACTCAATCATTCTCACAAATTTATGAATGCAAAAAAAACAAACATAAGCATGAAATCATCATCATCCTTGTCTAGCATTCACCGTGCTCAAAATATACATATAGAGTATGAAATCATAAAAACATAATTATAACATATTCTTGAAACATAATAGGTCTTACACATGTTCACTACATGCATATAGTCAACAATTCTGTCATGCATTCAAATAAAGCAATAAATGTCTATAAGAGAAGACTAGTTATACTCCACGCCAACTTACGATTGGGGAGACTCCATCACCTCTTTGTCGTTTCTTGAAAAGATTTAATACTTATGGGATGAGACATCACACGCTCAGTACGCCGGAATGTCTAAAATCTAATTCCGCAAGTCTTGTGAATACCACATAACATATAATCATATTATCATGTTAAGCACAATTCACATACAATGAACCGAGCTAACAACCATGTCATGAATGTATATTCTATGACATGCACTCGTAATCAAACCATACTTCACACACACATGAATTCCATCGCTCTAACCTTGGCTCACCACCCACAATGTCAATGATAACAATTGTTCTGGATTCCGACTCTTGACAATCTGACCTACCACAACCTTTCTATTTCACCCCGGATCCCGACTCTTGGAAATCCAGTGCTTATAAACCTTTTCACAACTCACACCTAGATCCTGACTCTTGCCTATCTAATTTCCACAACCCTTTCACATACAAACCCACATCATGTATATCATGCTTATGTTAAACATGCATATACAATTCAAGGTAAAAATAACACTTAATTGTCATTCTTACACATATTTTAAATAAACTTCACATGCATACACATTTTTCGTATTTCACATCTCCCATATTTCATATCACTTATATTAACAATTAAATATGCTTCACACCCAAATATGCTTTCAAGGAAATTTAAGAAACACATAAGTGTCACCTTCACAAACACATTAATTCATAGAATTCCTCCAAAATTCAACCTCAACATGCTAATATAATCATTTAAGGTAATTATAAACATCTAATTACTTCATTTAATATTGATAATTCACTAAGTAGTATAATCTAGCATGTTTTAACCTTGAAAGACATCTAATTGTACCCACATAACTAATTGGTTGCCATAAATAACCAATATACTCACAAAAGTCTTGGATTCTATGGGTTAGGCATCCCTGCCTCAATTTAGAAGAGCTTCCAAATAAAATTCTCAGATTTCTAACCAAAATCAACTTTCTCTGAATTTGATTCTGAATGGACCAAACTCAAGCTCTCGATGTGTAGACCAATTTTCTCTTCTTTGGAGCCTCCCAATTCTCGTCCCAAGCCTCTCAAATTAAATGGAGAAAAAAGAAGATGATATAGACATATATACATATATCTATTGCTCCCTCATGACTGATGAAGAATGATAGAATGAATTGATGTATTCTCCTCTTTACTATTTACAGACCTAGCTCTTATATTTACAAAAATGCCACAAGCCACTCACCAAACTTTTCTGAGCTCCGTTTTCATTTTCGGTAACTCCTATGGACCCGAAAATGATTCCATAGAGCATCAAATATTTTATTTAAGTTATCCCCCAAAGTTTATATCACTCTGATACTTTTGGATTTTCTGAGCCCCTAGGACCCGTACCCCGGGCCCACCCGACCCGAAAATCTCAACTCTTGCCAAACGCTCTCAAAACTTCCCCGGACACTTGTACAAGTTCCCAAACATGTACTTTATATTTAAAACACATATATAATCATTTAAATAATTTATATAAGAATAAATGAAAAGAAAAAGAAAATCGATCAAAAATGATTACAGTTCTTACAACCTACCCAACAAAAAAGGATTGTCACCAAAATGAATTCATCTATAATTTCTCCTTTACCCCTTATACCCAACGAGTCAACTCGACAACTACTTAGACCGGACACATTGTAAGAGAAGCACTAATCAAGAAAAAATGTTCGACCGGACCATTTCTTCTCACTAGCCCAACCCCGACAACACGTCTTTCTTGCCCACTTGCACTCTTACCAAACCATTACCATGCACACATGCATATCAGTAACCCTTGTAGACGGGTGTGAGTGGGCGGGTGCGAAGACAGACACTAGGTGAGCTACCACACTGACAGGGTACATGGTGCTCAATTCTACATCACCTGGGTGTGGAAAAGGGGATGTGCTTATATGTAGTATGTTCTCTTCAAATGGTATGAGGCCTTTTGGGGTAAAAACCCAAGAGTAAAACCGTGCGGGCTTAGGCCCAAAGCGGACAATATCATACCATGTGTTGGAGCGAGGTATTACAGGTGTCATATTCATAATACCTAATTCACACCACCAGAGTCTAATACAATTAATGTATTTTGCACTCACCAGATCAATCCCAAGGTCTAACCTCCACCTAAGATTTCCAAGTCCCTTTTCAATCAACTACCATACTCATATAATCCATCATGGTCTATACATTAACCATAATACCAGCATTCCATTTAGGGTATATTCCATAATTTTGTACATTTGGCGAAGCAAACCACATAGATCTCATGCACTTGACAATACAAGTCACCTTTTCCATGCACTCATCAACAAGCCACATAATGCATGTGCACTTGCGAAACAAGTCACATAAATTTGCCTAGTTTCATGGACTATCCACCCAATGGAACCCAATACCACACTTAAGGTCTTACACCCTACCACTTTCATAATCCCATCATACCTAGCACTTACTACACAACTTACCATAAGCCTCACACAACTCATGTACATCTCTTTTTGACGTACAACTCATCAATGACCTACCAACTTAGGAAGAATTAAATCAAACACAAGCATTTCTTTCTAACTGTCTCTATAATACCCCTTAAACACACTCTATCTAAGACTATAATAACATCTACAAGCCTATCGACACTGATAGCGTCACCCACTCGACTAAACTCTAGTCCCAATGCCCATGCATATGATACAGTAATAATACGAAGCATCTAATTCAACTCAAATACTAGCCCATGAGCTAAACATCTAAAAATGTACATACCTTGGACCACTGAAGGTCCAGCTAAGACGTTTGTATGAGTAACAGCATACACCCTACCTTGAGCCCTTGGCTCCTGCTATCCACCACCCTGGAAACTAGATTGTTCAGTAGACACACCTAGGGTAGATCCCCTCACTAGTCGTGCACTCTGGGTAGTCAAAGATGGCTAAGGTAGGGGTAAAGCCCTAAACCCTGACTGTGTTATCCTCTATTATGAACTCATCTTGCTAGTCCCATTTTCACCCAGTTGGGGATAATTCCTCCTCATATGCCCTTGTAAACTGCACTTAAAACAAGCCCCACTATTAGGCTGACTCATAGGATAGTATGCCTTAACATACTCTAACTATTTTGCACTGAAAACACCTTACCCCTTCCCGATAATCTCCTAATGGCATAAGAGTCGTAGACACAGATTGTATCGTTTGTCATCCCACTGATCCCATCGACTGTGAAGGACCACTCTTGAAAATTTTTCCTTGCCTAAACCTTAAAAGAATTACCCATGTCCCTACTCTGCATCCCAACCTCTATTTTCTCCTCCCTATCTTTAACCTCAACCTCAACCATCAAGGCTTTCTCAATAGCTTCGGCATACACCCTCAAACCCAAAATAGACACAAAAGGCCTAACAAAATATTGAAGGCCATTGATGAACCTCCACGTCTTCTCTTCCTCATCTATCACCACTTCAGGTTCAAAGCATGAGAGAGAAATGAACTTGTTCTCATATTCAATTATGGTCATGCCATCATGAATGAGCTCATTGAATTCTTTCCTTCGTGCGCTCCTCATTGGCCTTGGAAAGTAGTGGTCAAGAAAAAGAGTTTTAAACTCTTCCCACAGCATAGTCTCCACATCATGCCAGTCACTCACTAACTTCCACCATAGTTCAGCACCTCCCAAAAAAAAATAAGTAGCAAGAATCACTTTCATCCCATTGTCGAGAGTAGACATCATCTTTAGGTGCTTCTCTACTTGCTCCAACTAATTATCTGCTATCAAAGGATCCGAACTCCCCTCAAAACTAGGAAACACCAACTTCTTAAATTGAGTGATGAACTTAAAATGCCTCTCAATTTTAATATCCTCCAGTTGCACTATTGGTTATTGCACCTCGGTAACTGTAGTTGTAACGCCCCGATTTGTAAACTCCCGGGAGACCGGAGGTTAACCCATCCATTAATCCCAATGGACCCCTTTTTCTTTATATAATTAGCATGAAAGCTTAAATTTACCTTTCATATATATATATACATTATCTAACCTTAATCAACCACCATGGCCCCCAAACCATGCCTCAGTTGTATAACCAACTAGTTGTAGCCTACATATTTTCACACACGTGAACGTGTGTGATCATAAGTTGTGGCTCAAACCCACACCATTAGATAGAGGATTTAAGAACACCTAATTTAAAAAAAGATAGCACTCAATTTCGATCTAAAACGAAGAATTTACACCCGTTTGAAGTTCGAATGCAAATGGGGCTGCCCAGGTTCTTTTCGGTCGGCTGATGGGTAGTTTCGGTCGACCAAAAGAGGACTTTCAGTTGACCAAAACACTGTTCAATCGACTGAAACCTATTTCCAGCCATTCCAACTCTCTGGATCTTGCACTTTCGGTCGACCGATGCAGAGGGCACTCGACCGAAAATGTAAAAATGCCTAAAAACCTATTTTTTCAAGCCTCAAAGCATCTTATCATCTCACCAAACCATAATCCAAATTAAATCAAGACTTAAACCATGATTAAAACCCACCAAAAATAATATAAATTCTCATGATCACTCAATGGTTCCAAGTTGAACACCTTTGGGCATGTACTTTCCCCATTGACTACTCCAATCCCTCAATTGGCATAAAAAACATTCACACTAGTTATAACATGTGAATGAAAATATAATTTTATAATCTTTGCATTCCAACTCATCCATTCCATCCAAATCATACTTCAACCATAATTATACAAAACCACAATTAAAGTCCATCCATTCAAACCACATATCATTTCCATTCATTCCCAACTCTTATACTTGAGAAAGGTCCAAACATAAAGTTATAATATAAGAGGAAACCATAACTTTACAATCCATAATTGAGTTTAGTCTAAGAAATAACCACAAAACATCAAGATTCCAAGTTTATAGTTATTACAAGGATTTTATGCATAAGGTCCAAAAATGCTAAGAATCCAACCATGACTACAACTACATAGACAACGTGCCACAAGCTGGCACGGATAGCCAAATATACAACATCCCCAAAATATATCAAAAATGCTACCAAAGTCCCGCTTAAACATTCAAGTCCCATCCGTCATCGGTGCCTTCTTTGTAAAAGAGTTTAGAATAAAGGGGTGAGCACCACTATGGCTCAGTAGAGGTACCCCAACCCACCTAAGTGCCGACCTGACACGACCTACATGGATGCATGTCACAATATTTCACATATCATTCAACATACATCATGTCCACTCATAACAATGCACATATATATATATATAGATGTATTAAATACATATCATGCTTCATAATTCAAAATGAAGGCAATAATCATATGATTGTCTCTCTCTCAGACTCAACCCGATATCCTAACTTTATTCTTGACCAAATCATGCAACTAAGATACTTCCCACACAATTACAAAATCCATCACCGAGAATTCTCTACTCCGAGGTGATTGGACCGTTGAAGAATCCGCCACTGAGTATTCTCTACTCCGAGGGGAACAGAGCGTTTCAAAGTCTATCACCGAGTATTCTCTACTCCGAGGTGATTAGATTATTTTAGAATTTGTCACCGAGTATTCTCTACTTCGAGGTGATTGAACCATCACCGAGTATTCGCTACTCCAAGGTGATTGAACAAGTTACACAACCACTCGCTCTCCCGTTTACCTCATAACGGCCCTATACATGCATTTCGAACACATATGGATCAAGTACTTATATTTTATGCTTCACAATACATAAGTTAATTATATAGGAACATAGCATGCATTTCACATTCATCAACCCACATATATACATTCCTATATATGCAAACCCTAGCACAATTAGCATATGCCCACAAAACTTCACTTAAGCACACTTTAGCCATGTTTCACTAATACACACATTTTCTATATAAGAATAGCATGTATTTAACTCACTCAATAACACATAATACATACATGTTTAATATAACACATTTTCACATATGTGGACAAAATCTAGCATATATGCATACATGCTAATATCTCTCACACATTCACCCTTTATACCGTATATACAACCATATACATATCTATTGCACAATAGAGACTAAAGAGAGTAGAAGAACACCACATCCCACCCCTCTTACCACTCTAAATCATGCAATACACACCCTTAGCTCTCACCACTTCACCCAAAACCCTAGAATCAATAAATAAATGAGAAGGAGAACCCCTACCTCAAATTTCAAGCTTAGAAGTGGAAGACCCAAATTTTACCAAGCTTCAAACTCCTCCAATGGCAACTTTCCACCAATCAAAATAAAGAGGAGAGTGAGGGGAATAATTTTTGGTCTTGGCTTTACTCTCAAATCTCACTTCTTGGCCCTCAAAACTTAGAGAGAATGAGAGAAGAGAAACTTGTAGAGAGAGAAAGAGAAGTGAAAATCTGATTTTTCTCCCCCTCTTTACACATATATATCATATATTTCTCCTTTTGCAACTAAACCCTCCACCTTTTTCCTTATTTGCTCCTTGTTACGGCCCTTTTTCGCTTATTCACAAACTAGCCTTTCCTCATTTTTCAAAACTTCACTTATACCCTTAAAATTAAATCCATACCCCCACACCATTCCCTAGAGTCCGTAGTTATCTCCCCCGATTACCCAACCCATTTCGGTCCCATACCCGTAACAGAAAACACAAAAAGATCATTTAATTCCACTAAGCATGTCACTAAACAATTAGTCATGCTTAAAAATTCACTTAACTTTTAGTCATAATTCAAAAAAAAAATTGGGTCGTTACAGTAGTCCTCATAAAGTCTCTAAGGGCTACAGTCATATCAGTGACCAAACGGTTTCTCTCAAGGACTTCACCCTCAATTGGCCCTTCTTAGCGTCTAGGCAACATATCTCTATATGGTCGAGATATAAGTCACCTCATATTATGCACTCAACATACTCAACATACTACACAATATAACATCATGTTATCATCCAAACACTTAATACATAGGCATACTTTCCATAAACATATAACATGCGCTATCACATAAGCACTTAACATATAATTATGTAAGCATACTTCACATGCACATAACCTTTCAACTCAACTATGTCATGTCTACATACGTTTCTAGGTTTCCAACGCAAAGGTTTAAACCATTCCGAATCCACACATGATCTAACCCTCGCCCTTCATCCTTAGGTATTCGAACCTAGTGCTCTGATACTAACTATCACACCCCAAAATCCAGACCAACAGAACTTCTCTGATCAAAGCCCGAACTCTAGGTAAAGAGGTGTCATGATCGCCAGATTGTTATCCCACGACCCAGACTACCATGGAAAACTACCATTATCACCCTCGGTTCTTACCCGGACCATTGAGATCAATACATATAGTAGAAGTCTTTACATTATCAAACATCAATTCTTCACCAGAACCTCACAATAGACAACAATCTAAGTCATCATCTCATAAATCAGTAGAACCATTATTTTGTCCATCAATATCATCACATTCAAAAACCATTTTCACAATAGGACCCCGCGTGCTTACAATACATACAATTTAAAAACACACTATCTATAAACTTTTAATCAATCGAAGTGCATCTTTTGATTAAGCGAAACCTTTGATCAATCAAAAATTATGCATGATCGAACTTCTATCGAAGTACCATCGAAATCCTACTGGAATTGACACTCAACATGTCTGACTTTTTGATCAATCGAAATGGTGACTTTAATTAATCGAAATGCTTCAATTCTGTTTTCCTATAGAATTCCCTAAGTGTTCATTTTCATCCCTTGGTCCCCATTCTTATCAAAAATTCCCTCAATTCACTAACTCAATCATTCTCACAAGTTTATGCATATAAAAAAATGAACATAAATATAAAATCATCATCATCCTTGTCTAGCATTCACCATGCTCAAAATATACATATAGAGTATAAAATCATAAAAATATAACTATAACATGTTCTCAAAATATATTAGGTTTTACACATGTTCACTACATACATATAGTCCACAATCCAGACATGCATTCAAATAAAGCAATAAATGTCTTTAAGAAAAGACTAGTTGTGCTCCATGCCAACTCATAGTTTGGGAGACTCCATCACCTCTTTGTCATTTCCTGAAAAGATTTAATACTTATGAGATGAACAACCACACACTTAGTAAGAATATCAAAAACACAATTCTGCAAGTCTTGTGAATACCACATAACACATAATCATATTATCATGTTAAGCACAATTCACATACAATTAACCATGCTAACAACTATGTCGTGAATGTATATACCATGATATGCACTCGTAATCAAATCGTACTTCACACACATACGAATTCCATCTCTCTGACCTTGGCTCATCACCCACAATGTCAACGATAACAATTTTTCCAGATCCCAACTCTTGGCAATCTAGTGCTTACAATCCTTTTCACAACTCACACCCGGATCCTGACTCTTGCCTATCTGATTTCCACAACCTTTGCATATGCAAACCCACACCATTTCTATGCAATGCGTGTATATTTTTACAATCATGTTTATGTTAAACGTGCACATACAATTCAAGGTAAAAATAACACTTAATTGTCATACTTGCACATATTTTAAATAGCCTTCACATGCACACACATTGATCATATTTCACATCTCCCACATTCCATATCACTTATAATGACAATTAAATATGTTTCACACCTAAACATGCTTTCAAGGTAATTTATCAAACACATAAGTGTCACCTTCACAAACACACATTAATTAACATAATTTCTCCATAATTTAACCTCAACATTCTAATATAATCATTTAAGACACTTATAAACATCTAATTACTTCATTTAACATTGATAATTTACTAAGTAGTACAATCTATCATGTTTTAACCTTAAAAGATATCTAATTATACCCATATAGCCAATTGGTTACAATAAACAACCAATATTCTCACAAAATTCCCAAATTTTATGGGTTAGGCATCCCTACCTAAATTTGGAAGAACTTTCAAAAAAAATTCTCAAATTTCTCACCAAAATCAACTTTCTTTGAATTCGATTTTGAACAGATCAAACTCGAGCCCTCGATGTATAAACCAATTCTCTCTTCTTTAGCGCCTTTCAATTCTAGCCCCAAGACTCTCAAATTAAATAGAGGAGGAAGAAGATGATATAAAGATATATATATATATCTATCTATTGCACTCTTAAGGCTGATGAAGAATGAGAGAATGAATTGATGTGTTCTCCTCTTTACTATTTATAGACCTAGCTCTCATATTTACAAAAATGCCACTAGCCACTCAACAAACCTTCCCGGGCTCTTTTTTCACTTTTGGTAACTCCTACGGACCCGAAATTTATTCCATAGTGCATCAAATATTTTAGCTAAGCTATCCTCCAAATTTGGTGTCATTTTGACACTTTCAGATATTTTGAGCCCACGGGACTCACACAAGGTCCACCTGACCCAAAAATCTCAACTTTTGCTAAATACTCCCAAAATTTTCTTAGACACTTATACAAGTTTTCAAAATTTTATTTTATATTTAAAACACATATAAAATCACTTAAATCATTTATATGACAATAAATAAAAATTAAAAAAAAATTGGCCAAAAATGGTCACAGACCTTACACCATCGGTGGTATGTGATTTCTTAGATGTGTTTTTGGGTGACTTGACAAAGTTTTCTCTGAAGTGGGAAGTGGTATTTGGCTTTCATCTTACTCCCGGTACCGCGTCTATCTCTATGGCACCGTAGTATAGCTCTAGTAGGATTAAAGGAGTTGAAAGATCAATTACAAGAATTGTTAGACAAGAGATTTGTATAGCCTAGTATATCATCTTGGGGAGCTCTGATCCTCCAACGGATCTTTATGGTTATGTATAGACTACCAGAGATTGAACTAAGCAATGGTCAAGAACAAGTATCCTTTGCCAAAAATATATGACTTGTTTGATCAACTAAAGGGTTCAACATGCTTCTCAAAGATTAACTTGAAGTCGGGGTACTACCAATTGAGGGTAAAGGATGAGGACATTCTGAAGATAGCTTTTGGACTAGATATGGACACTATAAGTTTCTAGCGATGTCATTTGTTTTGACGAACGCACCGGCAACAATCATGGATTTAATGAACTGAGTCTTCAGTGTATACTTGGATAGATTTGTGGTGGTATTTGTGGATGATATTCTCATATGCTCATCTTTTATAGACGAACATGAGATCCATTTGAGGACAGTATTACAAATTTTGAGGGAACACCATTTGTATGCCAAATATAAAAATTGTGAATTTTAGCTAACGAAAATAAAGTTCCTTAGACACGTGGTGTCGAAAGGAGGAGTTTCTGTGGATCCTTCTAAGATTGAAGCAGTAATGAATTAGAAAAGGCCGAAGAACATGTTTGAGATACGTAGCTTCTTGGGGCTAGCGGATTATTACTGGCGCTTTGTAAAGGACTTTTCAAAGTTAACGATGCCGATAACAAAACTTACTCGTAAAGGAGTTAAGTTTGTATGGAATGATGCTTGTGACCATTCATTTATGGAGTTAAAGAGTAGATTGACTAGTGCTCGAATATTGATAATTCTTGAACATTGTTTGGGTTATGTGATCTACTGTGATGCCTCACGAGATGAATTGGGATGTGTGTTGATACAAACCAAAAGAGTTATTATTCAGTATCACCTAGGGAAACCTAATGTGGTTGCCGATACTTTGAGCAGAAAATTAAATAGAACTTTAGCTAGTATTGTTATTCGTAAGTGGAAGATGATGGAAGAGATCTCCAAAATGGGATTTTACTTCAGACAGATGCTCAATCAGAGCATACTACACAGATTTTGGAGGATATATTTCGAGCGTGGGCGCTTGATTTTTGTGGTAGTTGGGACGATCACCTTCTATTGGTGGAGTTTCCTACAATAATAACTATCAAGCTAGTATTGAGATGGTTCCATTCGAGGAATGATATGGTTGACCTTGTAGGTCACTTGTCTGTTGGATAGAGGTTGGAGAGACTATTGCTTTGGGGCCGGATATAATCCAAGAGACTATAAAAAATATAAAGGTGGTAAAGCAGTGGTTGTTTACCGCTCAAATTCCTCAGAAAAGCTATGCTGATAAAAGGTGGCAGCCTTGGGCATTTGAGGTGGGAGACTATATCTTCCTAAAGGTCTCACCAAGAAAAAATTTGTTGAGGTTTGGGCGTAGCATCAAGCTAGCACCATAATTTATCAGTCTATTCGAGATATTGGATCGTGTGGGTGAGGTTGCATATCACTTGTCATTGCCACCACAAATGTCATGTGTGCGCAATACTTTTTACATTTCAATGTTGAGGAAGTATGAGTTGGATCCTTCGCATGTGTTAGATTGGATAGTTCTTGAGATGGAGGAAGACGTGTCGTATGAGGACAGGCCAATTCAGGTCTTGGACTCTAGGGAGCAAGTGCTTTGAGGCAAAACCATTTAATTGGTTAAAGTGCTTTGGAACCATCATGGACTCGAGGAGGCTATGTGGGATCATGAACAAGAAGTCCATTCAAAGTATCCCCAATTTTTTACTACTTGAGGTATGTTTCTAATTTTGAGTACAAAATTCCTTGAAGGTGGGGAGATTGTAAAGACTAGGTCCAATTTTGACCGATTTTCTATTTAATCATCATTTTCATCATAAATCCATTTTGAATGATGATTTGCATGTTTTAAATCTGGAAAATATGTTTGGAAACTTGTTTAGAGGTTCTGGAAAGTTTTCAAAGCCTTTGGTAAATTTTGAGAATTTTGGGTCGGCGGGGTCCAGGATATGGGTCGAGTTAGCTTGGGAATCTGAAAATTTTTTGAAAAATATTTATTTTTGATTTTGGATCAAATGAAATTGTTAAAGAGTTAAGTAAGTGATTTTGGAGCCGTAACCACATTCAAAATCGAAAATGAATGTCGGGAGGGTACGTTAAGTGATATGAGGGCATTTTGGTCATTTGATACCCTAGATATTTTAAATATTTGTATTGTAGAGATTCTCTCACATCTCTCTTAACCAAGGACTGGCTGTATCTCCCTCCATCTCTCCCACTTCATTTCCCTTCCTTATATCTTCATTTTGGAACCCTAGAGCTTGGATTCAAAATTCTCAAAGAAGTCCAACTTGCTCTATGGGTCAAGGGCTTCAGTTTTGTAGAGACTAAGTCCAATTTTGATCATTTTCTATTTTAATCATCATTTTTAATCTAATTGCATTTTAAATGATGTTTTGCATGTTTTAATTGTGAGAAACATGTTTGGAAAGTTGTTTTAAGGTTTTGAAAAGTTTTTGAAATATTTGAAAAAGTTTAACTTTTTGGGTCAAGGGGGCCCCGAGAGGCCGTCCGGTGGGCCCAAAAATCCAAAAAACTTTTGAGAAAACATTATTTTTGGTTATAAACTAAATGAAATATTTAATAATTTAAAGAAGCAATTTTGGAACCCTTGTGATTTCCATGAGTTGTGAGTGGAATTGCAATTAACATGCATGAGATGATATTTGAAATGCACTGACTTGGAAAATATTACGTAGTTGGTGAATATTATGACAATATTGAGTTTTGGTGCATTTATGTGATAATGTACACTTCTATGAGAAGCGCAGTTTTTGGGGCAAGTGTGAGAATTAATAAAGGCCCGGACCACTAGGGTGCAAGACCCAAAACTTGGCTAAGCGGATGACACTTCCGTCGGGTTAGCAACTCGTAGAGCGTAAGCAAATTTTGTGGTCTTAAAAAGACCCTTACTATGGATTGTGACAAGCAGAAGTCCTCAGTTGAATTGATTTTGAATATACGTTGTGTGAGTTTATGTGAGATTTTTGATTTCTCTTAAGTGGTGATTATGTTGAAATGTGAGGCATTACACATGATTTTGAAAATATGATTGTTCTGATCATTAAAAACATTGAGGCATGGCATGTAGTCACTTAAAGATTTCATTGAACATTCATGCGTGGCTGCCTGAGTTAAGGTAGAGTCGGGTGGACCAGTCCTACTGGGCATAGTTGTATGCTCACCCCCTTTTCCCAAACCCTTTTTCAGATAAAGCTCCCATAGAGGATGAGGCATGATTGGCTTAGAATGGTTCGAGTAGACTTTTGAGTTCTTTTGGATTTCTACCTTTTGGAGATGTAGATAACGGTCTATGCCAATTTGTGGCATGTGGACTATGTTAAAGTTGTTGTATTTACATTTAAATTATATTGATGTATTTAGATTTCAAATGTAATTGCCACATATAGCTTATGTATGACTTTTGAGGTATGAATGGAGAATATTGGTTTGAATCTCATTGCATTTGTTTTATGGATATGATCAAATGAGATTGATGGTCCAAAAAGCCCATGAGTATGTTTGCCCAGGTTTTAGTGTCAAAAGGATCTAGAGGGCCATTAGTGTCATTTTACCTTAAATGCAAATTCTAGGTTCACATTCATAATTTATTTAATTACCCTGTCATTTATATATATATATATATATGCACTAACCTAATTGTAGGGACATATTGGGCATCTCAATAAGAGGGGCATTTTGGATATTTTAATAAGGATAATTTGGGAATTTCAATTTTTTGGGGAAACCCTAACAATTATTCTTTTACATGACTACTATAAAAGTAAGTGGTGGCTATACTAGGGTTCAGTTGAAAAACAAAATACAGAAATTCATATATGTATGTGCGGTGTTATGAGGGGCAATATATAAATAAGAAGAGGAGCGTTATGGGGATTGTTGTGCATGTATTGATCTAAACTCATGGTTATTGCTTGATCTCAACAAACTATAGAAAGAGAGGAAGGTGTGTGTGTGCTACAAAAATAAAGAAAGAACACCACAATTAAGGGAGTCTCATGGTAGTTGGTGGAGCATCTAATATCAATGGAGGTCTGACCAGCTCTGTGAGTATTCTTCTGCTATAACTAAGCTCAATCAAGGTATAAACTCAAACCCTGTCATTCTTGAATTTAATTTATACTCCGAATAGTGATGGGTATGAAGTTATTATGCATATTATGTTCAACCACTCTCTAAGCTTGTTGATTCATGGCTCTCCTTTCAACTGATTTTTTAGGGGTTTTTAAATGGTCTCCTTTGTCTCCAAGTTTGAGCTCCACTCTGGTTGAGAAACCTAATTGATACATATATAGGTCAAATTAGTGGTGCTTGATTGTCAATCTTAATTTTCTCCAAATCTAATTTATGATCTTTTGATTTAGAGTTACTGTAGCAACTGTAAGTGATATATAAAATTCGTGATATATACTATGAAATTGATTTTCAGAATCAAAGTTTTGTGTTGAAGATTTCTGAGTTTAACATGCTATTTTAGTGAGTTTTTCATGGCTATTGTTGCTGAGTTTAACATACTGTTATAGTCAGCTTTTATGCTAAATTGCTGAATTTTATATGTTCTAATTTGATGAAGTTTATATGCTAAATTGCTGAAGTTTAAATACTGAATTCCTAAACTTAACTTTGCTGATTTGGAATTAACATTGTTGTTTTGGAATTGATAACTTACTGATTTTGAATTGTTGAATTGTTGTTTTGGAATTGATAACTTGCTGATTTGGAATTGTTGAATTGCTGTTTTAGAATTGATAACATTGCTAATTTTGAATTACCATTGCTATCTTAGAATTGACAACTTGCTAATTTGGAGTTGCTGAATTGCTGTTTTGGAATTGTTGAATTGTTGTTTTGGAACTGCTTATTTGTTGTTTATACTATCTATTTTTTGAACTACCACGTACTATATGTGCTTCCATAAGCTTTGTGTTATTAGCCTTTATTTTAGTTGCAACCTAGTATATTTAAACAATAGGTACACAGACCAAGCAATGTCATGATAGTTGTTAAAAGGGAATTTGCCAAGCTGAACGGAAGTCTAGTTGGTTGAAAAGGGAGTTCATTGAAAGAGTAGTTCTCTACAAGACTATGGAAGCTACATTAAGAATTATTCGCACTAGAGCCTATCTTTGAAGAAATTCAAGCATCATTGTGTGATTCACACTGAAGACTATCTTTGAAGAAATTCAAGCGTTATTGTGTGCCAAAAGTTCAAGTGCCATAATCATCATCAACCAGGACTTTGAAGACTGACAATCAGAGCTTGAAGAGTTGTTGTTTACTATATCGAACTGACTCCACATTCACTTTGTATCATCCAAGTATAGGGATACTTTGGACAGGGGGAGTGTGAGTGATTGTGGTGAGATTGGTAAGAGATAGCTTGGGCTTTGGAAGGACTGGGTTGGGTTGAGAGTGGAAAAGTTGTTATGAGAATTGGTGAGAGTGGTTCAGGCCAAGGGAGGCTGTGAACTGGATTGAGAGCTGGAGAGATTATGTGGTGAGAGAGCTGAGTGTGAGAGTGATTGGAAGATTACTGTACTACCCTTTTAGATAAAGTGGAGCTCAGTTTAGGCCTGAGGGCCAAGAGGCTTTTTACCCCACATTGGAATTTTCCTCTATATAACTCTGTGTCAAGTTTCTGTGATTTGAGTGTGCTATACTTAGAGCAATTTTAGGAAGAAAAATGAAAGAACCTATTCACCCCCTCCCCCTCTAGGTTCGTCAGTGTAAGGACCGAAATTATTTTGACTGGTTCCGGGGGAATTTTGACTGGAATTAAATTTTTTCGGATTAATTAAAATTCCAGAAATGGTGTGGATATATTTCCATACATGTGGAAGGTGTACGTATATATGTATATGTCTAAATATATATATACATAATACCTATATTTATATTTAATTATAAATATAGGGTGGGCTCATGTGCAATTAAAGGTAAATGTGGGGAAATACATAGAATACATGTATTTTGTTTATGGTGAGGTATATTATATATATATATATATATAATATATATATGTATAATGTGTGGACCAAGAGTGGTCAACCAAAGGGAAGACCACCTTAGTGGTCTCGGCTGAATAGAGGAAGAAAAGAGAAAAGAAGAAAAGAAAAGGAGAAAGAAAGAAAAAGAAAAGAAAAGAAAAAGAAAGAAAAAGGGAGAGAGAATTGGGGAGAGAGAAAGAGAAACCGAGAAGGAGAGATCGGGGATAGAGAGAGAGGCGCCGACGGTGATGGCCGACCAGCTTCGCCTGGGCGGCAGCGGCTGACGGCGACGGCGACGGCGCGGCTGGTTGCGGGTTGCTGGCCGCGAGTGGGGGGTGTTCGCAGTTGGGCCGCTCGCGAAGGGGGCTTCGGCTGGTTCGATGGGGGTCCGACGGTGGCTCGGCGTGGTGGTCCTCGATGGGCTGTTTTGGCCGACTCTGTGGGCTGGTGGGTGTCGAGTTGGTGGTCTCTTGGTCTTGGAAAAGATGGAGAGTGATGGTGGTTCCGGCGGTGGAGCTGGGTCCTTCACGGCTGGGGTGAGGGAGACGGAGGTGGTGGTTTTCCGGCAGTGGGGGCTGGGTTCCCATGGCTGTTCGGACAGCCTACTTTGGTGATGAGGATGGTCACAGTTTGGGCTTCTACGGTTGTAGTTCTTGGTCTGATTTGGTTATGGTTGGTGTTGCAATGGTTGATTTTGAGTTGAGTTTTGGTTAGTCTTCATAGGCTAGTTACGGTTTGAGGGGTTCATGGTAGCAGGGGTGTTTGGTCCGGGTTTAGACTGAGCTCGGCTGGGTTCGGTTAAAGAGGCTTCAAAGGGGTGGCCTTTGTGGTTGTTGGTTCCGGTTAAATTTCGGAATTTTGTTTTGGATTGTGCCTGGTTTTGAGTTCAGTTGGGTGGCTCGGTTGGGGGCCGTTTGGCTCACATTTGATCACGATTGGTTGGGCTTCCATGGTAGTAGTTCTCAATTGGGATTCGGGATGAGACTCGGCAGATAGCTGGGTTGTGTTTAGTTGTGGTTTGTTTGGTATGTAGTCGTTGAGTTTGTTTGAGCAGCCATAATTTTGGGTTGCAATGTTGGAGATCTACAAGTGTATAGGTTTGTGATTGATTTCGGTTGGTGGCCGGTTAGAGGCTAGCTGCCGAATGGATGGTTTCGTGGTTAGGCCGTGAAGAGGTAACCACAGGGGTTGAATATCAGGAGGTCTCAGTTGGTCTCAGCTGGGCATGTCATGGGAGTTGCTTGGAGTAGCAGCCAGGGTTCTGACTTGATGAGTTCGACTTTGGGGTCGACAATAGCGCCGAAGCTTGGAGCTTCGATTGGATGGTTTGATGATGCCGGCCTTGGTGTTGGCTTGATAGACTTGCATAACAAGATGTTATGACTCGTGTTTTGGGTTGGACCGGAAATCAGAAAGGGCAAGGAAATGGTTCAGGGAGTGTTCGTGTCGGCCTTGACACAGGACTGGACCGGGCTTGGCATGGACCGCTTTGCAGACGCGGATTCATTGGAGAGCGGGACTTAAGGCAAGTTGATTCTTGCCTCTACCTCTTACGTACTTTTTATTTACGTTGAGTAATTTACATATGTTATTAATTTAATCATATGTGGTATGTGTCTATACATATTTATATAGGTGCTTATATATATGTGGGTATAGGTGGATGTTGTGCATACATGGGATATGAGAGGATATATATATGCGTGTGTATATATATATATGTGTGCGGGTTTGGGAAGCGATAATATGTTAGATTAATCGCCTGATTGCATTGTGATATGCATGTACGTATAGATTAAAGTCTATGTAAAGCATGCTAAATAATACTTGTTTAGCTCTGTGTTGTCTTGTATGCATATGTGGTTCTTATGTATGGTGTTCAGGAAGTATATATATATGTATGTGATTATATATATGTATGGTTGCAGTGGTAGAAATGCATACTAAGTTGAATATAACTTTTGGCGAGCATTTGAAAAGCATGAAATGTGCTAAGTGTTTTATATGTTCTTGATACATATGTGGGTGATGTAATATATATATGTGTATATATATACTGTGACTGGAATGCATGATAGCTACTTGTAATGAATACATGCATTGAATGAGAGCATGACTATATTTATGCTAGTGTAAGTGCATATGTGATTTATATGCATGATTTGACATGTACGTGTTTACATGTAGGGTTACGTGAATGAAATGCATGCTATCTGTTTATAAAAAATGTATGCATTGGTTATAGCATGATAAAAGTGTGCTAAGATTGAAGTGTTTTGCATATGTGAGGTGTTATGCAGGTTTTGAACATATATGTGCTATATGTGTTAGAATGTGGTGAAAAGCATGCTAAATACTTCTTTTTAGTATTCATAAGCATGGGTTGAAGCATGAAAGTATTATGCTGTGTATATATGCATTCATATTGCATGTATAGGTGGGAAATGACACATACGTGGTTATATGTGGGTTTAGGTAGAAAGAAATGCATGCTATGTACTTATATACTAGCTAGTGCATTGGGATAGCATAAAATAAAATGCTGGATTACGTATGCATCCATATTGCATATAGGGGAGGTTGCGGGAAAACTAACGCAAAAAGAGGTGCACGGGACTTCGGAGTGGTCCAACCGTGTCACGAGAAGTGGTATAATTATCCACACGTATGGCCCTCGGAGTGGACCCGCCATACGAAGGCTTTATGCCTAGAATCGGAATATGTCCAACGTTTGTGAGCTTCGGAGTTGCCCCCTCACAATTTGGTAAACCAATATATTGCCATCGGAATATGTCCAACAAGTATGGCCCTCGGAGTGGACCCGCCATACTCAGGCCTAAAGCCTGGAATTCGGAGTATGTCCAATGAATGTGAGCCTCGGAGCTGTCCCCTCACATAATGGCAATCCTATACATTGCCAGAGTAGAATGACCTTTCGGAGTGGTCCAGGTCATAGGATGGTTATCGGGGTTATCCTAGGTCACATGATCCTCGGAGCGGGCCAATCATGTGGGGTATCAGATGAGGACCGAGAGTGAGAGTATGTGCAAGCTTAGATGCTTGTCTTTTGTATCGGATTATGACCGTGGAAGGTGAAAAATACCTTTATGCTTATGTGCTTATCTGTTAAGCATGTTTTCCTGTTTAAATGTATCTTTATTGCATTTGTGATGTGCTACTTGACGAGTAGGAGATGTGGTAGTTGATTTACCTCGTTTATGTAAACGTGTTGACATATATGTTCTATATACATATTGATGCCTGATGTTTACTGCTTTCAAGCATGTTGAAAAATGATTTCTAAAATCATGTATAGTGGATTTTGTATGTTCATATGTGCTAGAGTAGCCATATACATCATTGGTTTATGCATGCTAGGTGGGGCATGGTCTTAAATATTGTGATATATTTAAGTGCATGTATATTTTTGAGAATATGTGAGAATCGACCTGCTGCAGCGGTGATAGTATGGTTCTACATACCTTGTTGGGCCTTTGAGCTCACCCCCTCCCAGGTTTTGCAGGTATTGCTGGTTTTGGAGTTAGTTAGGGGACTAACAGCACCGGTTGCAGAGGTAGTATCTAGATTCCTTAGAATCTAGTGTATATCCAGGATAGTGGATAGATAGATGCTTTACATTTGGATTAAATGTATAAAGCGATTTATATTGATTCAGTTCCTTCAATTGTATTTATTCATGTGATGTATGTATTTAATACGGATATTCAAGGACTGAGGCATGTATATTTATAATTGTTTATGCATGTTGTAGAAATATTGGGGGGACACGGGCCCAGAAGTGTCCATATTTATTGTTAGATATAAATGCTGGGGGGACACGTGCCCAGAAGTGTCCATATAAATTGTGAAACAGGTGTATCATGCCAGGAGCTGATTATTTAGAATGGGTCATGTCCAATTTTCGTAAAAATGATAGGAAATTGAGGTTGCATGATCAGGTGGTGGTTAAAGCGTGAGGGCGATCTCACGGGGTTCACACCTCGGTTTCCGGGCCTCGGGAATCGGGGCGTGACAGGATGGTATCAGAGCTCTAGGTTGGAATACCTAGGGACGACGGGGAATGGACATACCATGTGTATGGTTGGGAATGTTGGATTTTGTATTTGATGTCAGAATGGTATCTGTCAGAGCACTAGGTTGGAATACCTAGGGGCGATGGGATAGAGTTGGGGATTTGAGGAACTCTGGATTGCTGTTAAAGCATTAGGTTTGAAAACCTAGGGTATCAAAGTCGTAGGTTCGAATACCTGAGGACGGATGGTCAAATCACATGTTGGTTTGGAGATAGGCAATGGTTGATAGTTGTCTAGATGATAGGTTTGAGTACCTATGGACGGTAGTGGTATGAATTGCTCGGTTGAGCAACCCAAATGAAAGATTAAAGTGTTGGTATGAAATTGGATTTAGTTGGTAAAACTCCCAGAATTGGTTGAGTTTAGACCTTTGATTTAGTGATTAAGTCTCAGTAGTGAGCAATGAAGAGGTACCGCAAGGAAGTTTGCGAGTGTTCAAGTCCTTAGAGATACTTAGGGACTTATGAGATTGATGAGTGTTGCCGGGGTTGGCAATTGGGATTGAGATGGGATACAAGGAAGGCATGTTGCCGGAGTTGGGCTAACTGGGAAAAATGGCCTGATCAGACATTTTTCTTGGATTAGCGTTCCTCTTACAATACGCTGGCTCTTGTGGATGTTGAGTTGTTTCGTCTGGACGACGATAGATAAAGGATTCCCAATAGTAGGGATATGTCACTGAAAGTGATTGGTATTGATAGTCAAGGTTGCTGCCTTAGAATATAGAAGTGGGTAGATTGGTAGGTGTTTACCAATGAGTACAGAGGATGAGGGTAGGTTGGTTTGAACCACTCTAGATTTTGTGTTCTAGTATGTGTGTATACTAGGGGGACTGGGCCGTGTTTTACACGCTTGCTCAGGCAGAGGAGGTACTAGGACCGTGTATGGTCAAGGGTATTTTCCTAGTATTAGCCCGAGGGCTAGGGGTTTGATTTATGCATCATATGTCATATCATGCATGGTATGTGATTATTTGGTTATCATGTTGTGTGTTATATGCTATGTGGTATATGTGATTCATGTAATTGAGCATTGCACTTTAGTGTTTCATTTTGCGTTGCATGGCTAGTAGTGACATGTAGTCACCTAGAGAGTTCTGGTTTTGAGAATTTGTGAGCCTGGGTAGAGGTTTGAACCCAAGTGGACTATGATGTTGAAACTGACATGTAGTGGTAGACTTTGAAAGTATAAGTCTGGAATTGTGGAGAAAGGTATGGTATACCTTGTAGTTTTCCAAACCGAGAGTTTGAAGGATTTGTGGAGTCCTAGACGAAGCAGTCAGGATCTTGGAGTCTCAAAGGAGATGCTGGAAAGGAATGGATAAATACCCGGGAAGCCGGAAACGTCCGTTAGGATTAATGGACGAGTAAGTAAATTGGATTCATTCCTTAGGAAATGAGATTTGTGAAGTTAAGGGCATGTAAAACCCTAATCTTGGCACTAAATGCCAATGGAACGTAGTCCACAAAAAAAAAAAAATGGACGGGACTGGATAATTTGTTTTGACAAGTGCACTACTTATGTGCCTTGACCTCGGTGGTGTGCTGTGATATGCGCATGATTGATGCAGTTGGATCATAGCGTGGATATGATGCTAAGAGAAGGATGGGTTGATAATGGACGAGGATCCTGACATATGGTATCTGAAGTGAGGATAATTTCTTACCGTGAAGGGGAGAGGTGGACGCAGTGGACGTGTAGACGCAGTGGGCTGCGGCCACTGTATGGCTACTGTTTGGCTACTGTAGGTGACCTTAAACTTTCATTGGTAAGGGTTGTCTAAAGTGAAGTGCTAATATGAAAGGAATTCTCTCTAATTGTCAACTGGCTCCTTGGTGTGAAGGATGAAAAAGGGTAAATGTTTCTCCTCTTGAATAATGAGATTGTGAAATCAGTGGGATGTGAGATCCTGGACTTGACATTGGATTCCAGTGGGTTGTAGTCTATGAGACTGGGCAGGATCATGTGGCTTGCTGCGGCAAGTACACCGTTTATGTGGTTTGTATCGGCGAATGCACTATCATGTGCCTTGCTGGTGAGTGCGTTTGTGATGTGCACTGGATTGATGTGGTTCGTGTTGCGATGAGGCCCAGGATATTGGACTAAGCCCGGGAATGATATGCTAGAGATTGAAAGTCATGAGTGATAATAAAAGAATGACTTTGAGTACTGATGATCCCGGATTATAGGGGAAGTATCACTATGAGTGATGGGAATGATTAGTCGAAGGTGTTGCCTTAGACTAGAGATGGAGATGGGCTGGGTAGGTCTTGAGGTAGAGACTGTGGACTCTAGGAAGCAAGTGCTTCAGAGGATTTCGTGAGTGAACAGTACATGATATGTACTTAGGAGTCACTCAGCCATGTCACGGAAAGGGTTATATTGCCTTACGGCAGTTGAGACGCACTGATTGTGCTAGACTTGAGTGTTATGAGTTAGGTGTTGCAAGTGTAACGCCTAGGGTATGTGGAAAGGGAAAGTGACGATCATTGGCGAGAATGACGTCTGGTAAGGATTGGTTTTGGAAAGACCATGACTATGCAAATTTCGAGGACGAAATTCCTTGAAGGAGGGGAGGTTGTAAGGACCGAAATTATTTTGACTGGTTCCGGGGGAATTTTGACTGGAATTAAATTTTTTCGGATTAATTAAAATTCCAGAAATGGTGTGGATATATTTCCATACATGTGGAAGGTGTACGTATATATGTATATGTCTAAATATATATATACATAATACCTATATTTATATTTAATTATAAATATAGGGTGGGCTCATGTGCAATTAAAGGTAAATGTGGGGAAATACATAGAATACATGTATTTTGTTTATGGTGAGGTATATTATATATATATATATATATATATATATAATATATATATGTATAATGTGTGGACCAAGAGTGGTCAACCAAAGGGAAGACCACCTTAGTGGTCTCGGCTGAATAGAGGAAGAAAAGAGAAAAGAAGAAAAGAAAAGGAGAAAGAAAGAAAAAGAAAAGAAAAGAAAAAGAAAGAAAAAGGGAGAGAGAATCGGGGAGAGAGAAAGAGAAACCGAGAAGGAGAGATCGGGGATAGAGAGAGAGGCGCCGACGGTGATGGCCGACCAGCTTCGCCTGGGCGGCAGCGGCTGACGGCGACGGCGACGGCGCGGCTGGTTGCGGGTTGCTGGCCGCGAGTGGGGGGTGTTCGCAGTTGGGCCGCTCGCGAAGGGGGCTTCGGCTGGTTCGATGGGGGTCCGACGGTGGCTCGGCGTGGTGGTCCTCGATGGGCTGTTTTGGCCGACTCTGTGGGCTGGTGGGTGTCGAGTTGGTGGTCTCTTGGTCTTGGAAAAGATGGAGAGTGATGGTGGTTCCGGCGGTGGAGCTGGGTCCTTCACGGCTGGGGTGAGGGAGACGGAGGTGGTGGTTTTCCGGCAGTGGGGGCTGGGTTCCCATGGCTGTTCGGACAGCCTACTTTGGTGATGAGGATGGTCACAGTTTGGGCTTCTACGGTTGTAGTTCTTGGTCTGATTTGGTTATGGTTGGTGTTGCAATGGTTGATTTTGAGTTGAGTTTTGGTTAGTCTTCATAGGCTAGTCACGGTTTGAGGGGTTCATGGTAGCAGGGGTGTTTGGTCCGGGTTTAGACTGAGCTCGGCTGGGTTCGGTTAAAGAGGCTTCAAAGGGGTGGCCTTTGTGGTTGTTGGTTCCGGCTAAATTTCAGAATTTTGTTTTGGATTGTGGCTGGTTTTGAGTTCAGTTGGGTGGCTCGGTTGGGGGCCGTTTGGCTCACATTTGATCACGATTGGTTGGGCTTCCATGGTAGTAGTTCTCAATTGGGATTCGGGATGAGACTCGGCAGATAGCTGGGTTGTGTTTAGTTGTGGTTTGTTTGGTATGTAGTCGTTGAGTTTGTTTGAGCAGCCATAATTTTGGGTTGCAATGTTGGAGATCTACAAGTGTATAGGTTTGTGATTGATTTCGGTTGGTGGCCGGTTAGAGGCTAGCTGCCGAATGGATGGTTTCGTGGTTAGGCCGTGAAGAGGTAACCACAGGGGTTGAATATCAGGAGGTCTCAGTTGGTCTCAGCTGGGCATGTCATGGGAGTTGCTTGGAGTAGCAGCCAGGGTTCTGACTTGATGAGTTCGACTTTGGGGTCGACAATAGCGCCGAAGCTTGGAGCTTCGATTGGATGGTTTGATGATGCCGGCCTTGGTGTTGGCTTGATAGACTTGCATAACAAGATGTTATGACTCGTGTTTTGGGTTGGACCGGAAATCAGAAAGGGCAAGGAAATGGTTCAGGGAGTGTTCGTGTCGGCCTTGACACAGGACTGGACCGGGCTTGGCATGGACCGCTTTGCAGACGCGGATTCATTGGAGAGCGGGACTTAAGGCAAGTTGATTCTTGCCTCTACCTCTTACGTACTTTTTATTTACGTTGAGTAATTTACATATGTTATTAATTTAATCATATGTGGTATGTGTCTATACATATTTATATAGGTGCTTATATATATGTGGGTATAGGTGGATGTTGTGCATACATGGGATATGAGAGGATATATATATGCGTGTGTATATATATATATGTGTGCGGGTTTGGGAAGCGATAATATGTTAGATTAATCGCCTGATTGCATTGTGATATGCATGTACGTATAGATTAAAGTCTATGTAAAGCATGCTAAATAATACTTGTTTAGCTCTGTGTTGTCTTGTATGCATATGTGGTTCTTATGTATGGTGTTCAGGAAGTATATATATATGTATGTGATTATATATATGTATGGTTGCAGTGGTAGAAATGCATACTAAGTTGAATATAACTTTTGGCGAGCATTTGAAAAGCATGAAATGTGCTAAGTGTTTTATATGTTCTTGATACATATGTGGGTGATGTAATATATATATGTGTATATATATACTGTGACTGGAATGCATGATAGCTACTTGTAATGAATACATGCATTGAATGAGAGCATGACTATATTTATGCTAGTGTAAGTGCATATGTGATTTATATGCATGATTTGACATGTACGTGTTTACATGTAGGGTTACGTGAATGAAATGCATGCTATCTGTTTATAAAAAATGTATGCATTGGTTATAGCACGATAAAAGTGTGCTAAGATTGAAGTGTTTTGCATATGTGAGGTGTTATGCAGGTTTTGAACATATATGTGCTATATGTGTTAGAATGTGGTGAAAAGCATGCTAAATACTTCTTTTTAGTATTCATAAGCATGGGTTGAAGCATGAAAGTATTATGCTGTGTATATATGCATTCATATTGCATGTATAGGTGGGAAATGACACATACGTGGTTATATGTGGGTTTAGGTAGAAAGAAATGCATGCTATGTACTTATATACTAGCTAGTGCATTGGGATAGCATAAAATAAAATGCTGGATTACGTATGCATCCATATTGCATATAGGGGAGGTTGCGGGAAAACTAACGCAAAAAGAGGTGCACGGGACTTCGGAGTGGTCCAACCGTGTCACGAGAAGTGGTATAATTATCCACACGTATGGCCCTCGGAGTGGACCCGCCATACGAAGGCTTTATGCCTAGAATCGGAATATGTCCAACGTTTGTGAGCTTCGGAGTTGCCCCCTCACAATTTGGTAAACCAATATATTGCCATCGGAATATGTCCAACAAGTATGGCCCTCGGAGTGGACCCGCCATGCTCAGGCCTAAAGCCTGGAATTCGGAGTATGTCCAATGAATGTGAGCCTCGGAGCTGTCCCCTCACATAATGGCAATCCTATACATTGCCAGAGTAGAATGACCTTTCGGAGTGGTCCAGGTCATAGGATGGTTATCGGGGTTGTCCTAGGTCACATGATCCTCGGAGCGGGCCAATCATGTGGGGTATCGGATGAGGACCGAGAGTGAGAGTATGTGCAAGCTTAGATGCTTGTCTTTTGTATCGGATTATGACCGTGGAAGGTGAAAAATACCTTTATGCTTATGTGCTTATCTGTTAAGCATGTTTTCCTGTTTAAATGTATCTTTATTGCATTTGTGATGTGCTACTTGACGAGTAGGAGATGTGGTAGTTGATTTACCTCGTTTATGTAAACGTGTTGACATATATGTTCTATATACATATTGATGCCTGATGTTTACTGCTTTCAAGCATGTTGAAAAATGATTTCTAAAATCATGTATAGTGGATTTTGTATGTTCATATGTGCTAGAGTAGCCATATACATCATTGGTTTATGCATGCTAGGTGGGGCATGGTCTTAAATATTGTGATATATTTAAGTGCATGTATATTTTTGAGAATATGTGAGAATCGACCTGCTGCAGCGGTGATAGTATGGTTCTACATACCTTGTTGGGCCTTTGAGCTCACCCCCTCCCAGGTTTTGCAGGTATTGCTGGTTTTGGAGTTAGTTAGGGGACTAACAGCACCGGTTGTAGAGGTAGTATCTAGATTCCTTAGAATCTAGTGTATATCTAGGATAGTGGATAGATAGATGCTTTACATTTGGATTAAATGTATAAAGCGATTTATATTGATTCAGTTCCTTCAATTGTATTTATTCATGTGATGTATGTATTTAATACGGATATTCAAGGACTGAGGCATGTATATTTATAATTGTTTATGCATGTTGTAGAAATATTGGGGGGACACGGGCCCAGAAGTGTCCATATTTATTGTTAGATATAAATGCTGGGGGGACACGTGCCCAGAAGTGTCCATATAAATTGTGAGACAGGTGTATCATGCCAGGAGCTGATTATTTAGAATGGGTCATGTCCAATTTTCGTAAAAATGATAGGAAATTGAGGTTGCATGATCAGGTGGTGGTTAAAGCGTGAGGGCGATCTCACGGGGTTCACACCTCGGTTTCCGGGCCTCGGGAATCGGGGCGTGACAGTCAGAGTTTTTCTTTTTAATTAGGTTGAAATATCATTTAAGTGATGATTATAATGTTATGAGATGAGTTTTGTGTTTTGAAAATGTTTATGTATGAGTATTGGTGTAAATTTTGGACAAAAGATGCTAAAAAAAGGGTTCCTAGGTGAAAATAGTTGACTTTTCCTTCAAGAGAAGTCAACTATTTTGAACAGCAGCATTTTTGAGCTTTCTGGGAGGGTAAAACAATCTACTTTTCCTCAAGAATAGTCGACTTTTTTACTGCTATAGTTTTTGAAATAGGCATAACTTTGTCATCTCAAACCCGAATCAAGTGATTCTTTTTTTAAAATTGAGTATTTTTTAACCATATTTTCAACCTTTGATAATATACTTACAAGGAGTAATGTATCCACACTTGTGTGATAGAATCATTTAAAGGGTTGTGTGGTTGAGATAGTGGGACCAATGAGTATGGATTGTTTGTGTTACTTTTTAATTACCCTTGGTTTTTGTGAGTCCAAAAATAAGGTGTGACAACTTGGTATCAGAATGAGATAGATGTGAGAAATATCGATATTTGACTTTCACTGTTCACCCCATTTCCCTCACCCTTAATCAGGTGTCGAAAATTTGAGCATGACAACTTAATATCAAAGTTTAACCAGGTTTGAATACCGAAGGATGCCCGGAAAAGATTGAACCACGTTTTGATGCTTAAAAAGATTTGATGATCAAAGCATTAGGTTTGAATACCTTGGACAAAGGGTGAGAATTTGAATATGTGTCTATTTGAGGTTAGGGATTTAAAACATAAAGATTTAGACTTGAAGTTATAAATTACTTATGTGGAACATGATTGTTTTCTTACTCCTTTATGGCATGCTAATTGTGTATTGAATTGGTATTATGTTGTGTAAGCATGGTGAGCATTATAAGTATGTAAGTTTACTTAGTGGCGAGGTATGTTTATGAGTTCTAGCCCAAGGGCTGGGGTATTGGTTTATTTGAATGCATTATATGTCATATCATGCATGGTGTGTGTTGGATTTGATCAAGCATGTTTATATGTTATATGCTATGTAAAAAACATGATTCTTGTGATTTAGCATAACATTTGAGAATCTCAATGTGCATCACATGACTAGTAGTGACATGTTGTCACCATCTAGGAATTTTGGTTCTGAGGATTGGTAAACCTAAGTAGAGTTTGAAATCGATTAGATTGCGATATTAGGATAGACGTGTTGTGATAAACTTTGAGAGTGCGTGTCTAGGGTTATTGGAAAAGGTATGATTTACCGTAATGTGTTCCAAACTGAGAGTTTAGTGGTGTGTGTTAGTGTTGAAACATTTGCACGAGCATTGGATGATTAAGGTCAGTCAATTGACTAAGGTAATTGGTGGTATTGTGATACCGTGATTTTAGACGGGGTACATCTGAGGTGTGTTATGGAGATAGTCAGATGAGGACTTAGGATTGATTTCATTCCTTTTGAGTAATGGACAGGTGACAGTTAGTACGCCTGAGAGTGATATGTTTGGGTGATGTGAGATCAGTTGAAAGTTATGTGATAAGTGTTGGATGTGATATTTAAGAGAAAGATAAGTGCATATTACATAGAAGATACTTATGTGCTTACTCATTTGGTATGACATGCTATTTATGAAGTGACTTAGCATTATGTTATGTATGCATGAAGAGAATTGGTCAAGAATATTCATGCTTGGATTTTAAAGTGTATTCTTATTACAATATAGCAAGATGCCACCACGAAGAATTCACGAAGGGGCAGTAGTTCCCATAGATGGAGAGTAATTTATGCGAAATATGGTTACGACCATCCAGCAAATTTCTAGGGAAACATGGGAGGAGACTTAGGCTCGACCTAGAGCAACTCCTATTAGGATGATGTTGGTGTTAGATTATATCAGGATGTACAATCTGCCATCATACGCAAGAGGGTCCTACCCTATGGTGGCAAAAAATTGGCAAGAGAGGATTGAAAAACTCTTTACTGTACTGAAGGTAGAGGAGGGTTTAAGAATGAAAATAGCCACTCATCACCTTATTGAAGAGGTGAGCCGTTGGTGGAAGTTCATTCAGAATTACCATGACATTGAGGTAATGGACTGGGATATGTTCGAAGCATTATCTTTGAGAAATATTTTTCAGTAACAATGAAGAACAACTTGAGGTAAGAATTTTATGATTTGCTTCAAGGGAATATAAAAATTATGGAGTATAGGACCAAGTTCACATCCTTGGCTCATTTTGCTCCAGAGGTGATTCATATCGAGGAACTTAAGGTGAGAAAGTTTGTGGGAGGTCTTCGGACTTCATAAGGTACATAGTGTCAGTTTTAGGTTTGACAAGTTATTCTACAACAGAAGAGAGGGCATTGGTAATAGAAGAGATTAGGAAAGGTAGTCAAAGGATGCAGGAGGCCAGGATTCGGGCCAAGGGCACCGAGACATCTTCTGGTAGTCAGGGGAGGAAGAGGCATGGATGTAACGTGCCACTTTCTCAATGGCAGCAACAGGTTGGGTCGACACCATCAGTGTCTTTGCCTATTGGAACCTCATGATCGAAAGTGGTCTATCACCATTGTCAGCAGCCAAGTCACTACAAATCAGAGTGCCCCTGTATACAGTTGGCACCAGTGGTAGAGTAAACTTGTTATCATTGCCACCAAACTAGTCACATTAAAGTAGACTGCCCTTAAGGACAAAATGTACAGAGTGAGAAAGGGTTTCAATAGAGTACCACTCAATTTTTGGTGGGTTAGCCTAGTTCTAAGGCATTACCATTAATGCAGCAAGAGTAGTCTGTTTAGGGTTCCCAAGCAGTGAAGGAAATCAGTCTTAATATGTTTGATCAACAGTCTAGGTATTAGAGGACTGGTCCATAAGGAGTTAGGTATGGTCGTGTTTTCTAACTTATGAATCAAAGTGTTGATTCATTTGAGTTTATCATATAGAACATCATGTGTAGAGACCGTGACTAATTTTGGTCATTTTTTATTTTTTGCATCATAATGTCCATAAGTGCATTTTTAGTGATGTTAAACATGTTCTAAGTGTAGGGAACATGTTTGTAAGTATTATAAGGGCTTTGGTAAGTTTTTAGGACATTTGAAAAAGTTTAACTTTTTGGTCAAACCGAGGCCTAAGATGCAGTCCTAGTGGGCCCGGGAATCCAAAAAATTTTGGAAAATATTTATTTCTCTGAATGGTTTAGATGGAATTTCTATAGAGATAAGAAAGTGATTTCGAGACCGTTGGAGTTTTTAAAATCAAAAATGGAGTCCGAGAAGCTACGTTAATTGGCTTGATGGGTATTTTGGTCTTTTTGCAACCTAGGGTCCTTAAAGGTCAGATTTTGTAGAGATATTTCACATCTCTCACTATGACACCAGCTCTCTCTCTCTCTCTCTCTCTCTCTCTCTTCTTTCTCCCTCTTCCTTCTCTCTAAGTTTCGGAGGCCTCTGGGTGTGATTCGTGATCCGTCGAAAAAGGGAGATACATAGGGGACGGCTAGGACTTCGGTTTGAACCAAACAAAGTTTCGATCTAGAAAAGTTGATATTGCCTTCAAACTTGAGGTAGGCGTTCTTCTTCTCTTCAATTTTTCGATTCTAGCATTTCGGGTGACGAGAAAAGGTAAAAGTGGTGTTTTGCATGTTTAGGATGGTGAGAGGGGCGGGAAAGTTATGTTTTCTACTTCTCTTGAGTTCCATATTTATAAAAAAATGGCACACCTAGTGTTGGGTCTAGAATGTGGGTTCAAAGTGTGAGTGGAAGAATTTGGGTATATAGGTATTATGTGCTCAATTTGGTGATTATATGCAAAATGTGTATCGTGTGTCATATATGTGCTTATATGTGGAAATGAGGGTGTGATATGCATGATAGCTTGTTAATTATCAAAGGTATGCATTGGTCAAAGCATAAAAATTATGTGCTATTTGGAAACTTTGAGCATATGTGGCTTGTATGCTGGAATTGACATGTATATGTGTATACATGGGGTTATGATATGTTTGACGCATGTTAAGTACCTCTAAAACTTGTCAATGCATGGAAATTAGCATGAAATGATATGCTTTATATTTTTAGTGTGTTCAAATTACATGTAAAGGGTGGGAATGTGAGGAAATGGGAAAGTGAACCGTACATGGAATTTTGGAAAGATTGTCCACCCATATTAATTCTCTTGGGACGTCGAAAAGAGTGTCTATCATATGGTGCAAGTGGTACTTTATCTACTTTTGGTGAGACATCAAAATAGATGTCCACTCACCTTGTGGCAAACCAAAATATTTCCATTTAGTCTGACCTTGTCAGAATTGATGTCCATGTCATATAAATGTATAGGAAGCGTCCCAGCTTGTATGATTCGTCGGATAAGTCCTATCACGCCCCGAAACCCGGACCACCGGGACTCCCCCGGACCGACCCTGAATCCTGAGTGTGAACCCATTCACTCAACACCCTGAACAATCTCAATTACACTCACACCATAGTATCGAGGTTTGATACCATGCTATAACGCCCCAATTTCTAACTCTTGGAGAACCGGAGGTTAAACTGTCTATTTAGACCAATAGACTCTCATTACCAGCATTTACTACAGAAGCTTAACTCAATTCTTGCATATGAATGCACCTAATTCCATCTTAACCAATCCCCATGGGCCCTATATCGAATCACACACCTTAGTGAAAATTCACTTGGCCACACCTTTGAGAATCACTCACTTTCGAGCCTCAAAACTTTCTGTGTTTGGAATCTGAAACTGAGGCTTACACTATTGGATAGAGAATCCAAAAATACTCAAGTTCAAAAAAATACCACACTCAATTCCGATCTAGAACGAAGAAATTACGTAGAAATGAAGTTTCGAAAAATGCTGTGAATAGTAATTTTGATTGTGCGAAAATGGGATTCCAATTGTGCGAAACTGGCATCTCGATTGTGCAAAATAAATCTCGATTGTGCAAAAATTTCACCCTTTCGGTACCTCAAACCTGCAATATTTCGCACGATCGAAATGAGGGTTTCAATTGTGTGAAATTCCTCCTATCTAGACCCTAAAAATCACCATAAATCATCACCCCTTCGCACAATCGAAATGGAGGTTTCGATTATGCGAAATAGGCATTTCGCACGATCGAAATGCTCCCCACGAGACCTCCAACTACCCTATACATGGTTCATTTAGAACCCAATCCTCCTTCTATCATCCTAGAACTCCTCATACATGATCTATAACATAAATGAAAGGTTCCAACATCAATCTCACACTCAAGATCACATTCATAATTGAATTATACATCAAAATGAATCATTATCCTCCACAACCATAATTCATTCACAATGAAAACATCATCAAATGAACTAAGTGCCACCATGGGCATTACATAATCTAAACCGTTGTCTTTCCACACCCAACAAGTTTATAATCCAATATATACATCAAAAGTACATATGTCCAGAGTACAACCACAACTAAAAAGGAAGTCACATGCCTCAAGCCAGCATGGATAGCCACAAAATGCTCAACATCCAAAAGATAGAATAAACACCATTAGAGTTCCACTTGGACACTCATCTCCCATCCGTCATCAGTGCTTTATCTGTAAAAGAGTTTATAATAAAGGGGTGAGCACCACTGCGGCTCAGTAAAGATACCCCAACCCTCCTAAGTGCCAACTCGACACCGACCTACATGGAATGCATATGAACACACTACATGCCACATCCACAATCTCACAAACCAATCAATAAATGTAATTAAAGAGGATTGCATATTTCACGAATCATGTATAACATGTTTAAACATAAAAGCATTAAAGAAAGTAAAGCTCTCTCTCTCGGTCCTCATCCGATACCCCACATGATTGGCCTGCTTCGAGGATCATGTAACCTTGGACACCTCCGATAACCATCCAATGACTGGGATAACTCCGAAGGGTCATTCTATCATAACAATGTATAGGATTTCCATAGAGTGAGGGGACAACTTCGAGGCTCACAAATCTTGGACATTCTCCGATAACCATCCTATGACCAGGACAACTCCGAGAGGTCATTAATATTGGACATACTCCGATCCTAGGCATTAAGCCTTAGTATGGCGGGTCCACTCCGAGGGCCATACATAGTGGATAATTTTACCATATTTCATAACACGGTTGGACCACTCCGAAGCCCCGTGTACCTCATTTGCGTCATTTTTCCCGCAACTTCTCACATATGCAATATGAATGCATAAACACATGATATTTTATTTTCATGCTCAACTCATGCTCATTGATACTAAAAAGAAGTAACAAGCATATTTCTCATCACCACACACCATATATAGCACATATATGTATAACACATGCATATATCATCTCATATGCATACAACTTCAAAAATTAGCATATTTTACTCATACTACACTCAATGCATAATTTTAGCACATAGAACTAATATGCATTCAATAACCACATTCTTACATATAATCACATATATGACACTTGCTACACATTTTTTACATATACACCAAATTGAGCACATAATGCCTATGTATCAATTTCCTACACCCACATACTTCAATCCCACCTGCTACCACCAACACAATATACATAATTATGAAAAGATAGGACTCTAAAGAAGAAGAAAACACAATTTTCCAAACCTCTCACCATCCTAAAGCATGTGAAACACAACCTACACCTCTCTTCTTTACCCGAAACCCTAGAATCGATAATTAGAAGAGAAGAAGAACCCCTACCTCAAAAATGAAGACCTTCCAAGCACTTCACCAAAATTTTAGTGATGTCTATCTTGCCGAACCACCACTTTGATCCATCCAAAGGGAAGCCCTAGTCGTCCCCTACGTATCTCCCTCCTTCGACAAGTCTTGAATCCAAGTCGAACAGGTCCGAAATGTAGAGAGAAGGGAAAGCTATGAAGATGGAGGGTCTTAGAGAGGGAAAGAGGCATGAGATATGGCTGGGAGTCTCAACCACTGATATTTAAAATATCTAGGGCTTACAAAAAGACCAAAATGCCCCCGGTCACTTAACGTACTCTCCGGGCCTCCGTTTTCGATTCTAAAAAATCCTAGAGTCTCAAAATTACTTCCTTAACTCTCTAAATATTTCATCTAAGCCATTCCCAAAAAATAAATATTTTTAGAGATTTTTCAGATTACCGGGCCCACATAAGTCGCATCCTGGGCCCCAATTTGACCAAAAAGTTAAACTTCTCCAAATCTCCCAAAAACTTTCCAAAACCTTTAAAACACTCCCCAAACATGTTCCCCATACTCAAAACATGTTAAACATCATTCAAAATGTATTTATCACAATTATAATGCAAAAAATGCAAAACCGACCAAAATTAGTCATAGTCTTTACAAGTCCAAATGATGTTGTGGTATGAGAGCAAGGTCGAGAGAGATTCAAATCTATGGTTATTGCTTGTATTGCAAATTATGAAGCATGTCTTATATGTAAATGCATCCCTCCCATATACATTGTTTAATTTAAAACATTGAAAAATGTTAAATATGGCATGTAGTACAATTGCATGCATCCATGTAGGTCAATTTTGAGTCGGCACTTAGGAGGGTTAGGGTATCTCTACTGAGCCGCTGTGGTTCTCACCCCTTTCTCTCAAAATTTTTTTTACAGATAAGGCACCAATGACTCACGAGACTTGAGTGTCTGGGTGGAATTTCACTTGCATTTTGCTATATTTTTATATTTTGTTACATTTGGCTATCCATGACGCTTGTGGCACAGTAATGATCTAGTTGTAGTCATTGTAGAATTTGTAGCATTGGAACCTTATGCATAAATTCTTGTAATGACTATAAACTTGGAACTTTTATGGATGATATGCACCTTTTGAGTAAAATGTATGTTTTTGAGATGTATGGGATTAGAAGACCATTTTCCTCTTGAGTTATGACTTTATGTATGAAAATTTTGAGTAAATGGAGTATAGAACGTATATATACATGAGTTGATGAATGAAAATGGTGACAATAATGGTTTTGAGATATGATTATAAGAGAGGACTTCACTTTTGGTTTATGAATGATGCCAATAGCTTTAGCACATTAATTGAATATTGTATGAGTGAATTAGGTGGTTGAATGGACTTAGAATGCCAAGAATGGCCAAATGAATAGTGGTAGGATTTTCTGTAGGTGCACCAGTCTAGGCACTTAGATGTATCGAAATGCCCACTTAGATGCATCAAAAAACCTACAGGATTTTGAGAAACCAAAAATCCCAAGAGTTATTTTTGAGCGATACTTGTGCGATGCATTGAACCTACGATGCATCGAAATCACTATTCACAGCATGCTCCAAAATTTGCCCAAACTTCAATCGGGCATAACTTCTTCGTTTTAAATCAGATTTGAGCGTGGTTTTATTAAAATTTAGTATTTTTGGATTCTCTATCCAATGGTGTAGGTCTTAGTTTTAGGTTCTAATCACACGAAGTGTTAAGTCCTAGAAATGAGTGATTCATGGGTATGAATAAATAAAATTTCCACTAAGGTGATATGGTTTGATACAAGGTCCACTGAGGTTGGATAAGGTGGAGTCATGCACATCTATATTCAAGAATAAAGTTAAGTTCCAATAGTATTTGATGGTAAAGAGGATCTATTTGGGCTTAAGGGACAGAAGTTACCTCCAGTTCTCCGGGAGTCAAAAACTGGGATATGACAACGTGGTATGAGATCATTAGGTTTGAAAACCTAAAGACGAAGGGTGAGACTGGATCTAGTGATCACTTGAGGTTAAGGACGTAGACATAAGGATTTGGACCTAGGGTTAAGAAGAGCATATGTGTAATATAATTATATGTTTATGCTTTCATAACATACCTTTATGGATTAAATTGACATGGCATGTGTAAGCATGGTGAAAATGGTCTAACAAGTGTGAATTCTTGATCTTAAAGTTTTCTTATTGTGCAAATAGCTAACTACCTTCAAGAAGAGCACGAGGTGAGGGGGCTAATGCACTTAATGAGCCAACTGAAGGAACGCAATTCATGTGTGACATGGCAGAGACTATGAGGGGGATGGCTAGGGAACCCAGAGAAGAAGAGGTTCAGGCATTACCTAGGGTTTCCTTGAGCTAACAGATGGTGGTTATGAAGGAATACATGAAATTCAAGCTTCCTATATTTGATGGTACACGTAATCCATTGGATGTAGAAAGTTGTATCGATCAGACTCATAAACTCATGGTTGCTCTTGCAATCGATAAGGATATGAAAGTGGGAGTAGCATCACTCCACTTGTTGGGAGAAGTAGATCGGTGGCGGTAATTCATCGAGAATACCCGTAACACTGAGACTATGGACTAGGAAACCTTCAAAGGGTTGTTCTTTGACAAGTTCTTTTCGGCTTCGGTGAGGGACTGGATGATACAAGAGTTTATGGATTTAGACCAAGGGGACTTAGATGTCATGGGGTATAAGACCAAGTTTACATCCTTGGCTCGTTCTACCCCAGAGATGGTAGCGAATGAAGTGTAGAAGGTAAAAAAGTTTATGTAGGGGTTAAAGACCTCTATCAGAAAAAGGGTATCCATTCTAGGTTTGAAAACCTATGATTAGGTAGTTGATAGAGCCTTGGTGATGAAAAGGATGATAGAGACATCCAATAGATGTGGGACTCTAAACAATAAGTGAAGGGTATGGGTACTTCTTCGGGTAGTCAGGGAAGGAAGAAGAACAAAGAGGGCAGGTCAGGTTCCCAGGGGTAGTAGTAGGCTTGTCTCGTACCTTTATTGACACTGCCTACCAGATTTTCACAATCATCGGTAGTGTACTTCCATTGCCAGCAATCTGGCTATTATTGTATTGAGTGCCCTCAGAGGCATGCAGCAGTACCAACAGTAGACAGGGCATGCTATTATTGTAAGCAGCCTGGCCATGTTAGGGCCAACTGTCTACAAAGATAGGGTACACTGAGTGGTATAGGGACTCAGTAGAGGGCTGGGCAGATAACTACGATTCAGTCTGGTTTTAAGGCATTATCGCCACCACAGCCAGTACAGTCAATCTAGGGATCTCGGGTAGCGAGAAGTTTTACACTTATTTCTAGTCAGCAGTCGGGCTTACAGGGGACTAGCCAGTAGGGTTAACAGACACGGGGTTGTGTTTTCACGCTTGCTCTAAAAGAGGATGTGCCAGGACCATTAGTGGTCCTTGTTTCTAGCTCGTGGGCTAGGGTGTTGATAAATTCATGGGTATCACATTCATTCATATCTGTTACATTTGTTTGTGCCTTGGGGTTCAAGGTGTCATCATTAGAGTCACCATTGTCCATTGATACACCTGTTGGGGGTAGGTTACCTTGGATAGAGTATGTCAGTCTTGCGAGATCGAGGTTGCTGAGCGTCGACTAGTGTTGCTAGATATAACTATTTTCAATGTCATTCTAGGTATGAATTGGCTATCTACATTTAGAGCCTCCATAGGAGAGTGTGATTCATGTGTGAGTGTATCTCAATTAAAATTATCTCACTTCACAATAGAACGAATTCCTTACAGAATAAGGCTATCGAAAGGGGTGTCGAACCTCAGGGATTATGGTCTGAATGAGTTGGAGTACGGAATTAATTGTAATTAAATTTAAAAGAAAATAAATCTAATTTTTATATTTAAACTAATTAAAAAGTAAAATAAAATAAAACAAAAAAAATAGAGAGTGAAGATAATACGAGATAAATCTAGGGTAATTGACTTCACCACTAACTCCATAATCAATGGTCAATTGAATCAACTATGGGGTATTACATCATACATAAGTGGTGTCGGTGGCTACAAGCTCACCTTCATCCGTCAAGAAGATAATATATGATTAAGGCTAACTCATGGACTATCTTCGATCAGTATGGGTCCTTTGCCTAACTACTCTACTCTAGGGTGCAGTATGGTTCATCTTCTCTAGGCATACTCCATCAAAGCGTATAATGATATATTTAGTTATTACCATTATGTAAAATCACTCTCATGATCACAGAAAATAAGAGAGATTGAGTTCAATAACAATAATCAAGTATCTAAGACAAGATAAGAAATCATTGAAACTGAATTTATAAGACTTTTATTATTCAATTCTATAATAAGAATCCTCTAAATTACACAATCTATGCATGTATATAAAGGTCCCCAATAATTAAAACAATCAAACCATTGATGCTTAGTTAGGGCTACATCAAAACCCTAGTGGATGAACTAGCCACTCATGGTAGAAGAAGAAGCTTCAACGGTTAAGGAAGAAGGCATCATCTTCATGAATTATGCGTAAGACTTCATTCTCTAATGATTCTCCACCCGAAAGCTCTACAAAGTATCTTCAATTCTGTTCAAAAGCTCTCTAAGCTCTCTAAGACTCTCCCAAAATAGCCTTCAATTCTCCACTTTATGCCCTAAGAGAATACACCAAAGTCCTAATCCAATTAGGAATTAAATAGGTTTTCCCGCGGCACTAATCAGGTGAGTTTTTCCTACTGACGTTCGGCCCAACTTTTGACCCACCAGAAGTCCGATTCACGAAATTTTTGTGAGATACAAAAGTATCCAGAATCAAATTTTGTTCAATTTTTATGAAAATTAAGTCGATTTGAGGCTCAAAAATAACACTTCTGGTCTATTTTTCAAAAAGGATTAAGACTGTATTAAACGCAGAATTGGGCTTTAGGCCCGTAACCTCCTTAAGCAGCTGTAATTCTCTTGGACCTCTTCTATGGGCTTATTTGGATTAAAATATGGAGTTGAATGGATCCCTTTGACGTAGGCTTTATCTAACCCTCTTGCATGTCATCTTTAAAAGCCCAAAATAATGGTTTTAACTGAATAATCATTAAGGCCCTGAAAATACAGAGAACACTAAAGCAAAGTAAAATAATAAAATAATCTATCACTAAGAGAATAAAATACATAAGTTAAGAGGCTAGAATGCGTAACATTCAACGCCGATCAGAGTGATAGTGTGCACACCCGAGGGTGACTATTTTTATTTTGTGGGAGAGCGGGATGATTTCTACGTTTTGTCTTTACTTAGATTTGGTGTATGGGACAGGGTTGGATATTTTTTAGCTCGCTTATTAGCTGAGGAGGATGAGATTATGACTAAAGGAGGATTTCCACCAGTGGTCAGTGAGTTTTTGGATATGTTTCTGAGGTACTTGACAAGGTTACCTCTGATGAGAAATGTAGTGTTCAACATTGATTTTGCTCTTGGTACCGCACCAATCTCTAAGGTACCATACCAGATGGCACTGGTAGAGTTGAAGGAATTGAAAGATCAACTACAAGAATTATTGGATAAGCAATTTGTATGACCTAGTACAATACCTTGGGGAGCTCTGGTCCTATTTCCCAAAAAGAATGACGAATCTTTACAGTTATGCATAGACTACTGTAAGTTGAACCAAGCAATGGTTAAGAACAAGTATCCCTTATCAAGAATAGATGACTTGTTTGACAACCTAAAGGGTTCAACTTGCTTTTTGAAGATCGACTTGAGGTCGGGGTATTACCAGTTGAGGGTAAGAGAAGAGGATATTTCGAAGACAGCTTTTTGGACTAGATATGGTCATTATGAATTTCTAATGATCCCATTTGGACTGACGAATGCACTGGAAGTGTTCATGGATTTGATGAACCGGATATTTAGGGTGCACTTGGATAGGTTTGTGGTGGTATTCGTGGATGAAATTCTTATGTATTCTTCTTCTATGAAAGAGTATGAAATCCACTTGAGGACAGTGTTACAGATTTTGAGAGAGCACCGTTTGTATGCTAAATTTAAAAAATGCAAATTTTGGCTAACAGAGGTGAAATTCCTAAGACACATGATGTTGAAAGGAGGAGTATCGAAAGACCCTTCAAAAATTGAAGCGATGATGAGTTGGGAAAGGCTTAAGAAGGTATTTGAGATACATAGCTTCTTGGAATTGGCTGGATATTACTGGTATTTTGTGAAGGACTTTTTAAAGTTGGCAGTGCCGATGACCAAGCTTACTCATAAAGGAGTTAAGTTTGAGTGGAATGATGCCTGCAAGCATTCTTTTATGGAACTGAAGCGTAGATTGACTAGTGCTCTGATTTTGATTATTCTTGAGTGTGGTTTGGATTATGTCATCCACTATGACACTTCACAAGATGGTTTAGGATATGTATTGATGCAGACCAAGAGGGTTGTTGCATATGGTTCCCGACAGTTGAAGATCCATGAGAAAAATTACCCAACTCATGACTTAAAGTTGGCGGCGGTAATTTTTGCTTTGAAAACATGGAGGTATTATCTCTACAGAGAGAAGTTTGAGGTTTTCTCCGATCATAAGCGCCTGAAGTAGCTTTTTACACAAAAGTACTTGAATATGAGACAGAGGAAATGGGTTAAATACATGAAAGACTACAACTTTAATCTTTAGTATCACCTGGGAAAGGCTAATGTGGTTGTCGATTCTTTGAGCAGGAAATCACATCATACCTTGGCTAGTATTGCCATCCAAGAGTGGAAGATGATGGAAGGCATCTTAGAAATAGGATTATGCTTTAGTAAGAGTGGTGGATAGGCCACGTTGTTCACACTCATAATGTAACCAACTCTAGTGAGTAGGGTGGTTGAGGAGCAGAGGCATGATAGTGAGTTAGAGAGTATTCGTACTTGTATTTTGGGTGGCGAAGTAGTACAAGAATGGGATATCCATTCAGATGGAGATCTGAGGTTCAGAAGCAAGATAGTTGTTCCTTTGGCTTGTAGGGATGAGGTTGTGAGAGAATTTCATAACTCTAGACTTGCTGTGCATCCCAGTGGTACCAAAATATACAACAACCTTCATAGATAGTATTGGTGGAAGGGCATGAAAAAGGACATCACACAGTTTGTGGCGAGGTGCCTCACTTGTCAACAAGTGAAGGCCGAGAATTATAGATTGGTAGGTTTGTTACAGCCATTACCTGTGGCTATGTGGAAGTGGAAACACATCACTATGGACTTTGTGACGGGGTTACCTAGGACAAGGAAAAGTCACGACGAGGTTTGGGTCATTGTGGATAGATTAACCAAGGTGGCTCATTTCCTTCTGATTCGAGTAACAGATAATGTGGATACTCTTAGTCAGTTATGTATTGATCAGATCTTGAGGCAGTTGGGAGGATCACCTTCCATTGGTGGAGTTTGCATACAATAATAGCTACCAAGCTAGTATTGAGATGGCTCCATTTAAGGCTTTCTATGGTAGACCTTGTAGGTCACTGGTTTATTGAGTAGAGATTGGTGAGATAGTGGACTAAGGGATAGATATAGTCAGAGAGACTACAAAAAAGATCAAGATCATACGACAGCATTTACTTACGGCTTAGAGTCATTAGAAAAGATATGCTGACAAAAGATGGAGGCTTTTAGCATTTGAGGTGGGGGACCATGTCTTCCTGAAGGTCTTACCACGACTAGGTTTGATGAGGTTTAGGCGTAGCGGGAAGCTAGCACCATAGTTCTTTTCTACTTGAGGTTTGTTTCTAATTTTGAGGATGAAATTCCTTGAAGGAGGGGAGATTGTAGAGACCGTGATCAATTTTGGCCAGTTTTCATTTTTCACATCATAATTATCATAAGTGCATTTTGAGTGATGTTAAATTGTTTTGAGTGTGGGGAACATGTTTTGGAAGTGCTATAAAGGTTTTGGTAAGTTTTTGGGACATTTAGAGAAGTTTGACTTTTTGGTCAAACCAAGGCTTGGGATGCAGTCCTAGTGGGCTCGGGAATTTGAAAAATTTTGAGAAATATTTATTTATCTAAATGGTTTAGATGGAATGTTTAAAGATTTAAGTGATTTTGAGACTATAGGAGTTTTCAAAACCAAAAACGGAGTCTGGGAAGGTACGTTAAGTGGCCTGAGGGGCTTTTTGGTCTTTTCACGGCCTAGGGGCCTTAAAGGTCAGATTCTACAGATATATTTCATATCTCTAACTCTCACACCAGCTCTCTCTCCCTCTTCTTTATCCCTCTTCCTTCTCTCTAAGTTTTGGAAGCCTTCGGGGTGTGATTCGTGATCCGCCTAAGAAGGGAGATACATAGGGGACAGCTAGGACTTTGGTTTGAACCAAACATAGTTACAATTTGGCAAGGTAGATATTGCTTGAAATTTTGACAAGTGCTTAGAAAGCCTTCAAACTTGACATAGGGGTTCTTCTTCTCTTCTATTTGTCGATTATAGCATTACAGGTAACGAGAAGAGGTAGAAGTGGTGTTTTGCATGTTTAGGATGGTGAGAAGGGCGGGGAAGTTGTGTTTTATACTTCTCTTGAGTTCCATATTTACAAAAATGGCATACCTAGTAATGGGTATAGAATGTGGGTTCAAAGTGTGTGAGTTGAAGAATTTGGTTATATAGGTATTATGTGCTCAATTTGGTGATTATGTGCAAAATGTGTATCGTGTGTCGTATATGTGCTTCTATGTGGAAATGAGGGTGTGATATGCATGCTAGCTTGTTAATTATCAAAGGTATGCATCGGTCAAAGCATGAAAATTATGTGCTATTTGGGAACTTTGAGCATATGTGGGTTGTATGCTATAATTGACATATATATATGTATACGTGTGGTTATGATATGTGTGATACATGTTAAGTACCTCTAGAACTTGTCAATGCATTAGAATTAGCATGAAATGATATGCTTGACATTTTTTATTTGTTCAAATTACATGTAAAGGGTTGGATTGTGAGGAAATGGGAAAGTGAATCGTACACGGAATTTTGGAAAGATTGCCCACCCATGTTAATTCCCATGGGACGTCGGAAAGAGTGTCCATCCATGTGGTGCAAGTTGTACTTTATCCACTTTTGGTGAGACATTGAAATAGATGTCCACTCACCCTTTGGCCAACCAAAATATTGTCATTTAGTATAACCTTATTAGAATTCATGTCCATGTCATACAAATGTATAGGAAGTGTCCTAGCTTGCATGATTCGTCGAATAAGTCCATATTATGTTATGGTATGAGATCAAGGTCAAGAGAGATTCAAATCTATGGTTGTTGCTCATATTGCTAATTTTGAAGCATGTCTTTTATGTAAATGCATCCCTCCTGTATGCATTGTTTAATTTAAAACATTGAAAAATGTTGAATGTGGCATTTAGTACAATTGCATGCATCCATGTAGGTTGGTGTCGAGTTGGCGCTTACTGATTATGTGTGATGAGTGTATCAATTAAATTACCACACTTCACAATAGAACGAATTCCTTGCAGAATAAGGCTGTCGAACCTCAAGAACTGTGGTCTGACTGAGTTGGATATACGAAATTAATTTTAATTAAATTTAAAAGAAAAGAATTATGATTTTTAATTCTAAATTAACTAATGAAACAATTGAATAAAAGTAAGAAAAACAATTAAGTGTAGAGAATAAAAGATAAATCCAGGGTTATTGATTTCACCACTAACTTCACAATCAATGGCCAATTGAATTAATTATGGGAAATTATATCATTCATAAGTGGTGTCGGTGGCTACAAACTCACCTTCATCCGTCAAGAAGATAACATATGATTAAGGCTAAGTCATGGACTATCTTCGATTGGCATGGGCAATCTGCCTAACTACTCTACTCTAGGATGCAACATGGTTCATCTTCTCTAGGCATAATCCATCAAAACTTTTAATGATATATTCAGCGATTACCATTGTGTAATAATCCCCCTCATACTCATAGAAAATAGGAGAGATTGAGTTCAATAATAACAACTAAATATCTAAGACAATATAAGAAATCATTGAAATTGAATTTATAAAACTTTTATAGCTCAATTCTATAAGAAGAATCCTCTAAATTACACAATATATGCATGTATACAAAAATCTCCAATAATTTGAACAATCAAACCATTGATGCTTAGTTAGGGCTACATCGAAACCCTAGTGGATGAACTAGCCACTCATGGTAGAAGAAGAAGTTTCAATGGTTGAGGAAGAAGACATCATCTCCATGGAAGTATTGCTACGCCTTCTTCTCCAATGGTTCTCCACTCAAAAAGCTCTTCAAAGTTGCTGCCAAGCCTCCTCAATATAGCCCCAAATCGTCATTTTTAATAGCCAAGAGAATATGAAGAGTTCCCACCTAATTAGGAGACAATTAGGGTTTCCTGCAGCCCATAATCAGGTGGGTTTTTTTACTAACTTTTGGCCCAAATTTTGACCCAGTAGAAGTCCGATTCACGAAATTTATGTGAAATACAAAAGTGTCCAGAATCAAATTTTGTTCAACCAATTTGGTTTGAGCCAATTTGAAAAAAAGAGTTATGGACAATTTTCCAAAACGCGATTAAAACTACATTACGTGCAAATTGGATTTCAGCCCGAAATATCCTTCAGCAGTTATAATTCTTTTGGGCCTCTTTCTTAGGCTGTTTTGAGTTGAAATATAGAATTGAGTAGATACATTTGATGTAGGCTTCACATAACTTTCTTGGATGTCATCTTTAAAAACCCAAAATCATGATTTTAACTGAAATAATCATTAAGGCCTTAGAAAATACAGAAAATACTAAAACGAAGTAAAATCACAAAATAACCTATCACTAAGAGAATAAAATATGCAAATTAAAAGGCTAGAATGCATAACATTCAACGCCGATCATACCCCTAAACTTACATATTGCTAGTCCTTAGCAATAGAATAAAACAAAACAAAAATAAAGGAAACTAAATAACACTAACTAAACTACCCAAACTCCACTTTCGTGGGAGAAACGATTTCATTTATCATATGCAACAAGCCTTTGAACCCCTAGGTTCCCCCTAGTGGACGAATCTCGTGAGGGTTTCCAGAAATGTGACCCATAAACATTCAAAATTTCTGTTTCAATATTAATCAAGAAGAATATTACAATATATAGTTACAAACTTGCATTTAAGAATAATTTCAAACTTTCAAATTCCATAATTCAAAGCAATGGTCCCCACATATAATCCACATCAACATATCTCAAAATAACCAACTCTATCTCCCTCGTGTAAAGTGAACTAGCAGTCATCTCATGTGGCATAACCCAGCTCTGAATATATTAAGGCACATACCCCTTCAACTCACTAGCTCCCCTTATTGAACTCATACTTCCAAACATGAATACATGACTTTTTCATTTTTTTTCTTTCATTCCTCTTTTTTTTTTCATTGTTTTATTGGTTGTGCAATGTCTTGATCTATTAAGCTTTCTGAAAGATCTATGTAGCAAGCTTTCAGTTAGTGACTCCCAAACCAAATGGCTTTAGGGCACTAGCCATTAAGACACCTCGAAGAACCTAATTATTGGAATCAGTCAGGCTACAATCAAGACAACCAATACTCATCTTTTCTCACCTTCTCACTTTTGAAGCCAACACTCCGTGCTTCGTGTGGTATAGAGGCCTAGTTACTCATGAAAATGATCAAATTGATTTTCTATTCAACACTTATTTTTTTTCTCTTTTTTTCTTTTTATTTTTATTTTTTCATTGAAGTCAAGTAAACACATCATCGGTACCCATTCTCAAGAGATACTAATTAATATCGATACTAATTAATATCAAGCATATGTAACACAATAACTCAGAGCCAAAGTGTTACACCCTTAATTCGGACCGCCAGAACTCCCCCGAACCAGGCCTGAATTCTAGAAGTGAACCCATTTACTCAAACCCGTGAACCCTTAACCACACTTACACCATAGTATTGAGGTTTGATACCATGCTATAACGCCCTGATTTCTGACTCCTGGAGAACCGGAGGTTAAACTGTCTATTTAGCCCAATAGACCCCCCTCATTTACCGCATAAGCTTAACTCAATTCTTGCATATGAATGCACCCAACTCCACCTTAACCAATCCCCATGGGCCTTACATCAAATCATACATCTTAGTGGAAATTTATTTGTCCACACTTTCAAGCCTCAAAACTTACTGTGTTTAGAATCGAAGAAATTATGTCGAAACGAAGTTTTGAAAAATGCTGTGAATAGTAATTTCAATTGTACGAAATGCCAATCTCGATTGTACAAAACTGGCATCTCGATTGTGCGAAAAAAATCTCGATTGTGCGAAGATTCACCCTCTCGGGACCTTGAACCTACAATATTTTGCACGATCAAAATAGGGGTTTTGATTGTGCGAAATTGCCCCTGTCTGGACCCTAAAAATCATCACAAATCATCACCCCTTTGCACAATCGAAATGGGGGTTTCGATTGTGCAAAATGGGTATTTCGGACGATCGAAATGCTCCCCACAGGACCTCCAACAACCCTATACATGGTTCATTTGGAGCCCAATCCACCTTCTCTCATCCTAGAACCTCTCATACATGGTCCATAACATAAATGAAAGATACCAACATCAATTTCATACTCAAAATCATATTTATGATTTAATCATACATCAAAATAAATCGTTTTCTTTCATAACCACAATCCATTCACAATGAAAACATCATCAATGAACTAAATGACGCCATGAGCATTACATAAACTTATCCATTGTTTTTCCACACCCAACAAGTTTATAATCTAATACATATATCAAAGTTACAATTGTCCAAAAGATAACCACAACTTAAAAAGTAAGTCACATGCCACAAGCCGGCATGGATAGCCACAAAATGCTCAACATCCAAAAGATAGCACCAACACTACCAGAGTTCCACTTCGACACTCATGTCCCATCCGTTATCGGTGCTTTATCTGTAAAATATTTAGAATAAAGGGGTGAGCACCACTGCAGCTTAGTAGAGATACCCCAACCCACCTAAGTGCCGACCCAACATAACCTACATGGATGCATGTCACAACATTTCACGTATCATTCAACATACATCATGTTCACTCACAACAATGCATATATATATATATATAGGGATGCATTAAACACATATCATGCTTCATAATTCAAATTAAGGCAATAATCATACGCTTGTCTCTCTCTCAGACTCAACCCGATATCCCAACATGATTCTTGCTCGAATCATAAAACTGAGACACTTTCCACAACATTTCAAATTCCACCACCGAGTATTTACCTGCTCCAAGGTGGATAGACCACCATCACCGAGTATTTACCTACTCCAAGGTGACTTGGCCCCTTTTCTTTGAATTCTCACCGAGTATTTACCTACTCCAAAGTGAGCAAACCACAATCACCGAGTATTTACCTACTCCAAGGCGATTGGACAACCTTTTTAGAAACTCCACTGAGTATTTACCTACTCCAAGGTGAGTAAACCACTGTCACCGAGTATTTACCTACTGCAAGGTGACGTAACCACTCCAACGCCCTCACTGAGTATTGACCTACTCTAGGCAATTCAACCACACTTCCCCATTTCCTCACAATGGCCCTAATATATGCATTTTGAACATATAAACATTAAGCATTTAATTTCATGCCTCACAATGCACATGCTAATTAATAAAACACATAACACGCCTTTCATCTCCACAACACCACACAAATATTTACCTTTACATGTAGAACATAGAATACTACCTACATATGCTCACAAAACTTCACCTAAACACATTTTAGCCATGCTTCACCAATGCACACATTTTTCATACAAAGATAGCATGCATTTAACTCACTTACAACATATAGCATGTAAGGACTGGAATTTTTTGGCCCGTTCCGGGTGAATTTTGATCGGAATTGATTTTTTTCGAATAAATTAAATTCGAAAGGGTGTGGATATAAAGATTTCTATGCTAGTGGAAAGTGTATGTATATGTATATGTATATATATATATATCTATATATATATATGTATATGGTGCCTATATTTATATTAAATTATAAATATAGGGTGGGCTCATATGCAATTGTGAAGAAATGTGGGTGCACTTGTATGATTACAAGTATGTGTATAATGTGTGGTGTATAATAAGTAAGAAAAGAGGATAAGAAATGGGTGGAGAAGAAGTGGTCAGTCGAGAGGAGAGAAGAAAGAAAGAAAAGAGAAAAAGAAGAAAAGAAAAAGAAGAGAAGAGAAGAAGGAGAATCGGGGAGAGAGAAGAGAGGGAGAAACCGAGAGAGAATTGGGAGAAAGAGAGAGAAACCGAGAGGGGATCGGCTCCGGTGGCCCGATCAACGGCGGCGAGGGCCGTTTCCGGCAGAGGCGTCGACGGCGACGTGGTTGTCCACGGTGGAGCTATCCGGTGCGCGTGGTAGCTCGGTTCAGCTGAGCCGTTCGCGAAGGGGGTCTGTCCGGCAGCTGGTATGCTCTTCCGATAGGGGACTCACGGCCGGCGAGGCACTGTTCGGCTGGGGTTCTCACAGCCGTGGTTGGTGGTTGGTGATCCCTCGATTTTTGGACGGATCTGATGGTGGTTTGACCGGGGTGTTGACAGGGCTTTGGCTCGGCTGTGGTGGTTCGGTTGGGCACTGTGATGGCCTGAAGTGACCTGTTTGGGTGGTGATACGGCTGAGCTCATGGGCCTTCTTGGACAGGGGGACCGTGGCAAGTGGAGGCTCGGTTGATGGTGGGCTTGAATGATTGTTCGTTGAAAGGGAATGAAGGCCGACGGTGGACGGCGGCAGCGGCTGTTTGGTGGAAGATGACTGGTCATCGTGGGTTGCTCCATGGATGGCCATAAGGAATGATGTTGGTGTTTCGATTTCGGTTAGCTCCGGGTTTGATAGTTGGACATTGGTAGTGCTGGACGTGGATTCTGGCAATGAGTCTTGGAATTGGGTTTACTTGAGGAGGAAGTTGGCAGCTGGCCAACTCTGGGGTGGTTTCAAGGGGGCTCAGTTAGTGATGATCGGCTAAAGATGCTGGGTTTGGTTGGACATGGTGATAGAGGAAAGATGGTGGTTGATTAAGGTGCCAAGGAGAGTGGCCAAAAATACAGTGGGCTTGATAGGTCTTAGCAGCATGGTGTGCTTGGGTCATGTTGATAGTTATGGTGGATTTGGATTAGAAATGGGCTAAAATAAAAATTGAGTTGAAATTGGTTTAAGCTTGGAATGGACTTGATGAGGGTTGGGCCACAACATGAATTGGGCCAAGCAAAGGAATTAGCAAGGAGGAAATGAACTGGTCCAGTGGAATTGTTCGTGTGGGCTTCGACACGGGACTGGACCGGGACTTGGAGATGGACCGTGTTGCAGGCGCGGGCTTAGTGAAAGTGGGACCTAAGGCAAGTTGATCCTTGCCTCTATCTCTTATAAATACTTTTGTTATGTTGGTTAATTTTTACCTATGCTCTTAATTTGATCGTATGTGGTCTTTGCATATATATATGTACATATATATATATAAAGATGGATGTATATGTATATACGTGGGAGGTGAGGATATATATATATGTGGGTAGATATATATATATGTGTGGGCTTGGAAGGTAAGAGCATTGTTAAGTTCGGATACCGAATTGCATTATTATATGCATATTTAGGGATTGAGCCATGTAAAGTATGCTAAATTACGTATGTATATTTAGCTAGATGTTGCCTTGTATGCATATATGACTCTTATACATTAGTTGAATATATGTAAGTATATACGTGATTATATATGTGGTGCAGTAGTTGAAATGCATGCTAACTTGATTATAGCATAGAAGAGCATTGAAAAAGCATGAAATATGTGAAGTATTATGTATGTTTTTACTACCTATATGAGTGACATGATGTACATATACATATATATTTGTGTGATTGCATATGGTTGTAAGAATACATGTTGGTTGCTCGTAGTAAATGCATGATTGGAATGAAAGTACGATTATATTTATGCTAATATATGTATGTATGTGATTATATGCAAGATGTGACATCCATATATATGTTGTGTATGTGCAAATGTGATTATGAATGATTTCGATAAAAATTGTGTTCATTGGTGAAAATGTGAAGATGTGGTGTTTATAGATTTATGCATGAGAGATGTGGTTTTCCTGAAAATGCATAAGCATGATGATTTCCATGATATGAGTGTGATGACATTGTGACAATCTTGAGGTGAAATTATGGATTCACCCCCGTTTCCTTCGCTCCTAACCGGGTGTCGGAAACCGGGCGTGACATAGCACATATATGTCCAATATAACACATTTCCACATATATGCACAAAAGCTAGCATATAAGCATACATGCTAATACCTCTCACACATTCACCCCTTAAACCTTGTATATTACTATATACATATCTATTGCACAATAGAGACTAAAGAGAGTAGAAAAATACTACATCTCACCCCTCTTACCACTTTAAATCATGCAATACACACCCTTAGCTCTCACCGCTTCACCCGAAACCCTAGAATCGACAAGTAGATGAGAAAGAACACCCCTACGTCAAAAATGAAGCCCTTCCAAGCACTTCTCAAAATTCCAACAATGTCAACCTTATCTAACTACAACTTTGATCGGTTCAAAGGGAAGCCCTAGCTGTCCCCTACGTATTTCCCTTCTTCGGAGGAACTTGAATCACACCCGAAGACCTCCAAAACCTAGAGAGAAGGAAGAGAGAAGGAATGGGAGCAATATAGAGAAATAAATAGCTGTGAGATATAAAATATCTCTACAAATTTCACCATTTAAGGTCCCTAGGTCATAAAAAGACCAAAATACCCCCGGGCCACTTAACGCACCTTCCAGGACTCCATTTTCGATTCCAAAAACTCCTACGGACTCGAAATCACTTCCTTAACTCTCTAAATATTTCATCTAAGCCATTCTCAAAAATCAATGTTTCCAAGAATTTTTTGGATTCTCGAGCCCACTTAAGTAACATCCTGGGCCCCGGTTTGACCAAAAAGTCAAACTTCTCTAAATCTTTTAAAAACTTTCTAAAACCTTTAAAACACTTCCCACACATTTTTTCACACTTAAAACATACTAATCACCACTCAAAATGTATTTATGACAATTATAATGTGAAAAATACAAAACCGACCAAAATTGGTCACGGTCTCTACAACCTCCCCTCTTTAAGGGAATTTCGTCCCTGAAATTAGGAACATACATCAAGTAGTGAACAACTCAGGATACTTTGAGCAGACTTCTTATTCTCGCTCCCACATAGCCTCCTCGACTTCGTGATGCCTCCAAAAGACTTTAACCAATGGAATAGTCTTGCCCTGAAGCACTTGCTCCCTAGCATCCAAAACCTGTACTGGTCTCTCCTCGTAAGACACATCCTCCTCCACCTCAAGATCTATCCAATCTAACACGTGTGAAGGATCCGGCTCATACTTTCTTAACATCAAAATGTGGAAAGTATTATGCACACTTGACAATTGTGGTGGCAATGCCAAGTGGTATGCGACCTCACCCACATGATCTAATATCTCAAATGGATCGATAAATCATGGGGCTAGCTTTCCGCTACACCCAAACCTCATCAAACCCCATCGTGGCACAACCTTCAAGAAGACATGGTCTCCCACCTCAAATGCTAAAGGCCTCTGCCTTCTGTTAGCATAGCCTTTCTGACGACTCTGAGCCGTAAGCAAACGCTACCGTATAATCTTAATCTTTTCAGTAGTCTCTCTGACCATATTCGGCCCCAAAACCACTGTCTCACCGACTTTTGTCCAATAAACTGGAGACCTACAAGGTCTACCATACAAGGCCTCAAATGGAGCCATCTTAATACTAGCTTGGTAGCTATTATTATATGCAAACTCCACCAATGGAAGGTGATCCTCCCAACTGCCTCAAAAATCAAGTGCACATACTCTAAGCATATCCTCCAAGATCTGTATAGTACGCTCCGACTAACCATCTGTCTGAGGATGAAAAGCTATTCTAAAATGGAGGTCCGTATCAAGTGCAGCCTAAAAACTCTACCAAAATTGTGATGTAAATCTTGGATCCTTATCAAACACAATGGAAACTAACGCTCCATGTAGTCTCACAATCTGATCAATATACAATCGACTAAGAGTATCCATATCATCTGTCAATCATATTGGAAGGAAATGAGCCACCTTGGTCAATCTATCCACAATGACCCAAACTGCATCGTGACTCTTCCTCGTCCTAGGTAACCCCGTTACAAAGTCCATAGTGACGTGTTCCCACTAACACATAGCTACCAGTAAAGCCTATAACAAACCTATCGGTCTCTGATGCTCGACCTTCAGTTGTTGACAAGTGAGGCACCTTACCACAAATCGTGCGACGTCCTTTTCATGCCCTTCCACCAATACTATTTATGAAGGTTGTGGTACATCTTGGTACCACCAGGATGGACTGCAAGTCTGGAGCTATGAAACTCCCTCAGGACCTCATCCCTACAAGCTAGTGGAACAACCATTTTGCCTCTGAACCTCAGACCTCCGCCTGAATGGATAACCCAATCCTCCACTACTTCGCTACCCACAATCCGAGTGCGAATGCTCTCTAACTCTGTGTCATGCCTCTACTCCTCAACCACCCTACTTACTAGAGTTGGTTGTGCTATGAGTGTGAACTAAGTGGCATGTCCATCACTCTCACTGAAGCATAATCCCATTTCTCAGATGTCTTCCATCATCTTCTGATAAGTAATGAATATTGCATATTAAATATCCCTAAATTATATGAATTAATGTCTTAGTAATATTTCTTTCATGTTTTTATTAATAATTTTAATCTTTTTATAATTTCAGGTGATGAAGGGTAATTCTGATTAATAATGGTGAAATCAGGCTACAAATGATACTCATTTAGTTATCACTGAAGCTTGACCCATGAAAGATATGTGTATCTTGAAGATCCAAACTAAATGGACTAAAGAAATGGGCTGGAAATAAATGTAAATGAAGAAAAGGAGCACGGGCCCATTCGCATTGAAGATTGGGCCAATTCAGGCCTAAAAAGTTATGGACCCGTGTTGGTATTCAGACCATAACTCTGTACACAATTGTTAAAATAACCCAAACTCTACATTGATTGAAGGAAATTCAATTCTGTACAATTTCATATTTCACAAAAATTTCCTAAAACGGACGTTTAAGGCAACTTTCTGCCCTATTTGTGCAGCTGCCACTTTTTGGGCGCAAATGCCACTTTTGAGGCACATGTGCCATTTTCTTATGTGCATTTGACACTTTGGGAGGTGAGGTGTTTCGTGTGTTTTCTTTGCTGAATAAAAGAGAGAAAAAGAGGAGAAAACTAGGGTATTTTGGAGGAGAGCAAAGAGAAAAGACGAAGGCGGTTCGTGCCGATGGACAGAAAGAAAAGGGAGGCTTCAACAACTGTCATGATGAGCTAACTTCTTCCTAGGGGTTTAACGGAGCCCTAGCTAAGTATCATTGTTGATTGAGTTATATTTGGGGATTATTCTTTTTATGTATATAGTTGTATAATTTTGAGGACTATTTTGTATCATTTGTGTAATAAGTGACAATTGCATAGATATGCATTTATGGTTGTTTAAATGTTTATAATCATTCTTGATTTAATGTTGTCTTGTCTTAGATGATATTTTATCTTGATTGAACTCAAATCATTCACATGATAAATTAAAAAATGAATGATAATTATACAATAAGTTTTCATTGCATGTATGAACATAGAACTTTGACAGTCCATGCCTAGAGAAGACGAGTCGTGCTACACCCTAGTTTAGGTAGACGATTCGTGCCAACTGAAGATGGGTTGTAGCTTAGTGAGTGTTTGTATATATCCTCTTGATGATTTCATTGTGAACATTTGTGTATGAGACAAGGACTTTGATAAGTCATGCCTAGGAAAGACGAGTCGTGCTACACCCTAGTTTAGGTAGACGATTTGTGCCAACCGAAGATGGGTTATTGCTTAGACCTTAATTGTATGTTCATCATTCCATGAATCTTATTTATGTATATTGTAGAATTTCCCTTAAAGTAATTTCAATCAACAATGGTATGATGCTAGTGGTGAAGTCAAGACCCTAGACTTCTCTCTCTTGAATTTTATCTATCATTTATTTATGTTTTTATTTTATGTCATTTAATTTCAGCACCATAATTTAAAAGGGTCGCTGATCCTCAGGAGGACGGCGTTTGGACAGAAAATGAAGTACCGATGGAGGACGTGGCTCAGAGCCACGTGAGAGGTGGGACGAATCAGAGTTGTTTGATCCCTCCTGAAAGGAGCCAACCTCTTGGGGATTCAGCATCCCTTGCTTATCACGATATGGAGATACAGGACCTAAAAGCCAAGGTAGAAAGCATGGCCCACGCCATAAGAGGAAAAGGTCCTGCCACAATAGAGGATTTGGTCCAGTAAACCAACCTCCCTTTCTCTACCGGGGTAATGAACTGTCCCCTGCCCCCCAGGTTCAAGATGCCTACAGTGGAAAGCTTTGACGGGACTGAGGACCCGCTAGATCACCTGGAAACTTACAAGGCCTTGATGCATCTCCAGGCGGTACCAGACGAGATCATGTGCAGAGCCTTTCCCACAACATTGAAGGGCTCCGCCAGGTCTTGGTTCAATAGTTTAAAGCCATCAACTATCTGTTCCTTCAACGAGCTGAGCCAATTATTTGTTGGCAATTTCATTGCTTCCCGGAGGCACAGGAAACCCGCTACTTATCTCCTGAATGTAAGGCAAGCTAAAGGAGAATCGTTGCGAGACTATATCAATCGATTCAACAGAGAAATGTTGCAAGTAGATGCCTTGGATAACAAGATGGTTGTTACAGCGTTCATGGGAGGGCTATTACCCTCTAAATTCCTATACTCTGTTTCTATGCATCCCCCTAAAAGCATGTCCGAATTACTTGTGAAAGCCCAGAAATACATGAATGCTGAGGATGCCCGAAGGGAAAAAGGTGATAGCGACAAAAAGGTGGACAGGAAGAGGGGAGGACAACCAAGCAAAGAGGAACGAAACCCCAAGTACAATAGAGTATCATAGGAATAGAACGACAGGACCGTGCGCTGGGAAAGGGGGTTCAGTTTCACCCCATTGAACGCTCCTATAAGCCAGATCATCTTCCACATCTAGGACGACTCGGCTGTGTCATGGCCTCCGAAGTTGAGAACTGATCTGGCCAGGAGATCTCGTGACAAGTATTATAGGTTCCATCGTGATCATGGCCACGATACCAATGAATGCATGGATTTGAAAAGGCAGATTGAGAATTTAATTCAGAGGGGCCAATTGCGGAGGTTTGTAGGCGACGGGGGGCAGAGAACGCAGAATCAGACACAGGATGTAAATGAGGGTACGGCTCGCAAGAACCCTCCAATAGGAGAAATTAGAGTCATCTCAGGAGGAGTCGCAGGGGGCGGGGAGTCTAATGTCGCTCGCAAAGCACATGCTAGAAAAGTCAGAAGTTTCTCGAAAGTTGGTGAGGTGAGCCAGTCACCTGCCAAGTGCCCTCGGTTGAACGACCAGGTCATAACTTTTTCAGAGGATGACACCAAAAAAGTTCAGCAACCCCACGATGATGCCCTTGTTGTCACATTGATCATCGCCAACTTCACAATTAGGCGGGTGTTAATCGACATCTGTAACTCCACAGATATCCTCTTTGTAGATGCGTTTGATCAGATGAAGATTGGAAGAAACAAACTCAAGACCACTCAATCGCCACTCATGGGTTTCTATAGAGAGAAGCTCCTTCCCTTGGGCACAATTGACCTCCCAGTTACAGCTGGTTCAAGTCCCAAGCAAGTCACCAAGATGATGACCTTCTCTGTGATGGATTGCTCGACCACGTATAATGTCATTCTGGGAAGGGCCACGTTGAATGCTATGAGAGCTGTGACCTCCACCTACCACCTCCTCATTCGGTTCCCCACGGAGCATGGTGTTAGGGAACTGAGAGGAGATTAGGTCACTACTAGAGAATGTTATGCCACATCCCTGAGAGAGAGGAAGATGACAGAAACCCTAAACATTGAGGGACAGGAGATGGAGGAAAAAGAAGAGATCCATCGTGCAGAGCCAATGGAAGAATTAATTGAGATCAACTTGAATGAACAAGGCATAGGGAAAAAGGTGAGCTTGGGATCGTCACTTTCACCCACCTCTCAGGAGGAGATGGTGCGGTTCCTTAGAACGAATGAAGATGTGTTCGTATGGTCCCACGAGGACATGCCTGGGATCGATCTAACCATCGTTGTACTTCAACTAAATATCGACCCTAGTGTCAAGCCAGTAAGACAAAAATAGAGAGTCTTTGCCCCAGAAAGAAATGCGGCAATTTCTGAGGAGGTAGAGAAGTTATTGAAGGCCAACTTTGTACGGGAAACCAATTACCCAGACTGGTTGGCCAACGTAGTGCTGGTTAAAAAATCCAATGGGAAGTGGCGCATATGTGTCGACTTCACTGACCTAAATAAAGCTTGTCCGAAAGATAGCTTCCCCCTCCCCCGGATTGACATGCTCGTGGAAGGAACGGCAGGGTACGAATGGCTCAGCTTTATGGATGCCTACTCAGGATATAATCAAATTCTGATGTGGCCATCAGACCAGGAAAGGACATCATTTATAACAGAAAGGGGGTTGTACTGCTACACGGTAATGCCATTTGGCCTAAAAAATGCCGGCGCAACCTATCAAAAGCTGGTAAATAGAATGTTCAAGGAGCAAATTGGCAGAAATATGGAGGTGTATGTCGATGATATGCTAGTCAAAAGTCAGGAGGCTACCAACCATTTGGTTAATTTACAAGAAGCCTTTGATGTCCTTCAAAAGTACAGGATGAAGCTCAATCCAAGCAAATGTGCATTTGGAGTATTTTCTGGGAAGTTCTTGGGCTATCTGGTCAGCAAGAGGGGGATAGAGGCCAACCCACAAAAGGTGCAAGCCATTCTGGATACTAGATAGCCCAAGACTATTAAAGAAGTCCAAAAACTGACAAGTAAAATGGTAGCGCTAAGCCAATTGATTTCTTGTGCTATAGACAAGTGCCTCCCGTTTTTTCAAGTCCTCAAATGAGCCTTCAAGTGGACTCCAGAATGTGAGCAGCCCTTGAATGAGCTAAAATAGTACCTCAGTTCGCCCCCACTTCTGTCATACGCGCGCGTAGGAGAGGAGTTGTACCTGTACTTGGCTGTCTCTCCTGCAGCAGTCAGTTCCGCGCTGATGTGGGAAGAAGAAGGAGTACAAAGGCCAATTTATTATACTAGCAGGGTTCTCCGGGGGGTAGAAGAAAGATATCCCTCTATAGAAAAATTGGCATTTGCCTTGGTCACTACAGCCAGAAAGCTCAGGCCATATTTCCAAGCGCACACCATTGTAGTGCTGACAGATCAACCACTCCGGTAAGTCCTCTTCAAACCCAAAACCTCGGGGTGACTTGTGAAGTGGTCTATGGAGCTAGGAGAATTTGACATCCGATACAAGCCAATAATAGCAGTCAAAGGCCAAGTGCTGGCAGATTTCATAGCAGAATTTACATACCCCCGGGAAGATAAACAGGTCTAGCAGGAAGAAGCAGAAAATGCAGTCCACCAAAAAAGGGAGGACCTAATTGACCCTCAGTGCACATGGCAATTGTTTGTCGATGGGTCATCTAACACACAAGCCAGCGAAGCAGGAATACTAATTAGATCACCAGTAGGAGAAACTTTCAAATACGCCCTGTAATTTGGATTCAAAGCAACAAATAATGAAGCTGAATATAAAGCTTTAATTGCGAGGCTAAAGCTAGCTGATATCCTCAAGGTTAGACAACCGAAAGCTCATACCGACTCCCAGTTAATCGCCTGGCAAGTTAGTTTAGAATACGAGGCAAAGGGAGCAAGGATGAAACCTTACTTGCAAAGAGTACAAGAACTTGTTACCTATTTTTAGAGATTTTCAATCACGTGGATCCCCTATAGTGAAAACTCCAATGCCAATGCTCTTGCCCGATTGGCTACGGCGCGAGAGGCCGCCCAAGGAGGGGGTGCTTGTAGAGCGCATGGACTACTCGAGTATAATAGTAGCAACATCGTGTGAAGTAAATCAAGTCACACAGGGCATGGAATGGGCAGACCCAATAGTCAAATACATAAGCAATGGGGAATTACTATCACGCCCCGAAACCCGGACCGCCGGGACTCCCCCAGACCAACCCCAAATCCCGAGTGTGAACCCGTTCACTTAACCCCATGAGCAATCTTAAGTACACTCATGCATTAGTATCAAGGTTTAATACCATGCTTTAACGCCCCGATTTTAAACTCTCGGAGAACCGGAGGTTAAATTGTCTATTTAGCCCAATAGAGCCTCATTACCCTCATTCTCCAGTGGAAGCTTAACCTAATTCTAGCATATGAATGCACACAAATCCATCTTAACCAATCCCTATGGGCCCAACATCAAATCACACACCTTAGTGAACATTTACTTGCCCACACTTTTAAGAATCACTCACTTTCGAGTCTCAAAGCCTTCTGTGTTTGTAATATGGAACTGAGGCTTATACCATTGGATAGAGAATAAAAAAATACTCAAGTTCAAAAAAAACCACACTCAATTCTGATCTAGAACGAAGAAATTACGTCGAAATGAAGTTTTGGAAAAAGCTGTGAATTGTAATCTCGATTGATCGAGATGAAATCTAGATTAATCGAAATTCTAGCGAGATTTTCACCCTCTTGGGACCCCAGACCTGCAATATCTCGATTGATCGATATAGGGTTCTCGATTGATCGAAATTTCTCCTATCTGGACTCCGAAAATCATCATAAATCATCACCCTTTCGATCAATCGAAATGGGGACTTCGATTGATCAAAATAGGCATCTCGATTGATCGAGATTAAATCTTGATTGATCGAAATGCACCTCCTGGGACTTCCAACAACCCTATACAAGGTCTACATGAAGCCCAATCAACATTCTATCATCCTAGAACCCCTCAAACAAGATTAATAACATAAATGGAAGGTTCCAACATCAATCTCACAATCAAGATCACATTCATAATTGAATTCATACACCAAAATGAACCATTTCTTTCACGAACACAACCCATTCAAAATGGAAGCATCATCAAAATGAATTAAGTGCCGCCATGGGCATTACATATATTAAACTGTTGTCTCTCCACACCCAACAAGTTTAAAATCCCATACATACATCCAAATTACATTCGTCCAAAGCACAACCATAACTAAAAGGAAGTCACATGCCACAAGCCGGCATGGATAGCCACAAAAATGCTCAAAACTCAAAAGATAGCAAAACTGATGTTGTTTTAAAATTGTTAAATAACTCGCAAGTGTACGAATCTATTGAAGTATAGATCGGCAAGAACGAGGTCGAACCCAGGGGAATGCTTTGAGAAGAAAAACTAATACAAATTCAAATTAATTTAAAACTAATCTAGTTTAAACACAAGTTTAGTTAATTTGAGAGAAATTAAACTAACATGGAAATAAAATAACACTATTGAAATCAAATAAAGAAAATAACTAAGGTTTTGGATTCCACCACCATTAAATCCATGAAGTTTCTAATATTCATTTATTAATTCCCAAAGTTAGAGTAGCAATCAAGAAATCAATCTATTGCTTACTCAAGATTTAACAATAAAGCACTATGAAAAATATGTTAAAAGGTAGATTTTCCTTCGCTTCACTTGTGTAAAATTCTAAGCATCTTATGTATCCAATTTAATGAAAAACATAAGATCAAAGATTATCACTTTTAAGAAATACAAACTCAAGCTTAGATTAATTATAATACTTTCTAACTACCACATATACATGATATAGATGGTGAAAGAATTATAAAATAATTAATCACAAGAAGCGAAAATCATAAGCAATTAAATCACACACATGAGAATCAATTAATGAACAAAAGACCTTCACTTCATTAATGGAGGTTTCCTCCTCAACCCTAGTTGAGGAGTTTAGTTACACATGGTAGAAGAAGAAGAAGAAAACAAAATAATAAAAGACATAATGAATAAATAAAACCCGGATTGTCTCTGTCTTCTCTGCCCTGACCTCCACTTCTTTCCTCTCAAAACAGCCTTCAATTCACCTCTTTATACCCCAAGAGAATACATAAAGTCCTAATCCAATTAGGAGATAAAGTCCTAATCCAATTAGGAGAAAATTAGGGTTTTCCCGCAACGCAAAATAGGTATATTTTTCTGCTGACATTCAGCCCAAGTTTTGACCCAGTAGAAGCTCGATTCGCGAAATTTACGTGAAATACAAAAGTGTCCAGAATTAAATTTTGTTCAACCTAAGCAAGAATTAAGTCGAATTGACGCTCGAAAATAAGGTTTTCAGTCCACTTTCCAAAACAGGATTAAAATTGGATTAAGTGTAGAATTGAGCTTCAGGCCCGTAATCTTCTTAAGCAGTTATAATTCTCTTGAACCTCTTCCTTGGGCTGATTTGAGTTGAAATATGGAGTTGAATGGACCCATTAGATGTAGGCTTCATATAACCTTCTTGGATATAATCTTAAAAAGCCCAAAATCATGGCTTTATCTGAAATAATCATTAAGGCCCTGAAAAAGACAGAAAAAACAAAAACAGAGTAAAATCACATATAAACTATCACTAAGAGAATAAAATATGCAAATTAAGAGGCTAGAATGCGTAGCATTCAACGCCGATCACACCCCCAAACTTACATATTGCTAGTTCCTTAGCAATAGAACAAAATGAAACTAGAACAAAGAAAACTAACTAAACTACCCAACTCCTCTTTCGTGGGAGAAACGATTGCATTTAGCATATGCAACAAGCCTTTGAACCCTTAGGTTCCCCCTAGTGGACGAGTTATAGTCTCGTGAGGGTTTCCAGAAATGTTACCCACAAACATTCAAAATTTCTGTTTAAACATTAATCAAAAAGAAGATTACAATATATAGTTACAAACTTGCACTCAAGAATAATTTCAAATTTTCAAATTCCATAATTCAAAGTAATGGTCCCCACACATAATTCACATCAACATATCTCAAAGTAACCAATTCTAGCTCCCTCGTGAAAAGTGAACTAGCAATCCTCTCATGTGGCATTACCTAGCTCTGAATATATTAAGGCACATACCCCTTCAACTCACTAGCTCCCCTTATTGAAATCAAACTTCCAGACATGAATACATGACTTTTTCATATATATTTTTTTTTCATTGCTTTATTGGTTGTGCAATGTCTTGATCTATTAAGCTTTCTGAAAGACCCATGTAGCAAGCTTTCAGTCAGTGACTCCCAAACCAAATGGCTTTAGGGCACTAGGCGTTAAGACACCCCGAAGAACCTAATTACTCGAATCAGTCAGGTTACAAATCAAGACAACCAATGCTCATCTTTTCTCACCTTTTCACTTTTGACGCGAACACTCCGTGCTTCCTGAGGTATAGAGGCCCGGTTACTCATGAAAAGGATCAAATTGATTTTCTATTCATCACATATTTTTTTTTCTTCTTTTTTTTTTTCATTGAAGTCATGTAAATCACATCATCGGTACTCATTCTCAAGGGATACTAATTAATATCAAGTATATGTACCCCAACAACTCAAAGCCAAAGTTTATACCCCATAAAATTATGCTAGTGTGCTTGTACAGGTGAGGAAACTAAAACTAATTACTCCAAGGCATGTCAATGCAAACAATGATTAAAACCACTAATTCAAATCACAGTTTCTAAAAATTTAAAACATACCCAAGAATTGCAAGTTAAGCACCTATATAAAGTACTAATCCCTTGAATAATGTAAAAACATCCTATCTAAAAAACAAAACAAAATAAAACAAACTAAAAATTTAAGAAAATCAAATAACCAAAAAGTCCTAAAATAAGAAAAATTTCATAAAAATTTTCCCCACTTCAATAAAGCATATAAAAAGGTATCGTCTTACCCCCAAACTTAAATTGTACATTGTCTGCAATGTACATCCAATCGAAGCATAGAGAAGGGTTAGAATAATATTACCAGAAAACGGGAGTAGTGGCAAGAAAATAGAGCAAACTAATAGCATGAAGGTAATGAGGTCACTCTCCCAAACTTGGATGCTACATCCTGTCAAAACAACGACTATACTCCAACGACCAAGTAAAATAACATGGGTGAAAATAAATATGAAACAGAAAGTAAATTTTTTTTTTTTTTAAACCTAATCTTTACGTGAAAATCATGGGAACTACTTTGCTCTCCATTCTCTGAACTGATGGGTCCCAACTTTTCAAGATGTATATGTGATAAGATATTGATTATCCAGATACGCTAACGTATAGAGTATAAAGGGGTTGTCTTTCTTTATTAAAGCCATACTGTGTTGAAGCAATCTCGACAGTATTGGGTATCGAAACCAGACTTTAAAAAATGGAAATCATCAACTTTATCAATCATATCACAAATTGTAGAATTGGTACTACATACATAGTCAGAGAATGGGCGGCTATACCGGATCATGATGATTTTTTTTTTTTTTAAAGAAAAATTGAAAATTAAATACACAACTAAAAATAAAAAGACGCAAGAGCTATAAATCCTAAAACTAATAATGTACAATGATGACCAAATAGGTTAATCCTGATAAACAGGATCTTCCAGAAGGATTTCCTCACCTTCCGGAGACGGTAACTCCAAAAATGGTTTCAAATGCTGACCATTCACTTTAAATACCTCACCGTTTTGTGGATTTTCAATCTCAATGGCCCCATAAGGATAAACAACACGAACAATGAACGGACCAGACCATCGAGATCTCAACTTACCTGGGAATAAATGCAATCGAGAATTATAGAGAAGGACTTTTTGACCAGGTGTAAAACTTTTCCTAAGAATAGTTTTGTTATGAATTACCTTAATACGGTCTTTATATGTTTTCGCATTTTGGTATGCATCATTCCTAATCTCTTCTAATTCATTCAATTGAAGCTTCCTATGGGCTTCTGCCTTATCAAGGTTAAAGTTAAGTTGCTTAATAGCCCAAAAAGCTCTATGTTCTAACTCAACAGGAAGATGACAAGCCTTGCCATACACCATTCGGTACGGAGACATTCCTATGGGATTCTTAAATGCAGTACGGTATGCCCACAATGCATCACAAAGTCTCAAAGACCAATCTTTCCTATTTGGGTTAACTGTTTTTTCCAAAATTTTCTTAATTTCCCTATTAGACAATTCTACTTGACCACTAGTCTGAGGATGATAAGCAAGTACAATTTTATGGGTGACACAATATTTTTTCATTAATGCTTTGAAAACCTTATTGCAAAAATACTTCCCACCGTCACTAATGATAGCGCGGGGTGTACCAAAATGTGAAAAGACATTATCTTTCAAAAACTTAACCACCACCTTGTGATCATTAGTCTTACATGCAATGGCTTCTACCCATTTAGACACATAATCGACAGCGACAAGGATGTACAAATGACCAAAAGAGTTGGGAAATGGTCCCATGAAATCAATGCCCCAAACATCGAACACCTTAACAATCAAAATTGGATTCAAAGGCATCATATTTCGACGAGAGATACTCCCTAACTTTTGACAACGCTCACATGCTGAACAATAAGAATGACAATCTTGAAAGATAGAAGGCCAATAAAATCCACACTGTAAAATCTTTGCAGCGGTCCGTTTTGCACTAAAGTGACCTCCACATGCATGATCATGACAAAAGGAGATGACACTATTATGGTCACAATTAGGAACACATCTCCTAATAATCTGATCAGGACAATACTTGAACAAGTATGGATCATCCCAAAAGAAATGGCGAACCTCAGCTAAAAATTTTGACTTATCTTGTTTAGTCCAATGTAGAGGCATTTCACCAGTGACAAGATAGTTCACAATGTCGGCGAACCAAGGTAATTGGGAGACAACAAAGAGTTGTTCATCAGGAAAAAATTCAAGAATAGGCATGGAATCAGATGGAGCCTCAAAAATAAGCCTAGACAAGTGATCTGCTACCACATTTTCGGATCCTTTCTTATCTCGAATTTCTAAATCAAACTCTTGTAGCAATAAGATCCAACGAATCAAGCGTGGTTTAGCATCTTTTTTAGAAAGAAGATATCTAAGCGCAACATGATCTGAGAATATGAGGACTTTAGACCCTAAAAGATAGGACCTAAACTTGTCTAGTGCAAACACAACTGCTAAGAATTCTTTTTCAGTGGTAGAATAATTTAGTTGTGCATCATTCAATGTCTTACTAGCATAGTATATCACATGGGGTAACCTATTTACACGTTGTCCTAACACAGCTCCAACTGCATAGTCAGATGCATCACACATGATCTCAAAAGGCACATCCCAATTCGGTGGTTGAATAATAGGGGCTGAAGTCAACAACGTCTTAAGCTTCTCAAAAGCTTTCAAACACTCATCATTAAAGACAAAGGCAACATCTTTTGCAAGTAAATTACAAAGTGGTCTGGAAATATTGCTAAAGTCTTTAATGAACCAACGATAAAAACCAACATGTCCTAAGAAAGACCTAATTTCTCTTATTGTATGTGGCGGTGGAAGATTAGCAATCAAATCAACCTTAGCCTTATCAACTTCTATACCCTTGTTTGAAATAACATGGCCTAAAACAATTCCCTTCTTAACCATGAAGTGACATTTCTCCCAGTTTAAGACAAGATTCTTCTCCTCACAACGAGTAAGCACAAGTTTTAAATGATGAAGACATTTTTCAAAAGATGATCCAAATACTGAGAAATCATCCATGAAAACCTCAAAAAAACGTTCTACCATGTCAGAAAAAATACTAATCATGCACCGCTGAAAAGTAGCGGGTGCATTGTATAATCCAAAGGGCATACGTCGATAGGCGAATGTCCCAAAAAGGCAAGTGAAGGTAGTTTTCTCTTGATCCTCGGGTGCAATAGGAATTTGGTTATAACCAGAATAACCATCAAGGAAACAATAATAAGCATGACCGGCTAATCTCTCAAGCATCTAATCAATAAAAGGAAGAGGAAAATGATCTTTCCTTGTGACCGAGTTCAATTTTCGATAGTCAATACATACTCGCCACCCAGTGGTCATACGGGTCGGCACTAACTCATTGGCATTATGTTTTACTACTGTGACCCCTGATTTCTTAGGTACAACTTGAATAGGGCTAACCCAAGAGCTATCTAAAATGGGGTATATAATACCCACATCCAATAATTTCAAAACTTTCGCTCTAACAACCTCTTTCATATTAGGTTTAAGCCATCGTTGCATTTCATGAGAAGTTTTAGCATTCTCCTCTAGATAAATACGATGCATGCACACAGACCGGCATATACCTTTAATATCTGCTATAGTCCACCCAATTGCTGACCTATGTTCCCTAAGGACATCTAAGAGTTTTTTTCTCATGTTCCTTATTCAACTCAGAAGAAATAATAACAGGTAGACTATCATTTGGACCTAAGTAAGCATACTTAAGTTCAGCAGGTAAAACTTTCAAATCCAATTTAGGTGGTGACTCAACAGATGAGACATTTTTAGACCCAATCGGTGGAAGGGGTTCCACCTTAGCATTCCATTTCTCTATGTTTATAAGAGAAAATATATCCAATAAGGCATTCACCTCTTCACAAGCACTATCAACATCAAAATCACAGCCAAAATGAGCTAGGCATGCCTCTAAAGGGTCTTTATAACTTGCATGGATAAAAGTATTTTGAACTAGACTATCTATTAAATTTAACTCGCAAATATCTTCAGAGTCTGGTGGTTGTCAGCTTACGTTAAAAATATTAAGCTCAATCGACATATTTTGTAAGGACTAGAAATTTTTGGCCCGTTCCGGGTGAATTTTGACCGAAATTGATTTTTTTTCGAATAAATTAAATTCGAAAGGGTGTGGATATAAAGGTTTCTATGCTAGTGGAAAGTGTATGTATATGTATATGTATATCTATATATCTATATATATATGTATATGGTGCCTATATTTATATTAAATTATAAATATAGGGTGGGCTCATATGCAATTGTAAAGAAATGTGGGTGCACTTGTATGATTACAAGTATGTGTATAATGTGTGGTGTATAATAAGTAAGAAAAGAGGATAAGAAATGGGTGGAGAAAAAGTGGTCAGCAGAGAGGAAGAAAAGAGAGAAAAGAAAAAGAGAAAAGAAAGAGAAAAGAAGAAAAAGAAGAAAAGAAGAGAAGAAGGAAAATCGGGGAGAGAGAAAGAAGAACCGAGAAAGAGAATCGGGGAGAGAGAAGAGAGAGATAAACCAAGAGGTTTTGGGAGAGAAGAGAGAAGCCGCAACGGCGGCAGAGGGGTTCTCACGGCGGGGCTTCGGCCGGCCGTCGGCGACGGTGGTGAGTGATGGTGGTTCCGGCGGTTTCAGCTGGGTTCGCTGGTTCGGCCGTGCTCCTGCGGCGGCTGAATAGCGGCTGGTGGTGGCTAAAGGCAGTCGTGACGGCGGGAGGAGGCCGGGGTTGGTTCAGTTTTGGACTGGACTCGGCTGGGTTCGACGTGGCTCGGCCGTAGCGGTCTGGTTGGGCAACGGTGGTCACGACAGTGGCTGTCCCGGCGTGGTGGTGGCTGGGAACGGCTGGATCTGTTCACGGCGGTAGCGGCTGGCCGTGATGGTGCCGACGGGATGGATTGGCTTGGATCACAGGGTCCATTGAGGTGGGTCTCTGATTCGGTTTCTAGTTGGCTGGGTTCGGTTGGAGCTGTGATGAAGGGTGGCTCGGTGTGTGACTATTTCGGCCATGGTTTTCGGCACCGACAGTGCTGGTGGCCGGAAGTGGCCTGTTTGGATGGTTTCAGGTGACTGGTCACAGGTTGGCCGTGTGTAGAGCATCTCATGGTGGCATTGGCTGTTCGAGTTTTTTTTTATTGGCTGGATTTTGAGTTGAGTTTGGTTAGTGATAAAGCTGTTCAACAGTGGAACTTCGGGTTCGGTTTGGACAGCCTGTTTGGTGGCCGGGTTCAATGGTGTTCGGTGAGATTGGTTTGAACAACTATGATGTTTCGACGGTGGAGTTGGTTGGCCACGTATGGGGCTATTTTTGGTTTGGGGGTTACAACTCCCATGGAGGTTCGGCCATGGTGATGGGTTGACTTGCTTGCGGTTTAAACTGATGGCCACAGTTGTGGCTATGGCTGGGTGCAACCATAGGTAGTTGGTGTTGGTTAGGCTGCCGGTTGCACATCTAATTAGATTTGTATACATGAGTGGGGCATGATTTGTGGTTTTGTGAAATTGATAGTCTAATGGAAATGAGCTGCACATGTATAAGAATTGGGGTAAAGCCAATTGGGCTTTAGATTTGAAAGGGAGCCGGATTGGATTGGAAACAAGACGTGGGTTGGACCAAGCATGGAAACAAAAGGTGATGAACTAGTCCAGTGGATTTGTTCGTGTGGGCTTCGACACGGGACTGGACCGGACTTGGTAGAGGCCGATTTGCAGGCACGGACCGGTTGAGAGCTGGACCTAAGGCAAGTTGATTCTTGCCTCTATCTCTTACAAATACTTTTCTTACGTTGAGTAATTTACATATGTTATTAATTTGATCATATGTGATATGTGTATATACATATATATGTAGGCGCTTATATATATATGTGTATAGGGGGATGTGATATATACGTGGGATGTGAGGACACATATATATGTGGGTAGATATATATATATATATATGTGGGCTTGGAGGGTTAGAGCATTGTTAAATTCAAATGCTTTTTCGCATTATTATATGCATATTTAGGGATTGAGCCACGTAAAGTATGCTAAATTTTGTATATATATTTAGCTAGATGTTGCCTTGCATGCATATATGATTTTTATGCATGAGTTGAGTATACGTAAGTATATATGTGGTTATATATTTGGTGCAGTAGTAGAGATGCATGCTAAATTGATTATAGCATAGAAGGGCATTGGAAAGCATGAAATATGTGAAGTATTATATATGTTTTTACTACCTATATGAGTGACATGATGTACATATACATATATATTTGCGTGATTGCATATGGTTGTAAGAATGCATGTTGGTTGCTCGTAGTAAATACAGGATTGGAATGAAAGCATGATTATATTCATGTTTATATACATGTACATGTGATTATATGCAGGATGTGACTTGTATATGTTGTGTATGTGCAAATGTGACTATGAATGATTTCTGTGAAAAGTGTGTTCATTGGTGAAAAACGTGAAAATGTGATGTTTATAGAAGTATGCATGAAAGACATGACTTTCTTGAAAAATGCATAAGCATGATGATTTCCATGATGTGAGTGTGATGACACTGTGACAATCTTGAAGAGAAAGGAAAATGCATTGATTTGACAAAAATGCATTCATGGTGTGGATAAGTGCATTGATGTGATTATGTGCACTACGTGAAAAGCGAGTTTTTGGGGCATGTGTGAGAATTAATAGGGTATTGAACTCTAGGGTGCAAGACCCAAAACTTGGCCAAGCGGGTGTCGCTTCCGTCGGGTTAGTAGCCCGAAAAGCGTGAGCAGAGTATGTGGTCCCAAAGCGACCCTTACTATGGATTGTGACAAGTGAAGTCCTCAGTTGAATTAATTTCCAAAAATTTGTGGTGTGAGTTATATATACATATATATATGAAATGTGACTGTCAAGTTGATATACATGTATATATATGTATATATCTATGTATATGCATTGAGGTGGAAAGCATCACGCATGATTTGAAAAACGTGATTGTTTACGGGTAAAAAGCATGTATACATATCATGTAGACATGTAGCGATTTAATGTGCATTTATGCATGACTCTATGGATCTTGTTGAGTTGGTGATGTGGTATTTGATTTACATTGTTCATGTAAATGCTCGGTTCATATATGTTTTCTATACATAATGACGTTGGATGGTTATTGTTTTTGAACATGTTGTAAATGATTTTCACAAGTCATGTATAGTTGATTTAAATGTTTATAAGTGCTGGAACTGCCATGTGCATTGTTAGTTCATGTATGCTAGGAGGGGCATGACTTTAAATATCGTGATATATTTAAGTGCATGTATATTTTTGAGAATATGTGAGGATCGACCTGCTGCTGCGATGATAGTATGGTTCTACTTACCTTGTTGGGCCTTTGAGCTCACCCCCTCCCAGATTTTGCAGGTGTTGCTAGTTTTGGAGTCAGTTGGGGAAACTGATAGCACCAGTTGCAGATGTAGTAATTAGATTCCTTAGAATCCAATTTATGTTCAGGATTTAGATAGAAGCATTACATTTGGATCAAATGTATGAAGTGAATATGTTGAGCCAATCCCTTCAGATGTATTTCATTCATGTGATGTATATGTTTTTAATATGGACATTCGAGGACTGAGGCATGTATTTTTGATTATATTATGCATGTTGTAGAAATGCTGGGGGGACACGTGCCCAGAAGTGTCCATTTTTATTGTTTAGGTATAAATGCTGGGGGGACACGTGCCCAGAAGTGTCCATATAAATTGTAAAGTAGGTGTTATATGCCAGGAGCTGATTATTTAGAATGGGTCATGCCCGATTTTTGTGAAAATCATTTGCAAGGGCCATTGATGATCTTATGTCACCTGAAGGGTGTACATATAGAATGCTTCCACAATAGAATAGATCAAAATGAGATTAAGGTGTAGGAACTTGAGGTGAAAATACGGGTTCACCCCCGTTTCCCTCGCTCCTAACCGGGTGTCGGAAACTGGGGCGTGACAACATGGTATCAGAGCTCTAGGTCAGAATACCTAGGGACGACGGGCGATGGACGTATCATGTGTATGGTTGAGAAGGTTGGATTATGTACCTAATACCAGAATACCATGAGAGCACTAGGTTGGAATACCTAGGGGCGACGGGTAAGGATTGAGGATTTGAGGAATTCTGGATTGTTGTTAAGGCATTAGGTTTGAAAACCTAGGGTATCAAATTCATAGGTTCGAATACCTAAGGACGGATGGTCAGATCACGTGTTGATTTGGAGATAGGCAATGGTTGATAGTTGTCTAGGCGATAGGTTTGATTACCTATGGATGATAGTGGAATGATTTGCTCGGTTCGAGCAATCCAAATGAAGGATCAAAGTGTTGGTGTGTGAAACTAGTTTCAATTGGTAAAACTCCCAGAGTTGGTTGAGTTAGGATTTTTGCTTAGTGATTAAGTCCTATTAGTGAGCAAAGAAGAGATACCACAAGGGATATTGCGAATGTTTAAGTCCTTAGAGACACTTAGGGGCTTATGTTATGTTGTAGGCAAGTGTATTGCCGAGGTTGGCAATTGAGATGGAATACAAGGAAGGCATATTGCCGGAGTTGGGCTAGCTTTGGAAAATGGCTCGGCCGAACATTTTCTTTGATTAGCGCTTCTCTTACATTACGCTGGCTCTTGTAGTTGTTGAGTTATTTCGTTCGGATGACGATAGATAAAAGATTCCCTATAGTAGGGATATATCACTGAAAGCGATTGGTATTGATAGTCAAGGTTGCTACCTTAGACTATAGAGACGGATAGATTGGTAGGTGTTTACCAATGGGTAGAAGGGAAGAGAGTAGGTTGGTTTGAGCCGCTCTAGATTTTGTGTTCTAGTATGTGTGTAGTAGGGGGACTGGGCCGTGTTTCACACTTGCTCAGGCAGAGGAAGTACCGAGACCGTGTATGGTCAGGGGTATTTTCTTAGTGTTAGCCCGAGAGCTAGGGTTTTGATTTGATTTGATGCATCAGATTTTATATCATGCATGGTATGTGTTTATTTGATTAACATGTTGTATGTTATATGCTATGTGCTATACGTGATTCATGTGACTGTGCATTATCCTTTTTGTGTTACATTTGGCGTCACCTAGCTAGTAGCGACATGTAGTCACCTACAAGTGCTGGTTTTGAGAATTTGTAAACCTGGGTAGATGTTTGAACTCGAGTGGACCGTGATGTTGAAATAGACATGTTGCGATAGACTTTGAAGGTATGAGTCAGGAATTGTGGAGAAAGGTATGGTTTACCTTGTGATTTTCCAAACCAAGAGTTTGGTGATTAAGATTTGCGTTGTAATCATTGCACAACGATTGAGGACTCAGAATTGACCTAATTCTTGGAGTCAGCGGACATGTGATGATTTTGATGATGCATTGGCGATGCATCGTAATGCCTAGGTGCTGACTAATGCAATAGTGATGCATGGAAGGATTTGTGGGGTCCTAGATGAAGCAGTCAGGATCTTTGGGTGTCAAGTGAGATGCTAGAAAGGAATGGATAAATACCCGAACAGTCGAAAACGTCCGTTAGGATCAATGGACGGGTAAATGAGATTGTGAAGTTAAGGGTATGTAAAACCCTAATCTTGGCACCAAATGCCAATAGAATGTAGTCCACAAAAAAAAAAATGGACAGGACTAGATGATTTGTTTTGACAAGTGCACTCCTTATGTGCCTTGACGTCAGTGGTGTACTGTGATATGCGCATGATAGATGCAGTTGGATCAAAGTGTGGATATATTGTTAAGAGAAGGATAAGTTGATAATGGATGAGGATCCTGACATATGGTATCTGAAGTGAGGATAGTTTCTTACCGTGAAGGGGAGAGGTGGACGCAGTGGATGTGTAGATGTAGTGGGCTGCGGCCACTGTATGGTTGCTGATTAGTTACTGTAGGTGACCTCAAACTTTCATTGGTAAGGGTTGTCTAAAGTGAAGTGCTAATATGAAAGGAATTCTCTCTAATTGTCAACTGATTCCTTGGTGTGAACGATGAAAATGGGAAATTGTTCTCCTCTTGAGTAAAGAGATTGTGAAATCAGTGGGATGTAAGATCCTGAACTTGGCATTGGATTCCAGTGGGTTATGGTCTATGAGACTGGGCAGGGTTATGTGACTTGCTGTGGCAAGTACACCGCTTAGGTGGTTTGTATCGGCAAGTGCACTGTCATGTGCCCTGCTGGTGAGTGCGCTTGTGATGTGCACTGGATTGTTATGGTTTGTGTTGTGATGATGCCCAGGATATTAGACTGAGCCGGGAATGGTATGCCAGAAATTGAAAGTCATGTTGGATATTAAAGGAATGACTTTGAGTATTGATGATCCCGGATTATAGGGAAGTATCACTGTGAGTGATCGGTATGACTAGTCGAAGGTGTAGCCTTAGACTAGAGGTAGAGATGGACTGGATAGGTTTTGAGGTAGAGACTGTGGACTCTACAAAGCAAGTACTTTGGAGGATTTCATGGGTGAACCGTGCATGGCCTTAGGAATCACTCAGCTATGTCACGGAAGTGGTTAAATTGCCTTACGGCAGTTGAGACGCACTGATGGTGCCAGACTTGAGTGTTATGAGTTAGGTGTTGCAAGTGTAGCGCCTAGGGTATGTGGAAAGAGAAAGTGACGATCATTGGCGAGAATGACGTCTGGTAAATATTGGTTCTGTAAAGACCATGACTATGCTAATTTCGAGGATGAAATTCCTTGAAGGAGAGGAGGTTGTAAGGACTGGAAATTTTTGGCCCATTCCGGGTGAATTTTGACTGAAATTGATTTTTTTTTGAATAAATTAAATTCGAAAGGGTGTGGATATAAAGGTTTCTATGCTAGTGGAAAGTGTATGTATATGTATATGTATATATATATATATCTATATATATATATATGGTGCCTATATTTATATTAAATTATAAATATAGGGTGGGCTCATATGCAATTGTGAAGAAATGTGGGTGCACTTGTATGATTACAAGTATGTGTATAATGTGTGGTGTATAATACGTAAGAAAAGAGGATAAGAAATGGGTGGAGAAGAAGTGGTTAGTAGAGAGGAAGAAAAGAGAGAAAAGAAAAAGAGAAAAGAAAGAGAAAAGAAGAAAAAGAAGAAAAGAAGAGAAGAAGGAAAATCGGGGAGAGAGAAAGAAGAACCGAGAAAGAGAATCGGGGAGAGAGAAGAGAGAGATAAACCGAGAGGTTTCGGGAGAGAAGAGAGAAGTCGCGACGGCGGCAGAGGGGTTCTCACGGCGGGGCTTCGGCCGGCCGTCGGCGACGGTGGTGAGTGATGGTGGTTCCGGCGGTTTCAGCTGGGTTCGCTGGTTCGGCCGAAGCTTCGGACGGCGATGGTGAGGGCCGTGCTCCTGCGGTGGCTGAATAGCGGCTGGTGGTGGCTGAAGGCGGTCGTGACGGCGGGAGGAGGCCGGGGTTGGTTCAGTTTTGGACTGGACTCGGCTGGGTTCGGCGTGGCTCGGCCGTAGCGGTCTGGTTGGGCAACGGTGGTCACGACAGTGGCTGTCCCGGCGTGGTGGTGGCTGGGAACGGCTGGATCTGTTCACGGCGGTAGCGGCTGGCCGTGATGGTGCCGACGGGATGGATTGGCTTGGATCACAGGGTCCATTGAGGTGGGTCTCTGATTCGGTTTCTAGTTGGCTGGGTTCGGTTGGAGCTGTGATGAAGGGTGGCTCGGTGTGTGACTATTTCGGCCATGGTTTCCGGCACCGACAGTGCTGGTGGCCGGAAGTGGCCTGTTTGGATGGTTTCAGGTGACTGGTCACAGGTTGGCCGTGTGTAGAGCATCTCATGGTGGCATTGGCTGTTCGAGTTTTTTTTTATTGGCTGGATTTTGAGTTGAGTTTGGTTAGTGATAAAGCTGTTCAACAGTGGAACTTCGGGTTCGGTTTGGACAGCCTGTTTGGTGGCCGGGTTCAATGGTGTTCGGTGAGATTGGTTTGAACAACTATGATGTTTCGACGGTGGAGTTGGTTGGCCACGTATGGGGCTATATTTGGTTTGGGGGTTACAACTCCCATGGAGGTTCGGCCATGGTGATGGGTTGACTTGCTTGCGGTTTAAACTGATGGCCACAGTTGTGGCTATGGCTGGGTGCAACCATAGGTAGTTGGTGTTGGTTAGGCTGCCGGTTGCACATCTAATTAGATTTGTATACATGAGTGGGGCATGATTTGTGGTTTTGTGAAATTGATAGTCTAATGGAAATGAGCTGCACATGTATAAGAATTGGGGTAAAGCCAATTGGGCTTTAGATTTGAAAGGGAGCCGGATTGGATTGGAAACAAGACGTGGGTTGGACCAAGCATGGAAACAAAAGGTGATGAACTAGTCCAGTGGATTTGTTCGTGTGGGCTTCGACACGGGACTGGACCGGACTTGGTAGAGGCCAATTTGCAGGCACGGACCGGTTGAGAGCTGGACCTAAGGCAAGTTGATTATTGCCTCTATCTCTTACAAATACTTTTCTTACGTTGAGTAATTTACATATGTTATTAATTTGATCATATGTGATATGTGTATATACATATATATGTAGGCGCTTATATATATGTGTGTATAGGGGGATGTGATATATACGTGGGATGTGAGGACACATATATATGTGGGTAGATATATATATATATATGTGTGGGCTTGGAGGGTTAGAGCATTGTTAAATTCAAATACTTTTTCGCATTGTTATATGCATATTTAGGGATTGAGCCACGTAAAGTATGCTAAATTTTGTATATATATTTAGCTAGATGTTGCCTTGCATGCATATATGATTTTTATACATGAGTTGAGTATACGTAAGTATATATGTGGTTATATATTTGGTGCAGTAGTAGAGATGCATGCTAAATTGATTATAGCATAGAAGGGCATTGGAAAGCATGAAATATGTGAAGTATTATGTATATTTTTACTACCTATATGAGTGACATGATGTACATATACATATATATTTGCGTGATTGCATATGGTTGTAAGAATGCATGTTGGTTGCTCGTAGTAAATACAGGATTGGAATGAAAGCATGATTATATTCATGTTTATATACATGTACATGTGATTATATGCAGGATGTGACTTGTATATGTTGTGTATGTGCAAATGTGACTATGAATGATTTCTGTGAAAAGTGTGTTCATTGGTGAAAAACGTGAAAATGTGATGTTTATAGAATTATGCATGAAAGACATGACTTTCTTGAAAAATGCATAAGCATGATGATTTCCATGATGTGAGTGTGATGACACTGTGACAATCTTGAAGAGAAAGGAAAATGCATTGATTTGACAAAAATGCATTCATGGTGTGGATAAGTGCATTGATGTGATTATGTGCACTACGTGAAAAGCGAGTTTTTGGGGCATGTGTGAGAATTAATAGGGTATTGAACTCTAGGGTGCAAGACCCAAAACTTGGCCAAGCGGGTGTCGCTTCCGTCGGGTTAGTAGCCCGAAAAGCGTGAGCAGAGTATGTGGTCCCAAAGCGACCCTTACTATGGATTGTGACAAGTGAAGTCCTCAGTTGAATTAATTTCCAAAAATTTGTGGTGTGAGTTATATATACATATATATATGAAATGTGACTGTCAAGTTGATATACATGTATATATATGTATATATCTATGTATATGCATTGAGGTGGAAAGCATCACGCATGATTTGAAAAACGTGATTGTTTACGGGTAAAAAGCATGTATACATATCATGTAGACATGTAGCGATTTAATGTGCATTTATGCATGACTCTATGGATCTTGTTGAGTTGGTGATGTGGTATTTGATTTACATTGTTCATGTAAATGCTCGGTTCATATATGTTTTCTATACATAATGACGTTGGATGGTTATTGTTTTTGAACATGTTGTAAATGATTTTCACAAGTCATGTATAGTTGATTTAAATGTTTATAAGTGCTGGAACTGCCATGTGCATTGTTAGTTCATGTATGCTAGGAGGGGCATGACTTTAAATATCGTGATATATTTAAGTGCATGTATATTTTTGAGAATATGTGAGGATCGACCTGCTGCTGCGATGATAGTATGGTTCTACTTACCTTGTTGGGCCTTTGAGCTCACCCCCTCCCAGATTTTGCAGGTGTTGCTAGTTTTGGAGTCAGTTGGGGAAACTGATAGCACCAGTTGCAGATGTAGTAATTAGATTCCTTAGAATCCAATTTATGTTCAGGATTTAGATAGAAGCATTACATTTGGATCAAATGTATGAAGTGAATATGTTGAGCCAATCCCTTCAGATGTATTTCATTCATGTGATGTATATGTTTTTAATATGGACATTCGAGGACTGAGGCATGTATTTTTGATTATATTATGCATGTTGTAGAAATGCTGGGGGGACACGTGCCCAGAAGTGTCCATTTTTATTGTTTAGATATAAATGCTGGGGGGACACGTGCCCAGAAGTGTCCATATAAATTGTAAAGTAGGTGTTATATGCCAGGAGCTGATTATTTAGAATGGGTCATGCCCGATTTTCGTGAAAATCATTTGCAAGGGCCATTGATGATCTTATGTCACCTGAAGGGTGTACATATAGAATGCTTTCGCAATAGAATAGATCAAAATGAGATTAAGGTGTAGGAACTTGAGGTGAAAATACAGGTTCACCCCCGTTTCCCTCGCTCCTAACCGGGTGTCGGAAACCGGGGCGTGACATATTTCCAAAAGAAAGTTTCAAAACACCATTCCTACAGTTGATTAGAGCATTCGAAGTGGCTAGGAATGGACGACCTAAGATGACAAGAATCTGGTTATTAGGATTAGCTACAGGTTGAGTGTCTAAGACAATAAAGTCTACAGGGAAGAAGAATTTATCAACCTGAATGAGCACATCCTCAATAACACCACGAGGTACCTTAACTGAACGATTTGCTAATTGGAGTACCACCTATGTGGGTTTCAACTCACCAAGACCTTGTTGCTCGTAAACAGAGTAAGGTAATAAGTTGACACTCGCACCCAAGTCAAGCAAATCTTGCTCAATTTTTTTATCACCTATGGTACATGAAATCGTAGGACATCCAGGATCCTTAAATTTAGGTGGAGTGCGATGTTGGATGATTGAGCTAACTTGCTCAGTGAGGAAGGCTTTCTTGTGCACATGCAAGCCACGTTTGACCGTACACAAGTCCTTTAAGAATTTTGCATAAGAGGGGACCTATTGAATCGCATCGAGAAATGGAATATTAATTTTGACTTGCTTAAACACTTCCATAATCTCATTATAGTGATTCCCCTTCTTAGGCTTTTGAAGTCTTTGAGGATATGGTACAGTAGGAACAAAGTTTCTAACTGATGGGCTTATTTGAGATGGTGGGTCAAGACTAGGGACTTGAATTTCTGATTCAACTTCAGATGTAGTTTTGTCCTCCCTTCCTAAACTGCTGACATGGTCCTTTTCAATTTTCTCATTATGTATAAGCATTTGGACTCCATTATCAACTTGTCTACCTGACCTTAGGATTATGATAGACTGAACCTGCTCATGTGAACTAGAAGTGGACTGATCATTAATATGAAACTGGCCCTTTGGGTTAGGCACATGTTGACTAGGAAACTTTCCCTTCTCCCTCTCTCCTACAACAGTGGCTAATTGACCTATTTGAGTTTTTAACTTAGAAATTGACTGACTGGTCTGTTGCATGAACTGTTGGAGAGTATCCTCTAAAGTTGGTCTTTGTTGAGGTGGGGGAACATACGGAGGGACATTTTGGGACATGGAAGGATATGAAAATTGTGGTTGCCCTTGGGGTTGCGTAGGTTGCACCCCTTGGTTGTTCCGAGGTTGGTCTTGCCTCCAAGAAAAATTAGGGTGGTTCCTCCAATTAGGATTGTATGTGTCAGAATAGGGGCTGCCAAATGGTTTCTTATATGAATTAAGTGCATTGGCTTGTTCGGCTATACACTCATGAAAAGATGCAATAGATGGACAAGTTTGTGCCGCATGAGAAGAACTTCCACACAATTGACATATCTCATTACTGCATGAACAGAAGAATTACTTCCTTTACTCATCTCTATAGCCTCTACTTTCCTAGTTAGACTAGTTATCCTCGCACTCAAATCGGTCTCCTCTTGGAACTCGTAAATTCCTCCCTTTTTGGGTTCTGAGAACACTGATAGACCACTCCTTTCAACCCTCCCTGAGTACTCCCATTGTTGAGAGTTCTCTGACAACGCATCAAGAAATTTCCATGCTTCATCCTCATTCTTAGACATGAATTCTACCCCACCTCGTGACTCAATTAGTTGACGATTATAGGGTGACAAACCCTCATAAAAGAATTGAACTAATTGCCACTTGGCAAAACCATGATGTGGACACTTAAGGAGAATATCATTAAATTTCTCCCAACATATGTAAAACTCTTCACCCTCTTTTTGAGTAAATTGCATGATATTTCGACGAAGGGAGTTAGTTTTGTGCATGGGAAAGAACTTGGTAAGGAATTTGGTGCATAACCCATTCCATGAATTGACAGACGCGGGTTCGAGTGAGTATAACCAAGATTTTGCTTTCTCTTTCAAAGAGAATGGAAATAACCGCAATTTAATTGACTCCTCAGAAATATTTTGAAATTGTAGTGTGGATCAAATCTCTAAAAATTCCTTGACATGGAGGTATGGATCATCAGAGCTAAGACCTCTAAAAGTGGGCAGTAAATTAATTACCGCCGCCTGTATCTCAAAATGTCCCTGTTGGGTAGTAGATAACACAATGCAAGATGGGTTTGTAATATGCACGGGAGTGTAATAGTCCTTAAGGGATTTAGTTTCAACAGGATCTGCCATCTTGGGTAAAGAATGATCTCTAACACTAGAATTTTTCACACCCTTTTGAAAGGTTCTCTCAATCTCAAGATCTAATGGAAACAACTCTGGATTCAGTGATCGACGACCTAACATACACTAAAATGACTCACAAAAACACCAACCAAATAAACAAGCAAAATTTTTTTTTTTTTCAAATTTAATTCAAGGTTAGTGGTTTCTATTTTAAATTTTTTTTTATTTTTTTTATTTTCCTAAAGAATTATCTCGACTAGTTCCAAAATAATTCTTACCTAATTAGACAGCTTCTACTCCCTAAGCCCCACCAACAATACAACCAGGAAAGTTTCTAAGATAGATTGGAGGGGTCACAAACGGTCCCACTTAAAAACCAATCTCCTCAAAACTTTCCTAGACATTGTGAAGTTGGAAGGTGCTCACTAGAGTTACCAAAAGTTAACTCTGTCCAAGAGGGTCCTATAAGCTATGTGAATCCCTATGGCCAATGTCTACTTGATTTTAGATTTAAACTAAATTTGTCTTGGGATAGACAAATACAAGGAGATTTTTAACCTAGTTGGGCAAGGAATTGGTGATGAAATCCAATCCTTATCTTGTTGGGGGTTCGTGCCCTTACTAAAATTTTAATGCAAGAATGCTAAATTAAAATGCACAAACAAAACACACCATAAAAACAAAAATAAAATAAAAAATAAAAAGTGAGTGAGTGTGTGATCTTTCTTCTTTTTTTTTTCTTTTTTTTAAATAGAGAGAAAAATAAAATAAAATAAATAAAATAAACTTGAAGAAAGTGTGACCCTAAGGCTATTTCTAAGTTATTCTATCCTAAAGTTCTCATGCAAAAATTATCAACCTAAAACAAAAATCTATGTTTTCCTAATCTAAGAAAATAAAAATATAAATAAACGAAAAGAAAAAAAAATGTACTTACTTGGATTCCAAAGTAGTGCCCAAGAACATGCGAAAAAGGCAATTTTCAACAATACCACCTATAGAATTCAAAAAGTATCAGGTAAAACAATAACAATAAAATAAAACTAAAACTAAACTAAGAAAAATAATAATAAAAATAAAATTAATAAAACTAAAACAAAACTATAATAATAAAGAAAAAAAAAAAAAATTTTAAAAAAAAACCTAGAACAAATAATTAAAATTGGAAAGATTTTTTTTCTTTCTGATAATAATAAAACAAAAGAAAGAAAAAAAGAACTAAATTATAACTAGTAGAAGAATTAAATCAATCGAAATTTAATTAGTTTTCTTATTGCAATTCCCCAGCAACGGCGCCAAAAACTTGATGTTGTTTTAAAATTGTTAAATAACTAGCAAGTGTACGAATCTATTGAAGTATAGATCGGCAAGAACGAGGTCGAACCCAAGGGAATGCTTTGAGAAGAAAAACTAATACAAATTCAAATTAATTTAAAACTAATCTAGTTTAAACACAAGTTTAGTTGATTTGAGAGAAATTAAACTAACATGGAAATAAAATAAAACTATTGAAATCAAATAAAGAAAATAACTAAGGTTTTGGATTCCACCACCATTAAATCCATGAAGTTTCTAATATTCATTTATTAATTCCCAAAGTTAGAGTAGCAATCAAGAAATCAATCAATTGCTTACTCAAGATTTAACAATAAAGCACTATGAAAAATATATTAAAAGGTAGATTTTCCTTCGCTTCACTTGTGTAAAATTCTAAGCACCCTATGTATCCAATTTAATGAAAAACATAAGATCAAAGATTATCACTTTTAAGAAATACAAACTCAAGCTTAGATTAATTATAATACTTTCTAACTACCACATATACATGATATAGATGGTGAAAGAATTATAAAATAATTAATCACAAGAAGCGAAAATCATAAGCAATTAAATCACACACATGAGAATCAATTAATGAACAAAAGACCTTCACTTCATTAATGGAGGTTTCCTCCTCAACCCTAGTTGAGGAGTTTAGTTACACATGGTAGAAGAAGAAGAAGAAAACAAAATAATAAAAGACATAATGAATAAATAAAACCCGGATTGTCTCTGTCTTCTCTGCCCTGACCTCCACTTATTTTCTCTCAAAACAGCCTTCAATTCACCTCTTTATACCCCAAGAGAATACATAAAGTCCTAATCCAATTAGGAGATAAAGTCCTAATCCAATTAGGAGAAAATTAGGGTTTTCCCGCAACGCAAAATAGGTATATTTTTCTGCTGACATTCAGCCCAAGTTTTGACCCAGTAGAAGCTCGATTCGCGAAATTTACGTGAAATACAAAAGTATCCAGAATCGAATTTTGTTCAACCAACACAAGAATTAAGTCGAATTGACGCTCGAAAATAAGGTTTTCAGTCCACTTTCCAAAATGGGATTAAAACTGGATTAAGTGTATAATTGGGCTTCAGGCCCGTAATCTTCTTAAGCAGTTATAATTCTCTTGAACCTCTTCCTTGGACTGATTTGAGTTGAAATATGGAGTTGAATGGACCCATTAGATGTAGGCTTCATATAACCTTCTTGGATATAATCTTAAAAAGCTTAAAATTATGGTTTTATCTGAAATAATCATTAAGGCCCTGAAAAAGACAGAAAACACAAAAACAGAGTAAAATCACATATAAACTATCACTAAGAGAATAAAATATGCAAATTAAGAGGCTAGAATGCGTAACATTCAACGCCGATCAAAAACCACCACTAGTGTTCCACTTGGACACTCACGTCCCATCCGTCATCGGCGCTTTATCTATAAAATATTTAGAATAAAGGGGTGAGCACCACTGCGGCTCAATAAAGGTTCCCCAACCCTTCTAAGTGCCAACCTGACACGACCTACATGGAATGCATATGAATACACTACATACCACGTCCACAACCTCAAAAACACATCGACAAATGCAATTAAAGAGGATTGCACATATCACAAATCATGTATAACATGTTCAAACATACAAGTATTAAGGAAAGTAAATGCTCTCTCTCTCGGTCCTCATCCGATACCCTATATGATTGGTCCGCTCCGAGGATCATGTAACCTTGGACACCTCCAATAACCATCCAATGACCGGGACAACTCCGAAAGGTCATTATACCATAGTAATATATGGGATTTCCATAGAGTGAGGAGGCAACTCCGAGGCTCACAAATCATGGACATTCTCTGATAACTATCCTATGACTGGGACAACTCCGAAGGGTCATTAGTATTGGACATACTCCGATCCTAGGCATTAAGCCTTAGTATGGCGGGTCCACTCCGAGGGCCATACATAGTGGATAATTTTACCACATTTCACAACACGGTTGGACTACTCTGAAGCTTCGTGCACCTCATTTGCGTCATTTTTCCTGCAACTTCCCACATATGCAATATGAATGCATAAACACATGACATTTTATTTTCATGCTCAACTCATGCTTGATACTAAAAAGAAGTAGCAAGCATATTTTCCATCACCACACACCACATATAGCACATATATGTATAACACATGCATATATCATCTCATATGCATACAACTTTAAAATTAGCTACCTATACCTCTCTTCTTCACCCGAAACCCTAGAATCGACAATTAGAAGAGAAGAAGAACCCCTACCTCAAAAATGAAGGCCTTCCAAGCACTTCACCAATTTTTCAGCAGAGTCTACCTTGCCGAATCACCACTTTGTTCAGTTCAAATGGAAGCCCTAGCCGTCCCCTATGTATCTCCCTCCTTCGGTGAGTCTTGAACCCAAGCCGAACGAGTCCGAAATTAGAGAAAAGGGAGAGCTATCAAGATGGAGAGCTTTAGAGAGAGAAAGAGGCATGAGATATGGCTGAATATCTCTGCCACTGATATTTAAAATATCTAGGGTTTGCAAAAAGACCAAAATGCCCCCAGCCACTTGACGTACCCTCCGGGCCTCCGTTTTCGATTCCAAAAACTCCTACGGTCTCGAAATCATTTCCTTAACTCTCTAAATATTTTATCTAAGCCATTCTTTAAAATAAATATTTTTGAGAATTTTTCAGATTCCCGGGCCCACTTAAGTCGCATCCCGAGCCCCGATTTGACTAAAAAGTCAAATTTCTCCAAATCTCCTAAAAACTTTCCAAAACCTTAAAAACACTTTCCAAACATGTTTTCCACACTCAAAATACGTTAAACACCACTCAAAATGCATTTATGGCAATTATAGTGCCAAAAAAACAAAATCGGCCAAAATTGGTCACGGTCTCTACAATTACTGTCGGACAAAGCAGAAGCACACAGAACTAGGGTCAGGGCATCTAGGTACACCCTGATCGATGAAATCCTCTACAAAAGGAAAGTTTCCTTACCCTACCTACGATGCGTGTCAACAGAAGAAGCGCAGAGTGTTATGAGGGAAATTCATGAAGGGGAATGTGGAAACTATGCAGGGGGTAGGTCCTTGGCACATAAGGCCATTAGGCAAGGCTGCTACTGGCCTTCCATGTAGCAGGATGCAATGAACTTTCTCAAGAGGTGCAAAAAGTGTCAACGCTTCACCAACATCCCGAGACAACCTCCGGAGGAGTTGACACCAATAATGGCCTCGTGGCCTTTTGCCCAGTGGGGAATGGATTTTTTTGGCCCTCTGCCCATGGGGAAGGGGCAGATAAAGTTCACAATTGTAGTGGTTGATTACTTCACTAAATGGGTGGAGGCCGAGCCCCTAGCTACAATAGGGGAAAGGAATGTCATCAATTTCGTATGGAAATCAATCATATGCAGATTTGGTGTCCCAAATGTCATAATTATGGATAACATAAAGTAGTTTGAAAGCCGAAGGTTCCAAGATTTTTGCACGAAGAATGGCATAAACCACCGATACTCCTCGCCAGGCCACCCACAGGCCAATGGGCAAGCTGAGGTAGCCAACAGAACTATATTTAAAATGATTAAGAAACGCCTGGATGACTCCAAAGGAGCGTGGCCAGAGCTGCTGCCAAGTATTCTGTGGGCCTACAGGACCACTGTCAGAGTCCCTACAGGAGAGACACCCTACTTCTTAACTTTCAGAAATGAGGCAGTTTTGCCTGTCAAAATGGGGACGGTGGTGAGCCATCGTGTCAAGCATTATGATCTAGTCACAACGAGAGGGAAATAAGGGCCAGCGTTGATTTCATCAATGAGAAAAGGGAGCAGGCGTAAGTACGGATGGCCGCATATCAACAGGCCATGTCCTAGTATTACAACACCAGAGTCAAACATAGGAGTTTTTAGCCTGGTGATCTAGTCTTGCGAGAGGTCACTCAAGCCACCAAACCTCATGGCACGGGAAAGCTGGCCCCTAATTGGGAGGGCCCGTATAAAGTGATTAGGACTCAAAGGCGAGGCACTTATTGGCTAGAAATATTAGAAGGAAGGCAGCTGGCCCATCCTTGGAACGCCGAACATTTAAGGAAGTTCTATCAGTAAGGTTTTTCCCTGACTTGTTAAATTTTTGCTCCATCCTTTTTAGGTTTTAGCTTGCAAGTATTATTGTAAAGCTTAGCTATGCTGCCGAAATTTAAGTATTATTTTAAAGGTCGGCACTAATGCTCAAGACTTCAGGATAGGATTCCTATCCAATTTTAGTTTATCTCTTGTAAGTTTTTATCATGAAATAAAACAAGTTATTCCCTAAAAACTATGGCTGCAAAATCCTACGGGGGCAAAATCCTACGGGGACACACCTCTACGGAGCACCTTTGAAGAAAAAGGCAGGGTTAATAAATCCCGAGAAAAGACAAAACCCTACGAAGGCAAAACCCTACGGGGACACACCTCTACGGAGGGCCTTTAAAGAAAAAGGCGGGGTTAAGAAATCCCAAGAAAAGACAAAACCCTACAGGGGAAAAATCCTACGGGGACACGCCTCTACGGAGGGCCTTTGAAGAAAAATGCGGGGTTAATAAATCCCGAGAAAAGACAAAATCCTACGAGGGCAGGACCCTATGGGAACACACCCCATGGAGGGTCTATTCAAGTAGAATGAATCAAAACTTCAAAGAAAGTAGAAGTAGCCTCTACACAATGACCCATGTTCAATAAATTATACGATCCTTCATTAATTAAATAATATAAAAAGGTACATGGAGCCTCTACAAAGAAGAACATTACATAGATACCAAAAGAAAAAGACTCCAGCTCAAGGGTCGGGATCTCCAAGTTGTAGACCAGAGAAGTTCATGTCAGGCCATTGATCCTGCGCCACTTCACGAAAATACTCAAACCCATCAATGTATGACTGGTTGAGGGCCCTGTCAAAATCAAGCAACTCTTTGAAATTCTCCATGGCCAGTTCTTTCTCCTCCCGTTCATGGCTGAGCTGGGAGTTGAGGGTGTTTATTTCCTCATTATGAGAAGCACGAAGGATCTCAAGCTATGAGTTGAAGCTGGTGCGTTCACTGGCAAAGGAAGCGTGTTCCTTGACAAAGGCTGTTCTTTGCTTCCCCAGCTCCTCCTCTGCACATAGGATACGGTTGGAGAGACCATGGGCAATCATCAGGCCCTGTTAGATACACAAGGGAAACACACGGTTAAGAAGGAGAAATATTAGAATTTCACCCAAGCACAGTAAGAAGGCTAGGGACATGCCTGAGCCATATTGGCCAGTAAATATCCGGTAGAGGAAACGGCATTGAGAGCGTCCACCTTTTCCAGATCACGTGGGAGAGCAAACTCCCCAGCCCTTTTTATGGCAAAGGATGTGTCACCCAGTAATGAACCAGTATGGCTGGCCAATGGGGTTAATAGCCCGGTGTGGCTAGTGGCTGGGGAAAATGATACATGCGAGCTACCTCCACCAAAAAGTTGAGTCGTCGGCACCCCAAAGGAGCCTGGGTCGATCAGGCTACCACCCATGAACAAAGGAGGCTAAGGTATCACAAAGGGGTTGGGACCAGGAGTCGGAGTACTCATGGTGGCTGCGTGGGCAGAATTCCCAATGGAGGGAGGAGAGGATAAACCCCCACCGGTAGGTGCACCGGTGCTCTTGAGAATAGGTTGGCGTCATCTTTTTTGAGCAGGGGATGAGGATCCCATGACACCTTTCCCTTTCGCCAACATGCGAATGTCTTGATTGGGCTTTCTCTGAGATCCTGCATGATGTTTACAATAAAGTTTATATTCCTCAAATCCAAAAAAAAGAAGGGAGTAAAGAGTAAAGAGTAAAGAAATATAAAATTACACCTCACCTATCCCTAATCATGCGAGGGGGGTAACCTAGCGTACTCAATCCGGCATCGGAGGTCAGGGCCTGTAGAGACCGGAACCAAATTTGACCGATTTTCAAAAAATTTCATCATTTTCGCTATAAATGCATTTCGAATGATGTTTTGGATGTTTTGAGAGTGGGACACATGTTTGGAAACATGTTATGAGGTTTTTGGAAGTTTTCAAAAGATTTGGAGAAGTTTGACTTTTTGGTCAAATCGGGGCCGGAATGCGACTTAAGTGGGCCCGGGAAATCCAAAAAATTTTTGGAAATATTTATTTTTGGATATGAATTAAACGAAATATTCATAGTTTTAAGGAAGTGATTTCGAGTCCAACGGAGTTTTTGAGAATTAATTCAGAGGTTAGGAAGGTACATTAAGTGGCCCGGGGGCAAAACGGTCATTTCACGCCCCTAGGACTGGAATAAATATCCCAGGGAGATATGAGATCTCATTTCTCATGGTTCCCTCTCTCTCTAAACATTTCCCTCTTCTCCCTCTCCCTTCTCTCTAAGTTTAGGATGCCTTCGGGTGTGATTCTTGTTTCACCGAAGGAGGGAGATACGTCGGGGAAGGCAAGGGCTTCGGTTTGAACCAAACGAACTCGACTTCTGGCAAGGTGGATATCGCTGAAAATTTTGGAGATTGCTTGGATAGCTTCCAATTTTGAGGTAGAGGTGTTTCTTCTCTTCTAGTTGTCGATTCTAGGGTTTTGGGTGGTTACGAGAGGTTTTCGGTTGAGTTTGTATGTGAGAGAGATGGGCAAGTGGCTGAATTTTTATATTTCCTCTTCCCTTGTGATTATGCATGCTAGATAGATCCATCTTGATGAATATATGATGTGTGGGTTGAATATGTGCAAAGTGTGCAAAATGCGAGCATGATTAGCTATATTGTGTATTATATGCATATGTAGGTTATGCGTATTTTGGGGTGCAATCATATGATTATATGTTGGTTGTGTGTGTGTATAAATGTTGAATGCATGCTAGGTTATTTTATAGCAAGTGTGTGCATTGTTGAAGCATGATCAAAATATGCTAGGTTGTGGTTTGTAGGCATATGAGAGTTATATGCATGCTTTATGACATATATGTGACCATGTGTTGTTTTGAATGTTAGAATGCATGCTAGGCTTGTTATAGTAATGATATGCGTTGAAAAACATGATATATGAATGAGTGCATTCACACTTGAATTGTATGTTGTCATGTGCATGAAAGCATTTTACATGCCATGTAGTGAGGGACATGTAGGTCGGTGTCGGGTCGGCACCTAGGAGGGGAGGGGCACCTCTACTGAGCCGCAGTGTTGCTTACCCCGCTCCCCCAAACATTTTTTTTTCAGGTAAGAAGCCGATAATGGATGAAAAGAGCTTGCTTCCTTACTTGGAGCATTCTAGTGCATTTTGGGGATCTTTTGAGATATATGTATGGATTATGTTTTTGGCTATCCATGCCGGCATGTGGCATGTGGATTATGTTGATTTATAGTTACATTCACGGTATATGTAACTTGTATATTCATTTGAATCCTTATGTGTATGGTTTCATGGATTTGATATGAATTTGGAGCTTAAATGGATGAATGTATCATTTTTGTCCTTTATATCTTGAACTCTTGGATATGACGATTTTGAATAGTGGATTTATATTGGAATCACAGTCGTAGGATTTCGATGTGTGAGTTAGGTTGTACGTATGAGTTGATGAATATGATCCTTGGAAAATGAGGATGGTTTATGCACTTGAATTTTATGTGCATTGAGAATTTAGGATGAGTTTTCTATGATTATACAAGATTTGAGATTCAAAGGTGTAGGTTGATGTGTGGGTATGATATTATATCATTAGGGGATGATTTATATGTTTTATGAATGACCCAAGGTGGTTTGGTTGAGATTTGAGTTCAAATGGATCTTGTATAAGTGTTTTGGAATTGCTGGGAAGTGCATTTCGATCAATCGAAATGTCCATTTCGATTGATCAAAACTCCCATTTCGATTGATCGAAATGGTTGCGAAATCTGAGTGTTTTTCAGGTCCAGAGTGGGGTAATTTCGATCAATCGAAGTCCCCATTTCGATTGATCAAAATAATGCAGGTCCAAGGTACTGAGAGAGTGTTTTTTTCGATTGAAAGGGTCAAAATCTCGATTAATCGAGATGAATCTCCATTGATCGAGATGCCAATCTCGATTGATCGAGATTACTATTCACAGCTTTTTTCAAAACTTCATTTCGACGCAATTTCTTCGTTTTAGATCGGAATTGAGTGTAATTTTTTTTGACCTTGAGTATTTTTGGATTCTCTATCCAATGGTATAAGCCTCAGTTTCAGATTCCAAACACAAAAAGTTTTGAGGCTCGAAAGTGAGTGATTCTCAAAGGTGTGGCCAAGTAAATTGCCACTAAGGTGTATGAATTGATCTAGGGCCCATGGGAATTGGTTGAGGTAGTGTTGTGTGAATTTTTATGCAAAAATTAAGTCAAGCTTCCACTGTAAATGAGTGTAATGAGGGTTCACTGGGTTTAGATGGATAGTTAACCTCTGGTTCTCCGAGAATTAAAAATCTATCATTATAGCTTGGTATTAAACCTTGATACTATCGCACGACTGTGCTTGAGATAGTTCATGGGGTTGAGTGAACGAGTTCACACTCAGGATTCGGGGTCGGTCCGGGGGAGTCCCGGCTGTCCAGATTCTGGGGCGTGACAGGGCCACCGCATCCCTCATCCTAAGGTCATAAATAAAGTCTAGCCTGTCTTCCTCTTCTTGAGTTACCTCAGGCTCTACATCTAGTTTATTAAAATACATCAATTGGTGTAAGCATACAGAGGAAAGGTGAAAATGACCTAAAAAGAAAGGGTAGGAAATGCTCACCACTGACGACCCCGTCAGTCCAAGTGCAGGGAATGTAGTGAGGGGAAAGCTCCTAGTCTCCCAAGACGAAAAAGAATTATTCCTTCCAATTCTTTATCCGTTGACCATTGTCGAGAGTCACCAATCCTTTGGGAAGACACCCTGAACCGTGAGACCGGCCCTGAATATGATGCCAGTCCTTGCTTTTTAAAAGAGTGTAACAAGAAAGGAACTCGTTGATAGTTGATTGAGGGGTGAGCTTGCTGGACCTCCAAAGGACCAGGGTAGCCATAATAATGCGCCAAGAATTAGGCGTAAGTTGAGAAGGACAGAGGTTGATATACCGGAGCAGTTCTTTTGCAAAGTCTAGGATGGGGAAATGTAGGCCCAAAAGAAAGTGGCCTTCATAGAAGCACATTTCTCTGGGATAGATGGAAAAAGCCTTATTCACGGGCAAAGGAGCTCTAGCTACTACCCCGTCTGGAAAAGAGAATAAGGCAGCTAGCTCTTCAACATCGACATCTGTCATTATAGAGCTGATATCTTGGCATTCGTTGTAGTCTGCCATTGTAGAATGAAGAAAATTAAATGCTTGAACAAGGGGAGAACCGGGTGCAAAGAGCTCTGGGTTTGGCTTGTTGAAGTTATGATCAATGATGTATAGACAACGAGAAAGAAAAGGTAGAATAGTGCAGGGCATGAATTAGAGAAACAAGTCGTAGGTGGGAAGAAAGCTGGTGATAAGATGTGTTGGAGTGAGGAGCAAGTGAAGGTAGGATTGCTTATATAGGCAATGGGAGCCAACTATTGTAAACCCACCAACGTCTCTCTCCCAACGGTCCTCAAGCACAAAAGATATTTTTTTGTAACGTTCACAAGCCAAATGGTCGCAAAAGGGAGCCAACACAGAGCGTGGACGCACATAGCCCAATCACGGGCGTTGACGGGGCCACCTGGCCGGGCATAGCCTGGCTGGGCTGTAGAGACCGTGCCCAATTTTGGCGAATTTTTCAATTTTTGTCATTTATTGCTTTAAATGCATTTTAAATGATATTTAACATGTTTTGGATACGGGAAACATGTTTAGAAGGTTAGAATATGGTTTTGAAAAGTTTTGGGAACTTTTGAAAAAGTTTGACTTTTTGGTCAACGGGGGTCCCGGGATGAGTTTAAGTGGGTCCGGAAAATTCAGGAAATTTTATTTTTGATTATGGACTAAACGAAATATTTATAGTGTTAAGGAAGTGATTTCGAGTCCAACGGAGTTTTCGGGAATTAATTCCGAGCTCGGGAAGGTACATTAAGTGGCTAGGGGTAAAATGGTCATTTCGCGCCCCTAGGGTTGAGATAAATATCAAAAAGGGTCTGAGACATTTCATTTTACAAATCTCTCTCTCTCTCTACGTAACCCACTTCATCTCTCTCCCTTCTCTCTAGAGTTTGAGGGCCTTAAGGTGTGATTTGGAAGATCTTGAAGAAGGAAAGTGTGTAGGGGACATCAAGGGCATCAGTTTGAACCGATCAAAGTCTCCGTCTCGTGAAGTTGAGAAAGCTGGGATTTCTCAAAGTTGGATTCCAAGCTTGGGAATTTGAGGTAAGGGTGCTAGACTCATCTTTACTTTGATTCTATAGGTCACATACTTGTGACATGAAAGATAGATTAGGATTTCTTGAGTTTAGGGTTATGTATATGTGTATATATGTATACTAATGTGATTATGCATGTATAAATGTCTAGCATGTTGGTTAGAACTTATATATGTTGTGTATGTGCAAATGAGACTATGAATGTTCTTAATGAAAAATGTGATCTTTTGGTGAAAACATGAAAAATGTGAATTTTTATAGACTTGTGCATGAAAGATATGATTTTCCTTGTTAAATGCATAAGCATGATGATTTTCATGATATGAGTGTGATGGCATTGTGACAATCTTGAGGGAAAGGGAAATGCATTGATTTGACAAAAAAAAAATGCATTCATGGTGTGGAATAAGTGCATTGATGTGATTATGTGCACTATGTGAAAAGCGAGTTTTTGGGGCGTGACAACATTGAGAATTAAGGTGAGAGAATGGTCCCTAGGGTGAAAGACCCAAAACTTGGCCAAGAGGAGGTGCTCCCTTCGAATTAGTAACCTGATAAAGCACAAGCAGAGTTTGGGTGCCGAAGAGACCCTTACTATGGATGGAGTGATAAGCTAGTCCCCATTGAAGTGATTTCCGAACTTATGTGGCGTGTTATATATATATATATATATATATTGTGGCTTGCTAAATTGGATATATATACATGTATATGTATGTAAATGCATTGAGATGTGAAGCATCACTCATGATTTGAAAAACGTGTTTGTTTATGGGTTAAAAGCATGTATACTTGTCATGTAGACATGTAGGGCTTTCATATGCATCCATGCATGGCCGCCTGAGTTGGAGTGGGGTTGGGTGGATCATTCCTACTGAGCCGCAGTGTTGCTTACCCCATATTTATATAAACATTTTCAGATAAGGCGCCAATGGAAGACGAAGCATGATTAGCTCTATGGATATGTTGAGCTTATTTTTGGACTTTTGCTCTTTTGAGATGTAGATAAATGTCCATGCCGACTTGTGGCATGTAGACAATGGTTGTGGTGTTGCCTTTACATTTGTATCTACTTTTGTATGTGAAATCCAAATGTAAGTGCCACACTTGTGGGAAAGTGATTTTTGAGAAATGTATATATAATGGCTTCCTTCATTTGAGACTTGTAGAATGTATGCAAAAAGGGCCATTTGAATTCTTATGCGTATGGTTCCATGGATTATGTATGGATTTGGAATTTAAATAGATGAATGTATTCTTTTGTGTCTTGTATTTTAATTTCGTGGATATGAATTTTTAGAGTTGTGGATTTATGTTGGAATCATGGTTGTAGGATCTCAATGTATAAGTTAGATTGTATGATTGGGTTAATGAAGATCACCTTTGGAAAAATGAGGATGGTTTGGTTCACTTGAATTTTATGTGCATTGTGAACTTAGGATGAGTTTTCTATGATTATGCAAGATTTGTGATTCAAATGTATAGGTTGATGTGTGAGTATGATTTTATATCAATGGTAGATGATTTATATGAGATATGAATGATCTAAGGTGGTTTGGTTGAGATTTGGGTTCAGTTTGATCTTGTAGAGGTGTTTGAGAAATTCTGGGCAGTGCATTTCGATTAATCAAAATGCCCATTTCGATTAATCGAGATGCCCATCTCGATTGATCGAAATGGTTGCGAGATTTTATGAATTTTTGAGCTTTATTTCGATTAATCGAAGTCCCAATCTCGATTGATCGAAATATTGCAGATCCAAAGTACTGAGGGGGTGTTTTCTTCGATTAATGGGGTGAAAATCTCGATTAATCGAGATGAATCTCGATTGATCGAGATCCAACTCGATTGATCGAGATTACTATTCACAACAATGTTCAAAAATTGTCCAGACTTCGTTTCGATGTAATTTCTTCGTTTTAAATCGGAATTGAGCGTGGTTTTTTTTTAAATTAAGTATTTTTGAAAGCTCTATCCAATGGTATAGGTTTCATAATCAAATTTCGTCTGTGTAAAAGGTTGAGGTCCAGAACTTAGTAATTTATGTGTATGGAACCAAAGGTGAAAATCATGTGCAAGGGCCTTAGATGATCTAATGCCACTTGAAGGGTGTGCATATAGAATTCTTCCGCAATAGAAATGATTATAATGAGATTAAGGTGTGGGAACTTGAGGTGAAATTACGGATTCACCCCCGTTTCCTTCGCTCCTAACTGGGTGTCAGAAACCGGGGCGTGACATGGGCGCTGCCTGGTGCGTACCTGGCCGGGCTCTACCTGGCGCTGCCTGGCCGGACTCGACTAAGCGCAGCCTGGCCTAGCTCGGCCGGGCATGGCCTGGCCGGGCGCCTAGCCGGGCCCACTCGGCGCGTGCCATGCGCGGGGAGGAAAAAAGAAAAGTGAAAAAAAGAAAAGAAAAGGAAAAAAAAAAAGAGAAAAGGAAAAAAAGAAAGGAAAAAAGTATTTAGTTATATGCCAGAGACGAATTCTAATGAACAGTCCAGAGTGTTCATAAGGCCCAGCACTCGACCGTCATGAACAGGGGGCATCTGATAGAGTGTTTGACTAGAATTATGAAATGTGTAACGTGAGGGATGAGTTCGAAGTGACGTGGATAGGAAGTCTATTTTAACCAGGACTGCTTGATCTCCAAGAGCCAGTCTCCTACTAGGAGACAGTCTCACTTGAATGCTATAAATACAGAGACAATCTATATACCAGGTACGTGATTAAAACCCTCTAAGTTCCTTTACAGCTTAAAAAATTCTTTCGATTTCTCTTCTCTTGTCCTTTTACAGGTTGGTATTTGACCGGTTCAAGGTGGATTTTTTGCATCATCATTACATATATATGAAGATGGAGGACGTCGTTATTTATATATATAGGGATATATATATATATATATATAGTCATGGTGGGTGTATTTGTATTAAATTATAAATACATGTGAAGGTATGTGTATGTAGTGTAATATGTATATATATAATATAGGTATGTGTACATATGTATGTGCTTTATTTTACACATGGGCTGATTTAGACTTATATATTGATAGGCGTTGAATGTTACGCATTCTAACCTCTTAACTTATGTATTTTATTCTCTTAGTGATAGATTATTTTGTGATTTTACTTTGTTTTAGTGTTTTCTGTATTTTCAGGGCCTTAATGATTATTTCAGTTAAAACCAAGCTTTTGGGCTTTTAAAGAAGACATCAAAGATGGTGAGATGAAGCCTACATCAAGGAGAATCATTCAACCATTTATTTCAACTCAAATCAGCCCAAGAAAGAGGTCCAAGAGAATTACAGCTGCTTAAGAAGGTTTCGGGCCTGAAGCCCAAATCTACGCATAATACAGTCTTAATCCCGTTTTAGAAAATGGACCAGAATTCTTATTTTCGAGCCTCAAATCGATATTATTTTCACGAGGGTAAACGAAATTCGATTCTTCACACTTTTGTATTTCACGAAGATTCCGTAAATCGGACTTCTAGTGGGTCAAAAGTTGGGCCGAAGTCAGCAGGAAAAACCCACCTGATTAGTACTGCGGGAAACCCTAATTTATTCCTAATTGGATTAGGACTTTGGTGTATTCTCTTGGGAAATAAAGTGGAGACTTGGAGGCTGAATAAAAAGGAGATTAGACAGAGAGAACAGAGCTTGGAGAGTCTGAGAAGGCTGAGAAGAGAACAGAAACATATTGCAGAGCCATTGGAGAACGAAGTCATACGCGTAATTCAGAAAGATGATGTCTTCTTCCTCAACAGTTGAAGCTTCTTCTTCTACCATGAGCGACTAGTTCATCCACTAGGGTTTTGATGTAGCCCTAACAAAGCATCAATGGTTTGATTGTTTTAATTATTGGGGACCTTTATATACATGCATAGATTGTGTAATTCAGAGGATTCTTATTATAGAATTGAGCAATAAAAGTCTTGTAAATTCAATCTCAATGATTTCTTATCTTGTCTTAGATATTTAGTTGTTGTTATTGAACTCAATCTCTCTTGTTTTCTGTGATCATGAGAGAGATTATTACACAATGGTAATCACTGAATATATTGTTAAGAGCTTTGATGGATTATGCCTAGAGAAGATGAACCATACTGCACCCTAGATTAGAGTAGTTAGGCAGATGGCCCATGCCAATCGAAGATAGTCCATGGCTTAGCCTTAATTATATGTTATCTTCTTAACAGATGAAGGTGAGCTTATAGCCACCGACACCACTGATACATGATGTAATTCCCCATAGTTGATTCAATTGACCATTGATTGTGGAGTTAGTGGTGAAGTCAAACACCCTAGATTTCTCTCCTATTATCTTCATTATCTTATTTACTTTGTTTTATTTTATTTTATCTTTTTAATTAGTTTAAAAATCAGAATTCTTTTCTTATAAATTTAATTAGAATTAATTTCATATTCCAACTCATCAGACCATAATCCCTGAGGTACGATACCCCTTCCTTTCGATAGCCCTATTCTGCAAGGAATTCGTTCTATTGCGAAGTGTGAAAATTTTTAATTGATATACTTTTTGAGTCACACTCACACACGAATCAATTTTTGGCACCGTTGCCGGGGATTATCTGTTTGATTGATTGGATTTTACAGAATTAGTTTTAATTGGATTTTTAGTTTAGGAAATTTTTATATTTTATTTTTAATTTTGTTTTTGTTTTCTTTTCAGGTGCTTTTGGTAAATATATGCAAGGTCGTCGTTCTGTAGCTGATCCTTTGATACCTCTTGATCCTGAGCCTGAACGTACTCTTAGACAGCAGAGGAACATCCCTGTTGATACCATTGTGCAAGAGGAAGAATTAATTGAAGACATGGCATAAGAGAGGAATAATAACCTTGTTCCTAATGCTAATGGAGAAAGAGCTAGACTGTTGAGGGACTACTATATTCCTGAGACATATACCTCGCCAGCAGGTTTTCAACTGCCCAATGTCACAGCACAGAATTATGAGATCAAGTCCAGCATTATTCAGATGCTGCCATCTTATTTGGGGCTGACTCAAGAAGACCCTTATAAGCATCTGGATGACTTCATTGAAGTGTGCTCAACTACAAAAATTCACAACTTCTCTGAAGATGCTTTCAGAATGAGACTTTTTCCATTCTCTCTTAAAGACAAAGCAAAGTATTGGTTCAATTCTCTATCGGCTGGTTCTATCACGACTTGGACTCAGATGCAACATGAGTTTCTCAAGAAGTATTTTCCGATAGGGAAGACCAATCAGTTCAGACGTGCTATCACTGGTTTCTCCCAATATGAGGGGGAACAATTTTATGAGATATGGGAAAGATTCAAGGACCTTCTTAGGAAGTGTCCCCATCATCAAGTTCCTAAGTGGCAATTAGTGCAGAGTTTTCATGAAGGGCTGACAGAAGCCAACAGACAGATGGTTGATGCGTCGTATGGAGGTACTTTTATGTTGAAGAGTGAAGGAGAGGCATGGACTTTATTTGAAAATCTTAGTGACAACTCTCTACAACATGTGTCCTCTACTCGTTCTAGCAGACCTGCCACTACAAGGAAGACTGATGAGATTTTTGAGGTTAGTGCTTCAGAAGTTATGCCAACCAACATTGATTTAATTGCACGGAAGGTAGCAGCAATTATGGCTGCCAATCAAACTCCTTCTGCTTCAAATTCTACATTGTTAGGCCCTTGTGAATTTTGCTCTAGTCCTATGCATAATGTGAGCAATTGTCCTTCGATGGGGCAATTTTCTGATATTCAACATGAGCAAGTTCAAGCTACTTTCACTGGACCAATGAATCCTCCACGAGGTAATACTTACAATCCCACTTGGAGGAATCATCCTAGTTTTTCTTACAGTAATCAAGGGGCAGCAATGCAACCATCATATCAACCTAGGACTTTTGTGCCTCAACAACAATATCAAACACAAAGTCCTATGGCCCAAAGAATTTCTACTATTGAAGACAAGCTGACTCTTACCTTGTCCAAATTTGACAAGCTTGATTCTCTTATAAAGACAGTGCAAGCTACTGCAGCAACAGTACAATCTACAGTTCAGCTAGTGCACTCGCATTCTCAATCCATTGCCAAACTGGAATCTCAGTTTGGACAGCTTGCTACTTCATTGAGTAGAAAAGAAGAAGGGAAGCTCCCTAGTCAACCAATTGCTAATCCAAGGGGGATGCAAGCTTCCACAAGCAACCCACACCATGAGCAAGTCCAAGTTATTACCACTTTGAGAAGTGGGAAAAGAATTGACAATAAGGTGGGTGAGAAAAAAGAAGAAGAAAAAGTGACCACAAGTCCAAATGCTGAAAATCCTTATGAGCCTAAGGCTCCTTTCCCACAACGTTTCCTAAAAGCATCTAAATTGGGGAAGCAAGGGGACAAGCTGCATGACATGATGGAGGTGTTTCGCCAAGTGAAGATTAATTTGCCACTCCTTGATGCCATCAAGCAAATTCCTCCTTATGCTAAATTCTTAAAGGACTTGTGCACCTAGAAAAGGCGTTCTAAAAGCCATGTGCCAAAGAAAGTGATGCTGCCACAACAAGTAAGTTCGATAATTCAGCAGTGTACTCCTCCCAAGTACAAAGATCCTGGTGCTCCAACTATCTCATGCATTATTGGGGAGCACCATGTGGATAAAGCTCTTCTTGATTTGGGTGCAAGTGTGAATTTGTTATCCTATTCAGTTTACTTACAATTGGGCTTGGGAGAATTGAAGCCTACCTCGGTGGTATTGCAATTTGCAGACAGATCAACAAATTAGCCCCGAGGAATCATAGAAGACGTGCTCATTAAGGTGGACAAGTTCTACTTTCTTGTTGATTTTATTGTACTTGACACTGAGCCGGTTCACAATCCGAAGAGGCACATTTCAGTGATCCTTGGTCGACCTTTCTTAGCTACTACTGATGCTTGCATAAATTGTAGGTCGGGGATCATGGATATTTCATTTGGCAACATGAATGTCAAGCTTAATGTGTTTAATGCTATCCAACACCCCCCAGATCAGAGTGATGTGTTCTGCATGGATGATATTGATGAATGTGTGGAGGAATTTATTTCATCCTCTATATCTCGAAGCTCCCTGGAGGTATGTAAGTCTCTTTATGACTTTGAGAAAATTAATGATGAAGGGTCGTGCGAAGAAGTGCATTCTATGTTGGAAGTGGATGCTATTCAGAATACTCCACCTTGGAGAATTCCAATTGAGCCACTACTTTCTCTCTCTAGCACTCCCTTAGTGCCTTCATTGGAGTCCCCTCAAGAATTAGAACTGAAGCCTTTGCCTGACAAATTGAAGTATGTATTCTTGGGGGCACAGAAAACTCTTCCTGTTATAATTGCCTCTGATCTGACAGAAATTCAAGAGAAGAGCTTAGTAGAGGTTTTATACCAACATCGTGAAGCAATTGGATGGAGTGTTGCTAATCTTAAGGGCATTGATCCCTCAATTTGCATGCACAAAATTCATCTGAAAGAAGGATGTAAGCCAACCAGAGAGGCACAGAGGCGACTGAACCCCAACATAAAAGAGGTGGTAAAGAAAGAGGTTGTCAAGTTACTTGATGCAGGAATCATTTATCCAATTTCTAATAGTACATGGGTGAGTCCGACACAAGTGGTTCCAAAGAAGTCTGGTCTTACCATTGTCCCTAACTCTATGGGAGAGCTTGTTCCACAATGTACTGCCGCAAGTTGGCGTGTTTGCATTGATTACAGAAAGCTCAATTCTATGATAAGGAAGGATCACTTCCCTCTTCCATTCATTGATCAAATACTTGAAAGGTTAGCTGGTCAGAGCTATTATTACTTTCTGGATGGCTACTCTGGTTATAACCAAGTAGCTATGGATCCAGAGGATCAAGAGAAGACCACTTTCACTTGTCCCTTTGGTACTTTTGCTTATCGTCATATGCCTTTTGGATTATGTAATGCTCCGGCTACATTCTAGAGGTATATGATGGCCATCTTTTCTGACATGGTGGAAAAATTCTTGGAGGTGTTCATGGATGACTTCTCTGTTTTTGGATCATCCTTTGAACACTGTTTGAGCAATTTATCACTTGTGCTTCAAAGGTGTCCAGAACGGAATTTGGTACTTAGTTGGGAGAAGAGCCATTTTATGGTGAAAGAAGGTATTGTATTGGGCCATATTGTTTCAGAGAGGGGCATTAAAGTTGATAAAGCAAAGATCGACTTAATTGCAACTCTGCCTCATCCAACTTCGGTAAGGCAAGTTCGATCTTTCTTAGGCCATGCTGGGTTCTATAGAAGATTTATCAAGGATTTCAGAAAAGTTGCTCAACCATTATGCCATTTATTATCTAAAGATATTCCCTTTATCTTTGATGAAGATTGTGTGCAAGCTTTTGAAAATCTTCGGTCTCTGTTATCTTCTGCACCAATTATGTAATCGCCAAAATGGGCTCTACCTTTTGAAATTATGTGTGATGCCTCTGATTATGTAGTGGGAGCCGTGTTGGGACAAAGAGTAGAGAAACGGCCATATGCCATCTATTACGCTAGTAAGACTCTCTCTGATGCCCAACTCAATTATACAACCACAGAGAAAGAGCTTCTAGCAGTAGTGTTTGCCTTGGACAAGTTTCGTTCTTATTTATTGGGGTCCAAGGTGGTTGTCTACTCTGATCATGCAGCATTGAGACACTTATTGGCAAAGAAAGAAACCAAACCACGTCTTATTCGATGGATTTTATTGCTGCAAGAATTTGATTTGGAGATAAAAGACAAAAAGGGGACGGAGAATGTGGTTGCGGATCATTTATCTCGGATTGAGTTTGAGCCGGTGATCGATGCATTACCTATTCGAGACTCATTCCCGGATGAGCAATTGTTTGAAATGGCTTTGATGAAAGTTAATGGCCAAAGGTTGAAGCATTGTGTGGAAGGATGTGTGCCAAAAAGAGATGTAGAGTCCGTCGACTTGACGGATCTCGTCTATCCGACTTAATCCCTTCGGAGAGTCAATCGTCTCCTACGAACATTAAATTGTAGGTTTTGTATGTATTTCTATACTTTATTTCCTTTAGTTTTCTTTAATTTTAATTTTTAGTTCTAGTTTTCTTAAGTTTTTTTTTTCAATTCTACTTGCGTTTTTATGTTTTTTCTTTGAGTTTTTGATGTATAAGTTGCTGTAATACCCCGCTCCAACACATGGTATGATATTGTCCGCTTTGGGCCTGAGCCCGCACGGTTTTGCTATTGGGTTTACCCCAAAAGGCCTCATACCATTTGAAGAGAACATACTACATATAAGCACATCCCCTTTTCCACACCCAGGCAATGTGGGATTGAGCACCCTGCACCCTGTCAGTGTGGTAGCTCAGCCCAGTGTCTGTCTTCGCACCCGCCCACTCACACCCATCCACAAGGGTTACTACAGTTGCTTCCGGAGGATGCCAAGAGGTGTACCAAGGTATTTGGACTCAAGACGGGTGAAAAATAATGCTCTCGGTCGACCTTGGGCGATGGAGACTCAAAAATATCAAGTCTCGGTCAACCTTGGGCGATGGAGGTCCAACAGGCATCCAGGAGGGGGATCGATCGCCCCAGAGGAGGGGGATCGATAGCCCCATGGTTTTTCAAGTGATCACCCACCAGCAGGTGGGCGATCGATCGCTCATCCAAGGGGGGATCGATCCCCCAGGCCCATGGAAGGGCTGCCCAAATTTTTAAGGCCTATAAAGGCCACCTCTCATCCTTTGTTGCTAATCCTAGACCTCTTTGAACTCCAATTCAAGTTCTACATCATCCAGAAAATTAATTTCTTCAATTGGTGATTATTAAACAAGAATTCAACATTGATCAACATCAACTTCAACACCAAATTGGATCAAAAATCACTAGTTCTCAAAGGAAGCTCTCACTTTTTCAAGTTCAACATCAAAGTAAGTGAAGTTTTTCTTTGAAGAAGTTATTCAAATCTTTTTAAGGGCTTTTGAAGACCAAGTTTGGGGGATCAATTTGGTGCATTTACTTGTTCGATTTGGGTGGAAAAATTGCCAAAAAGAGGAGGTTGAAGGTTACAAAAGAATTGTGCACACCAAGTGTTCGATTTAATTCCTCAACCACACTTTTTCTACTTCTATGGCACCAAAGAGAGCAAGTCACCAAGGTGTTTCAAGTTTACATAATCCTCGCCGAGCGAGGCATGATCCGACCACAGGTTCTTCACGATCTCGCCGAGAAGGTATTCAAGAGAGATGGCATCCAAGGGCGTTGAACTTTGAAACCACGTTTGACATAGCCGAACTATATGGTATGTTTTCTGAGACACGATGGGGGATTTCCGACATCCGTCGTCGCCGGTCAGCATCCATTTTTGTTCCACTTTCATCTACTATTTACCCGAGGCTTGTCAAGGTATTTTATCAGAACTTAATACCGACACCTGATGAGCGGGATGTGCTTACTTCTTTCGTGGATGGAACAATAGTTCGGGTGGACATGTCATCCATTTCCATTGCCATGGGTTGTCCTCATGAGTGCCCAGATGATTTATCTCATATCTATACTCCTTTACCCGACGAGTTGTCAGTGGGTAATGTGGTTGCACGTTTGTGTGCCAACCAATTTTCCGGGCCGAAAGGGAATGCAGCTTCAAAGTCTTCAATGCCAAATCATTTATGGTTCCTTGACGCTATTCTACTCAAGAATGTATGTCCAATTGGACATAAAACCGAAAGACGTCAAGAGTTCCTCAGAGCCTTATATGCTATACATTTTGGGCACTAGCTGTCATTCTCACAGATTGTCTGGGGCCAGATGGAGAAATTTTATTCCAAAGTTGTGGCCAAGGCACCAAACAGTGCAAGTGACTGGGAGTTTCCATTCCCTACTATTATTCACCAGTTGCTTGTGGCACAGGGGTATGCAGTCCATGAGGACGAGCTTGCCTTTCCACGTGATCTTCATTATGGCACGCATGACTGGAATCTGAGTCGATCTCATATGCACCAGAGAGTCATAGCAGCGCCTGGTGAGGTATCTCGGTTGGCCCAGGGAGGAGAGTATATAGATATACCACCACCGGTGGAAGATCCAGAGGAGATGGAGGCAGAGGAAGAGGAGGTGCATACACAGGCTAGTGGCCATGATTATCAATATTTAGAGGGGCAGATTGCTGGGTTGACAGCCCAGTTTGGAACCCTACAGACAGAGGTATCCACACAGTATGGAGCAATGAGAACAGAGATGGCGGATCACTTTTGTGACACTCGCCAAGAGCAACTAGAGATGAGGAAGATGCTGCGTGCACTGATGCGCCAAGCAAACTTGGATCCGGATGCTCAGTCACCACCACATCCTTGACAGAAAGGTAATCATCTTTTGTATTTTATTTTTATTTGTAGTTTTTATTTTTCTTTTTAGTTTTATTTTTCTTTCTGTAGTTAGGTTTTTATTATAAAAAAAAAATGACACAAATATTTTATTTTTTTTAGGATTTTCTCTTTCATATTTATTTTCACCCATACTTTTTCACTTGATCTTTGGGGTATAGTGGTTTGTTTTGACAGGTTGTAACATCCAAGTTTGGGGGAGTGCTTTCATTGCCTTCATGCTAGTGATGTACTCTATTTTCTTGCCACTACTTCTCCGGATTCTTGGTAACATCGTTCTTACTCTTCTCTATGCTTTAATTGGGTGTACATTGAGGACAATGTACAGTTTAAGTTTGAGGGTGAGGCGATGCCTATTTGTGTGCTTTATTGCATATGGGGGAAATTTGTGTGAAATTCTTTTTGTATTAGGATTTTATTTTATTTTATTTTATTTTCTTAGTTTGTTTATTATTTTCTTTTGTTTTATTTTTAAATAGAATGTTTTGACATTATTCAAGGGATTAGTACCTTATGTAGGTGCATAACTTGCAATTTTTGAGTATGTTTTAAATTCTTGAAAACTGTGGTTTGAATTATGTGGTTTTAATCATGGTTTGCAATAACATGTTTTGAAGTGATTAATTTTAGTTTCCTTACATGCACAAACACACTAGCATAGTCTTATGGGGTATAAACTTTGGTTTTGAGTTATTGAGTTACATATGCTTGATATTAATTAGTATCTCTTGAGAATGAGTACCGATAATGTGTTTTACTTGACTTCAATGAAAAAGAAAAAAAAAGTGATGAATAAGCAAATCAATTTGATCCTTTTCATGAGTAGCCGGGCCTCTATGCCTCAGGAAGCACGGAGTGTTCGCATCAAAAGTGAAAGGGTGAGAAAAGATGAGCATTGGTTGTCTTGATTTGTAGCCTGACTGATTCGAGTAATTAGGTCTTCAGGGTATCTTTAAGCCTAGTGCCCTAAAGCCATCTGGTTTGGGAGTCACTGACTGAAAGCTTGCTACATGGATCTTTCAGAAAGCTTAATAAATCAAGACATTGCACAACCAATAAAGCAATGAGAAAAAAAAATAAAAAGAGAATTGGAAAAAATAAAAAAGTCATGTATTCATGTTTGGAAGTATGATTTCAATAAGGGGAGCTAGTGAGTTGATGGGGTATGTGCCTTAATATATTCAGAACTGGGTTATGCTACATAAGATGATTGCTAGTTCACTTTACACGAGGGGACTAGAGTTGATTATTTTGAGATATGTTGATGTGAATTATGCATGGGGACCATTGATTTGAATTATAGAATTTGAAAGTTTGGAATTATTCTTGAATGCAAGTTTGTAACTATATATTGTAATATTCTTCTTGGATTAATGTTGAAACAGAATTTTGAATGTTTGTGGGTAACATTTCTGGAAACCCTCACGAGACTATACTCGTCCACTAGGGGGAACCTAGGGGTTTAAAGGCTTGTTGCACATGCTAAATGCAATCGTTTCTCCCACGAAAGTGGAGTTGGTAGTTTAGTTAGTGTTTAGTAGTTTCTTTGTTTTAGTTTTGTTTTATTCTATTGCTAAGGGACTAGCAATATGTAAGTTTGGGGGTGTGATAGGCGTTGAATGTTACGCATTTTAGCCTCTTAACTTATGTATTTTATTCTCTTAGTGATAGATTATTTTGTGATTTTACTTTGTTTTAGTGTTTTCTGTATTTTCAGGGCCTTAATGATTATTTCAGTTAAAACCAAGCTTTTGGGCTTTTAAAGAAGACATCCAAGATGGTGAAATGAAGCCTACATCAAGGAGAATCATTCAACCATTTATTTCAACTCAAATCAGCCCAAAAAAGAGGTCCAAAAGAATTACAGCTGCTTAAGAAGGTTTCGGGCCTGAAGCCCAAATCTGCGCATAATACAGTCTTAATCCCGTTTTAGAAAATGGACCAGAATTCTTATTTTCGAGCCTCAAATTGATATTATTTTCATGAGGGTAAACGAAATTCGATTCTTCACACTTTTGTATTTCACGAAGATTCCGTAAATCGGACTTCTAGTGGGTCAAAAGTTGGGCCGAAGTCAGCAGGAAAAACCCACCTGATTAGTACTGCGGGAAACCCTAATTTATTCCTAATTGGATTAGGACTTTGGTGTATTCTCTTGGGAAATAAAGTGGAGACTTGGAGGCTGAATAAAAAGGAGATTAGACAGAGAGAACAGAGCTTGGAGAGTCTGAGAAGGCTGAGAAGAGAACATAAACATATTGTAGAGCCATTGGAGAACGAAGTCATACGCGTAATTCAGAAAGATGATGTCTTCTTCCTCAACAGTTGAAGCTTCTTCTTCTACCATGAGCGACTAGTTCATCCACTAGGGTTTTGATGTAGCCCTAACAAAGCATCAATGGTTTGATTGTTTTAATTATTGGGGACCTTTATATACAAGCATAGATTGTGTAATTCAGAGGATTCTTATTATAGAATTGAGCAATAAAAGTCTTACAAATTCAATCTCAATGATTTCTCATCTTGTCTTAGATATTTAGTTGTTGTTATTGAACTCAATCTCTCTTGTTTTCTGTGATCATGAGAGAGATTATTACACAATGGTAATCACTGAATATATTGTTAAGAGCTTTGATGGATTATGCCTAGAGAAGATGAACCATAATGCACCCTAGATTAGAGTAGTTAGGCAGATGGCCCATGCCAATCGAAGATAGTCCATGGCTTAGCCTTAATTATATGTTATCTTCTTGACGGATGAAGGTGAGCTTGTAGCCACCGACACCACTGATACATGATGTAATTTTCCATAGTTGATTCAATTGACCATTGATTGTGGAGTTAGTGGTGAAGTCAAACACCCTAGATTTCTCTCCTATTATCTTCATTATCTTATTTACTTTGTTTTATTTTATTTTATCTTTTTAATTAGTTTAAAAATCAGAATTCTTTTCTTATAAATTTAATTAGAATTAATTTCGTATTCCAACTCATCAGACCATAATCCCTGAGGTACGATACCCCTTCCTTTCGATAGCCCTATTCTGCAAGGAATTCGTTCTATTGCGAAGTGTGAAAATTTTTAATTGATATACTTTTTGAGTCACACTCACACACGAATCATATATATTATATATATAAATATGTTATATGTATATAGATAAGATGTAGCTGGGAGATGGTGTAGATACCCATGGGATATATATTAAGTATATGTTATATATGTAAAGATAATCATGTGGAGGAGAGTGAGGCTTCGGCTGATAAGAAGAAAAGAGAAAGAAAAGAAGAAAAAGAAAAGAGGAAGAAAAAGAGGAAGAAGAGAGAGAGAGAGAGAGAGACCGAAGGAGATGGTGGTGGAGACACAGTTGGGCCGTGTTTAGTGCAGCTGAAGGTGGCCTCTCGGCTGGTGCAATAGGCGACGATAGTGGCTCAGATAGGTCTTCGCCAGGTGGGTTCGGTCAACTGGATCGCTGGGTTCGTGGTGGGTGTTCACGAGTTCGGGATAGCAGTAGTAGTGGCTATCATAGTTGGGTTTTTAGGCGACTTTTGCTCGGTTGGCAAGGGTCTGATCATGAGTGGTGGCTGGTTTGTGGGTTAATGGTAGCGGTTGGGGTTTGTTTGGTCGTGGCTAGTAGCGACGATGCTTGGTGGTTCGGTCGCCAGTGGGTCGGTGTTGGCCCTCAAATAGGTTTAATTTTAAGGCTTTTGGTGTTGCTTCAGCAGGTGGGTTTCGAGGTGGTGGTCAGGAATGGTCTGTTAAGTGGTCTCGGTGTGGTCATGGGTGTGGCATGGTGGTCGGCGAGGATCTGTTTGGCTGGGTTCTCACTGGTCGGTTGTGTATGACCTCCAAATAGGTTCTCACGGTTGAGTTTCGGGCAGCCTCTGCAAGTGGTGTTGACTGGTTTCGGTTAAGCGGCATATGTTGGTCGCTGGGGGTGGTTTTTCGGTAGTGGGGGCTAGGTTCTCATGGCTGTTCGAACAGCCTACTTTGGTGATGAGGATGCTCATGGTTTGGGCTTCGATTGCCTATTTTGGCTGGTTGGTGGTGGTAGCCATGGATGGCATTGATTAGGTTGTGGTTAGTGCCCGACGGTGGTCTGCTCGGTGGTGTTTAGCTGGGTTCATGGCTGGGCTTTCTTGGGCCGGCCGTGGGTGAGGGTGTTGATGCATGGTGGTGTTGATGGTGTTTTCCAGCAAGGAGCACATGATGGTGGGTTTGATTGGTTTGGCAGGGAAGGTGATACATATGTGTGTATATATATATATACATATGGATGATGGATGGTGTGTGTTTGGGCTAAAATTGAAGAATGGGTCTTGTTCATAAAATTGGGCTTAGAATGCAAATTGGCCCAAGGGTTGGATTTGTTTGGTTAGTTATGGATTATGAGGCTGGGTTAAAAAATTGACTTGGGCCTGGAAATAATTGATTGTTTGGGCTTTGACAGTTGGGTTAAGCCCTGAGATTGGTTATGATCTATTTGGGTCAAGTTAGTTGGACCTGCAATAAATTGGATTATTGGGTTGCCATGTTTAAATTGGACCAAGCATGGAAATAAAATGGAAAGGGAATGGGTTCATGTGTGACTTGGACACGGGACTGGACCGAACATGGTATAGGTCGCTTTGCAGACACGGACATAATAAAAGCGGGACCTAAGGCAAGTTGATTCTTGCCTCAATCTCTTACGTATATTTTAATTATGTTGATTAATTTTACATATGTTCTTAATTTGATCATATGTGGCGTTTGTATATATATGTGCATATATATATATATAAATGTGGATATTATATATACGTGGAATGTGAGGATATATATATGTGTGTATATATATATATGTGTGTGGGTTTGGAGGATAAGAGCATTGTCAAATTTAGATGCTGATTTGCATCGTGATATGCATGTATAGTATTGATTGAAATCTTGTAAAAAGTATTCTAAATTAAGTATATATTTAGCTATGTGTTGTTCTATATGCATAGGTGAAATGTATATGCGATTATACATGGGTGTAGTAGTAGAAATACCTGCTATATATATGAATATGGTATTGGCGAGCATTTGAAAAGTATGATTATGATGTGTTAAGTGTTTTATATGTCCTTAATACATATATGGTGACGGAATATATATGTGGTTATATATATTGTGAATGAAAAATATGCTAGTTACTTGTAGTAAATGTATGTCTTGAGGGGAAGCATGATTATATTTATGCTAGTATACATGCATATGTGACTCTATGCAGGATGTGACATACATGTGTTTATATGTGAAAATGTGAGTATGAAATGCATGCTAGCTTTATATATATTGAATGTATGCATTGGTTATAGTATGATAAAAATGTGCTAAGTTAAAGTTGTTGGCATATATGAGGTATTATGCGGGTTTTGAACATGTATGCGTTATATGTGTTGGAATGTGATGAAAAGCATGTTAAATACTTCTTTTTAGTATTCATAAGCATGGGTTGATGCATGAAAATATTATGCTATGTATATATGCATTCATATTGCATATATGGGAAAGAAATGACACATACGTGGTTATATGTGGGTTTATGTAAAAAGAAATGCATGCTATGTACTTTAATACTAGCTGGTACATTGGGATAGCATAAAATAAAATGCTTGATTACGTATGCATCCACATTGCATATATGGGAGGTTACGAAAAAATTAACGCAAAAAGAGGTACACGGGACTTCGGAGTGGTCTAACCGTGTCACGAGAAGTGGTATAATTATCCACTATGTATGGCCCTCGGAGTGGACCCGCTATACAAAGGCTCTATGCCTAGAATCGGAGTGTATCCAACATTAGTGAGCTTCGGAGTTGCCCCCTCACAATTTGCCAAACCAATATATTGCCATTGGAGTATGTCCAAGAAGTATGACCCTCGGAGTGGACCCACCATGCTCAGGCTTAATGCCTGGAATCGGAGTATGTCCAACGAATGTGAGCCTCGGAGTTATCCCCTCACATAATGGCAATCCTATACATTGCCATGGTAGAATGACCTTTCGGAGTGGTCTAGGTCATAGGATGGTTATCAGAGTTGCTGTAACGCCTCGATCCCCCAACTCCCGGGAAACCAGAGGTTAACCCGTCCACTAGTCCCAATGGACCCTTTTTACCCTCTATAAAGTACCATGCTCTGATACCATTCTGTCACGACCCGGATTCTAGACCGTTGGGACTCCCCCGAACCGACCCGAACCCCGAGTGTGAACCTGTCCACTCAACCCATGAACGAACCATTTTGACCTTTAGCTCTTGTGGAAGCTTAATCAACTATATATACTAGTGTATACAACATTTATCAGTGGGCCTCCAACTTACACCCTTCAAATGATTCCCTTACACAAGCACGGATACATAACTCTTTGTATGCTCATCGACATAGGCTAAAAATAAAACCATTGGAAAGAGGGTTTCAAAATACTCAATTTCAAAAAAAAAATCACTTGATTCGGTTTTGAAACGACTAAGTTATGCCTATTCCAAATTTTGGAAAAATATGCATTAGTCGACTTATAGAAAGAAGTAAGTCGACTTATGAGTGAATAAGTCAACTTATTGAATGAATAAGTCGACTTATTGAATGAATAAGTCGACTTATTTGCTGCTCTAGAAAGCTTTAAAATGAACTGTCCAAATCAGTCGACTTATAGAAAGAAGTAAGTCGACTTATTCAACCTGGGAACCCCCTTTTTCACCTTTTTGACCAAAATTCACCTCAAAACTCCTATCTAAACCTTTCCAACACCTAGAACACATCCAATAGCATTCAAATAATTTAGAAATGCTATATCACCATACCCATTTATCAAATCACACATTTGAATCACAAAGATCTCACAATCCATATTCTTTCTCATTAAGATTACACATATCTTTACATATGTCCACAAACTATCATAAACACACCTCATCTTTATACATGCAAGATTCGAATGAAGAACATAAGTTATATATAGGATAATGTAACTATAACATTTATATAATCCCAAAAACATTCATTGGGTCCAAAACATACATCCCAAATCCAGATGGCTTCCAAGTTTATAATCATTACAAGGATTTCATGCATAAGGTCCAAAAATGCTAAAAATCCAACCATGACTACAATTTCATAATCGACGTGCCACAAGCCGGCACGGATAGCCACAAAAATATACAATATCCCAAAATGTATCAAAAGGCTACAAGAGTTCCACTTGGACACTTAAGTCTCATCCGTCATCGGCGCCTTATCTGTAAAAGAGTTTAGAATAAAAGGGTGAGCACCACTGCGGCTCAGTAAAGGTTCCCCAACCCTCCTAAGTGCCGACCCGACACGACCTACATGAATACATGTCACTACATTACATGTATCATCCAACATAAACCTCATTCGCAAGCAATGCATATATATAATAATGCATTAAACACATAGCATACCTCATAATTTAGAATGGAAGCATTAACCACATACTTGTCTCTCTCTCAAACTCAACCCGAGACCCTAGCATGATTCTTGACCAACCATACAACCTAGGCCATTTCCCACACAAATTTCAGAATTTTCATCACCGAGAACATCGGTCCTACCAGGTAATGAAACTGTTTCAATACGCACCACCGAGAACATCGGTCCTACCAGGTGATTAGATCATTTCAATACATACCACCGAGAACATCAGTTTTACCAAGTGCTGAGATCATTTTTGGAATACACTACTGAGAACATCGATCCTACCAAGTGATGAGATATTTTTGGAATGCACCACTGAGAACATCAGTCCTACTAAGTGATGAGATATCTTCGGACTACACCACCGAGAACATCGATCCTACCAAGTGATGAGACCCTTACAAGATTTTCACCGAGAACTCCTACCTCCAAGGTGGTCTAACCAATCCAATGCACTCACCGAGTATTGACCTACTCTAGGAAATTCGATCACTTTTCCCCGTTTCCTCACAACGGTCCCATATATGCATTTTGAACATATTGTACTCAAGTACTCAATATTCATGCTTCACAATGCATTATTTAGTTATAAAGGAACATAGCATGCATTTCATCTCTACAAAACCACACATAGCACATATATGTATAACACATGCATATAACCTCTCATATGCATACAACTTCAAAATTTGCATACTTTACTCATGCTACACTCAATGCATAATTTTAGCACATATAATTAACATGCATTCAACCACCACATTTTCTACATATAATCACATATATGACACGAGGTTAGGCATTTGCACATAAACCCCAAATTGAGCACATAACACCTATATACCCAATTTCTTCATTTCACACACTTTAACCCACATGCTAAAACCAACACAAGGAACACCAAATGTGCAAAGATAGGACTCAAGAGAAGGAGAAAACACAACTTTTCACACCCCTCACCATCCTAAAGCATGTGATACACAACCTACACATCTCCTCTCCACCCGAAACCCTATAATCAACAATTAGGAGAGAAGAAGAACTGTCACGCCCCGATTCCCGAGGCCTAGAAACCGAGGTGTGAGCTCTGTGAGATCGCCCTCACGATATAATCACCACCTAATCACACAATCTCAATTCCCTATTATTTTCATAAAAATTGGGCATGACCCATTCTAATAAATCAGGTCCTGGTATGTTATTCCTGCTTTAAATTCAAATGGATACTTATGGGCACGTGTCCCCCCAACATTTATATCTAACAATCTAAATAGACACTTCTGGGCACGTGTCCCCCCAGCATTTCTACAGCATGCATATTACAATAAGAATAATATGTCGCAGTTCCTGAATGTCCGTCTCATATACATACATCAAATAAACAAATGGGAGAAGCCGCCCAACATAAAAGTCCGATACATTTAATCCAAATGTAAAACATCAATCCAATGTCCTAAACATACATTGAATTCTAAAGAATTTAATTACTATCTCTGTAACCAATACTCTCAGTCCCCAACTGACTCTGTGTCATCGGCAATACCTGCAAAACCTGGGAGGGGGTGAGCTCAAAGGCCCAACAAGGTATGTCAAACCATACTATCACCGCTGTAGCAGGTCGATCCTCACATATTCTCAAAAATATACATGCACTTAAATATATCACAATATTTAAGACCATGCTCCTCCTAGCATGCATGAACCAATAATGTATATGGCTACTCTAGCACATATGAACATACAAAATCTACTGTACATGACTTACGAAAATCATTTTCAACATGCTTGAAAGCAATAAACATTCAACACCAATATGTATAAAGAATATATATGTCAAAACATTTACATAAATAATGTAAATCAACTACATCTTCTACTCATCCAGTAGCAAACCTCAAATGTAATGAAGATGCATTTAAACTGTACAACATGCTCAAAAGTAATAAACATCCAACATATGTCATGTCCATTCACAAGCAACGCATATATATATAAGAATGCGTTAAACACATAACATGCTTCACAATAGATAATGTAAGCAAGTTCACGCACTTGTTTCTCTCTCGGACTCAACCCGATACCCTAACATGACTCTAAACCAATCATGTGACTGAGGCACTTCCCACACTATTGTGGAATCCATCACTGAGTATTCTCTACTCTGAGGTGAATGAACCGCTGCAGAATCTGCCATCGAGTATTCTCTACTCCGAGGTGATCGGACCACTTCAAAATCTGTCACCGAGTATTCTCTACTCTGAGGTGATTAGATTGTTTTTGAATTCATCACTGAGTATTCTCTACTCTGAGGTGATTGAACCATCACCGAGTATGCTCTACTCCAAGGTGATTAGATAAATTTTAGAATTTGTCACCGAGTATTCTCTACTCCGAGGTGACTCAACCACCACAACGCCCTCACCGAGTATTGACCTACTCTAGGCAATTCAACCACTCTTCCCTATCTCCTCACAACGAGCCCATATATGCATTTCAAACATATAATGATCATGTATCTAAGAGTCATGCTAAACAATGCATAATTAAGTTATGAAAACACTAAGCATGCATTTCACCTCCACGAAGCCACATGTATGACTACATATACATGTAAAACCTAACATAAAACTCGCATATGTTCACAAACTTCATGTAAGCACACTTTAGTCATGCTTCACCAATGCATACATTTTCTATATAAAGATAGCATGCATTTAATTCACATAAACCCACATGTAACCACATATATGTCAAATCATGCATATAATTCACATATGCACATATACTAGCATAAATATCATCATGCTTCACTCAATGCATATATTTACTACAAGTAACTACATACATTCCAATCACAATATATAAAAATATGTATATTACATCACCCACATATGTAATAAGAACATATAGAACACCTAGCATATCATAATCATGCTTTGCAAATGCCTGCCAAAAGTTATATTCATATTTAGCATGCATTTCTACCACTGCCCCCATATATATAATCACATATATATATTTAACGCCATGCATAAAATCTACCTATGCATACAAGATAACATTTAGCTAAACATGTATAATTTAGCATGTTTGACATGGCTCAATCTACACATATACATATCACAAGGTACACAAATATTTAAATCTAGCATGCTTTTACCTCCCAAATATATATATATACACACCTATATATATATATATATATATATATATATATATATTCTAGTCCCGTGCCCAATTCGGCATCAAAGCCCATGCAAACCATCCACTTTCTTCCTTTCAATTCCCATGATCGGTCCAACCCAAATCATAACTATCTTCTGCCCAATTAATTAGGCAAGACCAAAAATCAAAGTCTAAACAAGACCCAACTAGCTAAATGACTTGACCCAATTTATGTTCTGACCTAATTCTCATTATATACCAGTTTAAAGTTCAACTCATTCCTCATATTGAAGCCCACCATCAATAGGGCCCAAATGTACCTTCTGGTAGTCCATTTTCAGGCCAATAACTAGCCCAAACCATGAATCAATCAACACACCAAGTACACCACCTTTGCATATCCTTACCATCACCATCTCACGGCCAACCAACTCCACTGCCGGAACGTCATGGCTGCCCAAGCCAATGCCGTCGAACACCATTGAACCCGGCCACCAAACAAGCTGTCCAAACTGAACCTGCAAGTTATACCCAAAATGGTCCACCACAACCAAAAGCCGTCCATGGCTGCGACACCAAAAATCCAACCTTCACCTTCTTCATTCATCTGAACCCAAACTAATCATCATCCTTGATGAAACAACCACCACCACGGTCGGAATAACCCCACCTAAGGCCACAAAATTGAGCACCACCAGCCACACCCAAGGAGAAGACCCAGCCAGCCACTAGCGGCCATACCCAACCACTCCGGCCACTTCTAACAGACTACCACCAACACCATCACGGCAGTGCCAGCAACTGCCGTGAACAGACCTAGCAAAGACTGCCACTACCAAAGCTCGCCAAAACTGACCCAACATGGTTTGAGCATCAGCTGGACCTCCATGGTCGGGCCACGCAAGACAGCTGTCTCCAGTCACGAACCAGCCATGCGCACCATCGTCGAACCATCCGAAGCCAACCCAAACCAAAGACCCACAAGCCCACGGCGTTGCAACCATCGCGCCACCACGAACGAGCTGAGCACCACTGCCAGAACTGAAGCCCCCAATTGAACCAAACACGACCCAGTCATGCTCAACCCAAAATTGGACCACCAACAACCCATCTAGCTCCGACCAAGGCTTACTATGGAGTACACCCATCGAGCCTATCAACTGTCGTGTCCTCGCCGTCACGGCCAGCACCAGAACCGGTTGCTCTCTCTCCTGATTTCCTTTTCTCTCTCTAGAAATCACGGTCTCTCTCTCTAGAACAACTCTCAATTTCTCTCTCTTCCTTTCCTCTTTTTCTCTTCTTTTCTTTTCTTCTTTTTCTCCTCCTCAGCCGATCCACCATTCTCTCATTTCTTTTTGGTCCACACATTTTCTTATTCTCCCAGCCACATGTTTCACATACATATATTATACGTATATATGTATATATCTATTTAACACCACATCAAATAATAAAACATAGGTATATCCACATACCATATACACACTTACACCCATACTCCTATACGTATATATATATATATATACACACGACCACCTATACATGCCATTACATGTATGTTTAACAACACATGCATTTATATTTTTCTCCATCCACATATATATATATAATTCCATTTATATATATATTCTCACCTTCTTCCGGGATTAATTAATTCGAAAAAAAATGAATCCGGTCCAAAAATAATTCGGACCTGTCAAAATTCATCCTGAGCCGGTCAAAATAATTTGGGTCATTACAAGAACCCCTACCTCAAAAATGATGGTCTTCCAAGCACTTCACCAATTTTTCATCGGAGTCTACCTTGCTGGATCACAACTTTGTTCGGTTCAAACCGAAGCTCTTGTCGTCCCCTATGTATCTCCCTTCTTTAACGAAACTCAAATCGCACCCGAACGGCTCCGAAATGTAGAGAGAAGGTAGAGAGGAGAAGAGGGAAATGTTAGAGAGAGAGAGATCTATATGAAATGGTTGGGATCACTCTCAGCCATGTATTTAAATGGCATCTTGGCCCGCAAAAAGACTAAAATGCCCCCGGCCACTTAACGTATCTTCTCGAGCTCCGTTTTTGATTTTGAAAACTCCTACGGTCTTGAAATCACTTCTTCTACTCTCTAAACATTTCATCTAAGTCATTCCCAAAAATAAATATTTTTTAAAAAAATTTCAGATTCCCGGGCCCACTTAAGTTGCATCCCGGGCCCCAATTTGACCAAAAAGTCAAACTTCTCCAAATTTTTTGAAAACTTATCAAAATCCTTAAAACACTTTCCAAACATGTTTTCCACACTCGAAACATGTTAAACACCATTCAAAATGCATTTATGGTAATTAAAATGCGAAAAATGCAAAATCGGCCAAAATTGGTCACGGTCTCTACAGTTGTCCTAGGTCACATGATCCTCGAAGTGGGCCAATCATGTAGGGTATCAGATGAGAGCTGAGAGTGAGAGTATGTGCAAGCCTTGATACTTGTATTATGTATCAGATTATAACCGAGGAGGGTGAAAATACCCTTATACTTTTGTGTTTATCTGTTAAGCATATTGTTCTGTTCAAATGTATCATAATTGCATTTGAGATTTGCTACTTGATGAGTAAGATATGTGGTAGTTGATTTATATTATTTATATAAATGTTTGACATATATGTTCTATATACATATTGGTGCTGGATGTTTACTGCTTTCAAGTATGTTGAAAATAATTTCTAAAATCATGTGTAGTGGATTTTGTATGTTCATATGTGCTAGAGTAGCCATATACATCGTTGGTTCATGCATGCTAGGTGGAGCATGGTTTTAAATATTGTGATATATTTAAATGCATGTATATTTTTGAGAATATGTGAGGATCGACCTACTGTAGCAGTCATAGTATGGTTCTATATACCTCGTTGGGCCTTTGAGCTCACCCCCTCCCAGGTTTTGCAGGTATTGCTGATTGTGGAGTCAGTTAGGGGGACCGAAAGTACAGGATGTAGAGGTGGTAATTGAATTCCTTGAATTTAATGTATGTCCAGGATAATGGATAGATAGACGTATTACATTTGGATTAAATGTATGGAGTGATTATGTTGATTCAATCCCTTCAGCGGTATTTTATCTATGTGATGTGTAGAGACCGTGACCAATTTTGGCCAATTTTGCATTTTTCACATTTTAATTGCCATAAATGCATTTTGAATAGTGTTTTACATGTTTTGAGTGTGGAGAACATGTTTGGAAAGTGTTTTAAGGGTTTTGGTAAGTTTTTAAAAGAATTGGAGAAGTTTGACTTTTTAGTCAAATCGGGGCCCGAGATGCAACTTAAGTGGGCCCGGGAATTCGAAAAATTTCTGAAAAATATTTATTTTTGGGAATAACTTAGATGAAATGTTTAGAGAGTAGAGGAAGTGATTTCAAGACCGTAGGAGTTTTCAAAATTAAAAACGGAGCTCGAGAAGGTACGTTAAGTGGCCGGGGGCATTTTAGTCTTTTGCGCACCCTCGATATTTTAAATATCTGTGGCTGAGAATTCCAGCCATTTCTCACGCCTCCTTCTCTCTCAAAAACTCTCCATCTTCTCCGCTCTACCTTTTCTCTACATTTCAGAGCTGTTCGAGTGCGATTCGAGTTTCGCCAAAGAAGGGAGATACGTAGGGGACGGCAAGATCTTCGGTTTGAACTAAACAAAGTTGTGATCTGGCAAGGTAGACTCCGCTGGAAAATTGGTGAAGTGCTTGGAAGGCTTTCATTTTCGATGCAGGGGTTCTTCTTCTCTCCTAATTGTCGATTCTAGGGTTTCGGGTGGAGAAGAGATGTATAGGTTGTGTATCACATGCTTTAGGATGGTGAGGGGTGTGAAAAGTTGTGTTTTCTCCTTCTCTTGAATCTTATCTTTGCACATTGGGTGTTCTTTATGTTCGTTTTAACATGTGAGTTAAAGTGTGTGAAATGAAGAAATTGGTTATATAGGTGTTATGTGCTCAATTTGGGATTTATGTGCAAATGTCTAACCTTGTGTCATATATGTGATTATATGTGAAATATGTGGTTGTTGAATGCATGTTAGTTCTATGTACTAAAATTATGCATTGAGTGTAGCATGAACAAAATATGCTAATTTTGAAGTTGTATGCATATGAGATGATATATGCATGTGTTATACATATATGTGCTATATGTGGTGTGTGGTGGTGAGAAACATACTTTTTACTTCTTTTTAGTATCAATGAGCATGAGTAGTGCATGAAAATAAAATGCCATGTGTTTATACATTCATATTGCATATGTGGGAAGTTGCGGGAAAAATGACGCAAATGAGGTACACGGGGCTTCGGAGTGGTCCAACCGTGTGGTGAAATGTGGTGAAATTATCCACTATGTATGGCCCTCAGAGTGGACCTGCCATACTAAGGCTTAATGCCTAGGATCGGAGTATGTCCAATACTAATGGCCCCTCAGAGTTGTCCCGGTCATAGGATGGTTATCGAAGAATGTCCAAGAATTGTGAGCCTCGGAGTTGTCCCCTCACTCTATGGCAATCCTATACATTGCTATGGAAGAATGACCCTTCGGAGTTGTCCCAATCATTGGATGGTTATCGAAGGTGTCCATGATTACATGATCCTCGGAGCGGGCCAATCATGTAGGGTATCGGATGAGGACCGAGAGAGAGAGCATTTACTTTCCTTAATGCTTTTATGTTTGAACATGTTATACATGATTCGTGAAATATGTAATCATCCTTAATTGCATTTTGTTGATTGGTTGTGAGATTGTGGATGTGGCATATAGTGTATTCATATGCATTCCATGTAGGTCATGTCGGGTCGGCACTTAGGAGGGTTGGGGAACCTTTACTGAGCTGTAGTGGTGCTCACCCCTTTATTCTAAACTCTTTTACATATAAGGCGCTGATGACGGATGGGACTTGAGTGTCCAAGTGAAACTTTAGTAGCATTTTGATACATTTTGAGATATTGTATATTTTTGTGGCTATCCGTGTAGGCTTGTGGCACGTTGATTATGAAAGTGTAGTCATGGTTGGATTTATTTGCATTTTGGACCTTTTGTATAAAATCCTTGTAATGACTATAAACTTGCAAGCCATTTGAATTTGGAATGTATATTTTGGACCCAATGAATGTTTTTGGGATTATATAAATGTTGTAGTTACATTATCATATATGTAACTTATGTTGTTCATTTGAATCTTATATGTATAAAGATGAGGTTGGTTAAAGGGAATGAATGTGGATTATGAGACCTTTGTGATTCAAATGTGTTATTTGATGAATGGGTATGATGATTTGGTGTTTCTAGATGATTTGGGTGTTGTTGGATGAGTCCTAAGTGTTGGAAATATTTAGATATGAGTTTTGGGGTGAATTTTGGTTAAAAATGTGTAATATGGGGTTTCCAGGTTGAATCAGTTGACTGATTGCTTTATATAAGTCGACTAACGTTGGTAGTATATTTTAAAGCTTTCTAGAGCAGCAAATTAGTCGACTAATGCACCTCATAAGTCGACTGATGCCCTATAAGTTAATTAATGCAGATTTTCAAAATCTTGAAATAGACATAACTTGGTCGTTTCAAACCCGAATCAAGTGATTCTCTTTTTAAAATTGAATATTTTTGGATTCTCTATCCAATGGGGCAAGTCTCAGTTTCAGATTACAAACACACAAAGTGTTGAGTCTTAAGAGTGAGTGATTTATGAAAGTGTGGATAAATAAAATCCCCACTAAGGTGTTATGATTTGAAGTAGGGCCCACTAGGGTTGCATAAGGTGGAGTTATGCACATCTATGTGTAAGAACAGATTTAAGCTTCCGCGGTAATTGAGGGTAAAAAGGGTCCATTGGGACTAATGAATGAGTTAACCTCCGGTTTCCCGGGAGTCGGGGGATCGGGGCGTTACATGATGTATGTATATGAGACAGACATTTAAGGACTGAGACATATTTTTGATTGTATCATGTATGTTGTAGAAATGTTAGGGAGACACGTGCCCAAAAGTGTCCATTTTAACTTGTAGATGTGAATGATGGGGGACATGTGCCCAAAAGTGTCTAATTTGAATTTTAGGTATGAATGACATAACAAGATTTGATTTATTCAGAAGGGGTGATGACCAGTTTTCGTGAAAATAATAGAAAACTGAGATTGTATGATCAGGTGATGATTATATCGTGAAGGTGATCTCACGGAGCTCACACCTCGGTTCTCGGGACTCGGGGCGTGACAGTAGTGGTGGTGGTGACGACGATGATGGTGGTGGCGGCTACAACAATGGTGGTGGAAAGTGGCGACAACGGTGGCAGTAATGGTGGTGGTGAAGGAAAGTTGTGACAATGATGGTGGTGACAGTAGTGGTGGTGGCGGAGATAGTAATGGTGGGGTGAAAGGCAACAACAACGGTGGTAGTGATAGTAGTGGTGATGGAGGTGGTGGTGGTGGAAGAGGTGAGTTGGTGGTGGTGGTGGTGGCAGTGGATGTAACGGTGGTGCTGGTGGCCACGGCGGTGGAGGTAGCGATGGTGGTGGTGGTGGAGGTAGTGGTGGTGATGTTGGAAGACAACAATGATGGATAAACGAAGGACTAAGAGAGAATATCGCACAATTTTATTAATATATAAAAATGTACATGGGCAAATTAGTAAAATAACAAATTTATTTAAAAAAAAAAATTGAAATCTTAAAAAGAGATTTAAAAACAACATTATTTTACTCTTATGAAATGGAGTCTCTCACCGCCTAAATGTCTTTATATATATATATATATATATATATATATATATAACCAAAAGTCACAATTAATATTTTTTTTTTAAAGTAGCCCGCTGCCAGCTGATCCATATTTAGGAAGACCACTGCAAGTCACTTTGCTGTATCAGTTCTCACTTGGTCACGTGGAGTCACATTTTCCTCTCCGCGTTCAACGTTCTACAACGATCAAAAACAGCGAACTGATTGATACTCACCAGTGGAAGAGGCAATCGTCTCTGGCATGGAGCTCATCTTCTCTCTCCTCTTTCTCTCTCTAGAAATTACTCAGTTTTTCAACCCTACGATTGCCAGAGGCGGCGAGCAAAACTCTAACTATTCAGGTCTCGTTCGTCTCTTCAATTTCTTCATATATAACGAAAAGAAAAGAAACTCAAAATTATTTGCATCACTTCATATCTTGTTTTGTTGTTTTTATAGTCTCCATTTGTTTCAACGGAAATGAATTCCAATTATTCTTTTATTATGAGAAAACATTGTTTTGTTAAAATCTCGAACATAGACTAGGAATTTAAGTCAAATTGACGCCTGTCTTACCTCAGATAAGTGGAGATCAGCCAAATTTTATTTGTAGTACCATTTCATTGTTTCTGAAATTTTACTTTAACAAGCTGGGGGACCTTCGATTTGACTGTTTTGACCAATGATTTTGATATTGACTTGGGAGAACGATTAATGATTATTTTCCTACATTGTTTGCTGATAAGGGTTTACTTATATTTGTGTTGATTGTGTATATTTAGTAGGTTTCATAAAAAATAGTTTTGCAGGTTCGGGGAGGCACTTGTTTGAAGAAAACCACTTTCAGAAACTGTATTGTTGAATCTTTCCCATTTTCAATTTCATTTCTTTAACATTTTTTAGTCTCAAATTTGTCATTAAGTTCTGAAGAATGTTTTGAAATTTTGTTGTAGTGATAACTTAGCTCGTGGGTACATGAGTAATTCTGATCTTGAGAAGGCCATCAAGGGATTCAATCGGAGATGTGCTAACATAACCAGGATATACAGGTGGCTCATGAGATATTAAATTTTGCCTTATGAACCACTAAAATAGAGTTTCAATGCATTTTTATATGATTACATGGACGACTCACAGAATTGATGGTGGAACTACTGTTGTTTATTTTGAATCGATATGTTGTATTAACATTATGTTGTTTAAACTTTAAAGCATCCTGTTGTGATTATCCTGACTTATTCTTTCTCTCTCAATGAGGGATTTTTGGAATCTTCAATCAGTATAGGAAAGAGTGTCCAAGGAGTTCCTCTGGTAATCCTTTTGCTATGCTAGTGCATTACTTTATATAATCTTTAATCTCTCTCATTGGGGCCCTTTGGACCTATAAGTTACACAATGCTAAATGGGTGTTGTCTGCTTTATTGATTATAGTGGGTGATGGAAATTTCTGACAAGCCAGGGGAGGAAGAGGCAGAACCTGCTTTCAAGGTAACTAATCCCCTTCGCAAATGCTGCACCCTTTTTTGCAAGCCAATAAATTCTTTACATATAAATTATTTTCTTTACTTACCCCCCACCCAAAAATTAAAAAGAAGAAAAAGAAAAAAAGAAGAGAAAATCTCCTAACAAATGCACATTTGACTTTCTTTTGTTATTTGCCTTTTTTAGTTAGTGTTTTATAAATGAGATTGAGTAACAACTGGAACAGCATTGCTCCACTGGTCGAATGGTTAAATCATCTCCTAACTGTCAAGTCACTAACTCAAAAAGAAAAAAAAAAGAATTTTAAAAAATATAATGCTATTGAAGTTTCTCAAGAATTATAATTACCTTTTCAGTCATGCAATAAGAATGCTGTACATATTGTTGTTGGACATGACATATTGGTAAATCTGAAATGTTATGTAACTATTGCTATCATAATACATCTCCACAACATAAATGCAATCATATACCCATTGCTCCTACATCAAGTAACTAACAAATTTGAGTTAATAGAGTATTACTTTGAAGAAATTATCATTTCTATATGTCTCAAGTAAGAAGTACATAGTTAAGGTTTGTGTAATTGGTTTAAGGGTTAGATGAGAAGAAGAGAAGAAGAGAGAGAGAAGAAAGTCGTGAGAAAATTTGATAGGTTTGTAGGGATTTCTACACTACCTCTGTAGAGACCGTGACCAATTTTGGCCGGTTTTGCATTTTTCACATCATAATTGCCATAGATGCATTTTGAGTGGTGTTTAACATGTTTTGAGTGTGGGGAACATGTTTGGGAAGCGTTTTAAGAATTTTGGTAAATTTTTGGAAGATTTGGAGGAGTTTGACTTTTTAGTTAACTCAGGGCTTGGAATGCGGTTTAAGTGGGGGCTTGGGAATTCGAAAAATTTTTGAAAATATTTATTTTTGGGAATGACTTAGATGAAGTGTTTAGAGAGTAGAAGAAGTGATTTCAAGGCCATATGAGTTTTCAAAATTGAAAACGGAGTCCAGGAAGGTACGTTAAGTGGCTTGGGGGCATTTTGGACATTTCGTACGCCTAGATGCCATTTAAAACATGTGATTGAGAGAGGGTCAGCTAGTCTCACGTAGACCGATTCCATTTAAAACATGTTGTCGGCTTGTGGCATGAGACTTCGTTGAGTTGTAGTTCTATTTTGGACAACTGTAACTTTATGGTATGCTGACTATAAGCTTATTGTATATGATAAGACAATTGATTTGTTTATGTAATGCTTGTGGTAGCACTTGGTTCATTTGATGTATGTTTTAAATATGACTGGATTGCGTTTACGAAGGAAGATGATTCACATGGATGTATGATTTAATCATGAGCATAATTTAGAATGCGTGATTGATGTTAGTACCTTTCATTTATGTTATGAATGATGTATGAGAGATTCTAAGTTGATAGAATGGGATTTGAATTCAAAATGAGAAAGGTGAGAGGTTGCAGCATTTTCTGCAGGTGCATTAGTCTGGACATTTCGATGTATCGAAATGAAGGGAACGATGCATCGAAAAACCTGCAGGATTTTGGAATGTCAAAAGTCCTGAGAGTGTGTTTTGGTCGATTCAATGTATCGAAATCATCACTTTGATGCATCAAAGTGTATAGATTCTAAATTCTTACAGAGGGATGTAAGGGGATGTTTGAGGGGCTCATTGAGGTTAGTATGATGTGCAGTACACATATATACACGTACAATTGAAAGTATGCTTCTACGGGATATGAGAGATGGGAAACGTTCGTTAGGATTAACGGACGGGTTCACCTTCAGTTTTCGGGACTTGAGAATTGGGAATTGGGAATTGGGGCGTGACAACATGGTATTAAAGCTTGATTTTAAGGTGAGATCGGTATTGGAATAGTTTACGTGGTTGAGTGAACGGGTTCACACTCCGGATTTGGGGTCGGCCCGGGGGAGCCCCGGTAGTCCGAATTTCGGGGCGTGACAGGATGGTATCAGAGCATTAGGTTCGAAAACCTAAGGACGAAGGGTGAAACTTGATCTAGTGATCACTTGAGGTTGAGGACGTAGACATAAGGGATTTGACTTAAAGTCGTAAATTGCTTATGTGGAGTGGACTAAATTGACATGGTGTGTGTGAGCATGGTGAAAATGGTGCAAGAGTGTGAATTCTTGGTCTTAAAATTTTTCTTGTTGTGCATATAGCAAAATGCTTCCAAGAAGAGCGCGAGACATAGACGTTGATGCTCCTCAAGAGCCAACTGATGGGACGCAATACATGCGTGACATGACAGAAACTATGAGACGGATGGCTAGGGAAGCCAGAGAAGAAGAGGTTTAGGCACTGCCTAGAGTTGCCTTGAGCCGACAAATGGTGGCTATGAGGGAATATGTGAAATTTAAGCTGCCTATATTTGATGGTGCGCGTGATCCACTAGTGGCAAAAAGTTGAATCTATCAGACTCATAAACTCATGGTTGCTCTTGCAATCGATGAGGATCTAAAAGTTGGAGTGGCAGCACTTCACTTGCAAGGGGAAGTGGATCGGTTGTGGCAATTTATTGGAAATGTCCACAACACCGAGACCATGGATTGAGAAACCTTTAAGGGGTTGTTTTTTGACAGAGTTCTTTCCGGCTTCAGTAAGGGACCGAATAAGGCAGGAGTTTATAGATCTAGTCTAAGGGGACTTAGATATTATGGGGTACGAGACTAAGTTTACATCATTGGCTCGCTTCGCCCCGGAGATGTTAATGAATGAGGAATTGAAAGTGAAGAAGTTTGTGAAAGAGCTGAAAACCTTTATCAGAAAGAGGGTATGCATTCTAGGTTTGAGGACCTATAATGAGGTTGTTGACAGAGCCTTGGTGGTTGAAGAGGATGACAAAGACACCCAGAGGATATGGGACTCTAAACAGTAAGCGAAGAGTGCAGGCGCATCTTCGGGTAGTCAAGAAAGAAAGAGGCACATGGAGGGTAGGTCAGGTTTTCAGGGGCAGCAGCAAGCTCGCCTGGTACCTTCATTGGCCTTGCCTACCGGATCTTCACGATCATTTGTGGTATGCTATAATTGCCAACAGATTAGCCATTTCAGCAGGGAGTGCCCACAGGGACATATAGTGGCATTAGTGCTAGCCGGAACAGTAAGGGAAAAGGTATGCTTCTATTGTAAGCGGCCAGGACACATGAGGTTTAACTGTCCTCAGAGGCAGGGGACTCAGAGTGGTTCAGTATCCCAGTAGAGGTTGGTACAGACATCTGCAATTCAGTTTGGCTTTAGGGCACTACCACCACCACAGCCAACATAGTCAGTTCAGGGATCTCGGATAGCGAGAGGTTCTACGCCTGCTTCTAGTTAGCAGTTGGGCTTACCTGGTTGGCTAGCAGGGTCAGTAGACACGGGGCCATGTGTTCACGCTTGCTCTGGCAGAGGACATACCAGGACCGTCAATGGTAAGAGGTATTATCCTGGTTTTTAGCTCGTGGGATATGGTGTTGGTAGATTTAGGTGCATCCCATTCATTTATATCAGTTGCATTTGCTTATGCTTTGGGGTTGAGCGTGTCATCACTGGAGTTACCATTGTCCATTGATACGCCTGTTGGGGGTAGGGTTACCCTGGATAGAGTGTGTCGGTCTTGTGAGATTGAGGTTGTTGGGCGTCGATTAGTGTTCGACTTTGTGCTATTAGACATGACCACTTTCGATGTCATTCTAGGTATGGATTGACTATCTACATTTAGAGCCACGATTGATTGTCTCCGTAGGAGAGTGATAGTATGCGCACCTGAGGGTGATTGCTTTTACTTCGTGGGAGAGTGGGATGATTTCTACGTTCCGTCTTTGCTTAGTTCCGGTGTATGGGACGGGGTTAGATATTTCCTAGCTAGCTTATTAGCTGAGGAGGACGAGATTGTGACTAGTGGAGGATTTCCACCGGTGGTTAGTGAGTTTGTGGATGTGTTTCCCTGGGACTTGACAGAGTTACCTCCGATGAGAGATGTAGTGTTCAATATTGATTTTACTCTTGGTACCGCGCCTATCTCTATGGCATCGTACCAGATGGCACCGACTGAGTTAAAGGAGTTGAAAGAATAGTTACAAGAATTGTTGGATAAGGGATTTGTACGACCTAGTACATCACCTTGGGGAGCTCCGGTCCTATTTGCTGAAAAGGAGGATGGATCTTTACGGTTATGCATAGACTACCATAAGTTGAACCAAGTAACGATTAAGAACAAATATCCTTTGCTATGGATAGATGACTTGTTTGATCAGCTTAAAGGTTCAACTTGTTTTTCGAAGATCGACTTGAGGTCGGCGTATGACCAATTGAGGGTAAGGGAAGAGGACATTTCGAAGATAGCTTTTCGAACTAGATATGACCACTATGAGTTTCTAGTAATGCCATTTAGATTGACGAACGCACCAGTAGCATTCATGGATTTGATGAACCGAATATTCAGAGGGTTCTTGGATATGTTTATGGTTGGTTTCGTGGATGACATTCTTGTGTATTCTTCTTCTATGGAAAAGCATGAGATCCACTTGAGTACAGTGTTGTAGATTTTGAGATAGCACCATTTGTGTGCCAAATTCGAAAAATGCGAATTTTGGCTAACAGAGGTGAAGTTCCTAGGACACGTGGTTTCAGAAGGTGGAGTATCTGTAAACCCTTCTAAGAAAGAAATGGTGATGAATTGGGAAAGGCCTATGAATGTATTCGAGATATGTAGGTTCTTGGGATTGGCAGGATATTACCGGCGTTTCGGGATGGTTTGGGATATGTTGATGCAAACCAAGAGAATTGTTGCATATAGTTCCCGACAGTTGAAGATTCACGAGCAAAATTACCCGACCCATGACTTGGAGCTAGCGGTGGTAATTTTTGCTTTGAAAACGTGGAGGCATTATCTCTATGGAGAGAGGTTTGAGGTTTTCTTCGATCATAAGAGCTTGAAGTACCTTTTTACACAAAAGGACTTGAATATGAGACAGAGGAGATGGGTTGAATACATGGAAGACTACAACTTTGATCTTCAGTATCACCCGAGAAAGGCTAATGTAGTTGCCGATGCATTGAGCAAGAAATCACATGGTACTTTGGCTAGTATTGCCATCTGAGAGTGGAAGATGATGGAAGACATCTCTAGTATGGGATTGTACTTTAGTGAGAGTGGTGGACATGCCACTTTATTAACACATAGCGCAATCAACTCTAGTGAGTAGGGTGGTTGAGGAGCAGAGGAAGGACAGTGAGTTGGAGAGTTTTAGCACTCGGATTGAGGGTGGTGAAACAGTGGAGGATTGGATTATCCATTCAGACGGGGGTCTGAGGTTTAGAGGCAGAATGGTTGTTCCATTAGCTTGTAGGGTGAGGTTTTGAGGGAGTTTCATAACTCCAGGCTTGCAGTACATTCTGGTGGTACTAAGATGTACCACAACCTTTATAGACAGTATTGGTGGAAGGGCATGAAAAAGGATGTTGCACAGTTTGTGGCGAAGTGCCTCACTTGTCAACAAGTGAAGGCTGAGCAGTAGAGGCCGACAGGTTTATTGCAGCCATTATCGGTAGCTATGTGAAAGTGGGAACACATCACTATGGACTTCGTGACGGGGTTACTTAGGACGAGAAAGAGTCACGACGCGGATTGGGTCATTGTGGATAGATTGACCAAGGTGGCTCATTTCCTTTCGATTCGAGTGACAGATGATGTGGATACTCTTAGTCGGTTGTACATTGATCAGATTTTGAGGCTGCACGAAGTGCCCGTTTCCATTGTGTCTAATAGAGATCCGAGATTCACGTCACGGTTTTGGCAGAGTTTTCCGGCTGCACTTGATACAGACCTTTATTTTAGTACGACTTTCCATCCTCAGACAGATGGTTAGTCAGAGCGTACCATTCAGATTTTGGAAGATATGCTTAGAGCATGCGCACTTGATTTTCGAGGCAGTTGGAAGGATCACATTTCATTAATGGAGTTTGCATACAATAATAGCTACCAAGCTAGTATTGAGATGGTTCCATTTGAGGCTTTGTACGGTAGACCTTGCAGGTCACTGGTTTGTTGGGTAGAGATTGGTGAGACAGTAGCATTGGGGCTAGATATAGTCAGAGAGACTACAGAAAAGATCAAGATCATAAGACAACATTTGCTTACGGCTTAGAGTCGTCAGAAAAGCTATGCTGACAAAAGGCGGAGGCCTTTAACATTTGAGGTAGGGGACCATGTCTTCTTACAAGTCTCGCCACGACGGGGTTTGATGAGGTTTGGGCGGAGCGGAAAGCTAGCCCCACGGTTTATCGGTCCATTCGAGATATTGGATCGTGTGGGTGAGGTTGCATACCGCTTGGTATTGCTACCGCAATTATCAAGTGTACACAATACTTTCCACGTTTTGATATTGAGAAAGTATGAGCCGGATCCTTTACATGTGTTAGATTGGACAGATCTTGAGGTGGAGGAGGATGTGTCTTACGAGGAGAGACCGGTACAGATTTTGGATACTAGAGAGCAAGTGCTTCGGGGCAAGACCATTCCACTGGTTAAAGTCTTTTGGAGGTATCACGGAGTCGAGGAGGTTACGTGAGAGCGAGAACAAGAAGTCCGCTCAAAGTATCTTGAGTTGTTTTCTACTTGAGGTATGTTTCTAATTTCGAGTACGAAATTCCTTGAAGGAGGGGAGGTTGTAGAGATCATGACCAATTTTGGCCGATTTTGTATTTTTCGCATCATAATTGCCATATATGCATTTTGAGTAGTGTTTAACATGTTTTGAGTGTGGGGAACATGTTTGTAAAGTGTTTTAAGGTTTTTGATAAATTTTCGGAAGATTTGGAAGAGTTTAACTTTTTGGTCAAACCGGGGCTCGGGATGAGGTCTAAAGTGGGCCCGGGAATCCGAAGTTTTTTTGAAAATATTTATTTTTCGGAATGGCTTAAATGAAATGTTTAGAGAGTAGAGGAAGTGATTTCGAGGCCATAGGAGTTTTCGAAATCGAAAATTTAGTCCGGGAAGGTACGTTAAGTGGCCCGGGGGCGTTTTGGACATTTCGCGAGCCTAGATGCCATTTAAAACATGTGGTTGAGAGAGGGTCAGCCATTCTCACGATTCTATCTCTCTCATCTTCTTCCCTCTTCTCTCCTCTTCCTTCTCTCTAGATTTCGGAAGCCTTCGGTTGTGATTCGAGTTTCACTGAAGAAGGAAGATACGTAGGGGACGGCTAGGGCTTCAGTTTGAACCGAACAAACGTGCGTTCCGGCAAGATACACATCGCTGGAAAATTGGTGAAGTGCTTGGAAGGCCTTCAAACTTGAGGTAAGGGTTTCTCTTCTCACTTAATTGTCGATTCTAAGGTTTTGGGAGAAACGGTGAGAGCTAGGAATGTGTATTGCATGTTTTAGAGTGGTAAGAGGGGTGGGATGTGGTTGCTTTCTATCTCTCTTTTGTCTCTTATGTGCAATTGGTATGTACATGGGGTATACATGATATGAGGGGTGAATGAGTGAGAGAAATTAGCATGTACACTTATATGCTAGGTTTTAGTGCACTTATGTGAAACTGTGTTACATGAACATAATTGCATTATGTGATGTTTTGTGAGTTGATGGATGCTAGCTTTTTATTGAAAATGTGTGCATTGGTGAAACATGACTAAAATGTGCTTAAGTGAATTTTGTGAGCATATATGAATTGTATGCTAGGTGTTGCATGTATAGGTAATCATACGTGTGGCTTTGTGGAGGTGAAATGCATACTAAATGTCCTTATAACTAGATTATGCATTGCGAAGTATGAATTTTGAATGCTTGATCTTTATATGTTCGAAATGCATATATAGGGTCGTTGTGAGAAGAACATGAAAAGTGGTAGAATAATATGTTCACTTAGCGCAAAAAATGCTCGGTGATGGTCATGAACGGTCTAATCACCTTGGAGGACGGAGTTTTTGGTGATGTATTCCGAAACTATCAAATCACCTGGGAGTAGGTGGATACTCGGTGAGAATCTTGAAACGCTCCAATCACCTCGGAGGATGGAGTTCTCGGTGACGTATTCCGAAACTATCTAATCACCTTGGAGGACGGAGTTCTTGGTGAAAATCTTGAAACGGTCTAATCACCTTGGAGTATGGAGTACTCGGTGACGAATTCCGAAACGGTCTAATCACCTTTGAGTTTGAAGTACTTGGTAACGAATTCCGAAATTGTGTGGGAAGTGTCCCAAGTTGCATGGTTGGTCAAGAATCATGCTAGAGTTTCGGGTTGAGTCCGAGAGCGAGACAAGTGTATGAAGTTGCTTACATTGTTAATTGTGAAGCATGATATGTGTTTAATGCATTATTATATATGCATTGTTTGTGAATGAACATGATATATGTTGGATGATACGTGTAATGTAGTGACATGCATTCATGTAGGTCGGTGTTAGGTCGGCACTTAGGTGGGTTGGGGTATCTCTACTGAGCCGTCGTGATGCTCATCCCTTTTTCCTAAATTCTTTTACAGATAAGGTGCCGATGACATATAGGACTTGAGTGTCCATGTAGTGCTTCTCGTAGCATTTTTGTGTACCTTTTGGATATTGTATATATTTTGACTATTCGTGCCGGCTTGTGGCATGAGACTTCATTTTGAGTTGTAGTTATATTTTGGACAAATGTAACCTTGTGGTATGCTTGGACTATAAGCTTGTTGTATATGATAAGACAATGAATTTATTTATGTAATGCTTGTGGTAGCACTTGGTTCATTTGATAGATGTTTTAAATATGACTGGATTGTGTTTGCGAAGAAAGATGATTCACATGGATGTATGATTTAATCATGAGCATAATTTAGAATGCGTGATTGATGTTAGTACCTTTCATTTATGTTATGAATGATGTATGGGAGATTCTAGTTGGTAGAAGGGGATTTAAATTCAAAATGAGAAAGGTGAGAGGTTGCAGTAGCAGTCCGGACATTTCGATGTCGAAATGTCCATTTCGATGCATCGGAAAACTTGTAGGATTTTGGAATGTCAAAAGTCCCGAGAGTGTGTTTTGGTCGATACATTGTCGATACTTGTTTGATGCATCGAAATCATCACTTCGATGCATCGAAGTGTATAGATTCTGAATTTTTACAGAGGGATGTAAGGGGATGTTTGAGGGGCCCATTGAGGTTAGTATGGTATGCAGTACACATACGCGTACATTTGAAAAGTATGCTTCCGCGGGATATGAGAGATGAGAACAGTTCGTTAGGGTTAGCGGACGGGTTCACCTTCGGTTTCCGGGACTTGGGAATCGGGGCGTGACAGCATGGTATCAAAGCTTGATATCAAGGTGAGATCGGTGTTGGAATGGAGTCCCGGTAGTCCGAATTTTCGGGCGTGACAACCTCCCTCTTATATATTAAGATATGCAAAACACAATAATACCCTCGATAACTAAACACTGCTACACTAATGACATCTAACACTCCCCCTCAAGACACAATCGCTGAAATGCACCACGAGCTAACGGTTTCGTAAAAATATCACTGAACTGATCGTCAAAGCAAATATAAGGAGTAACAATTTGGTGCGTTCATGAAAAACAGGATTACTAGCAATAAAGATAGTAGCCTGATTATTACATTGCATAGGCATTGGAGTAGGAACATCAATACCCATTTCCTCAAGAAGAGAGCGAACTAATAACATCTCTGAAGCGGTGTGAGCCAGGACACGATACTAAACCCTAAACCCAAATATAAGGAGTAACAATTTGGTGCGTTCATGAAAAACAGGATTACTAGCAATAAAGATAGTAGCCTGATTATTACATTGCATAGGCATTGGAGTAGGAACATCAATACCCATTTCCTCAAGAAGAGAGCGAACTAATAACATCTCTGAAGCGGTGTGAGCCAGGACACGATACTTAGCCTCAAGGCCCTTAACACTAGAATAAGCAACGATGGTATGCTTTTTACTGCGCTAAGTAACAAGGATGTAGAGCGCCTATTAGGGCGACTCCTAGCCCAATCAGCATCACTAGAACCTGTCACAAATAAGGAGGAAGAGGGTTTATATAACAACCCATTCCCAGGAGTACCTTTTAGATAATGCAAGATACGACAAACAACCTCAAAGTGAGGCTGACGAGGAACATGCATATACTGACTAACCACACCAACAACATAAGTATAAGTAAGCAAATCACAAACAAGCACACATAAAAACACAATATTTTTATGTGGTTTGGCCAAACTCGACCTATGTTCACGGACAGAGGAAATTTCACTATAATGAATCAAGAAGAGAATATTACAATAGCAGAGAATGCACACTCACTACTTTTAGTTAGGCTTAGAGCAAACCTTTCTTCTGTGATGCTACATCTCCCTATTCTCACCCACTCTCTTCTCTCCTCACATCACTCACCCTCTCTTTTTTCTTCTCTACTTTCTCCACTCAACTCCCTCTCTATTTATAGAGAGTTCCTAACCCTAGCTTGGTGAACAAGTAATACAAATTCTTGTTGGGCAAGGAAAGCAACTACCAAAAATAAATTACTTGCGACTCAAGTCTAATTTTTTTGTGCCCAAGTCTAACAACATTGTAATTCAAAAACCCAACCCAATTAGAATTTGAGACAGTACATAACAGTTCATGTTAAGTTTTTTACCATTAGATGTTGTCAATGACATTCAACATCTTATAATACTTGCACATTTTTTTTCTCTTTGTTTAATAGGAACTACAACTATTATTAAATGTAATTTGTTGACTGTCCTGGCATAAAGATGAGTTATACTATGATGTTCTGCTCTCCAGTATGACAAGAAATATATATTTTATTTAGCAGGGACTTCAACTATTACAAAATGTGTTTGCTGTCCCGGAATAAGTTAGGTTACACTATGATGTTCTGAATGGCAAAATTTTTGACGTGGATGAGGCTAGTGGGAACGTAGATTTTTTATTACACTATGATCTCCAATATGGCAATATTAAGTATTGTAGTTTCACTTTGTGTGAGTACTGTGTACCACTACTCGAAAGCATTTTTGGTTTCTGTTCTTATTCTGAGCAAATAATATTTGTACAAGTAATTGTCTTTTCAGACCCATAGATGCTGTAATTGTTTTGGTTACTGATTTTCTGGATACCTTGGATGCAGTTCATCGGAAATGTGCATGGGGATGAACCTGTAGGTCGTGAGCTTCTGTTACGTCTGGCAAATTGGTTATGTGATAATTATATGAAGGATCCATTGGTAATTTTATTTGCTTTTCACTGTACATATTTTTTATTAACTTGTCTTGCTCGAGTTCAGAGGATGAGAAATTGGAAGGAAGGTAGAAAGGATGGATAAAGTATCTCCACGCAAAGGAAGAGGGTTTTACCTCTTTTTGTTGGTTTAGCAGGAAGGAATACAGAAAGGAAGGGAAGGCAAATCACATGATTTTGTTATTATACAATCACATATTAAAGAAAAGTTTCTTTGGGGAAAAAAACATAAAAAAGAAGAAGAAGAGGAATATCTCTTTTCCTCTCATTTTGGGAGGAAAGAATATGGTGGCTTGGAGGGAAGACCCACCCCTTCTCTTGCCTTTTCGTTATCCTTTCCCACCTCTACCAAATCCTGGAAATTCTATCCTCTCCTTCCTTTCCCTTCCCCTTTCCTTCCTTCCGCTATTCAGCTTTAGAGTTGTCCTAGTTCTCTGGTAAATTCACTTTTGTCTTTTTTTCTCTAGTCGGTTCAGAGTTCTAGCACTGGCCCTCCTTTGGGACGACAACGGGAGCGTTGTGATTATTGCGTGAAGATTGGTCACATCAAATCTTGTTGTTTTGCACTACATGGATGCCCACCACAGCAGAAGCAACAACATCCTCAATCCTCTGTGCACTTTGTTACAAAGTCAGACTCTTTGTTGACTTTTGACAACTCTGCTTCATCCTCTGCCTTACCTTGACTCAGGTTGATTTGGACAAGTTCGAACAGTTCTTCTGTCAAATGGAGGCATCATTCCAGCCAACCTCCACTTATGCCCACTTAGGTACTATTACATTTGCACATAGTGTATCTACATCTTCAACACTATGGATCATTGATTATGGTGCTTTAGACAATATTGATGGTTATGTCCTCCTTATTCCACTCTTATGGTATCTGCTCTAGCCATCACAAAGTACGCCTTGCAAATGGTTCTCCATCTTCTATTGCTTTTGAAGGGTAACATATCTGTTACTCCTTTAACTTTATTAGATACGCTTCATGTTCCATAACAATCTTATTTTCGTTAGTAACGTTACTAAATAATTAAATTGTAGCATAACATTATTTCCATCTCACTATGTTTTTCAGGACCTGGTGTCAAAGCAAACGATTGGCAATGGGTGTGAAATGGATGGCCTATACCTGTTGGATGCTCCTTTGTCACCTCACGCACATTCAGTTTCCTTTTCTAGGCTTGTTTCATCTAATAAAGCCCAGCTTTTGCGTTGACACTTGTGCTTAGGACATATTTCTTTCGGTTATTTAAAACGTTTGTTTCCTTCTTTATTTACTAATGTGACAGTCTCAGATTTATCCTGTGAGAAGTGTCACCTAGCTAAACATGTTCGTCCCAATTATCCTGGTAGTAGTAATAAAACTGCTTCAACACCTTTTGATCTTATTCATTTAGATGTGTGGGAGCTTTCTCCAATTATTTCTAGTTTTGGATTTCGATATTTTGTGTTGTTCATTGATGATCATAGCCATGTTTCATGCGTCTATCTCATGAAGACCAAGAACGAGGTTTACATGATTTTTAAATTTTTTGTAGTGATGGTTCAGATATAGTATGGTGGTACCATTAAAAAATTCAGATATGATCATGGTACAGAGTACACTTATGTGGGGGGGGGGGGGGGGGGGAGGTTACAACAGTTATGTTCATAATTTGGGATTGAGCATCAGATGTCCAATATTCAAACCCCTTAACAGAATAGTCGTTGAGAAAGAATTGTCACATCCTTGACTTAGTCAGAGTCATTTGCATTGTCATGAATGTTTCCCAATCGTTTTGGGTAGATGCAATCCTTACAATTGTTTACATCATTAATAGGCCCCCTTTTAGGGTTCTTAACTTTGCAGCCCCACTCTCAATCTTACAGCCCGATCAATCTCTTTTATTGATTCCCCAAGGGTCTTTGGGTGTGTGTGCTTTGTTCAACAGTGAAGGTAGAGTTGTACAAAGCTTGACCCTAAAGCCTTAAAGTGTGTTTTTCTAGGCTATTCTTAAACTCAGAAAGGTTACATGTGTTACCATCCCCTCCCAGTCGTCAGCAATATATATCCATAGATGTCTCTTTCTTTGAACATACATCATACTTTAGTGGTTCATTTGGATCTTAGAGTGAGTGGTTCCCATTGAACACGGTTGATGATCACCTCCTTCCGTCTTCAACTCCTCCACCGTTTTCTGTTTCCTCTTCTACTATTCCTTGTGATACCCCTTGGCAGGGGGAATTGTTCCTTTTTCACAAGTTTACAGTCGTAGACAACAGGCTGAAGCTTCTACTTCCACGAATGATTGCCCTGTCCCTTCGGCACCAGCTTTCCCTTCTGAAGCTATTGTTCCGCTTGATGGTCGTCCCATTGCTCTTTAGAAGGGTAAACATCTTGTACTTACCATATTTTAAATTTTGTTCTTGATTGTGCTCTCTCACCCTCCTATTGGAGTTTTCTTGTTTCTGTTGTCTCGATTCCTCTTCCTTCTAATGTTGCAGATGCACTAGCATACCATCAGTGGCTTGATGCTATGATTGAAGAACTGTAGGCAATTGAGAAAACCAAACTTGGGACATGGTTTTGCTTTCTGTTGGTCGAAAGGCTGTAGGCTGTCTTTAGATGGGTCAGTTGCTCGCTATAAGGCTCGATTGGTTGCCAAGGGTTATGTTCAGACCCATGGCATGAATTATTTGGAGACTTTTGCCCCTGTTGCCAAGATGAACACCATCCGCATATTATTTTCCGTTGTTGCGATTCGTTCTTGGCCTCTATTTTAGTTAGATGTCAAGAATGCCTTTCTTAATGGTGACTTGCAGGAGGAGGTGTATATGGTTCCCCCTCCAGGCTTTCGCTCTCTTGAACATTTCGAGATGGTTTGTCGTCTCTGTCGCTCCCTGTATGGCCTCAAGCAATCCCCTCGAGTTTGGTCTGATCACTTTGGCACTACCATGCTCTAGTTTGGTTTCCATCAGAGGCCATACCTTGTTCTTACGCCATTCAGGGGGCAAGACAGTTGCTCTCATTGTGTATGTGGATGATATTGTTCTTATCGGAGATGACAGTATCGGGATTGCTGAGGTGAAGAGCTATCTTGGCCACCAGTTTGAGATTAAGGATCTTGGTCCCCTTCCGTACTTCTTAGGCATTGAGGTGGCTCGCTCCAAGGATGGCATTTTCATCTCTCAGCAAGTACGTTCTTAACTTGCTTTCTGATTTTGACTAGCTTGGTGATCGTCATGTTGATACTCCAATTGAGCAGAATCATTGGTTGGCTGATTCTGAGGGGGAGTTAATATTAGATGTTGGTTAGTATTAGCGGCTTGTTGGGAAGCTCATCTACCTATCCATGACTCGACCTGACATTGCTTATGCCGTGAGTATTGTGAGTCAATTCATGCACTCTCCTTGCACTCCTCACCTTGATGCAGCTATTCGGATCCTTAGCATTGTAGCAAATCCTGTTTAGCATGACAGAACTAAGCATATAGAGGTTGACCGACACTTCATTCGAGAGAAGATCATCTCTGGTCAGATTTGCACTCCGTTTGTCACTACCTCTCAGTATCTTGCAGACATTCTTACAAAGGAAGTCAGCAACACCATGTTTGAGCATGCATTGTCCAAGTTGGGCGTCTCAGATATTCACGCACCAACTTGAGGGGGAGTGTTAGTCGAGATATATGCCTAGAATCATGGGATTTGATTTGCCATATTAGCCGAGATATGATTAGTCTGGAATCATGGGATTTACCTTATTTACGCATATATTTAGGTATAGAATCTGCTTTGATTTTATTTGTTTCCTTTCTCCTAATATTTAACATGTGCTTTTTTCATATATAAATATTAGAGCTGTGAATGGGTTAAAATACTCATTCAAGCCTTTACATATTTCTTTATTTTTACTTTTTTCTGTATTTCTTCTTATATATATATATATATATATATTAAAAAATATTTCCTTCTTGTACAATCTACTCGACATACATGATTATATTTTTAACCACTTGCAATTTACTTTTTTAATTGACTCTACTTCCGGTCCACATTTGTCTATTTATCTACCCTTCTTTTCTCTAAGAATGGTCGATAACAATGGCACTTTGTAATGTGATTCAGTATGTTTCACTTCAATGTCTAATCATAATGAACTGGGCATTGGTCACCACAGGCAACACTGATTATAGATAATGTTCATCTTCATATACTTCCGTCAATGAATCCTGATGGGTTTTCACTAAGGAGACGTGGTAATGCAAACAACATTGACCTAAATCGTGATTTTCCAGACCAGGTATTTCATTTCACGTTTGATTTTCCTTTATGTGAACATACATAGAACCATACAATTATGAGAGAATTCTTTTGAACCTGTTTTTATTTTATTTTAATTTTCCTTTGGTTGTATAAATTGGAATTTATATTTTAAATTGCAGAATGCATTGATATTTTCCACAATATTATCCAATAATGCAGGACATGAGAAATATTTGGATGAATATAAAAAAATAATTTACCAATTGATGAATAAAGTATTAAAAATGATGGAGTCCACATTGCCATATTTTAGTCTAGTTCCATTCATAATCTTAGACACAAAATTTAGAGCCAGTTTCAGTGTTCCTAAAATTACGCTGAACTATTTGACTTCCCCTTTGTCATTTGTATCACGGGCCGCTCCCCACGGGCACATGAGATGACTAAAAAACACCTCAAACCATTCTCAAGAGAAATCTATTATAATTTTCAAAACTTAAGTTTAAAATGATTTTCGAAACTAGATTTCAAATTGGAAAATAGTGGATATTGATCAAATGGTTGATCTATCGAGTAGTTTTCAGAGGGCATCGATCGATGTGTCGATCGATTGAGTTTTTAACAGAAAAATATTTGAAGTCTGGTGAATGTTGACTCAATTGTCAATCGAAAATTTTCCTGGTTAAATTTCTTTTAGACCCACCATATATTGATGAAGGATCGATTGATCGAAATGTTACCTATAGGGTTTCGATCAAAGGCTTGATAGATCGAAGCCCGTCAGTCCTGAATTTTTGGAAACTCTTTCAAAATACAATTTTATAAGGTTTCATCTACCTAAAACTTACGGGACTGCTATATTGGCTATAAATATAGGTTTTGCCCAGTCTAGGGTATGAGGAGAGCATCTCTATTCATCATTACAGAGAAAGACCTAGAATGAGATTTTTTTTCATTTATTCAGTTTAGGGTTTCACAAAGACTCTCTATGGGTGAATATTCATTAAGGAGATCATCAGTCTAATCCTATTCAACTTAGCAAATCATAGCAGACATAGGCAAGCAATCACTAGAGAAGTAGATTCATGAGGAGCAGTATCTGTAGTTGAGCGGGTGGAAGGCCTGGAGATTCTCGGGGGAAAGTTTGGCGTCATTGTATTTAGAGGTAACTTGGGTTTGAGGGTGAGTGAACTGTGAAACTAGTTGTAGTCTCTTTCTCTATAGTGGATTGTGCCTGATTGCTGGTAGTTTTTTGCTTCTAGGGTTTTCCATGTAAAGATCCTCTACTCCTTTATTGGAATTGAAAGTTAAATATATTATAAGAATCTAATTTCATTGATAACTAATTGGAATATATGGAAGATTAACGGAATCTATAAAAGTTAGTTGATAGCAGAAAAATATCAATGTGACCTATTCACTCTCCCTCTAGGTCCGATTAATTGCTCGCACTCTGACACATTAGAGCCTCTAGCACCTTTAGTAAAAATTCTCAGTTTTTATTTTTTTATTTTTTTATTTGACAAGTAAGATTGTATTAGAAATCATTCAAAAGGGGAACACAACCCACAAAACAAAGGACTAAATAGGGCCCTTAGCCTCTCAATATGACCAAAAAATGAAGGAAAGCGCGCATCAAACCTCCTCGGGAAAGAAAGCGCCCACACTCAAGAGTCAACAACACTACCAATCACCTTCTGGAGATACAGTAACTCCCAAGAAGCCAACAGCGTCATCTAATTCCCAATTCTGGAAATTCCTTCAAATAGCACATCCCAGGTGGTCCTACCATTATCAAGCTGATAAAAATTGGCCACCAAGGCGTGCCTATCTGCAGCAATCCAGAACAAGTTGGAAAAGGAACAAGCCAATGAGTGATCTCCACACTAGATGTCCTCCTAAAAGCGGATGCCCCTACCGTTTCTAACCTTGAATATGACATGTTTGGACAATTCATCCCACCCCTTCCTGATGAACTTTCAAACGCCAACCACTCCTGTAAAGCCTTGGAATTTCTTTTAATTTAAATTGCAATTAATTGTGTTTTAATTGTGATAAAGCATGAGGAATTGGTTGTGGGTTGTGGGATTTTTTTGGAAATTTTAAGTTCGGGTGTGGGACTCGGGATGAGTCGGATGACCCGGGAGACTTTCAAAAGTCTTGGGAATTTATATAAGGGTGTATATGAATAATTGTGGGGTTTAAAAGATAAGTTGGGACAAGAATATGTTAGTATGTAATAGTAGAGAGCTACTAGTAACAAGGAGCAAATTAAGAGAAAGAGAGGGACTTAGTTGCAAAGATGGTAAATATAAATAGATTTATATCATTTATTTCATCACAAAAATCAAATTTTCTCTCATTTCCCTCTCACTACAACTTCATCCCAACTTTTGTCTAGAATTTAGATGGCTTATACTGAGATTTGAAGATTGTTCCAAGAGGAAAGATTGTTCTCCTCATGATTCTCTTTAATTTGACCACTTCAAAGTTTAATTCGGTGGAGATTGAAGAATTGGGCAAAAACTAGGGTTTGGAATTGGGGATAACTCAAGAAGAAAAAGTGGTTCTCCTTGCTACGATCTACACATCTACGGTTTGAGAATCAAATTCAGAGGAAATCGAATATTTGGTGATTTGGGGCTTTTCGAAAATTAAGCTTAGAATTGAGGTAGGAGTGTTCTCTCTACCTTATCATCGATTCCTTACGAATTGATGTTGATTTTAGATTGTTTAGCATGTTTAGAAGTGTTCGAAAGTAGTAATTGTGAGTCTTGCATCATTTCTACGCTTATACTTATTAGTTAGATCTTTACATGACAATTATGATGATATTAATGTGCATTGATGTTGTATATAAATATCTCCTTGAATTTGTTGATGAAAAGTATGTTGTTATATGTGTTGATGTGAGCTTTATATGTGAATTGTGTTTATATGCCATATATGCTAGAAATTGAGGATACTTGTTGTTTGTTAGAGTGATTTATAGTTGTGGAGACTATGTTATACATGTTGCATGCCACATGTTTGATAAAATGCATGAGAATGCTTTTTTTTCTATAGAATTGCATTTCGTGAGTGCCTTGTGAGATAATTGATATTGCATTGTTATATACATGTAAACGACATATTTTAGCATGGAAACAAGTGGCTTATGATGCGCTTGGAAATGTGTGATATATTTGAGATTGTATGTGTTGCCATTCTTAGAACTTATGTGATTGGTTGTTGATTTTGGAGGAGGTCAGAAAGGCCAGAAGGACCTGGAGCCCTAGGGTGCAAAGCACGGAACTTGGTCAAGGAGGTTTTGTTTAGACCTTCGGGTTAGTAGCCCGTAAAGTAGAATATTGGTTTTGTCTAGACCCTCGAGTTAGCTACCCGTAAAGTAGAATATTTGGGAAATTGGCTTGAAAAGCCATTGACTCGTGGATCTACGAATACTCTCACTTTGTTTGATTTTGAAACTTATGTGACTTGGTGCTTAAGTTTTGCTATTGAATTTGTGATATTCATGTTAATGCTTAGGATGATTTATCATTAATTAAGCATTGTTCAACATATGATTTATCTATGTATTGTGTTGAGGTTCCTTGAACATGAGCATTGAAGCATGCCATGTAGTATATAAGAATGCCATGATAACATTTCACGAGCATTGGGAGTATGCCATGTAGTACATAGGAATGCCATGATTGCATTTCATGTAGGTCGCGTCGAGTCGATGCATAAGTTGGTTTAAGTATTTCTACTGGGCATGTTGGCGCTCATCCCCTTTCCCCCAAACATTTTTACAAATAAGGCATATGTGGTTGACGGAGCTTAACGTGCTAGGATCGAAGGACTTGTCCTTTTGTTGCAATTACCTATGTTAATTTTCTTCATGCCATGTTTGGCATTTATCGAAATTCTGTAATTTGAGTATGAACATTGGATGATATATATATGAGCCATGTTTGACACTTGAAACTATTGACGATGAGATTTATGTATAAGTTTGGATTATTTCGTTTCATATGGCATAATTATGATTTCTTTATCATTTACGCCTACTATTAATCGAAGGGCAAGGTTTGATTAATCGCGAAGGGCAAGGTTCGATTAATCACACTGAGCAACTATGATGAATTGATATTGGAGCTTAAGTACACATATGCTCTAATGAGGGACCCACTTGTATGAGTTGACTTATATACGTATACATATACACATTGTATACATGATTAAGACTACGCTTTTGTGATTATGAGATTTTGAATCGATTAGGGTTTGAGTGACGGATCGTAATACATTCTATAATCACCAACCCCATTTCTCTCGCTCTTAACCGAGTGTCGGAAATCGGAGCATGACAACTCTAGTGATCCTCACCTCAAGAGAGAACCAACCGCCCCTCTCGTCCCTGAATCTGCTGACGATTGACATATATTTATTCCAAAAACAACTTATTGCATTTAAAACATATTTTCCATGAATCAAATGTTGGACAAATTTGTCAAAAATTGTTAATTATTGAATGAGAAATTGATTATTAAAATCCTCTAACCAAACATGGCCTTAAGTGGTGGTTGTCTGAAGAATAGACATGACTGTTCTAGAAGAGTTATGATTCTTCAAGAACAAGCATATCTGTTTTGGAATAGGTATGATTCTTCACGAATAAACATGTCTGTTCTGAAAGAAACTAACCAATCACCATTGGTTCTATATATAACCAGTCATGCATAACATTAAAAATATAGGAACAATTTCATATCGTCTACTTCTAAATATATATATGGTTTGAGTACTGCACATGTTGTGTTCGAAGGATTTTAGAGATTGAAGTGCTGCCTTTTTAGAATCGTAAATCCGTTCTATCTCGGGAGACAATTGTTCATCACCTTGAGCACTAAAAGGGAACAAATTTGTCTTAAGGAAATTGTGTTTACACAAGGTTTGGATTCAATTTAATTCATTATTCATTCATTCCTTAAGTTGGTTGATAATTGTCTGTTTTATTTAATTTTCTAATTCTGTTTATGCTTCTAAGTATAATTATATTTTATTTTGCTTGTTTAGCATACAAAGAGTGACAAATGTGTATATGTCAAAAACACACACAAAGGATATGTTATAGTTTGTCTTTATGTTGATGATATGCTAATTATGGGTAGCAATATTGATATAATTAAAGCTACCAAACATATGTTATCCAGTAGAATTGATATGAAAGACTTAGATATTGCAGACGTTATACTAGGAATAAAAATTTTTAGAATATCAGATGGACTTGTATTGTCTCAATCTCATTACATTGGAAAAATACTTGATAAGTTCAAGAAGTATAATATTACTCCGGTAAAGACACCATTGGACGTAAGTCTTCATCTCGCTAAAAACACTGGAGAAAACATATCTCAATTAGAGTATTCTCGTATAATTGGCAGTCTAATGTATGTCATGAATTGCACTAGACCTGACATAGCATACTTTATGAGTAAGCTTAGTCGATTTACAAGTAATCCAGGAGAAAAACACTGGAAAACTATAAAAAAAGTTTTGGGATATTTAAAATATGGACAAAACTATGGTTTGCACTTCACAAGATATCCAGCTGTACTTGAAGGGTATAGTGATGCTAATTGGATATCTGATTCAAAAGACTGGAAATCCACAAGTGGATACGTTTTTACTCTTGGAGGTGTAGCCATGTCTTGGAAATCCTCAAACATGTATTGCTAGATCTACAATGGAATCTGAATTCATAGCTTTAGATAAAGCTGGAGAAGAGGCAGAATGACTTCGTAATTTCTTAGAAGATATTCCAAATTGGTCAAAACCTATGACTGCTATATGTATACATTGCGATAGCCAATCAGCAATAGGAAGGGCACAGAGTTATATGTATAACGGTAAGTCACGTCACATACAACGAAGACATAATACCGTTAGACAATTGCTCTCTAATAGAATTATTTCAATTGATTATGTAAAGTCAAAAGATAATATTGCGGATCCGTTTACAAAAGGCTTGCCATGAGAGGGAATAGAAAGTTCATCGAAGGGAATGGGTTTAAAGCATATGTCTTAATAAGAGTCATCATAGTGGCAATCCAACCTAGTTGACTGGAGATCCCAAGATCTAGGTTCAAAGGGCAAACCGAACTATGTCGAACTTAGCACTGAGGAGATATTTACTCTTAACCATTCCTATAATGAGACAATGCACATCTGCCGCGAGAACTAAGGTAAGTTAAGCTTTTAATGATTTCTATATCTTGGAAAATGTCTAAGTAGAGTATTGTAGGATAATTTTCATAGATATCACCTACGTGAGTAAGAAGGGGCTGCTTCTACGAGAATATTAAGGCTTAATTCTCTAAAATACTCACGAAACCAAGAGGTTTTCAGGGCAAAAATGAACACAAATGTGAGAACCAACTGTGTGTGAAGAAATACTGTGTGAATTCTATTGTCTTGGTTTACATTAACGGCTGACTGTTCAAAGACATAATGTCTATTGATTAGCTACATAAATCCGGTAGTCTTTCACTAGGGCAAGTTCAAGGCCAGTAGGCTACTTAACCCGATACAGTAGCTTTTCAACTGTACTCGAATTAGTGTCTACATTATCATTATCATTTACATTGATGTCCAACCAATTTCATTCATGTGGGGGATTGTTGGATGATTAATTATTGAATGAGAAATTGATTATTAAAATCCTCTAACCAAACATGGCCTTAAGTGATGGTTGTCTAAAGAATAGACATAACTATTCTGGAAGAGTTATGATTCTTCAAGAATAAACATGTCTGTTTTGGAATAGGTATGACTCTTCACGAACAAACATGTTTGTTCTGGAAGAAACCAACCAATCACCATTGGCTCTATATATAGCCAGTTATGCATAACATTAAAAGTACAGAAACAATTTCATATCGTATACTAGCATATATATATAGTTCGAGTACTGCACATGTTGTGTTCAAAGGATTCTAGAGATTGAACGCCTCTTTAAAATCATAAATCTGTTCTATCTTGGGAGACAATTGTTTTATCGCCTTGAGCTCTAAAAGAGAACAAATTTGTCTTAAGGAAATTGTATTTACACAAGGCTCGGATTCAATTTAATTCATTATTCAATCATTCTGTAAGTTGGTTGATAATTATCTATTTTATTTAACTTTCTAATTCTGTTTATGCTTCTAAGTATAATCATATTTTGTTTTGTCTGTTTAGCATACAAAGATATTTAGTTACATCAAAATGTATATACTTGTAAAATGAGAATGCATGATTATGAAGCGTAATTGGTTTGTTAGTTATTTAAGAGATAGATTTTAATGTTAACAGTTTATTCAAACTGCAAATAATGAGTTAAATTTTTTTTGCAAATAATATGATATTGACAATTACCATTTCCTCATTATATTTTGGAAAACTGGCATATTCTTTTTATTTCTAGATTTGCGATATTTTTTTCTTTTTCTTTTTATATGATTCTATTGTTAGATTTCAGTTGGTTTACTTTTTTTTTTTCCTGCTTTATTTGGTGCAACTGATTATGAAAAGCATTGACTGACATGACATGACAGTTTTTTTCTATGAATGATGACGTGGACATGCGACAACATGAAACAAAAGCAATTATGAGTTGGATGAGAGAAAGACATTTCACTGCAATTATGAGATAGATTTTAATGTTAACAGTTTATTCAAACTGCAAATAATGAGTTAAATTTTTTTTGCAAATAATATGATATTGACAATTACCATTTCCTTATTATATTTTGGAAAACTGGCATATACTTTTTATTTCTAGATTTGCGATATTTTTTTCTTTTTCTTTTTATATGATTCTATTGTTAGATTTCAGTTGGTTTACTTTTTTTTTTTCCTGCTTTATTTGGTGCAACTGATTATGAAAAGCATTGACTGACATGACATGACAGTTTTTTTCTATGAATGATGATGTGGACATGCGACAACATGAAACAAAAGCAATTATGAGTTGGATGAGAGAAAGACATTTCACTGCATCTGCCAGTCTGCATGGGGTAATACTTCTCAGTTTATTTTGCTATGAATTTTATCAAGTGTATAATGCTATTTTCCAGGCATACTTCCACAGTGTCATATTTATGTTGTTAATTTTTAATAATGCATCCTTTTGGCTCATATCAGAAGATCTTGTTTAACTTCTAAAAATTATGGAACCATGATTACAGGAGAATTTTACATCGGTGAGATTTTTTATTTTATTTTTGAGACTGTTTAGGAGCCTCTTTTTCTAGAAAAACTGTTCCCAGCCCACCACTTTAAGATGCGGAGATGCTTAGTTTGAGGTGTCCTCCTCTGCGTTATACCCTAGGATTTAACCTGGTGATTACCTGATACATTTGGGATTGGAGGGTTGCATGTGTTAGTGAAGCAATGGAAAACTGCTTCCAGTGCATGAACCCCCTACCCCCCAAACAAACAAAAGAGAAAAAAATAAAAAAAGACAGAAAGAAAGAAAGAAAGAAAGAAACGGGTGTGTGTAACAACTCAAAAAAAGAAAAAGAAAGAAACTGTTGATGAAGCATAATTCTTTTCGTCCTTTAGATGAAGATAATTTGTGCTTAGAGTCTCCTTATGCTTTCATTTTATTATAAAAAAATCCCTTAATTTTTAGATTCTTCATATGGTCATACTTCTCCTCCATTCTTTCTACTCTTCCCGCACTTTCTAATTATATTTCTCCTTTGAATTTCTTGTTCATCTCCAAACTTTCTTGGTTACCACAATTGTTGTTAGTTGTGCTCTGGAAAACCTATTTTTTTTCAAATTATGCTTAAAACACTTCCCCTTTTTTGGTTTGTTTTCTCACTTGGTGATATTTTAGATCATCTGTATAATAACTTCTTGGGTTTTGGAAAGTCGAGTACATTTCAACTTTAAAGTTGTAACTATTTTATTTGTATTCTTTTGGGAATATATGTGAAACTTTGTTTATGAACATCAGTATTATCTTGGAAAAACCTATGCTGATGATGAAACAGCACCCCCCCACCCACCCACACACACACACACAGAGCAAGGAACTAGTCAGAGTAGAAAAATAGGAGTTCCATATAAAGGAAAATAATGTGGTATGCATAAAAATATGAAGTTCTTGAAAGAAAATGGAGAAAACATGCTAATAACGCTCTGTCATATGACTTACCGAAAGATCTCTACATAGATTATATTGCCGCTTAAAATTTTTAATTGACATGGTTATCATTTTCACCAAAAGATCTCTACCTTGTCATTTGCTGGACAGAGCAAGTGTTACCTCCAAATCATGAGATAGAAACTATCATATCAGGTGAGGGAATTGCAATGGACCGGTTGTAGGTTTGATCCCCATCCTGTAACCATATTGAATCTTGCACCAGCCACTGCTTGAATTCTATATAGATGCTTTATCTCACTTTTAAGGCTACAAATAAGTCCAAGAAACTTACCTCAGAAGACACCAGTAGTGCTAGGTTGAAAACTTGTCATTTGATGCTTTATATTCCATTGCCATCGCTTTACCAATGAGGAAGAGCAATGTGGTTTGTACTTCATATTGAGGATAGTGCTAGGGAAAGGGAAAGACCAAAACTTACGTTGGTTGAGATAGTAAAGAAATATGTGATGTCACGCCCCGATTCCCGAGGCCCGGAAACCGAGGTGTGAGCTCCGTGAGATCACCCTCACGCTATAACCACCACCTGATCATACAATCTCAATTTTCTATTATTTTCACGAAAATTGGGCATGACCCATTCTAATAAATTAATTCCCGATAAGTTATTCCTGCTTTAAATTCAATTGGACCCTTATGGGCACGTGTCCCCCCAGCATTCACATCAAAAAAATCAAAATGGACACTTCTGGGCACGTGTCCCCCCGACATTTATATCTAACAATCAAAATGGACACTTCTGGGCACGTGTCCCCCCAACATTCCTACAACATGCATATTACAATAAAAATAATGTCTTAGTCCCTGAATGTCCGTCTTGTATACATACATCTAATGAAATGTACTACTGGGATAAATTACCCACATACAATGTCTAGTTACATTTAATCCAAATGTACAACATCATCAAATATCTTGGACATAAACTAGATTTTAAGGAGTCTAATCACTACCTCTGCAACTGGTATTATGAGTCCCCTAACTGACTCTGTAATCAGCAATACCTGCAAAACCTGGGAGGGGGTGAGCTCAAAGGCCCAACGAGGTATGTAGAACCATACTATCACCGTTGCAGTAGGTCGATCCTCACATATTCTCAAAAATATACATGCACTTAAATATATCACAATATTTAAGACCATGCTCCTCCTAGCATGCATGAACCAACAATGTATATGGCTACTCTAGCACATATGAACATTTAAATCTATTACACATGATTTTAGAAATCATTTTTAACATGCTCGAAAGCAGTAAACATCTAACACCAATATGTATAAAGAACATATATGTCTATTTACATAAAACAATGTAAATCAATCTATCACGTCCCCTACTCGACAAGTAGTAATCTCAAATGCAATGAAGATGCACTTAAACCATATAACATGCTTAAAAGCAATAGATATCCAACATCTATCATGTTCTGTCATAAGCAACGCATATATAAGAATGCGTTTAACACATAGCATGCTTCACAATAGATAATGTAAGCAAGTTCACACACTTGTCTCTCTCTCGGACTCAACCCGATACCCTAACATGATTCTCAACCAATCATGTGACCGAGACACTTCCCATACAATTTCGGAATTGACATCACCGAGAACATCGGTCCTACCAGGTGATGAGATAATTTCGGAATGCACCACTGAGAACATCGGTCCTATCAAGTGATGAGATAATTTCGGAATACACCACTGAGAACATCGGTCCTACCAAGTGATGAGATAATTTCGGAATACACCACTGAGAACATCGGTCCTACCAAGTGGTGAGATTGCTTCAATATGCACCACCGAGAACATCGGTCCTACCAGGTGATGAGATCATTTCAAAATACACCATCGAGAACATCGTTCCTACCAGGTGATGAGACCACTTCGACACCGTGACCGAGTAATGACCTACTCTGGGTGATTCAAACACACTTTTCCGTTTCTTCACAACGGCCCCATATATGTATTTCGAACATATAACAATCAAACATTCAATGTTCATGCCTCACAATGCATAAGTTAGTTAAAAGAAAACATAGCATGCATTTCTCTCTACATAAACCCACATATAACCACATATGTGTCATTTCCCTCCCATATATGCAATATGGATGCATATATACATAGTATAATATTTTCATGCATCAACCCATGCTTATGAATACTAAAAAGAAGTATTTAACATGCTTCTCATCACAATTCCAACACATATAACGCATACATGTTCAAAACCCGCATAATACCTCATATATGCTAACAATTTCAACTTAGCACATTTTTATCATGCTATAATCCATGCATGCATTCGATATATATAAATAAAGTTAGCATGCACCTCATATTCACATTTTCACATATAAACACATATGTATATCACATCCTGCATATAGTCACATATGCATGTGTACTAGCATAAATATAATCATGCTTCCACTCAAGACATGCATTTACTACAAGTAACTAGCATGCTTTTCATTCATAATATATAACCACATATATATTCCGCCACCATATATGTATTAAGGACATATAAAACACTTAGCACATCATAATCATGCTTTTCAAATGCTCGCCAATACCATGTTCATATATATATATATATATATATAGCATGCATTTCTACTACTACGCCAATGTATAATCGCATGTACATTTCACCTATGCATAAATTCCATCTATGCATATAGAACAACACATAGCTAAATCTATACATAATTTAGCATACTTTTTACATGATTTCAATCAATACTATACATGCATATCACGATGCAAATAAGCGATTAAATTTAACATGTCATCGCTCCCCAAACCCACACATATATATACATTCACACACATATATATCCTCATATCCCTCGTATATACAATATCCACCTGTGCACACATATATATAAGCACCTATATATAGATATACACATACCACATATGATCAAATTAAGAACATATGTAAATTATCCAACGTAAGTAAAATATACGTAGGAGATAGAGGCAAGATTCAACTTGCCTTAGGTCCAGCTCTCGACCGGTCCATGCTTGCAAATCGGCCTACACCAAGTCCGGTCCAGTCCCGTGTCTAAGTCACACTCGAACCCGTTTTCTTTCCTTTTTATTTTCATGCTTGGCCCAATTTAAATATAATAGCCCAAGCAATCCCTAAACTATGACTCCATCAACACAAAGCCACCATTTTCAGCTGAACCAAACACAACCCAACAACCTATCTTTGTTGAGCCCAACACTAGCCAAACGCCACCACTCGGCTGCACCTCATCACAACCATCTTCTTCAAACTGTGAGCTCCATCCATGAACCCACCACAATAGCCCCCCTTGGCACCATCATAAGCAGCCGAACAGACCCATTTCCCTTGCCGAAACCACCCATCAACAAGCTAGACCCAGCCATCAACGTCCACCAACCAAGTTGGCCGAAACCCATCCACCATAGCCACACTCGAGATCATCCAAACCAGCCATTTTCGGCCACCACACAGCCAAGTAGAACCACCACCACCTTGGGTCACCACCAGCCATCAAACTATCGTGAATAGCCCCAACCTTGCCGTGAACCCACAAACGTGCATCACCAGTTCCGGCCACCATGAACAGGCCCACCATGAAACGAGACTACCCAAAAAGTCCCAAAAATTGGACCCAAATCAACTCACCTCAACGGACCCAGTGATCCAAACAAATTAGCCTCATCGTGACCACCAAAACAGGCCACTCTTGGCCACCACAACACCCAACCGATAGCCACCAAGCACCGTCGCTACCAGCCACGGCCAAACAAACCCACAACTGTGACCACTACCACCGAACCCGTGAACACCCACCACGGACCCAGCACAAAATCGAACCCAAAAACGGGACCAAACACGGCCTCCTCCAGCCGTTGCTGTCGCCTTCAGCCACTGCCGGAGCACTACCTTCACCGTCGCCCAGGTGAAGCCTCACCGTGAGCAACACCCAGTCGAGAACGGCCCAGCCAAACTGAGTCGCCACGCGACACCGAACAACACCACCGAGAACAGTGGGCAACCACAGTCGCCGTCGACACCACCGCCGGAAATGACCTCCACTGCCGCTGCTAGGGCCGCCGGAACGAGTACCCCCCTTTCTCTCCTTCGGTTTCTCTCTCTCCCGATTTCTCTCTTCCTTCTTCCTTTTTCTTTTCTTTTCTTTCTTTTTCTTTTCTTCTTTTTCTCTTCTTCTTTTTCCTTTTCTTTTTCTTTTTCCTTTTCTTTTTCTCCTCTAATATACACCACACATTACACTACACACCCTCCACATATTTATTTATGTGTATAAAATATGTATATACTACCATACATGCATATATACACACTTATATACATGACAACCATAGAATTATACATGTGCACCACCATTCTCTTATAATCGCATATAAGCCCACCATATATTTATAATTAAATATAAATATAGGTACTATATATATATATATATATATATATATATATATATGTAGATATATATATATATATATACATATACATACACCTTCCACTTATATAGAAATCTCTATACCCACACTTTCTCAAATTTTAATTAATTTGAAATTTTTTTAACCCGGTCCAAAAATAATCTGGAACCGGTTAAAATAATCCCGGTCCTTACATGTGATAAGTGTTATTATCATTCTAACCCAATGTGTTATTGTCCTGAATCAATTATCCATCCCCACCATCACAGTTCATTTACTCTTACTCCATCATTACGGAAATCCAACATAAAACTCCAATCAACCCAAAACCTACCACAGCTTCGAAACCAACACCTGTACATCAATCCCATAAAGCCCAACCCAGCCACAATACCAGTTAAAGCCTTCATCGAAATCCCAACCGCCTCATCTAGCCCCACCTAATCATTATCGCTCCACCACCTCAGTCTACATCAGGAACCATAAGCCCCACAAGTCCAGTTCCAAACCTGTCCACTGTGTATATATTTTCTTGCTCCATATCATCATATCTCAATTGCTGAATACCCCACTCCCACCATCGCAACATCATAATAATCAAGTTGTCGACCAATGCATCTTGTCGCACAATTCCACCTCAGTATTGTTGCATCACCATCAGATCTGACCGCACTATCGTTCTAAAGTCATTGTCGACAATGCTGATGTTGGGCTACCATAGCTGAGTGCCCATCGTTGTTGTCTCTTGTACAATGTGTGATAACTATCGGTTTTCGTTTTTGGAGATCATTTCTTGCCATTTCTTTCGGCTGCAACTAATTTGTGAAAAGAAAGATTGGAGTTATAATAATCAAGATTTGAGCCCAATGAACTGGCCTGGCCCGACCAAGCTAACCAGCAAACTAAATTGGCTGAACTAGGAGGAAAAAAGTGGAGTTAAAAGAATTCCAGAAATTTTCTTTCAAAAGTGGGATTGATCAAATGGCCATGTGGTTGAGTAAGGACGACTTGAAAATCTTTGTTCAAAGTTCCTTTGGATTCATTGGGCATCAAAACCCTAAGAAATCAAGTGTTAAATGATTTCTGAAAGTAAGGAAGATAGCCTTAGGATAATTTAATTGGCAAAATTCTGAAAACCCAAGACTATATGCTTGTATATTTAGTTATCGTTTAGTTATGTATTTATTTATTTAACATTAGTTTTTATCAGGCCTTATTCATAGTTATGAGAATTGGAATCAACTGAACCATAATGGAAAAATAGTTTCTAAATTGGATTCTAGATAATCATAAAAGCTTAATAAATTCGAAGTAAGAGTTGGTTTATTTATTTTAAATTAGTGAAAAATTTCTTAAATCATTCACACACATACTAACTCACACATAAATGTGCATGTCTAACATGTGGACTTAAACAGTAATAGAAATTAACTCGTCAAGAAAGAGGTCATATGACATATGTTATGCTATAAAGAAAAATGTCTGAAAATTGTGAAGCAGTTACAATAAAGAGAAAAGTATGTATTGTGAAAATTGATTGCATGTTTTTCACGAAAATGGCTAGTGGCTACCTATGGGATGAATTCGAATCTACCACGACCAAAAGTATACATTGAATATCATAAATTGTCCTAGGAAATAGCTAGCTACCCACTAGAGTAAAACCATCTTGAAAAAGAAAGAAAAGAAGTGTGAAAAACATAGGAAATATGCTGTTGGTACTTCTAATCTTTTGAGTGAAATTTATTTTTGTCACGCCCCGAATTCTCATACCTAGAACGGTACAAGAACTCAAGGGTGAGGAAATTAAACATCAACACATCTTTACTTTAATCATTCTCTGATACCATCCTTTCACTCCCCGATATCCAATACCCAGATCGATATCAGAAATCAAGGGTGAGTAAAGTGATCCTAAACCTCTAATGTTAGAAATCATGGTCTAAGCAATCTTCACTGATGGGCTCCCTGGCACGACCCATTTAAAACAGTCCATGGAAACAACACATCCAAAACCTACACATTACGATTAATCGTAATGAGGGTTACAATGTATCGGACTTCCATTATAACTTCTATCATAATGCTCGGGAAATGAATCTTCAAATCCCTCATTTGGGCTCAATTCTACGATCCATCGTAATGCAACTTACGATCAATCATATGATTACGATCCATCATAAAGCCCATCGACTGAAATCCTGCAATTTCTCACTTTTCCCTCTTGCATTCATTTGATCCCTCTTTAGCCTAGCATGCATTTATACATATCTAAGTGTTAGAGAATATTTTGTTTATTTGATTTCTTTTAGTTCTTATGGGTAGTTTAGTCTTTTTGCCTTTTCCTTTTATAGGTAGGTTAGTCTTTGTTAGGGCCTATATTAAGATTTTACGGATGTAATTTGATTTACATGCTTTACGATTGAATAACAGAAAACTTCTCCAAAGATTACACTAAGAACACTCAAAACATGTAAAAGTATGGACCGAATCACAAAAGCCTCATTCAAATGGAAACATGCTCAGTTTATACATACATGGAGGTACAAATTCGAAATTCAAGGCATATATGCCTATATACACATTCTCAAAATGAAATCTTGTCATACATGACAAAATGCACCATGTCCACATCTCGAACGTGCAAATACAAAAAAACAACAAAAATGAGTCTCTTACTCCTCATCTAACTCAAGGTTGGTTACTCTTGGTTATCTCTTTGCCATGCTTTGAAATTGTTAATGTGGGGGGTTAAGCAAAGTCAACGGCTCATGGTCATATGTTATGCAATTCACCTAAGTTTCACATTTCATGATAATTCATAAAACAACACATATGCATAGCATAGTTATGTGTCATGCTTCCTAACATTCTAGTCAAACGCCACAATTTTACAATTCACATGGCATACACGTCAATTAACATGACAATTCACAAATGCTCAACTTATTCCATGCATCAACGCACAATTTCATCATATATATAATATACGGCCAGAAACTACTCGAACTCAAAATCCAAATCACATTACTCTCATTTTCTCGACCTCTCGGAATAGTGCTCACATTCGCACACTCCGATATGTGCTTTTGCCCTGTACCAATCCATAGTTATTCTCGGCTACTAACCCACAGGTCACAACCCCACTTGCGCAAGTTTGAAGTCTTTCAACCCCAGAGGATCTTTTCCCCCCTTTACTTTCCACGAGTCACTCTTCGAAAATCTCCTCATACACTAAACATATCACATATAGCATACACATACACAAGTCCTCGATGCAATAACACCCATTTCATGCCCTAGGTTCATATCTAGCATGTCATGCAATGAACCATATCAACACATACATATTCAATCATTTCAACATAATTCACTTTGAAATTAGACAAAATCATATAAGTTGAAACTAGGATTCCAACACATGTCACAAAACCTCATATATGCAATATATGTCACATATGGCATATAAATGTAAGAAACACATTCTAAATTATAATTCAACCATTGTTAATTATAGAAAACATAAAGAACATCATTTAAACCATGATCTTCATCATAAAACCTCAAATCTTCATATATAACATGAAAAATTCACATACATTAGGATAAAATAGAACTTGTATTGAAAGACACAACACACACCCCCTACCTCAAGAGATTAAATCCCTAGCAAATCCTTAAATCCACTAACTCAAAAGTCACTCAAACCTAGCTTTGTTCGGTTCAAATTAATGCATTTGTCACGTGGAACAAACTTCCCTTCACCGACAACCTCCAAATCTCACCATAGGGCTTCCAAATTTTAGAGAGAAGGGAGTGAAA